>CM076241.1:17872911-18487973 GCA_038380155.1 Pseudococcus jackbeardsleyi
ATCAAAAGGAAGCTCAAGGGTTGAGAAAGAGAGGCCAAAACAGATGTTTTCTGGTCTCCAACATTCAATTTTGAGGTCATTTTGATCCCTCCCTGAAACCTTGACACCTTTTAAGGCTAGTGAAATTGAAAAAGAAGTCCAAAATGAAAAATTTCCAGCACCGTGATTTTTGATCTCTCAAGAGTTGGTTTACAAAAAATATGTCTGAATTTCAATTGGGAGTATTTTTAGAAGATTGGTTTTTGGATTGGGGTCTAAATTTAAAAAAAAAAAATGGATTTTAAGGATCGAAACGCGTGCATTTGGATATTTTAAATTTTAATTTTACAAACGCATTGGATGTAAAAATTTTCAAACGTGATCATAGGCGCACTCAGAAATTAATTAAGGGAGGGGCTGAGAATTTGAGAAAAAATGGGGAGGGGGTCAAATTTCAAATTGAGTCATTTTTCACTGATATTTCAATCAAAAATCATAAATTTTTTCTGACAAACAGAGAATTGATTGAGAATTTGGTGATTTTTGACTGAAAAATCAATTAAAAATTGTCAAGTTTTGAAATAAAAGTACTAAAATATTGCTATGCCCGAGCGAAGCGAGGACAAAAATTTTTTGAAAAAATTTACTTTGAAGAGCAAAAAAATAGACTTTTTTCTCATTTTTGAAGCAAAAAATTATTTTTTCCGGGCTTAAGGAGGGAGCTCGAGCCCCCGGAGCCCCCCCTTGGGTGCGCCTATGAACGTGATGAAAAAGAATATTGGTTAGTACAAAGTTTTCAAATTATTGAAGAAATGTACCGGGTTGTACTATTTTTTATAAAATCCTGGATCTTTCTGGTTCATCTTCGTCTTTACCACTGCAAAAAGGAACTTGAAAAATTTTTCAATTCTTGAAAAAATTTCCTCATAAATTTTGGATTTGAAACGCATCATGTTCGAATTTTCCTGACCAAAAGATTTTTAGGTACCTAAGTAGAAAAATTTATGACTTGATTTGGAATTTTGTTCATAGAAAAAAGGGTTATAAGGAGGTATCATTTAATCGTTCAATTCGGCCTTCCATATAGAAGTTGATTATAAATGTATTATGTATTTTTGATTTTGATTTGACCAAGTATTTTGAAAATTTTCAGGTTAATATCAATTTTTTTGAAAAAATTGTGAAATTTTTTGGCAAAAAATGAATGAAAAGCACGATGGAAGGATGGAACTGAATGAGACAGTCAGGAAAGTCAGATCTCAGTTGAAAATTCATGAAAATTATGTACATATTTTAATTCTTTTGCAAGGTTTTAGTTTTATTCGAAAAAATGGTGTTTCTAAAATATTTCAAGCGAAATCGGAAAAAATCAAATTTCTCTTTTGAGTCGAAAATTTTTATTTTTTAGTTCCCTCATGATGCCAAATTTGATTCATTCTCGTATTAATATTATGCAGAGAGGATAATGAATTGACTAAATGAAATTTGATTTTCATTTTTAAAAAATTGGAACTGTAGAGAAATTGAATATTTTTGAATTTCATAAATATTTTCTTCCACGACAATTTTTAAAAATGGAAAATTAGGTGCCTAATTCATAAATTTACCTGTTTTGATTCAAAGCTGTAAAAAATAATTTTTTATGGGTCGAATTCTTTTCAGAATTTGATGAGGGTAGGAGGGTGAGAATGAGATACACGTGAATTATGATGATTGAAGGATGTGTTGGACATGCGTCCTGGTGTGCTTTGAATCGTACCTCACGTCCGCCTCTTCCAAAAATCCAGATGCTTTTGAATATTGAAGCATTATCATTAGGTATTAAAGAATAGATTTTAAATTTTTATTAAATTAATGTTTTAACGCCATGAAGCGAATACTCTTCTGTTAGGGTTGTTTTAGCCCTTTGTAGGTAAAAGCTCATCAAGTGATAAAAAATTCTTCAAAGAAAAAGAAATGAAATTTCCATCTTCATCGGAAAATTCTTCGGTCAGATGAAAAGAAAAAAAACACCAAAATAAACAAAAGCCAAACTTACTTTTCATATTCGATCGTCCAAATCCTTCGCCAGGATCAAGCTCGATACGGCATATTCTGTAAACAATGCCAAAAAAGAGACCGAAAGAAAGGTCAGTGATCTCGGAATAAAAATTTTCCAAAACAATACGATCGCACGCGATTAAAACACGTGATTTTAAAGGGTAATTAGTCGCGAATAGAGCGAAATTACTAGACGCTCCACCTGATGTGATTAAGAATTTGAATAATAAACGATAGGATCGTCGTCGAGGGCGGCCGAATTTTCCCAAAGACTCCGCCCATGTATAAAAATATCAAACTTAGCCGACACCTTGGGTTAACCGCCGAGTGCGGCGCCTGCTCTTTTTTACCCGGATAGTACGTACTCTTTATATGCCGGCCGTAATCTTGTCAAACGGCGTTTGGTTTGGTTTTCTCATGTGTGTGTGCCGGAGTCGTCTGAATTTTTGCTTTGAGATGGGTACAGAGTGCGCCAGATTCTTGAGCTTTTGTAAAGATGGATATTTTTTTGAAAGAAAGTGGACTCAATTTGAGAACTTGATGCTTGATGGATCAAATTATATTCGAATATGATACGAATCGACGTGAAATTTACTATTTGAGGATTAATTTTTGCCAGATCATGGTGTCGGATTTTGAAGTTTCTCATTTTTTTCATAAAAAATTCTCTGAAAAAAAAAAAGGAATTGAAAAGAAATGGTGAAATTTTGAGCAAAGTTTCTGAAATTCCCAGAAGTTCTGAATATTTCCCAGAAAGTACCAATGGTTGATAATTTTGGGTACTCGTTTCAAAATTCTTTAGCTTGGCACATTTTTGTGATCTTTCTGCAGCTTCATTATCAATTCTTTTGCTGACAAACAAATCTGTTAGCCCAAAAAACCTAAAAATCTGAAAAATGAGGTTTTGCAAAGTTTCAGTGACTTTGAATAATTACAATTACCTAGAAATTTTCATTACCTACTTCTGACAAAAAATTATAAAAATGGAAACAAAAATGAAAATAAATGATGGTTTACTTCAAAACAATAACAATTGGCTTAGGTAGGAAAAAATTCCACCAACTAGTGATTAAATCTGGAAAAAATTAATTATTTTCTATTACGGTTTTTGCTTTTGAAATTTTTGCTTCCAGCAGCAGCTCCTTTTTGGGCACTTTTCACTAAATTCTTGAATTGGCCAGCTGATTTCTTCTTTTTCCTGAAAATTAATGAAAAAAATTCAAAACCGATTCATTTGAAAGGATATCAAATTATGAATAATAAGTTACCTTCTATTGAGTGCATTTCGTGATAATGGAATATATGCATAGGGATCAGGCATGCCTTTCTTCTTAATATCACCTAAAATTTTAAAAAAAAAATTAGATCCAAAATATTTCGAAAAAGTAATATATCAAATTTGGTGGTAAAATATTGAATACCTTTGGCTTTCTTGGATTTATATTCGGAACCGGTGTGTTTCTCACTAGGAGCCTTATTAACTTTTCTGTGAATACCACTTCCTCCAGCTGAAATTTTCATACAATTGTTAATCAAAGTTCTCGTGGAATTGATAAGTCGAAAAAATATTTTTCTTCAGTCATTCACCTTGATATTTTGTGGGTGGTTCTGAAACTTCACTTCCTCTAGAGCTCATTTTACGTTTACGACTGATCACAATATCGTTGAGCATACTTGACAAGTTATTTTCATTATCAGCATCGCTGGCCTCGTTTTCATCATCTAAGAACAGAAATAATTGACTCATTAAATGGATAATTATGCATTTTTTTGAGCTCGACGTTGCTCTGTCTTACCATCATCTGATTCTTTAGAATTGGGTAACCTTTCAGGTTTCTCTTCTCCGATAATAAGACGTCCATCAGGAGCAGTTTTAAATTCAGTCTGTTTTTTCTTGATTTTAACACTAGTTGTTTGTTTTTGATCGGGATGAATGGCTACAAAAATTTGAGAAAATCAATAAAACGAAGAAACAGATGAAAGGAGAGGTTGAAAAAAATTCGTACTGCTGATTTTTCCACGTGCGGAGGAACTTGTGAAATCGACGATGTCGTCTTCGTCTTCTTGTAAGTACACGTCGTGTTTTTTGGATTTCTTTTTATTACGTTTTTCTTTCGGTTCGTCTGAGTCGTCGTCGAGTTCGTCCGAATCGTCGTCGCATTCTGCCAGAATTTCTTCCATTCTGTAAAAAAAAAAATTGAGTGAATATTTCTAGTGAAAATCTTCAGCAGAGATACAGATGAAGGGATGAATCTAGCAGTCAACTTACGTTTTGGGTTTAGATTTAGCACTGAACATGTAGTCGTCGTCGTCAGAGTCATCTTTGGAATTGGCTTTGTTCTGCTTCTCTTTTTCTTTCCTTTTCTTCTTTCTGTCGTTGAGTTTTTTCAGAGCTTTGAGTCGTGTCATTGTGGTAGCGTCGTGAGTTGGTACAAATGCGATGATCGTCGATGCACCGAATTTTCTGACCAGTCTGTCGTAGATGTCTCGCATTTTCTGTCTGTAGCGTCGTTTGCAGTCGTCTGTCACGCTGGATAAAGTTTTCACCTGCGAAAAAATACGAAAATAAATTCGTAAGTGGAGGGAAAATTTAATTAAATTATCTGATGGAGTTCCACTCACGATAAGTTCTAGTTGAGTTGAGACGTAATTAGGTTCGTAAGCTGTCATGAACATTTTGATAAATCCCAAAGCTGGTCCGACTATTTCTCTTGTCACCGAAGTGGCCAATAAGCAGACATTACTCACTATTGATTCTAACTGTGGCTTATGTAAACTTTCTGCAAATTAAATGCAATTTTTATGTCTAATCGAAATTGAAATTGTCTCTAGATAGGAGGAATCGAACTCTTACTTTTACAATAGTGAATTAAACAAGCCAAAGCTAATATGGTAGCAGCGATCATGTTCGATGAACCAATTAATCCAGCGGTAACAGCATCTATGAATGCAGCAAAACTGGCCTCTCCATATTCTAATACTTTATCGGCCATTTTGCACACTAATTCGAATGCCGAACTGCGGCACCGTTTATTTAGGTCTTTACAACACAGCACAGCTTCGGGGATGTATTCGATAATGGTGCTTTCGCTAGAATCGTGATTTAGTAAATGGATCAAGCATCTGATACGAGGCTAAAAATACATAAAAAAATTAATTAATCAGGAATATTCATGGAAAATATAAATTAAAATGGACTACTTACACCTCGACTAGTAACGGCAGCTTTAGATAATGAATCTAAAAGCAGAGTTTTTATTTTCGATGCGTTTTTCTTCATGAATGCTGTACAACCTTCGGATTCACAAGCACACAGATCCTCCAATAATCTGAAAAATTGACATAGAATGTATCAGTATCAAGATGAATTTGATTTAAAACAATGGAAAATATTTTTTGTCAGTCACCTGTAATATTTTTTCTCTTCTTTGAAATTTTCTACGTTCAGTATTTTCGTAATATGTTTATCGTAAAGCCATTTCAGACATACACCGCTCTGGTAAGGTAAAAGTAATCTAGTCAGGTCGAGAATACTCTCTTTCGTAAATTTGGACTTTTCACATTCTTCAGATTCTAATTTTTGTAAAGCTCGTTTGAATAAATCAGTCGTGATGGTTGAATCAGCTATCGTTGCATAAACCTGGATCAAAAAATGGACAGATTAATACCATAATGGTGAATAATCGATAGAAATATACCACCGAAGCCCTTACTTTGATCGTTTCGAAGGCAGAAAACCTAACAGCTTCTTCATCTGTGCCTTTACAAGGAGTCGTGTAAATATTGAATATTATTGGTAGATAATTTTTCGCAAATCTACTCATAGTTTCTTTATCTTTCTCATTATTAGCGCAGCTGTACACTAATTTTCTCAAAGCAGCGAGTACAGTTTGCCTGAGATCCTTTCTCGAGTTCAAAATTTTTCCAAGTGATTCTGCGATACTCTGTAACAAAGTATAAGAATCAAATATTGCATTTTTGTGTCATATTTTATTGAACTGATGGAATTCAAAATTAGTACCGGAAAATAAACGCTAATATCGGACGCTTGATCGCAAAAACTGGGTAATAATGCCCAAATTTGAGACTGTAATAGTTCGTAGGTTATGTATTTGGCTTCGTTCTTCGTTTTATCGAGGACTTCATTTCGTTTCCTAAATGGTCGAGTGTGAATTATTATCTCAGATTTATTCAACGTTTTGAAAAAATTATTATTTTACTTGAAATGAGAAGCAATTGGTAAGAAATCTGTAGCAAAACATTCCAAAGTTGAGTTCTTGATGTGTTCTTTAAAAAGAGGAAGTAACCAGGTACGTTTGATTTCGAACGAATCGCCTTGATCGATGTACTGCACAAATTACAAGAAATATAATTTTCAATATAAAATATCTAAATAACTGAACATTTGGATTATATATTCACCTGAAGTGGAATTTGTTTGATGATGGTTTGAGGTCCTATTGTTTCGATAGCGAAAGCAAAAACTTGCTCGATTTCGTTTCCATGCTGGAAATCATCTGATTCTCGAAGATCAGCCAAAGTTTTAAGACAGCCAATCATAAAACCATGACAAGTCTGACCACAAACTTTATACATAGTACCGAGTAAAAAAAGAACTTGTTTCCAAGATTCATGATACTGATACTTTAAGCAGCCGTTTAAAATATCGAAGATTTTTTTCAACGTGGTCTCATACTGTTGATAATTCTGTTCGGTGGCAGCCAAAGCGACACAATCTTTCAAAATGGAATTTAACGTCAACGTACTATTGGTGATCACTTCTTTACGTTCGGATAACAAGGCTGAGGTACAAACGGCGAAGATTTTCGTTAAATTCGAAACGCAAAGTGGCAGATCGTTCTTGCCCAAGTTGATAAAAGCTTCTTGCATGACTGCGAGCCAGGCAAGCATCGGCTGGGTATCGGTAGCCAGAGGTTGATAATCGTACAAGGCGTTGATTAGTTGAGCGTTCAACGTAGCCGGACAATTTGCAACGTTGGGACGTGATACGAATAATCCATGGAGAACTTGTAAACTGCACGAGGTCACCAAAGTGTTGCCTTTCGTCATCAGTTCCAGAATGGCTTCGCAAGTAGTCTAGAAAATGGAACAATGATCGTTAGAGGCTGATAAAATATACGGAAGAGCGAACGACAGAAGTGAATAATACTTTGGTGTGAGCTCTTGGAAAGGTTCCTATGATTTCCTTGAGTAAAGTGAGGGTATGCAACACTGTTGTCATTCCACCAACCGAACTGCTACTTTTGAGCACTTCGTTGCAGTATATAGCTGTCTGACTGGCTGCTGGATGAGATGTCAATGATGTATCGTTTTTCATGAAAATAGATCCTTTCAAAACAGCGCAAATAGCATGTTGGGCTGATTTTCTTATCTGTTAAGAAAAAAAATTTCACATTTAAATACCACACATAGCCATCGTTTGAAGCTCTGAACTATTCTCTACTCACTTTACTCTTAGTATGAACAATGAAATGTAAAATTGGCTCGAAGATGTGTTTGTAAGTTGACGAATCATTCCATACAACTATATCTTGGGCGCAAAGTAAAACTTTCAAACATCCGATTAACTGAAATGAGGTAGTATTGTCATTTCAATACAACACGAAACATTTTTTTGAAGAACATTAGATAACTCACAGCTTTCAAAATAACATTATGATCCGAAGAAGCGTATTTCTCAAGTTGATCCCGAAGTACTTTCGATACAATATTGAATTTCTGCTGTAGAATACTTTTCGGAACACTTTTGATACACATCGATAGTAGAGATAAAATTGCGCCAACGGAGCTATCACTAGAATCTTCAGGTTTCATCCCTTCCAAAGTAGTGACCTGAAAATATAATCGTTGAAAAATGGAAAACGTAATTAAATATGACTTTACGAACGTACCAATGCTGCGAAGTACTCTGTAGTATTTTCGGTGCCTCCGTTAGCTTTGATAACTTCAGTAACGGCAGCTAAAACGGCCAACATTTCTTTATGGTGAGCGGAAGACAGATCGAATCGATTTATCAACCTGTAATATTAGACAAAATCAAATTTGCTTCAAGTGATCAACCATGGATATTAAAAACGCCATACGAACTTATTAAATGATATATTAGAGCAGCAAGTCCAATCTGAGGCAAACGTATCGAATGTTTTGGTGGTACTTTGATACGAAGAATATGCATCGTTATCAGCGCACGAATTTTCAGAAACACTACGACCATCTTCACCAGTGACTCGAGGTTGATTCGAAGTCCCAATCAATGAATCGTGTTTTCGTAACGAATCGACGGTCAAATTACTCACAGTCGGACCTAAAAGTGAATATATGAGTGAAATATGATTCGAAAATATTCAAACAGAATGAATCCGGCTTACCTGAGAGATCTTCTTTGAAGAAGTTGTTTTTTGCATGGTTCCGAAATTTATGAGATGATGGATTCGAATTAGAGCTTTGCCCTTTGATCCAACGTTTCCCTTTCTTCTTAATTCTTGTTCTAAAGGTTCCCATGATGAATTACATAGACAAAAATGTGCTTCTGTAATAAAAATCACTACGAAACTGAGAAGTGAGAATGTGAGAAATTTGATAAAAATTTCAATATCACGAAAGTGTTTAACCACGTGGTTTACGAGATATTCTTGATTACAAATCGTTGGTAGTAATAGTTTGAGGTGGTGATATGGTGAATCTCGGCAATGAAAAAAAATCCACAACATCGAGAAATTATAGTTTTAATCCAACATTCAAAGTAATTTAAATCTTTTAAAATGTTTATTGATTGAAAAAATTCCTTATAAATTGGTTTTCAGTTGAATTTTTTTTGTAAAATTAATCGTGTTTTTTCCACCTCATAAATTCAGACGTTACGAAATAAGCAACTTAGCTTTTTCAATTTTCAGCTTTCCAAAAATGTGTTGCATTTTAAACAATAAAAAAAGAGTTGAAAAAATAAACAATGTAAATTCAGTGTAGCCAATACATTATTGCAATGTCAATTTAACGTTTTATTCTCCAAATCCCGAACGCGTACGTTTAAATCGTATAAAAATACATGTAAATGTTTTAGTAATTAATTTTTAATTTCTTTTTATAAAAAATTATGAATTTATTTATTTATAAATTGAAAAAGCGTTCCCGGAGTCTACCAATGGGCGCCATTTTGTGACGCTCTGTTTGGGCCTAGAATACCGACAACAACGATGCCTAGTATTTTGCGTTTTTCGTGGAAAAAAAATGCATCCGTACGCTGTTATTTTTGTTGTCGTTTAATTAATTTTCATTAAATCTCTTTGATAACGTTGAAGTTTTCTCTGTAATTTATTTTCGACTGGAATCCTGGTGTTTTTCAATCTCAGATACGTATCCTGATAAAATTACATCGCTGATCCATCACACCGAAGAGATAATTTGTATCAACACTCGAGTGTATTATGCTAAATTAAATTACTGAGTCGTAATGGTAACGTAAGTGCTTTTCATAGTACACAGCTGAATCACTCGATAACAACGTCATTCGTCGGTTGTTTGTTCCCAGGTTTCAAACGATATGAGGATGTCATCATCACAATCTACGAAACTTAGAGGTAAATTCAATCTCGTATTAAGATCTCATTATAACGAAATATTAATTAGCTGTCGAATTTGTAGGCCGTCCGGCAAAACACAAACCTCGATGTTTATGGTGTAATCAACACAAACCGTTGATTTTCGTCCTACCTACGTCCCATGGCAAAAAAGAGTTCTGCGGACAAAGTTGTCTGGCACTTTTTCGTAAAGCACACGCGAAAGTAAGTGTAGAATATGAAATGTACATTACTTCGTACCGTATCGGTACGACTGATAACGAACAAAAATTATTCTAGGCGTCGTGTACTGAATGTGATAACGCTATAAGAAGTTCTCCGGTGAAATGGGAGCAACCTAACAGTACGAAGGATTTTTGTTCGAGGGATTGCTTAACAAAACATCAGAAGAAGATGACATTCGCGGAGAATAAAAAACGATGTAAGTTATGCCAGTAATGAATCTGAAATTAGCTCCGGTTCGTTAGATAATTGAAAACGAAACAGATAAGCCTATGATAGATAATATGTGCTATAAAAAAGGTACTGTCAAACATGTACATATCCATAAAATGAGCGATAAGATAATATACTACGTATTATTGACCTCGTTGTTCAACATTGATATGAAGGCGTTATTTTGTTGTATTACGTTGGTGTACTTTGCTTCGATAGCTCGAATCAGACGTGTTTTAATGATAAAATGTGGAATTTTTTTAAAGGCGGTGACAAATCGATGTACGGTGGTGCGATTTCCAATGGCAATGATCTCCCTCCTAGTCCTACGCATTATTTGGCTACTCACTCTCAACAATCATTCGATTGGGATACATATCTGAAAGAAACCAACAGCGAAGCAGCTCCGCAGCATTGTTTTAAACAAGTACGTTTGTTTATTTGTGTTGAAAGCGATACAGAAATGATAACCGAGATTATATCCTTTAGTACGCGGATCCGCCGGAAAATCTTTTTGACCCGAATATGAAACTTGAAGCATTAGATCCTCGTAATGTAACATCGACTTGTATAGCGAATGTGATCAGTAAAATCGGACCTCGATTACGTTTAAGACTCGAAGGTGGTGATAACAAGAATGATTTTTGGAGATTGGTTGATTCTAATGAAATACATCGCATTGGTCATTGTGAAAAACAAGGTGGAATGTTGCAACCTCCGTTAGGTCAGTATAACTTTTTGTGTGGTACGAAAAAAGGCTCATGCGTTCTAAAGAGACCATTATTTTATAGGATTCCGTTCGAACGCTTCATGTTGGCCGATGTTTCTTGTAAAAACGCTGAACGGCGCGGTAATGGCACCACAACACGCTTTCAAACCCGAACCACCAACTCCGACTGAGAATTTCTTCAAAATTGGCCAAAAGCTGGAAGCTGTCGATAAGAAAAATCCTCACCTCATATGTCCGGCTACAATCGCAGACGTCAAAGATGACCAAATCTTTATTACTTTTGACGGTTGGAAAGGCGCGTTTTGGTGCCCTTACTACGATCGTGATATATTTCCAGTGGGATGGTGTGCTAAAAGCGGTCATCCTGTTCAGCCACCTAAAGGTATGATTGAAATGAGATAATATT
The DNA here is from genome assembly GCA_038380155.1 of Pseudococcus jackbeardsleyi. NCBI lineage: Eukaryota > Metazoa > Arthropoda > Insecta > Hemiptera > Pseudococcidae > Pseudococcus > Pseudococcus jackbeardsleyi. The sequence goes on from CM076241.1 coordinate 17,884,100, forward strand.
GCGATATAAATTGCCTCAATTGATCCAATGTTTGGTTTTATGAACAGCGGTGACTCTGGCGAATAAAAATAAAACACGTATACAAGTCGTATCTCCTATTCCTCAAAGTGATAATGCTCCTCAACAATCGAATATTCCTCCTCAAGTGCCTGTCGCTCCGTCTTCGCCTCAGGTAACTCTGATCGAAGCTGATACCTCCACGACCATTCCGAAAACCGAAGTACAAAGTTAGTAGCCTTCATAGATCATTTTTTCTGCTTCTTTTTGTAATTTAAATTATAAATACAACTTTTTATAACACTTTAGCCCAACAAGAAGCTGCAACTTCGACAACACAAGCCGAAATGCCCCCTAAACTTCCAACGAATCCGGCCGATTGGTCGTTCGAAGATGTAGTCGCTTATATTTCATACAGTGATCCAGGTCTCAGCGTACATGCTGATTTGTTCCGAGAACACGTTAGTATTTCATTTCCTATGCTGGTTTGCCTAATTAAATCTTTCCCGGTCTTAGTATTAATGCTCTTTATCGAATTGAAAACAGGAAATCGATGGAGGAGCTTTATTATTGGTAAATGCGGATACTCTGATGTCCGGCATGGGACTGAAACTGGGACCAGCATTGAAAATTTGCCACCTCGTGTCGAAGATTAAAAATAAGAGGCACTTCGTGCTTTAATTTATTGAAACATTTTTTTAATATCACGGTTTACCATTTTTCTGTTATATATATTTATTGAAATTTTCGACTTCGTGGATAAATTCTACGATACCTATTTAAGGATTGGATTTCGTATTAGATTTTAAGATTCTGCATTTTATGATGTTAACTTTGTCTATAGATTTTTTCCCTGTCTCTTTGGTATTTTAATTTGAAAAATATACCACATATTGTTATCATATCGAACGTAAATGTGTCGCGAATGTACCAGCGACCTGGTCCGATTTCGTAGAATTTTTAAATCTCGTTGTTTTACAGCAAAGGCTGCGAGTAATTCGATTCCAGTAATAAACCAGTAACATTTCGAAGTAAATTGGATTTAATAGCGTTATCTCGGATGCCTAATAGCGAATCAATAAGTAGCAGTACTCGAAATTAAGTTATTCTATCTTATCGACCAATTTGATTCGTTCTTTCTTTTTTTATAAAAAAGCAGTGTTTATTTTTTCATTGTTTCCGGTAATGGGTGCGGAGTACTACGAATGAGCGTCGATGCATTTATAAATATCTACATTCAGGTTACAGTTACGATTACGAAAGCAGAATAAGAAGATAAGTTCTAATTCGTAAAATTTTGGATTCTAGGCTGGATTAATTTTTTTAAATTTTTTGTTCGAAATTCAGACGAAGAACGAGAGAGTAGCTTTGAAAATTACGTCTCGATTTCAAATCAAGAATCTTTTCAATTTCAAGATCGCCTCCAGCTTTCAAAGTCTTGAATAGTTTGATTTATAGAAGAAAACCATGGAAATTATTTACAAACACCTTTTATTCAACACACAGTACGTACAAAGCATAATAATAACGTAATGAGTAACTATGAAAATAATTTTTATTAACATTATCACGAACATAAAATCGAATAATTTTTATTATTCGTATTCAACAACAAAGGAAAAAAATACACACACACACGCAAAGAAAAAAGAAACAAAATAAAGATTAAAAAATACTATTTTTTTCAACTAGAAAGAAAATGAAAATTGAGAAAATTCCGAAATGAAAATTCGAAACTTCCAAACAAATAAAATTTTGACTAAAAAAAAAAATAAAAGGAAAAAAGGAAAAACAATCAACAACGAAAAATAAGGAAAAAATAAATAAATGCGATAAAGCGAAGAGAGATCGTTCGCGGTAATGAGCGAATTTTCTCGAATGGTAAAAGATTTGATTTTCCTATGATTTGGTAGACGACGGTAAATGGGACGAAAAACTGGGAGAATGGAGGCGCTAAAATTAAAAACACATCAATACACACATAAGATGAAAGAAGAGGATGGGGACAAATCAAGGTGAGAAGATTTAATGAAAGAGGATGACGGAGAAAGGGTAAAAACAACATCGAATATTTACTATGAAGATATAATAAGTATGTACGCGCTTTCGATATGATCTCGTTTTCATTTTTTTTTCGGTGTTTTTATTCGTCGCCAGCTTCGGGACATTTGGTATGCATGAATTTGGGCTTATTTTGAGAACGATTACTACCATCGTCGCAAATATGAACTACTATTCCGGGCTGTGATCCAGTAGGAGCGAGTAACTCGTGAGTCATACCTGCGAATACGTAAATATAAATGAACGATTCCAAGATAAACATCAATTATACGAATTGCGTAATGCGTATTAACGTACCGGGAGATAAACTGGCTATGGCGGCGATTAAATCGTAATTTATTAAAGGCTCGGTTTCTACTCGTGGTTCCCAACCGACCGGCGGTGAAGATGGTGGTGAAATGAGGAACTGTTTAACAGGTGCAGGTAACTGTAAATGTCTATCGGCGTTATCGACTGGAGTGACCGGCTACAGAAATAAAAATGTATTAAATGATGTCCCGATTGTACTCAATTCCAGCTCCAGCTCAAATTACCTGGGCGAAGTAACAATTAATTATTCCATCGCAGAAACGAGTGTGGTGAAGATGGATCCTAGCTTTGGCTGCAGACGATGGAAACTCATAGTTGACTCGAATACGTTTAAAACTCTTAAAATACTGAAATGTAACTGGTTCTCCGAAATGTTTGAACATATCCTCAAATTCTTTCTAAATTTCAGAAAAATACCCGATTAGAAGCCTCCCTCTTATCATTGCCCTTATCAGAATACGATATTACCAACCTTAAGATCGTCGCTATTAAATAAAGCCGGATTTACATTAGTCACTATTAACGAAGTTGGCAAATCTTCATCGTTGATTAATTGCTCGTACGTTGCGGAATCCATATTTTCCAGTATAGATTCGAAATCTGCATTGTAAGTGGTCTCGTGTAACCCAGGTAAACCGTCCACTTCGTTGATAATTATGTCACCTTCGTCGCTGTCGTCTACGATCATTTTTCCTTCGTCCATTATCCTAATTTCAATTTAACCAAAATAATTAGCTCGTAATTAGGTAGATTTTAAAATAAATTAATGCATAAGGTTAGAAAGGGATTAGTGTTTGGTGTTTCGGAACTGACTTGTGCTCGCTTACCTTAGCAAAGAGATAGTTTCATTTCTTGATGGGTTGAAGTATCTGATGCTCCAATATATCACTGTTTCAATCACACCGCGAAGAAATTTGTTCGGAAATTATTCTAGAATAATTAATAAAATTAATCACGAGCCCTTCGCGAAGAAGCATCGAACTCGATTTGATTTTGAAGTTGAAAAAAAATTTATTTTGCATTCAACTTGCATCACAATGTTGCCAATGCGTTCGGTCGGTCATATGATTTTATTTCTCTTTTTTTTCCGCATTTCATTTTTAAAAAATTATTTAACGGCGTACCTTTTCATAAAAAAGAGTTTAATTTTAAATTTTATCATCTCAGTTAGTAATTTTTAATCCAAATATTACAAATTTCGTAAAAGTTTGGAGAAAAAAAAATCAAAAAACTTAGAATTATTTCGCTTCCACGCAAATTTTTGTGACTGCATTTGCGGTTGTCTGCACTGATTTTGAATGACGTAACGCGGGTTCCATTTTGTAGAACAGTTTTTTCGTTTTATTTTTGTCGTCGAAAGTTACGCGGAAAGTTTATCGCCGTATGTCGTTATTGTTTTAATATCACAATTAATTCGCGTAATTATGTTGAATTATTCATAAATAATCGTTTGAAACTAATCACATTGTGAAAATAATAATCTGATTCGTGAAAAAAGCTGTTTGTGAATGGTTGTTCAATGGCCGCCAGATTTCCAAATTTTATTTCGCTCGTTCGGTGTTTCAGATGAAATTATTCGTTTTGAGAAGCATTTTGATCATAATTGTGGTTTTGTGAATAGCAGTGATACGTATTTTGATGATTTTAATATCCGATAGTGATATATCAAGCGGAAAGTATCGTATCGATCCATTACCGGAATGAAAGAAGCCGCCGGAAAAGATAGCATCTGCTGTAAGTTTTCTCCTTTCATCAAAGTTGTTTCATTAGTTTTATTTCCATTTAAAGATAGAAAATCGAAAAGCTATGTGAATCAAATGTTTTTAATCCATTTATTCGATAGATTCGGGTTGTACTTTGTTAGCGTATTCTATTCCTCCGGCGCTCTGTTGTAATCTTGTAAACACAGGGTATCAGAGACTCAGTGTTCAGCTCTTATTGCCCCAAAGTAACGTTAAACATTCAAACTCTGCATTATCCTTGAATCGTTTCGCTGAACCTTTCGAATAGTTGTGTTGAAGTTCATGTTTCAGAATCGAAATAATTTACTTTCGTGTACGGTGAAATGTCTGTTGATTTTGAAAATTATTTAGTAATGCTTAGGTCGAATTTTCGACCGCTGTAGAGTAAAATTATGTATGTATTTTCCTGAATGTTTTCATTGTGGTTTAGTTAGTTCCCTAGGTTTAGTGGTTCTTAGTGTTTCATTCGAAAATTTTTTCTATAAACGTACTATAATTTTATGTTTGACTGTAATTATCTTCATACCTTTCAAAAGAGAAAGTAGAACTGTTCGTTTCTTATGTTGATTTTTTATTCAAAAGTGAAACACTCAAATTTACGATACCGATTTTCTTCTAAGCCAGAAAATTTCAAAATATTTTTCATAAATTAGGTACCTACATGAAGGAAAACACTTAACGTTCGTTAACAATTTTTTCCATGTTTGTATTTTTATTCTCAGTTAGGTCTTTTTTTTTCGAATTTTCACCTGATTATTCGTCGGAAATGTACGTTTTCGTGAACAATAGCCCACACATTTTCGCAAGTGTGCATTTCTCATTCCGAATGTAGTAAATTCCATTTTTGAGTACTAATGTGAAAAGGTTGATGTAAGTTGCTGTTGATGGTCGTTACTCGTTCTGTATTAATTTCATTTTTTTACGATACCATACGCAGATATTCGTTACTGCAGTGAATTCAATTTTCATTTTTATGTAAAGTTTGAAATTGAAGGTGATAATGTTACATATGGAGTTGATTTTATTTTCAAGTTGTATTACTCTGTTGATCGTATCGGATGTATCCTGTATCGAAACCGAAAGTAAAGGAGGTAAGTGCCGATAAACTGACAAACAAAGTAGGTCCGTTGTTTTTGTTTTCAATTAGGTAAATACGGTTTTCATTATATTTTTCCTTCAAAAATTATTAAATATTTTATGCTTTTAGCCTTGATTTTTGATAGAATCAGCAGTACACTTTTCCAGTTACCAAAACGTGTTTCAAAAACAGCCATTTGCGGTGCTTGGGCAACTGCCTGTCCTGCACCGAAGTCAGCAGTTGGAGGAAATTTGATGACAAATGCCCTAGTTGTTAAAGAAATTTATGACAGAGGTGGAAAAACGATTGATGTGAAGATGAAAGTTTGTGATGAGCCGTATAAAATCGCTATCGCATTTGATATTATCAATTTTAATTTTCGGTTCGGTTTTGCGGTGTGTTTCATTTATATTTCGTTTATTGTAGATTTTATTTTACTGAACTTCTATTTTTTTTTTTCAGATTTATTACAGATTGAGAAATGAAGAATATTTTCATCGTTCAAATATGAAAAATTTCATGACGCCTAAAAAAATAACCGAAATAATGAGAAAACATTCGGTAATGAAAGGAAAATATCTTCGAGGCGAAGGATTCAAAATAAGGAAGGCTATAGAAAAAGATAATCGGCACCTTAACGAAGAATTATGGTTCGACGGTAACCGAAGAATGGTACCTAATGAATTATTCGTGCAATACCTCGTTAAAATATTGTTACCCAGTCTCGAAAATGTTCAAATTTTTTTTAGGAGTTCATGTGGATACATATGTTCAGCCTCAGGTTCGATTTTTTCACCAAAATACTCAAAAAAATAACGTACACAATTCTGCGAAATAACAGATGGCCAGTTGGAGAACACTGTGTTGATTATAGCTTGGGATTCGAGGTCTATGAAGAATCAAACGTCAAATACATCGATGATTTGTATTCTGAAGTTGGTGAATTGAGTTGAATAATTTAAACTAAACTGGATCTAATGATCGATGTGTCAATTTAGGAAAATCAAAGTGAAATATTTCAAAATATGAAAATACCAGAAAAGCAATGTACTGGTGATACGTGCCCAATAAGTCCGTGTAAATTGAGAAAATTATGTTTATCGAAATGGTTATTGATACCAATGGACCAGTTCACTTTTGGTTCTTCATCAAAATCAGCGTGTTCAAATTTGGCTACGATACCGATTTGGACAGACAGAGTGGAAGAAGCATTGAAAAAAGTGGACCAATATTTACATGCTTTATATCGAGTATGAAATCGCTCAAATTATTGACTTAATTTTATCGAAATTCGTTTTTTTAAAAATATTTAACCTGCAGGTTACCCATGAAACTTTACTCATTACCAGTGGAGTAAGCGATGACATTCTCGAGTTACCCATTACAAATAGCAGCTGGAGGAAGAAAACATCCAAAATATACTTGGATTCAACCAAACAGAAAATTCCTGTACCTAAAATCATCTACAAATTAGTTAAATTCCGGTTTCGTTCAGATCCCAACTCGCTTGTGAATTCTGTCTGGTATTCAGCCCTCATCGTGATCCATAACGATCCGTATTACAAAAAGGGTACACAAATTTGTCGCGAAAACGTAGCTGTGAAATGGGGATGGAAAGAAATAACTAAGGATCGCAATAACGCTGAATTTGAAAACGTTTACGTTTGCGAAGCCGACGGTGACGTTTTGAGAAAAGTAATGGGGCGTTGGAGCGCTGCGAAACAGCCATCGAGCGAACATTTGAATTTTGAAAGGTTTCCATCGATTAAAAGCGATCTAGATAAAGAATTCGATTCAATTTCTCAGTTTGGAGAGAATATGGAATCCGATGATGAGATATTGAAACGAGATGAAGAAATTGTTCCATTATCTGAGGATGAAAACGGTGATGCCGAAGGAGAGGAGGAGAAAGAAGTGGATGAAAAAGAGTAAATGGGTTTGAAGGTGGTTTTTACGATCAGCGTAGGATGAAAAATTTAAAACGATTTGACAAGTTTGAATTAATTTGAAATTTTGAATAAAATTAAGTAATCCATATTTTGCCCATTTCTTCATTACTTTCAAGTATGGTTACCTCCCTCCTCCCCCCCCAGTTATTTGCGAATCCAGGCGCCTATTACTCCTATCCAAAAAATATGTGTTTTTACCTTCTTAGTATTGAAACAGACGTCAAGGTGCTACGGTGGGTAATCATTTTTATGACGCAATCCCACATATTTTTCCAAGCGTGCGTTTTTCATCTAAGTAAATTTAATTTTTGACTACTACATGTGTCACGGTGATGTAGGTTGCTGAAAGTCGGAGGTTTTAATTTTTCATTCTACGTGCTGGGTATTAATTTCTTCACTGAAATTATTTTCAATTTTTAGCTAAATTTTAATACTTACTGATTATGTCACGTACTAAATTGATTTCATTATCAAGTTGTATAATTGTATTGCTGATGTTGGACGCTGTATCCTGCATCGGAATCGAAAATAAAGGAGGTAAGTATTGAAACTATAAACAAAAAATTTGTTGAATATTTTCATTTTTTTTTTTGAAAATTATGAAATCCTATCATTCAATTTTTTTTTAGCTTTGATCTTTGAAAGATTCAATGGTAAAACTGTCCTGCTACCAAAAGTCATTTCGAAAACAGCCACCTGTGGTGATTGGGCAACTGCCTGTCCAGTACCGAAATCAGCTGCTGGAGATGATTTGATAAAAAATGCCATGGTTGTAAAAGAAATGTACAACGAAGATCGGAAGATGATTGAAGTGAAAATGAAAATTTGCGAAGATCCATTTAAAATTGCTATCGCGTATGATATTGTCAAACGTAATTTTCGGTTTGGCTATGCGGTTTGTTTCATTTATTCTTCGTTAATCGTAAAAATAATTCCTATTTTTAAATTCATTTTTACGTCAATTTTTTTTTTTGCAGATTTATTACAGTTTCAATGATGAAAAATATTTCAGTCATGACAATTTGAAATATTTCATGGCTCCTGAAAAAATCACAGAAATTATGAAAAAATATTCGATGAGAAAAGGAAAATATCTTCGTGGCGAAGGAAAAAAAATAAGGAACGCTGTAAAAAATGACAAACGAGTCCACAACGATTATATAAAGTTCAATGGTGACCAAAGAATGGTAATGAATTATTTGTGCAATACCTCGTTGAAAATTGTAGTTTCGAAAATATTTGAAATATTTTTTTCAGGAATTCATGTGGATACATATGTTTAATCTTAAATTCGATTTTTACAAATTGATCATCAAAGAAATAACGTACTCGATTTTACTGAACAGCCAATGGCCAAAAGGAGAAGACTGCGTTGATTACAGTTTAGGATTTGAAGTCTACCAACAAACGAATGTCGATGATTTGTATTCTCAAGTTTGTAAATCAAGTTGGATAATTGAAATTTGGCTCGATTTAATTCTCGTGTTTTTTTCATTTTATTTTTTAGAAAAACCAAAATGAAATATTTAAAAGTTTAGAAATACCAGCGAAAGAATGTACTGGCGAGACGTGTCCAATAAGTGCGTGCAAAATGAAAAATTTCTGTTTATCGAAGTGGTTATTGATACCGATGGATCAGTTTAATTTTGGGTCTTCAACAAATTCGGTGTGTTCTAACTTGGCTACGGTACCGATTTGGACAGAAAGAGTGGAAGAAATATTGAAAAAAGTAGACCAATATTTATACACGTTGAATCGAGTATGGCATCATTCAAATCGTTGATCTAATTTTATTAAAATCAATTTTACTACATTTAATTTACCTATCCGGTTAGATTGTTGGTAAATCTTTACTCATCGCCAGTGGAGTAAGCCCAGATGTACTCAAATTACCCTTGAAGGAAAAAAAGTTTTGGAATAGGACATCCGAAGTGTATTTGGATCCATCCAATGAGAAAATCCCTGTACCTAAAATTATCTACAAATTAGTTAGGTACCGATTTCGTCCAGATCCCGATTCGCAGGTTGTTTTGTACTCGGCCCTCATCGTGATCCATAACGATCCATATTATAAAAAAAAAACTTTAATTTGTCGCGAAGACTTCGCCAAAAAATGGGGATGGCAGGAAATAACCAAAGATAGTAATGGCCACGATTTTGAAAACATTTACGTTTGTGATGCCGACGGTGAGGTGTTGAGTAAAGTAATGGGAGGTTTGAACGCAGCGAGACAACCAGAGAGTAAACATTTGAATTTGGAATCGTTTTCATCACCTGCAAATGATGGAAAAAATACTCTTAAAAAGAAAGTAGATGAAGAGTTCCATTCTATTTCCCAGGGTAAAGTGGGTTTGTACTCCGATGATGAGTTATTGGAACGAGATGAAGAAATTTTTCCATTGCCGGAAGATGAAGAAAATGATGATACCGAAACGGATACTGATACCGAAGCAGATGAAGAAGAAGAAGGAGATAAGACTGATTGAAGATAGTTTTTGCGATCAACGAAGGAATACAAAATTGAAAATGTTGATACGCTTAAAATATTTCTTTTGTTGGTGTAAAATTCCTTACTTGAAATTATGAAATTTCAATTAATCTTCATGTACACTACACATGTACCTATCATAAAACGAGGATTGCTATTTTTAAAGATTTAAATCTGAGAATTTTCATTTCTATGGATGGTTTAATATGAACTTGAGTATAATAAATAATAAATACGTGAATAATAAATCTTGAGTCGATTATTTGTCCGATCGTACCCCCTCCTTTCTCAGCTGAATGAGCAATCGATAATTATTTACAGAAATTAGATAGGTACCTACATTTTATAAATCGTTCTCAAAAAAACTAAAAATATAATTTAACTAAAATGGTTCAAAGTATTGTTATTTTTAAAATATTTTAATTAAAATAAAAATGTTTTAACGAGGAAACGTCTTTCAAACGGTTCGTGATTGATTTTAGAAGTTACTGATTTTTTTTTTCATGAAGGAGGTAATAGAACTAAAGTACATAGATCTGAACCACACTTCAACATTGTTTTTAAAAATTGTGAGCCTGGGTTTAGAAATTATTTTTGTAATTCAAAAATTGATTTTGGAATTGACACTGATTTCAAGCCTTTCAGATGGAGGAGAATAATCAAGGGGAACCTCAACTCGAAAACCAGTTTTTGTTTTCTACGGGTGGCCTCTATCCAAATTTACATCTATGTTTTTTGTATGCATGTATTTCGTAAAATTGAAAAAAAAAAAATCATTTTGAAGAAAATTTTTGTGTGGAAATTCTCCCAAAACCAAAAAAATATCTACAGTTAGCTTGTTGAAACAAAATTGAGAAATTGAGGATAATTTTCTCTTACAATTTTTTCCCAGGAAAAAGATCTTCAGTACCTATAATGCATTGACATCATTTTAAAAAATGGTTTCTCAACAATAGGTACCTATATGTATATTTTGTTTTTTAAAAAAATAGTTCGATAAAAGTTTGAAAATAAAATTAATTTTTTAAGAAGTTGTCTAAGGTGTCTCTGAATAAAAATTTCTTCCAAGGGTATTTTTTGAGAAAAATATCTGAGCTGAAGCTATTTTTGATAAAACTTTTTAAATTGGTAAAATTTTTGGAAATTAAAATTCTAAAAAATTTGATAATTTGAAAAATGTTTTGATAATTTTTTTTTTTTCAACGTTGAAAAATGGATGAAATTTGTAAAATCACAACATTTTTGAAAGTTTACCACTATTTTGTTGCATTTTTTGTGAAATTTTCGAAAACTTGAAAGCGCAGGCAGTTTTTATTGATGAAGGAGAGGAGTGGCGAGAGTGGGAAGAAAAGGAAAAGGATAGAATTCCACGGATATTTACATTTCATCAGGACGTTTAAACATTTTGAGTTCTGGACCCAGCTTTTGAGGTCAGTTCGACTTTTGAAACCTTTAAATGTGATATGGATGATGAGGAAAATATAGGATGTGAAGCTGAAAAAGGAATTTAAATTTTACCAAATCATTTCAAGAGTTTGCTTTTGTGATGTTTCTTTTCCTTCCATCATTTGATTTTTTTGATTTTTTTAAAACTGTGGTAGGTAAAAAATAATGAGACAAAATTTTCTGACAATTTCATGACAATTTAAGCAGGCATCGGAATGAGCTTTCTAAGTACTTAAATTACTTTCATCATTCTTGGTTACTGAACGATTTCTTTTTTCATCTCTAAGTTAATTTTTTAGAAAGAATTCTGATCAATTTTCAAATTTCATTTGATTAAAAAAAAAAAATTGAAAAATATTGAAATAATAATTGTGAATAAATTGTTTTATTTATTTATATGTGACCCTGTCGGAAAGAACGGACCTTGTTTTAAAAAAAAATCGATGTCTCATTTTTCACGTTTTTGGTCCAAATGACACCAAATCTGGATCAAACACAAAAAAATTAAGGCATAGATTTTTTTATACACAAGGTCCCCTCTTTACGGCAGGGTCACATATACGTTTTTTGTTTTCTGTGAACAAAAAAATGTATTCATGGAAGTCAAACATTTTGATTAATTCTTTTTTTTTTAAATCGGAAGGGGAGGGGGAGGAGGAGGAGGGAAAAATTTCGCTTCAATGCCTATTTAAAAGTAATTTGTCTGAAATGGGGAAAAAAAAGATGCCAAAATATTACTAGGTACCTATCTTGTAAATTTTAAAATGAAAATTACTGGAAATTTCTCAAAAAATTTCAAAATATAATAAAAATTGTACTGCGTTTATTGCGATATTGGTTCATTTAATTCTCAATTTAGGGTCATAATTCGATTTTTGAAACGCTAAAGTTATCTATATTCTTCGATGATTTTTCAACAATGCATTTTCTGACCATTTCCATTTTTGATATGATTTTGTGAAGTACATTCATGCTACGTTTACGATTTTCAAATGATATTTACAATAAATCAACAAAAATTTTTGAAAGATGAAACGAAAGTTTTGAAAAGTACGTAGGTACCTAGTTAATTTTACTTCGTTGAAAAATCCAGGTACCTATCTATTTACTTGGTATTTGTTTCCATTTTATGGGCTAATCGTTGTCAAATAGAAAAAAAATTATCAATTTTAATAAATTATTTGTATATTCCGAGAAGCAACAAAATAAAAACATTTGCTTGGCAAATTATACACCTAAAAAAATATATACAAAACTAAAATCTATAGACATTATACATAATAGGTATCTGACTCAAACAACTCATAGGTTTAACAAGAAAAAAAAATTCCTATGACACTTGGATATTCGTATACACTTTAATACTATTTACACAACCTAAATAAAATGGTTAACTAAAAATATATTCAATAAATTAATCACGTATTCGAATTTTCTTTCCTATTAAAACATCTATAAAAATTTTTGGCGACAAAATCAATAATAAAGAACAATATAAAAATACAAAAAAAATTCTAGCAAGTATGATACACAATGTAGTAAAAATGAAAAATGAAAAGAACAAAACTTACAATATTTGATTTTTTCTTATTAATTTATAGTGTATTTTTTCGAAGACAATTATTTTCGTTTGGATGTCGGCGGTGCTTGCGTATGGTGCATACAACCTTCGACATTTTCGGGCCAATCGCAAACGTTTTCTTTTGGATTGAAGACTAAATTTGAAGGGCATGGCATGTGGTGTTTTCTTTCACCTTCGCACATGTAGTACATTGTGCAATCTGCTTTATCCGGATGGTACGAAATGTGTCCGTCTTCTTCTTCGCAAGAGACTGCGTGAGCTAGAAGAAGATTTCGATTTGAGTGAAAATTTTTATTTGTGGGTTAGATCGAATTGATGGGGGAGGGGGGAGTACTTACGATCTTTTGTTGAGTAGAGTGAATTCAGACTAGATGATTCGTAAGGACCGTCGTATTCTAATTTGACGTTGTAATTTTCGAATTCTTGTTTCATTGCTTGTAATAAGGGGTATTTGCCGTTTCCGCAAGAGCCTCTGAAATCGTCCATGTCGATTGACCATACCATGATGCCACCGAATCCTTCTTCTTTGAGCCAAGTCACCTGGAAAATTGAAGAAGTTGAATGTGGAGTTTTTATAGATTTTTTTTTTTCAGTGAGATGTTAAATTACTTTATTTTTGAGACTTCTTTCGTCATCGAATCCGACCCATTGGTTGCCTCTGTACGCAAATGGTACTTGTTGCTCGTTATCCCAGACTAAGGTTGTATTTTCTGCCCTCAGGAATTCGCAAATCTAAATCAAAATGGAAAAAAATAAAGATTCCGAATTTTTAAGAATTGATGAGATTTTATTTTGAAGGGCGAAACTCACTTCGTAGTAAGCCAAGAATCCAGATTCTCCAGTATATTTTGCCGAAGTTCCTCCTCCCGAAGCTGGAGCTCCGATGTCGAATTTCGCAGCTTCGACCAATGTGAATGAGCGACCATACATTGGCATTCCAATCATCAGTTTTTCTTTAGGTGCTCCTTGTCTGACCCATTCCCTTGCACTATAATCCTGTATTTGATGATGAAAAAAAGTGTACCATTTTCAGCTCAAAAACGTTCCCTCTTCGATATTCCTCTCTAGTTTAAAAATATGTACTTACAACGGTGAGTTTTTTTTGGTAACTGGTGGCACTTTCCAGAGCAAATAGGGGACTGTTGTGACCAACTTGTCTTTCCCAAGGTCCATGGAAATCGTACGTCATCACGTTTATGAAATCTAAATATTTTGATATTTCAGGAACATCGTACCTGTATTTTTGGACATGAAAAATTGAATATTTTTTTGCTTGAAATTTGGGATAATTTTTAAAATTTACGAGATCTGTTACCCGGCAGCAATGGCCTCGAAACTTGCTGGAACTGCAGCTGTGAGAAGTAGTCTGGGTTGTCCGGAAGTTTTGGCTTCTCCTTCGAAAGCTGTTCGTAATTCTTTCAAGAAACTGACGTAGGCTAATTTATCTTCAGCTCCTCTGTGAAATGGAAATTAAATGATGATGAAAAAAAAACCAAAATTTGGTCGTTTTGTTTTAAAATTAGCAAAAATGGACGCTCTTCAGGGCTTTTTAAAAAAAATTGTTGAAAATTTAATACAATATAATTTGATTTTTTTTTTCAATTTATGATTTGAAATTTTTCTCTCTGCAAGTTGAATTTTATCTCTCGTATGCCACTCCCTTCCTCCCCCCAAAAAAACAATTCGATGAAATAATAAAATTTGAGGCCTGAAATATCCAATTGTTTTATTTTCACTTTTTCAAGTTTCTTCTATCCCTCCATTTCGTAATAATCGTATTTTTTTCAGGGATCCAGACCCAGAGGGAGAACGTCTCCCTCCGGCTCCAGCTCTGAGATTTTCAAGTAAAGTGCCGTCCGGCTCAGAAAAAAACGTCCGAAAAGGAAACCCTCCCTTCCCCTTCTGTCATCACTCCGGATCTTTGAGTTTTTAAATCTTTTGCTTAAATTCTTCATAATTTACCTATACTTACGTATTTCAACCCCCCCCCCCCCAACTCCTCCTTAAAATAATCAACTCTCATTCAATTGTTTCATTCCATCCAATTTTTTTTTTTTCAAAATTTTCCATCAATCTCTCTCCATGGTTTCTAATTCGAAATCAGCACCCATCGTGATTCGAATCATGTTTTATGACTCAAAAGAATTCGAATTAAAAATTCATAAAAAATAATGATTCGTGTAAAATTATTCAAGTTTTTCGAATTTTTCTAGTTTTTTTTTTAAATTTTTGTGTAAATCGCTGTGTAACTGTGTAATTTTTTCACACATTGACTGATTGGTATAAATTTTTTTAGTTTTGAACTTTTGAGGGGTAAAAAACTAAAATTTATTTCAATTCCAAACTACTATTTTTCTCTATTTTGAGAAATCATTCAGAAAAAATGATTACCACACTTTCTTTGGTAATTTTTCAGCTCCTCCCCACATTTTTCGACAAAAATTATTCCAATTATACAACGAAAAAAATAATTTTTTTGGAAATAATTCGAGAAATGATTCGAATCATTTTTTTTCACATGATTCGTGATTCTAAAAAATGATCGAATTTTTTGCCCCATGCATGATTTGAGACTATGTTTTGAATCTGTGACAATGGCGGGTGCTGTCTGAAATTCATTAGGTATAATTTCAATTTTTTTCTGTGCCCAAATATCTGTGATTTCAAACTTCTTTCTCTGCATGTCGAATTTTTTTTGTATCCCCTCCCTTGAAAACTCCAATTTAATTGAAAACTCTGTCATAAAATATCAAACTCGAGAAAGTTTTATTCTCATTTCCTCGAGTTTCTTTAGTCTTTCCATTCTGTAATAATCGTCATATTTTTTAATCTTTGCTTTTTACTTAATTTCCAATTTTTGTCCTAATTTTCCCTCCACAGCCTCCAGCCTAAAATTCAGGTCTAGGTATTTCAAAATCTTCTCTGTGCAACCTTCACATAAAATTTTGGTAATTTCAAAGTTCAATTTTATCTACCTCCTACACCTTCCAAGCTGCATTTTGATGCAGTTACAACATTACCCGTCGTAAACTCAAAATTATTTTTCTATAAAAATTAAAATCGAGAAGAGTCTGAATTTTCTGCTGAATTTCAACCGGTTTAGGTACAATTTTACCAATTTTCAAACCCAAAATTGAATTTCTACACAAATTAAAATCGAAAAGAAAAAAGAGTGGGGGTAAAATAATTTTCAAGTCCCCAACGTCCACCCTCCCCCAATGAAGCCATGTTGAAAAATTAAAATTTTCGCAAATGTCTCTGACTGAAGATCAATTTTTTGATCCGTTTGAAAAAATCGATTCACTGAGTAGGAAGAAGTTTTACCTTGGATATTCCCAGTCGATATCCAAACCATCGAATTTGTACTGTCGAAGGAATTCGATAGCTTCATAAACGAACTGATTCATTCTGAAAACATTACTGGTAAGCTCCTTGAACGGAGTTGATCCAAAGGCCCATCCTCCAATGGCCAAAAGAATCTGTAATCGATTACGTAATAAATGTAAATGTAATTTTAACGATTCTGAAAATATGCTGCCAATTGCTCCTGGCGCAGTAGCGGGATTACCTTTAAAGACGGTTTGAAGTCTCGAAGTGTGACAATTTTGGCGAAACTTTCTTCATCGTCGCCGACAATTAGTCGGAAATCTTTCAACGTACCGAAGGCGTAAATTATATGGGTACAGAGATTCGAATCGATATTTTCTGGAGTGAATTTACCAAGACTAGGGCGATGCTGAGACCATTTGGTCATGTAGCAGAACATTTGCGGTGGGCGAGCTAATAAAGATATGTCGAGATAATAAAGATTAATGAAAATATTATGTTTGGTGGAATTGGCTTGTATGGATTGTGATCCTACCATTTTGAATGACTGGTGTTTGAACGGTGTTCGAGGCGACTAGAGCTGATTTCACTTTGAATAGGACTTCGCTGGCGTTAATTTTGGTTGCAGGTGGTTTGGTGATGATTTCTACGGTGGCTGTTTTGGCTACTTTGTTCCAATCGACGTCTTTGGCGTTGTTGCCTCTTTTAACGCCTAATAATTCTTCCCTGTGAATGATTTCCAAATAGTGGGTAACTAGAGATGAAGAAGGGAGGAGGGTGTTTTGAAGGGGTAAAAATGAACTCACCTTATGGCTCCTATCAAGGGATATTTGACATTACCACCGCAGACCGTTCCGGTGAAATCGTCCATATCTACGGTCCAGACCATGGCACCACCGTATCCGTTGGTTTTGAGCCATTGCATTTTATTACGAATTGATCTTTCGTCGTCGAAACCGACCCATTGATCGCCGGCTACTGCGTAAGGTACTTTCATTTCGTCGTCCCAAATGTAAGTGGCGCCGTTTTTCAGCATTTCGCATACCTACAATTCGATTGTGTGATTTTAGGAAATTATATTGTTGTTTGGAAGGTCTCGAAATGGTTGAATATGGGTAAAGTTTGATAAATGTTTTTTTTTTTTTTTTCAAAATGAATAAAAAACGATTTTCCTCTCAGTTTTCAAGCAGAAGAAAAGTATAAAATTTGATTTTTTCTAAGAACTTTCAGAGCTGGATTAGTAAAAGACCCTTAATAATGGTAAAATTCTTGGAAAAAAAAACAGAGAATAAAAGAAGATTTTTTTGAAAATTTTTGCAAGTTTTGTTTTTAAGACAAAATTCAATATTTTTGAAAAAATGGGTAAATGTTTTATTTTTTTTTAAAATCATCCTTAATTTTCAAAAATTTATTCAATACCAACAAATAAGGAGAAAAATTGAAATTTGAAAAAATTTTTGAAAATTGTTTTAAATTCACGAACCTGAGTAAATCAAGAGCTATTTTTTTTTTTTTTGAAAAAAATCAAAGTGTGAAAATTTTCTCTTGAATTTTTTTACCGGTTCAAAAAAAACTTATATTTTTTTGGTCTTCAATGGAAAGGGGACTCATAAACTTTTGTTATGTATAATTTTTTTGTAGGTACATTCCCAAATTTTTATGAGACATCGAACCAGACTTTTTGAAATCAGTCTCCCACTTCTTGATCTTTTGACCTTTGGCATGGCATAGGTATCCTTAACTGCTAACTTTTAATGTGACCTCCTGGTCCTAAGCTATTAGTAGGTATGTCAAAAAGGTTTTTTTTTTTTTACAGAAAACTTGTTTTCTCGAAATTTTTGTTTTTGAGGTAAGCAATACCACAAACTTTGAAACTTTTTCACCGGAAGAGTTTTTAATTTTTTTAAAAAATCTTTTCTGTTCGCAAAACAAAAAAACATTAAGTACTCTTATTCTGAATCAGTGAAAAGTCACTGATGAACAGTCGTAGTTGCAGCGCAGGATTTATCAGCGAAATTCACTGATTTTTTGAAAATTTTCACTGATTTTTGAGTGATTTTTCTCACTGATTCGTTTTCAGTGAAAATTTTTTCACTGATTTTCTCCTGTGCTGCAATTTTGACTGATTTTCAGTGATATTCAATTTTCACTGATTTATAAATGATATAATTAATATTAATTTGAAATTTTTTTTTACCGAATGCTTGTTTTTTTTTTGGAAATTTTTGTTTTTTTGGGTAAGCAAAAGCTCAAATTTTAAAAATAATGAGCCAAGATAGTCAGAACTGATTTTTCTGGCGTATTGTATGTTATCGCTCAGAGGGTCACAAATATGCTTTTATTTGTGTTCCATGTTTTATACAATTTTACAAAAACAACCCAATGGATTTCCAGTCTATTTGAACAATTTTAAATGATTTTTAATCTCATTTCATAGAAGTTTTCGATATTTTTGGTATTACTTACCTTGAGATTTTTGAATGTTGTTGGAAAGATATTAAATTATTTTGATCTCGGTTTACTTACAGAATTTCTTTATCATTTCGGACCATTTTAATGATATTTCAACAACATACGTGTGTCACTTTTTTTTTAGTTTTTCTGTATTTGATAGTTTTTTGCACCATTTTCAACTTTTTTACATTTCAAGGATTTTAAAACATTCTTTGATTTCTTTTACTCAATACAACTTTTACGCCAAAGTGAATAATTTTTCTAAAAAAATAATATTTGAACAGTTATGACATCTTTTAAAAATTCTCAAAAACTGGGAAAAAAATCTACTTAAATCATGTTGGAGACTCCAGAATGACTGAAAATTATCAATTTTGAGATCGAGAGATTATTTGGTAAGCATCTAAACTTCATCCGGTTGATTAAAAATTTTCAAATTTTCAATTTTTTAGAAATTTTGATTTTGATATTTTTTTTTTGGTAAATTCAGATTTTAAAAAACTGAAAAGAAATATTTTATCTTTTTGAGGGTTAGAGGTCAATGGCCTCAACTTTTATGCTAGTCCCACTCAACTTTTGAACAAAAAAAAAACAAAATGATCAATGATCCTCCCTACAGAGAATGGTTTAGACGGGAGGCGAGTTATTTTATTGTTTTTTTGGTCCGAAAAAAAAATTTATTAGGTAATAAAAACTGAATAATTTTTTGAAACAATTTTGAAGAAATGTTGAGCTGTTTTTTTTTTAAAGTCAATTTTATTAATTTTTGAAATGATCTGTGATTTTTTTGTGACATGTTCCAGTCTTCATCAATGCAAGTCCCCATTCAACTTGCCTCCAATCTCCAACTATTGCAAATCTTTAATTTTTCATCATTTATTCCTACACTTAGTTCATTTATTTATTTTGAAAATTACCTCGTAATATGCAAGGAATCCACCTTCTTTACTGTATTCTCCAGCTTTGCCTCCACCACTGGCCGGAGAATTCACTTTGAAATTACTCGGATTGGCCAAAGTGAAAGTTCGACCATACGTGGGCATACCAATAATAAGTTTATCTTTGGGAGCCCCAAGTCGAACCCACAGCGAAGCTGCATTTTCGACGCTCAGCTGTTTTCTCCACTCGGAGTCCGAAGATGGAGCGTAGAGTGGAGCATTGTGACCAGTTTCTCGTTCCCATTTTCCATGGAAATCGTAAGCCATCACATTGATAAAGTCCAAATAGCTGGATAAGCGTCAAATTAGTGAAATTATAAGCTAAATTTTACACCTGAATTGAATTTTCACAAGTATATGTCCTTACCTGGCTATGGCTGGCACATCGTAGCCACCTTTGATGTTATCAGGACCCACTGGGACGGCGGCAGTCAGCAGGAGACGTGGTTTTTTGACCTCTTGCGATTCAGCTTCGAAAGCTTCTCGAAGTTCTGCGATAATCGGATATTGAAGATAGAAAAAATTATACAAAGGAAATCGATGGAAAAAAGAGAAGTTTTTTTTTTACCTTTGAGCAGAGCAACGAAATTCTTTTTATCGTCGTTTCCTTTCGGGTATTCCCAATCGATATCTAAGCCATCGAAATTACGAGTTCTGAGGTATGGAATAGCACTGTAGATGAATGTCTGACGATTATATCTGGTCGCAGTCATATCTTTGAATTTCTGAGTACCAAATGACCATCCACCTGGTAGAAAAAATCGAAATGATTAATTTTTGAGAAATCGAGAACTATGTCAAAGCTTTCTTTTCGAGTTGCAACATTTAGAAAAGTGATGTGAATTGAATTAAGAAGTCAGTATTCGTGATTTTTGTCTTTGAGGATGTGATAATTGAAATCGAGATTGGTCACGATATTGCTCATCGTCTAAGATACATATTTAAATAACGTGAAATATGGAATAAAATTCACGTAGTTAGGTATTATAGAATCGATAATAATTATATGTACATAAAATATTATGAGAACTAGGTTGACAATTCGTGTGTGAAACTACATAGTCTGGTCTCTAAAAATCCATCCTTTTACATATTATCTGGAGCACACGAAATCGTTCGCGAGCCCATCAACCTTAATTTTCGAACAACCGGTGCGGTGTCCCAGTGGCACAGCGCATCTGTCTACTCACCTGTACATGCAATTCCTCATATTACATCACTCGCGGCTGATTATCGGCAGCGTTGACCGATATGAGAAGCGGAGAAGGGCAGAGTCGTCGAATGAGAAAAAAAAAATTGAAAAAATTCGTATACCTACGTATAATACGAACGAAGGCGACATTGTTATGAGTATTATGCGATATGCGAAGCTGTAGGTAGTCGATAATTAATATGCCACGCGTCCGACGACGTCGTTTCGTAAATTCAATACGTAAACCGGTTGTTGCCGCGGTACGCGCGCATTACAATAAAGAGATCGATTATGTTATACCGGTGGCGATATAGGTACAGATACATAATGTAAGAGAATTTCACATTTCTTTTTTTTTTTGTTTTCGTTTCGTATCGTTATTATTTAATAATCGGTAGTGCGTCTATGTGATCGTATAAAAAATTGTAATGGCAGGGTGCTGGGATCATGTAGGTAAATGTGTCAGGATAGATTGGTTTTAGATGATCTATATTTGGGATTTGGATTTTTTATGCGATTATTACGAGAACGTGAGTGTAGAAATTAAACAAAGACGAAACGAAGGAGGAATTCACCCATTCTATCATATTTTCTCAAAAAGGCTGTGAATTTTGTTACAAAATGAGAAATGAAAACAGGCGAAATTTTACTGAAAAATAAAATAATACAATTTTTCTTTGGAACTTTTCATCAGAAATTTTAATGGAAGAATTTTTGTGATTTTTGACGATAGTTTTTTGAATCAATTTTTGAAGTGGTCTCTATTATTTGAATCTGTCTAAAATTCCAAACTTGACTGATGAAGTAGAGAAAATCAAGTCACTGATATTCAGTCAAATTCCACTGATTTTCCTGTTAGTCTGTAAAAAATTACTGATTCAATCAGTGACTCAATTTTGTCGATTTCAATCAGTCAATTTTGACTGATTTGAATTGAGAGAGTGGCAAAAATTAAGTTGAATTATTATTTTTATTTCGTCAATTTTTTTCATTGATGAGTATTTTTTAAAACTTGGAATTTGCGCAAAAATTAAAGATTTCCGTTTCCTGATTTTTTTCGGGGGAGGGGGGACGCTTGAAAAACATCCTTCCAAGAGTCTTGCGAAAATCATGAGAAAGTTCTACAAAAATGCTCTATTTTGGTTTGGAAATTTTAGTTCGACCTTTTTATACAACTGTAAAAAATTAGGAAAATTATTTTACGAGTTTGAAACGTTTTATTTTTTTTACCCTCCTCAAGATGATGGATGCTTTACCTTCGGTTCTCTTTCGATTAAAGTCTATTCAAGTATTTATACGCGGTTCAAGAGTGCTCTCTAAATTTGAATCAGCTAAAATTGACTGATTAAAAAGCCAAAAGTGTGCAACTGTAGAAATCAGCGAAAATTTTACTAATTTAATCAGTAATTTTCATTTTTGCACCAGTATGTAATTTTTTTTAAACTACTGAAATGAATGAGTAAAAATTTTAATTTACTGATTGAATCAGTAATTGATCAGTTCAATCAGTAATTAATCACTGATTGAATTATTAAATTGAAATTTTTACTGATTCATTTCAGTAGTTGAAAAGAGATTAGGTACATAGGTACTGACTCAAAAATGAAAATTCACTTTTTGAATCAGTAATTTTTTACTGATTGACAGTCAAATTTCACTGATTACAGTTGCACACTTTTCGCTGTTTAATCAGTCAATTTTCATTTTTTTTGACTGATTCAGATTTACAGAGTTTCTAAAGTCTGCAAGAATGATTGGAAATCAATTTTTTTTTTAAATAATGATAAGAGGGAAAAACGGTGATTTTGATTTACTTGAATATTTCAATTTTTTCCATTTAAATTCACTTTTCTTTTTCTTTAATGGAAAAATGAATATTGGTAATGATGATTTTTTATTTTGAGGATCAACCTATGGTGGATATTCATTCAAAAGAATTTGAAGAGGGAGGAAATCAAAAATATGTATTTTTCAAGTGTTTTTTGAAAAAGTGGAAGACGAAGGGGGTGGAGAAATGAAAATGTTGGTAAAATATGTATTTAGAAATCATGAAAAAAATTGGGAATTTTAATTTTTGAAATTTTATAGTATTTTTACTATTGAGTAAAATTGGGAATAACTTTTCTTCTCACATTGTTGAGACTGACCTAGCTGTTTTGAAAGTTTAAATTTAAGAAATTATTGTTCTTTCATTGTTTGTGTAAATTTTTCAGGAATTTTAGCTCAATTTCGGAAAAAAAATTATTTGGAGATTCAGCAAAATTGTGTTTTGATAGAATTTCATTATCAACATTCTCTTCCCTGCTCTTTACTTTCAGTTTTTCGAATAAAAATTTCAAGATTTTTCCGCAATAAACTCTATAAATAATATTGAAGAATGAATACTTTTTGAACTGATTAAACAGTCAAATTGCAGTCGAGAAAAATCACCAAAATTGAATGATTTTCGGAGAATTTCAAGTAGTTTGAATTTCACTAATTTTCTGGAGTTTTTTGTTGATCCTGATCGCTTTTCATTGAAAATGTTTTACTGTTTCGTAATCCTGACTGTGTTTCATTGATTTTCATTGATTTTCACAGGTTTATAAATGAGAAGAGTTTCTTCAAAATACTTTATTAGTAGCATAAAACGAATTTTACCAAACACTAATACTTTTATGTTTTTTTTTTTTGCAGCGAGGAATTCGAAAATGTGGGAGAAGTTTGAAACGACTGCTTCGAAAAAGGTAAGATTTTTTCCCCCTGTTGAATGAATTTTCAAATCAGATATTTCTTACAAAAAAAAGATACGAAATTTTCTTTCATGTGAAAAATCCTGATAAATGTAGAAAGAAGTATTAGATATTAAAAAAAAAAAATTAGAAGATGTTTGATACCGTCTGTCTGTGCCTATATTGCTCAAAAATCAAAATTTTGATATTGTAATTTTTTTCAAATACTCGTAATTACTTAATAGTATTTTAGAAACTAATGACTCAGCTCTTGTAATGTGGGAAGGGACTTGAAAATTTTTCATCTCATCAAAATAATCTAGATTGCCTTTTACTTGGCTTTACCCTCAAAAAATGCTTCATTGACTGGACTATTCTTTCAATATTTTCGAAATGATACTACAATAAAGCTTTCCTCTTGTACAAATATGTACCTTCGATACAAACCAATTTATTATTTAAAAGTAACTTACCAATGGCAAGTAAAGTTTTAAGCTTCGGGTTGGATTTCTTGAGATTCTGGATACGATCGTACAATCCAATTTTTCCATCTTTGGTTTCGTCATTCGACTCGAACGAAGACAAACGTCCTTTTTTGAGCCAACCGAATGCGAACACGATATGCGTACATAGATGCGGATCTATATCCTCGGGCAAGAATTTTCCAACCTTTTGACGATATTGAGACCAGTTCGTGTAGTAGCAGACGATCTATAAACGGAGATTGGATCAAGTACATATAATGTGTACATAAGAGTTTAGACGTACGTGAATTTATCTAAAGGTCGTCAATGAGTGGAAATTAATTAACTTTCTTGTATTTATACGTGTTGAATTTCTGTGTACCTTTATGTACGTATTGTAAATAAACGTACAAAATAAATGAAATTCTCACGAGCGGTGCGCGAGATAATGCCTCGTTCAAATGGTATGAGAACTCGTATGGGTATTTTACTCGAGTTTGAAATGTAACCAGGGAAAGAGATGGAGAGGGGCAGATGAGGTTTTATAAGTATGTAAAATGTGCATTGTGTGATAACGTTGTTGATGCAGCAAACGAGGTGATAATGTAATTAAATGTCAATTTTCACGGTTATTTGTGGGTTTATGGACTAACCAAAAATGTTGAGAAAAATTCCAAATTTTTTCTTATTTCGAGAAACCTTCAAGAAAAAATGTTTCTAGGTACTTGAAAATCTTCTTCATAGAACCAAATTCTAATGAAATCGAGTCTTCCAGTTTTGCTCTACTTTTCTTTATGAGTTCCCTTTGATGGTCTGTTCACAAATCCACTATTATTTTTTTTCTAACCTTAAGGGAGCAGGGGCAACTATCAAAATTTTTATGCAATTACGATTTTTAGCAAAATTGCTCAACTTTGAAAGCTCATATCTTGAGATAGGTTGTATTGGGGGAGGGATATTTGTGGGGTCTGGAAAAAAATTGATAGGAGATTCAAAATCGATAATCACATTTTGAAAAGCTCAAAGTTGAACTTCAGTGGTGAAAGCTCAACTTTCATGATGAGAGCAAAAGATGAAAGCTACCATTAAAAAATCTGAAAAAGTTACAGTATGCAGCCATTTTCATTCTCTTTTAACTAATAAATTTTTAAAGTGAAATCTCCAGACCCTCGGGGGGAGGGGGCAAGGGTCATAAATTTTGGTCAAAATTCAAAAAAATCGAAAAATTTAAGTAATATATTGATTTCTACTAACTCGAAGGTGCAGATTTCGAATATGTACTTGGTTTTTTCATTCGACCCCTCTGAACACTCCTGTTAGCCTCCTTGAGAGGGTCAAAATTCGAAAAATTGAAAAATAACGTGTGACCTGTCGTTTGTTTGGTTTTTGAGGGCACTGATTCGAATATTTGTTTATTTTTTGAATTTGACCTTTCAGTGCCCTACAGCTCCCAATTTTGGGGAAAAGTATCTATCTTAAGAAATAAAATGAGCGTGTGACAATTGTGACCTATTGATTTTCACCAATTTGAGGGCATAGAATACAAGAATCGTTTCACTTTTTGATTCGTCTCTCTTCCTCATGCTTCACCAATCCCCTTGTCCAAAAATCTTATTTCAAAGTTCTCGTAAAAAAAATTAGAGCGAAATCGGAAAACCCGAAAGGGGGTCTATTTTCTGGAAAACCGAGAAAATCGGGAGAATTCAGGGAATTTGAACCGTCGGGAAAAGTAGGGGATTTTAAATTTCTGCTATTTCTGCTAGAATTTTGTAAACATCCAGAAAAAGGAAAAATTATCCAAATTTTTTGGATCTGAACTCATTTTATTATAAAATTAAAAAAAAAATTTCCTTGCTCCGCTTGGGCCAAATTGTTTCAATTATTTTTTGTATCCATCATTTTTTGTTGATCATAATTTTCGTGCTAGAAAATTTCTATCTAAACATCCATTTTCATCTATTGAATTATCGTATCCAAATTTTCAAAAAAATTTCTCTCGCTGAGTTGAGAGATAATTTATCTACATTTTTCTATTCTTTTTTTTCTACAATTTTTTTTAAAATTTGCACTTTTTGATGAAATGTAATGAGAAAGGAGTACAATGATGCCCCTGATCACGATTTTGAAAAAGAAGGGAATGGAAATGAAAGAGAATTCGTATTTTGTGAAACTTTTACTGTGGTGTCAAATGGCGAATTTTCAACATTTTAATGGTCTTCTTTTGCAAGAATTTTGGCGAACGCTTCATTTGAGCTCGTTGGATTTGTGGATCTCATCAAAATAATTGATATTTTACTCCTCATCGATCTGTTATTCACTGAATTCACTGAAATGAGATACGTGGTGTTTTTTGGAGAGGGGGGGAGAGTGGAATTGTGAAGAAAATTTTTAATTTTTATCCTGTAAGTATCCAAACGTTTATTCTCACAATTTGGGCGACACTTATGCATTTTTTTTTTTTTTGAAATTTTTTCGGTTATAAATTCAAGGTCTTAAGTTATTGTACTAAATTGGAAGGAGGGTGGGAGGTGGCGTCAAAAATTTTCAGAATTGAATCTAAGCTGTTTTTGTGGCCGGAAAAGTGAGCATCTAAAAATCTCATAAAAAGAAATGATTTTTGCAGAAAAAAAATTGTCGAATATTATGCATTTCAAGTCATTTTTCTGCATAATTTCATCCCGCGAAAAAACCACCTCCTTCCCATCCTTCAGAAATAACATTTATTTGATAAGTCTGGAAAATTTGGAAAATTGGTCTGGAAAACCTGTATAGAAATCAAGGAAAATCATTTCTGAATTCTGAGATATGGTGGATATCTTGCCCGATTTCATTTTTGGTTCGATTTAGGATAGAATTGCCCCAAAAAACATTCTTTTTTTTTTAAAAAAAAATAGGGAGATGTGGATCTCCGAAAATGGCAGGGCTAAAAAAATGACTCCAATCAATTTTTTTCTAAATACACATTCTAGATTGAAAATCAGTCTAATTTATTTTCAATTTCCGAGCAAACAAATAAAGTAATTCGACTACCTATACCAAAAATTGATCATTCTTTCTATTTACCTTGTATCCGTCGTTATTTGAAGAATCTTTGGACTCATCCGGAGTCACAATCGTGGCAATAGACGATTTACGAAGCGCGATCGACGTCGTACCTGGTTTTTGTTTAATTTTGAATCTGCTCGGAGTAGATGAATCGTACTCGTTGGTTTTGGAGTCTTCGGTCGACAGGATGACGGCAGCAGGAACAACAGCTGCGGCCGAATTCACATGATCGGAGGGTTTAGAGATACGACGACGTATTTTAATTCGATTCGTGCTAGGAGCATCCTCAGCCACTGATTCGTTCTCAAGCAACGAATTACCCTGATTCGGTTTCAATATCCTTCTTTGGATATTATTACGATTTATACTGGGCGACGTCTCTTGATCCGGTTCTTGGACACTGATTTCGATCGGTTTACGACGCCAGCTCACCCTGGTCGCCTTCTGGGTGCTTTCTTGTGCCACAATCGGATCGGTGGCTGAATCAGGCTTCGGAATATATCTGTGTACGGTGATTGGTCGATTGATACTGGACGACGTATCGAGGTTACCGAAATGCAACTTGGAAGTGTACCTTTTCTGATTATGGCGTACTTTGTCCCTCAACGAAGACGAAGGTGGCTCGTACGAAGACGGTATGAACCTTTCGACATGTGAAAGGTCGTCTTCTTGGCGGTTTCGTACGACTGGTCGTTGTCTTTTTACATCTTTATCTGAAAGTTGAAAAAGGTGTTAGCTGGATTAGCAGATATAAGATGTAGGTGGGCAATGTTTGCTTTTCAGTCGCAGCAGATGCGGATTCTACGTAATTTACGTTACGTAATGGACTCGTCGCAACTGTGCAGAGTAAATATAGAAATATGGCCGAAGGTGTGTGCAGATTTCATCATCGCAGCTCATCTCATCGTTCGATATCGAGGCAGTTGACATAACTTATTTATTATCAATTTGTGGTATTCTTAATGGAAGATTTTCGGTCGTTACGTGTTCGGGTTTGACAAACAGTGTTAAAATGTTGAATTAATATAAATGGACGGATTATAAATTTAAAAAAAGATGTGCCAGCGTATGGAATATACAAAGAAGACACGATGACTTTAATGTTTCATTCAAAGAGATGTTTAGAAGTTCAAGTACATGCGGAGATACCTTTTGATAACTTAATGCGTTTGATGGAAATTAACCAAAGACAAAAGGTACGCGTAGGCCTGTCTCGAAAAGATAACCGAAGGGTACCGTTAAAATGATCTTCGGTGAGATCTTGACAATGAGATGGGTCTGATCTGACCGTATCGTCGGAGGAGATTCACGTTTATTTTGGTATCTAATACCTTCATAAAGATTGGCAATTGCGTTGAACTTGGCCTGCTACATATTTCAAGCATGAGTTTATAATTTTCATAATATAAATAGATGTCCCCGTCGAGGTGAATAAATAGAAATATTCCAACCTGTCTGTACAATATTGTATTTTTTTGTATGACATTGAACTCGAAAATGTCGCAGTAGTGAATCTATTCACGAAATTACGCTGAGAAAACTAGTTTTTTTTGTTCCTATATCAGAATTGTCATTTTTGGCTTGTTTTTTTTTTTGCATACAAGGTGTTTTTTTATTCGTAATTTAGCCATATGCGGTTTTAAATGATGCATTTTAATCGAGACGTAGAATGTTTCCAAATAGTTTTTGAGCTGGTTTTGGTCTGTGTGTGATTTTTTTGCGATTTGCAGGTGCGAGTATGGAAATCTCGGTGTAACCTTGCCAATGATGTTTAAAAGTAGGATGGAGAAAAAACAACTGATTTGGGAGACTGGTTTGGATGAAAATGGTGATTTTGTCAGGGTGTCTACCGGTCGCGAAAGTCGCGAAAGTCGCGAAAAAGTCGCGAATTCAGAAGGCGGTCGCGAAAGTCGCGAAAAAGTCGCGAAATTGGCACAAAAGTCGCGAATTTTTTCCAAATTACAATTCCTTTTTAAATTTCAGTTTTTTGAACACATTTTTCTAAAAATTTTCGCCCTCGCTTCGCTCGGGCTCATCAATTCGTATTGATCATTTTTAAATTACAAGCGTTCCCTCCATTCCAAACAGTTGAATATTTTGAAGCGAAAAATGCATTCTTTTGGGTAGCAATCGCGATTGGAATTTTCAACAATTTTTTTTTTTTGAAAAAATGAATATTTTGTATCCATATTTTGAAAAATTTAGAAAAATCGTAGAATTTTTTTAGATTTCACCAGGATTTTTTGAAAATTCAGAAGAAGAAATCATTTGAAAATGCGTTTTTTTGTTGTTTTTGTAATAAATTCTCGAAAAAAAATTCGCCCTCGCTTCGCTCGGGCCAAATCACATCATTATACCTATGCTCAAGGGGGGCGCGATGGGGGAATGGAGGAATTAATTCCCTCAGCCAATTTCTAGTCGGAAATTCCAGCAAAGTTTCGGAAATCCGACAACATTTTGGAAATTTTATCTAATTAGGTCTTTTGGTAATTTTTAATGGCTTACTTACTCTCTAAATCAGAATTTTTCAAAAATTTCGACCTCGCTACGCTCGGCCCTATTCGATTTTTCCTTTCATGATTTTAAAATGAACCAAATGCTTCAAAAGTGATTTTCATCTGCCAATTTTATTACTTGAAATTTTCCTTTTTAAAAATCATTTTCGAAGTTTCAAAATCAAATTTTTTGAATGCTTTGGCCTCGCTGTGCTCGGCCTACCTAATCATATTTTTCTTTCAATAATTTTAAAAAATAAAAGTGACCAATTTTTACACAAATTTATCAACTTGAAACATTGTTTTATTGCACTTTGAATTTGAGGTCTTCTAAAATTTTTTCTCCTCGCTCCGCTCGGAACTGAAATGCTCCTATTTTTCAAGTTTTTGTTGCATATATTATTCTGATTATTCTCTAAAAATTGTGTTTTTTCCTCTCCATGATGGTGCTTCACATGTAGATTTCCCGTGATTTTTTTTTTCTGAATTTTATATTCAGAATCAGCGAAGTTTATCAGCGACTCTAGCCTGTGAAAAGAAGAGTAGGTACTTGCAAGGGAGGGACTAAAAAGTGCTTGAAATTCCCTTTAAAACGAGTATACGCAAGGGGGGGGGGTCTTTTGGGCAAAATTGGAGCACTGCGTGAAAAGTCTAGAAAAAGTCGCGAAAAAAGGTCGCGAAAAGTCGCGAATTTCGATTTTCCAAAGTTGGTAGACACCCTGTTTTGTATTCGGATGTGGTGGAAAATGTATATTGAAGTGTCGGGAGTAATGGCTGAATTGGCGAGGATGCGAGGAATAATACAGAAAGTGAATGAATTTTAAATGGTTGGTATGGAAATTAGTTCTGAGAATTTGTTGGGTTCAGAAAATGAATTTGGCTTGTTTTTCGGATGCTTTTAGCAGAAGTAGTGTTTATTTCGAAGCAGTTTTTTGTCTATGAAAAGTATTTATGAAAAAAAGGAAAAACATAAGAAGAACCGGAGTTGAACCGAGATTGATTCTATTAAAAGGATAGAGAGGTAAATATTTACCAATTGAGTGCGGTTTTTTTTTTTCAGTTCTCTGACTCATTGCAATTTCTTCAAATTTTCGGAAAAAATTGTTTTCGAAGCCATTTTCTCGCTGAAAAATGCGAAGTCTCTTGAACCGATCATGAGGAAAAGATATTTCCATAATTTTAAATTTTCCTTCTGATCTCTTTTCTTAACCCAATCGCTAAATAATTTTTATGATATCTCTTTATTTTACCGAATTTTTAAAAATGTGTTTCGAGTTTTGAACAAATTACCTATCAGAAATATTCCAAATTTTTGGACAAGTTTGCGAAATCTTTGATTAATTTTAAAATTGAATATGTTGAACATTTTTCGAGAATTTTATGAAAATTCTTCAAGTTTTTTTACTCGTTTGTTGATATTCATATAAATTTTGATCAATTTTTATTAGATTTCGTACTGTTTTCATGGTTTGTAGATTTTTACGTAATTTTTTTCGTCGAATGTTGCGAATTCTTTGCAATTTAGCCATTTTTTTTTTAAAAATATGTTTCGAGCCAAATTCATGACATTTTAAAGTTTTTCTGTCAAATTTTTTGAACAGTTTTTTAAAGCATATTTCCATCAGTTTTTCATACATTGTGAATTTTTGTGAATTATATTCAATTTTTCAGTGACTTGCCTGATAACATTGGAAATTTTTTCATTCAGATATTTTAAAACACGATTTTTCCATCTTATCGTCAATTTTTACTTCCTAAATTTTGAAAAAAATTTAACTAATTTTCATGTTGTATTAAACAGATTTCTGAGTCAGTTGTGGTTTTTTTTTGGAATTTTGGTGAATTTCTTCTTATCTTTTTCAGTTTTTGCTTTCAGTTTATGTGATTTTCAGTTTATGTGATTTTTTTGAAACTTTTGTGATTGTTATGTATTCGAAAAAATTTCAAAAATATTGGTAAATTTTTCCTTATAAAATAGTAAATCTTTCGTGAAATTTTAAGAATATGGTGATATTTTGTCAATTACCTCGCCATTTTAGTGAAATTTTCATTAAAATTGAATCAATTTTTCCCAAATTTTGAACATATTTTTTTATTATGTACCTATTCAGAAAGTTATTTTAAAAATTTTTCTTTCTTAGCCAGTTTGTTTGAATTTTGATAAAAATTTTATTATTTTTTTGAAGATTCTGACTAAGTGTTCATTTTTTTTTTCGACTTGAGAATCCTTAATTTTGATGGAATTTTTTCAACGATTTTTAATCATCTTTTTACTAAATTTATTTTGGTATTTT
This sequence comes from Pseudococcus jackbeardsleyi, assembly GCA_038380155.1. Taxonomy (NCBI): domain Eukaryota; kingdom Metazoa; phylum Arthropoda; class Insecta; order Hemiptera; family Pseudococcidae; genus Pseudococcus; species Pseudococcus jackbeardsleyi. The sequence continues at coordinate 17,915,672 of CM076241.1, forward strand.
ATGAGTACTTTGTCATTTTTTATTAAAACTCACAATTCCTCAGGCATCGTATCGTACTTGAGCACTTCTGAAAACTTCTTTTTTTCATAAAAAGGTCGTTTTTAGTCACTTTAATTTTTTTTGAAATTAAAAAAAATTGTAAAGATTAAAAAAAAATCTCTTTCCTCTGTTCTAATTTTTCTTTTATTGGGGCAAGCCGAAAAGATTGCAAAGGCTCGCTTGAAATTCATAAATTTGAAGAACTTTTTTTTAGGGGAGGGGGAGAGAAGAGCAATGAATTTTGGAGAAATTCTTAAGTTTCAAATTCAAAAACCCGGAATTTTCATTCACATTATTTAGGAGTAGATAGTCTGACATAGTTTCTGTAATTTCATTTTTCAAAGCTTAATAATTATTTTCATCGGAAATAGGTAAACTTTTTCCTCCTTATTTGAGATTTTTTTCTGTAATAGATTCAAATCATCAGGTTTTACGTGGAGTAAGGAGGGGGATGGTGTGAAAAAAATTATAATTAAATTTTAGTCAATTTTATGTTTGGGAAATGGGAATTGGGAATCTGAATATTTTTTGGTCACTTTTTCACTGGATATTCGTTTTTTTTTATTGGTCACTTTTCCACTTTCAAAAGTCACCTTTTTTTGGAAAATTTTGTGTACAATGCCTGCCATTTTTGTACAGATTTTCTCAAGCGTTGTTTTTCCTTTATTTTTAAATAAAATTCATTTTTATTTCATTTTATTTTTCAAATTTATGAAACATTTCAATTTTTCAGAAAATTTTTTCATATTTTGCAACATTGAAAAATTGGATTTTTGAATTTTTTCATCATTTTCTGAAAGTGTTTGTAAAAGTTTGTCATTTTTTTTTGTATTTTATTGATTTTTCTCATCATTTACTTATGAATCAATATCTACATATTTTCATTGAATTTTTTCGAAAATTTTCCACCAAATTTTTGAGAAAATTCAACATTTTTTCCTTTACTGAATTTTTAAAATTAAATTCAACTTTTTTTTTCTAATTCTTGAAGTTTTAAACAATTTTCTGGTTTTTTTTGCCAACTTTCTGATTCGTGCTATTTCTTGTAGGTACTTTGACAGATTTTCTCTTGAGAATTTCATTGAGTAATTTTCGTGACTTTTGCTTCAAAATTTCTGGGTAGGTACCTTTTTTCGTGAATTTTCCAACGTTTTTAATTATCTAGTGATGTTCTTGCTTTATATAACATTTTTTTCATTCAAATTTCAAAGTAAATTGTAAACCTTCAAAAGAGATCTTAGACGATGGATCCTAGAAAATTTCTGTTTTAAACCACATCGAGTTCATTTTTCTTCAAAACTAAATATCTCAGCGTTTTCACTACCTATATATTTCATAACGATCATTACTTCACAACTTCAGTTCAACTTGATCAAAAATAATGATTGGGCCAAACTTGCCATACTAAGAATGCTGATTAAAAAAAAGAAATGCCATTAGTACTATATATTCGATAATTCCGCAATTGTTCGGAAACGTAAATCTGTTCAATCTCAGCATGACTTGGAAACTTGCACGGATGCGGAGTACAAATTAACGAAATAAAAAGGTAGATATTTTATTAATAATGTAGGAAAATTCCGGCACTTAATTGACGAATCGAATAAGGAATAACGGGTAAAAGACTCGATGAACCATTCGACGCAATTATCCATCAGTATTAATGATACGAAGTATCTACTTACGCTGATCCAACCGAAACGATCGAGCCACCAACAATGTTGAAATAGCTTAACAACATTTAAGAGGAAAAAAGTGCCATAATGTGATTATTGCCTAAATATACTCGGAGCTGTCTTAATGTGCATCGGGTGGCGAGTGGGTAATTAATAGCGCAAATATTATATTTAGTGAAAAGGATACGTCGAAGTGGATTTTCTTTTAGTTATTAGTAGATATTCGAGTGTTTGGTAACATTAAGCTGCGTATACGAGCACGTCGAGATACTTTTGCGTATAGTATGTGTAAGGTGTATCTGTCTGTATAATACTGAGATGATATATGTTTCACTTTCACTTAACAGTAAAGCAAGTTGACTAGGTACTTTCTTCGAACAAAAGTAAACGGACGCTATTGATAATTAAAAATTACATGTGCGCGTGGAATTTTTTTTCTTATTTTTTTCCCCCTTTCCGATATTATACCTCATTTGGTTCAGGAAAGATTTCTCAAAAGCTTACGGAGATTGTGCTGAGACCGATTATGTAATCTGGAACTCGGTGCAGTCTGAAGCTCCTCGACAAATGACCAGTAGATGGTTATCTATGGTGGCTTTCTCGGTATGCGCAATTTTTTCTCGACTTTTTGATTTTTGCCAAGATAAAACGGTTTCGCGTGCGAATAAATCGAGATGAGCGAATTAAATTGCGGTTAAGTGACATTACGAAATGATACATTGTGACGGTTTTGTAATTTTTAAGGTACTGCGTTGGTAATTCTGCGTGCTTTTTAAACACAGATGATAGATATTGCCTTGGGTTAATTAGTTTTATAAGTGCATGATGAAGATGATTGGTGGAGATGAGATTATGAGACGAGATGCGATGATTTATTCTGATCGTTGACCGAGGTGTAGGGAGGGGGTTGCGAGCTGTGGGAATTGCGAGAGATTGGGTGCTGGATTGGTGAGGTTTGGGTTTTTGTCGAGTGAGGGGGTCCTGGAGACTGGTAAGGTATTTTAAATTTTCTATGGAATTTGGAGCATGTTTTTTGTGTTGTGGGGCTATTCAATTCATCGTATCGTTGACTTTTCTGGAGAGTTGTCTTTCTTCAACGCAACGTCTGAAATATTTATTTAAAAAATTTCAAGTTGAAGTTTGCTCCAATTTTTTTAAGGTGAATTCTTCGTAAAAAATTTTGTCAAGTTGGTCACTTACATTTGAGGGGCTTGGTTCCAAAACTCACTTTTGCCAAAAAAAATCGACTTCGTTTTTTTAGCGGATTCTGATAGAGCATGAAAAACTGAATCAGAATCCGCGAAAAAAACGACATCGATTTTTTTTGGCAAAAGTGAGTTTTGGAACCAAGCCCCTCATTTGTAAAAAAATTTTCCTATTCTAAATCTCAATTTTTTAGAGTGGTTCCTAACTTTGGACCAATTTGTCAATTTTTTTCATTTCCAAAATTTTTCCAAACTTTGAATTTTCTCAAAAATTTTGTAACTTTTCAATTTTTAGGGTTCCTTAATTTTGTGGGTAAGGTAATAATTAAGTGATGATTTAATTCAAAAAAGTAAATGAACAATTTCCACTGAAATATGCACGTAATTATTTTCCTTGAGATGGAAATTATATCAGAAAAATTTCAAATTTGATGTTGAGAAATTGAAAAATACATATAAAGTTGGAAGATACTTCAAAATATTTTAGGTTGGAAGAATGTTTGAAAAAAAATAGAACTCAAAAAAATCTAATTTTAGAGAAGATTCGAGCCTGAAAAATTGGAAATTTGAACTCGAATCTTTTCTAAAATATGGCCTTGGAAACACCGGCTGAAAATGATATTTGATCTTGAAAACAAACGATTCACGACCAAAAATTGAATTTCACAAGTTTGTAGGCATATCTTTCGGGGGGGGGGAGTACAAAAAACAACAATTTTCATAGCATCGATCTTATGCAGAATTTTACGTTTTTTAAACATTTTATTGAACTAATTTTTCAAAAAAAAGTGATATGAAACAAGAAAAAAATTATTTTGAGGCTGAAAATGAGGACCTGAGAGGAAATTCCCCTGGCAGATTTTGGTAGAGTTTTTGTATGTTGATTAGAATACCTTCCTGTGCACTTTGACTTAAATCCCCCCTCCGCTCGATTTATTCCAAGTTCGACTCTCAAATGGGCTAATTTTAATGCTGGACCAGTAGAAAATTTGAAAAAGATGCAAGGGATGAGTTTTTTCTAAATTTTAAAGTATATTTGGATTCCTTACAAGGAAAATAGTATTTTCTCAAAATTCTTTCCGTGTTTAAATCCTTCTAAATTTTTTAGGTACAAATTTTTCTGAAGAATTCAGTTTTCTACATTTTTTTTAAAAATTAACCATTTTCTTACAGAGTTTTCAATTTTTCTTCAAGTTTTCAAATTTCTAAATTTAAAAATACCTAAAATTTATACCAAAGTTTGAATTCTCTCAAATTTTTTTAAAGTTTACTTTTCTTATACTTTTTCTGAACATTTTTTAAAAAAATTATGCTGCTTTTTTTTTCAAGTTCTTCCAACTTTGAAGTTTTTTACCACAAAACCAACTCTCATTTCATCATAAAACGATGCCAATGTCAAAGGAAATTGATATTTTATTTGCGAGTTTATACGAATTTGGGTACAGAAATTACCCTTTGAGGTCAAAAATTTATTTTTGATTTGAGATCTCCCGATTCTACTCTATAAATCGGTGAAAATTTTTAGAAATAATTGAAAAACAGTCATAATTGTTGTAGCATGGTAATAAATTCGTGAAAATAATTCTGGAACATCGGCGAAAATTCACGGAAAATCAGTAAAATTTATAAAATTTGCTGAAAAATTGGGAGGTGAATTTTTTTTGAAAAATCGGAAGAAAACCATTGACAATCAAAAAATATTGCTGGTTTTTCCTATGCTGAAATTCTGTCTTTTTTCAGTAACTTTTCCCTAATTTAAAATAAGAGAGTAACAAGATAATAAAAGGCCCAAAATCAGTATCAAATCAAAAGCCAATTTCCGAGACCTGAGGGTGGTTTCTTTATCCAAGCTGCCATTCTCTTTCCTCTAACGATGTTTCATTTACAATTTGAATAAAAGTAATTGTCAGGTAGGAAGTAATTTTAAAGTTTATAAAACTTCAAAGAAATATTTTGAAAAAATTAAAACTGAAAAAAAATTGGAATTTGAAATTATTATTTCTGAAGGAATGTTGATATCATGATAATTCAAGAACTGAAGAAAAATTTAGTTATCTATCTCATTTTTTTCATTTCGGGGAGGGGGGGAGGAGAGCATCGGAAACTAAACGAAATTCAAATAATTCAATACAGCTAAAAAAAAGAAGAAAAATGAAAAAGTTTGAACTATTTTCTGCTTTCAGATTGAGTTCACTGAAAAAAAATATAATAAAATTTATCCAAAAAAATAATAACGTGTCCCAATTCTCAAAATGGGTAAAATTTATTATTGTTTTGAATAAAATTCATTTATTTTGGTAAAGTTTATTCATTTTTTTGACAAATTTTATTATTTTTTCTGATAAAAAATATCATTTTTCAGAACAAATTTCACCTGTTTTGTGAATTGAGACTCGTTATTATTTTTTTTGAATAAATTTTATCATTTTTTGATTGAAAATTATTATTTTGGTAAAATTTATTCCTTTTTTTGATAAAATTCATCATTTTTTTGATAAAATTTATCATTTTTGGGGTAAAATGTTTCAATTTTCGTAACTTCTGTTTTTTCCGTGTTTCAATTTTTGAATTTCAGTTTCACTTTCCATAAATCTAACGTGAATGCAGTCTATGGCAATGAATACAGGATATTGGGAAAAGTTATAAATATTGTGAAGCCATCGATATAGCTCTTGAAAGTTATTCTTTTTCTCAATACCTATTTTAATATCTATAAGGAAAACAGAAACATCCTACTCACTTTGTATACATAAAATCGAAGAAATACACAGCGTTATGACTAAGCACACTAATATCACATTTCTGTTTGGAAAATTATCATACCGAACGCTCTTCACCTGCAACCAAACAATAAAAGATTTATTAGTATATATTAAAAATTAACGTTTTACTTAACGAGTTATAAGAACTTTCATATAGTATCATTCAATTCGGTCGTAAAGCGAATATTTTCCATTACGTTTGGTTTATATTCGAGAGTCGAGTATGTTTTTACGAGCGTATTGTCATTCGCTGTACCCCCATACAATACTTGAGGTACCTATAGATACTTACTTAATCGAAATATCTACGACAATTTACATACGTATACATATTATAGGTATCTGTAACCGTACGATTAAATCCATTATCATATACACCTGGTTGGAAACATAACCAGTTATTTATAGCGAGAAGGCGCTAATGTTTAATTCATTAACCGCGCGAGCACGAGCTAGACTATTTGGCGTGAACAATGTTTGTAGGAAGAGATTACATGCAGACTAACGGTTTGAAATTTTCGACTCGACTCCAGACAATGTGTATCAAAACATATGTGGCACGTGCGTTTGCAATTGCGATACGATACAATGCGGTGAAAATCGTGTCTACCTAGATGCGCGATTTACATTAATGAAGAAAAAAAAACAAGTTCATGAACTTAAATGACGCCTCGTAAGGATTAAAGTGCTCGAATGGGAGCATTCGATGCAGACGTCTGTATGGGACCGTGTTTGTTATTCGACTGAACATTGAGGTTATGCGCGCGCATTTGTGTTGCTTGATGTGGCAAGGTATGTAGGAAGGGGTTTCGAGTGTTTGGACTGAAAAAGAGAGGAATTTGAGTGAAAAGTTCTGATTGAAAGCTTTTAAAAAATTCAAAATAGTAAAAAAAACAATCATCAGATATTCTAGCTTCGTGTAAAATTGTAATAAATTTTAGAAGTGCAGAATAGCAAATTTTTTATTTCAATATCCAAAAACATGTTTTTGTTTCAAATTGAAGGCGAACAAAAATATTGACTGAATCTAATTCTAATGGCAGTTTCTTCTCTGCGTGGTTATGTAAAAGTTTTTTATTGCTGAAAATGAAAAACACTGATCAGCAAACTTTCAAGCAAACACAAAGAAATCTGCACCAGTGGGAATATGTATACCTTTCTTAAAGAAATTTTCATTTTGAGTCTGAAAAAATGAGAAAAACTATGCTTTGAGAGGAAAAAATTTCAAAAAAAAAGAAAAAAAAACAAGTTGAAAATTTTTGGTGTCAACAAGATAATACTTGATTAATTTAAGAGAAGCTTCTAACACTGATGAGTTTTGGGTTGATGAACCACCTGAAATGGAGCGCAATTCTGGAACTTTGACCCAACCTCTTGATGATTAGATTACATATTACATATCAAAAATGCGTGATCTCACTCTTCATCTCGTCTCTCTTAAATGATTTTGCTCCATGCTCCTAGCACGCTCTTCAATTTTTTTGGGTCTTGCTCCTACAGGGTGTCTAACAGTTCCTGTTAGTCCTGCTAGTCCTGTTTTGGGGCTTTTTCAGTGAAAAGTCCTGTTTTGTATGTATCAATTTTGAGATCCCACCCGTCAAAATGAATAGCAAATTTTCTAATGTTGTCAGTAGAAACACTGTAAGGTGATGAGAGACAATACTGGTTGTCTGAAGAAATCTCAATTTTTGAATGCTGTTCTTCTTCATAAATGTTCACCCTAGCTTCGCTCGGGCTCAGTAAATTTACACAATTTTATTTTCAAAATTCTAGTATCTATAAAATTTCTTCCTTTTCCAGCTTAGACAATTGATATTTCAAAATAAAAAAATGTCCTCATTTATTAAGGAACTCGTAACTACCTCGATTGCAATTTTCAAAAATGTTCTGGTTTTTTTTGAAAGTCAAAAATATGTAAAAAGCGCGAATTTTACCTAATGACAAATTTTTAGATTCTGGGTACCCCCTTTTTTAAAAATTTTCACCCTCTTTGCTCAGGTTCAGTAAATTTACATATTTTTCTTATAGCGGGAGCAAAGTGGTACTTTTCCTCTCTCTTGCGAAACGCTTGAGTGTTTAAATTCGCTCTTCTCTCCCACAATCAGAAAAAATATTGTTCACAACGCAAAGAATGAAAAAACAATTTTTGACTCGTGTGAATAATTGTTACCCTTGCTTCGCTCGTGCCACAAACTTCACACTCGTCAAAAATTCGATTTTCTTCCCTCGTGAAATAACCTATATCCTTTTCGAAATTACAGTGAAAACTCTTTTCTTCCATCTGTACTTACCAATTGAATATTTTGAAATTGGAAAAATTTGTTGTTTTAAAATGAGTTTTTAATTTTAATTTAATTTATACAATCATTAAAGAAAAATCATGGGTTATGTTTTCAAAAATTGTTTTCATGGGGGGGGGGGGGGGTCAAAATTTAGTAGTAAAACCAATTTTTAAAAATTCCTGCTATAAGGTCCTGTTTCGAGGTTTTGAAGGCTTATTATACACCCAGTCCCACTCCTGGCTCCTTATGGCAAATGTTCTACTTCTGTGATGGAAAATCCATACTAATTCTCACTTTTGTCTGTTTTTACAGGGTGTTTTAACAGGCCCTTCCGGTCTTTCCGAGGTCTTTATATCGAGCAAAAAGTCCTTCCCATTTTTACATTTTGAGACTCATCCGCCAAAAGCTAAAATAACTCACCAATATATTTGAAATGTCGCTAAGTATAGTAGCAGATGATATGAGTGCTTGAAAAAATGTCACGATTTTGAATGCTTTTCTCCAAAAATTTTCGCCATCGCTTCGCTCAGGGTCAGTAAATTTACACAATTTTGTTTTCAAAATGATGGTATGAAACTTCTTCCTTTCCCAGCCTAGACAATTGATGTTTTCATTTATCGAAAGACTCGTCACGATCTCGATTGCAATTTTCAAAAATGTTGCGATTTTTTGAAAGGAAATGAGATTTTTTTCAAGTCTGAACAAAACACAGAAAAAAGCACAAATTTTACCTAATGAAAAAAATTTTTAGATTCTGGATGTACTTTTTTCAGAAATTTTCGCTATTGCTTCGCTTAGACTCTGTGATTTTTTTTCTTCGAAATTATGGTAAAAACTTTTCTTTCATTTTGAAAAATGAAATATTTTGAAACAGAAAAAATTAATCATTTTAGAGGGGAGGGGAGGGGGGGGGGGTGATTTTCATTTTAAAAAAGTTGTGTTGGAAGATCCTTCTGAGGTCCTTCCAAGGTCCTTCCCATGGATTTTGTAATTCATTTTTGTTGGTTTTCATGGATACTCCTGGTCCTACGCTCTTGGCTCCCGCTCTCACTCTTCCCAGATTAATTGTGCTTTCTGACAAATATACTCGTTGAATAAGGTGGTGAAATTTTTTGCTCTCTCGCTCTCATTGATTTTTAGATTTTTTTCCTGCTCTCTACTCCTACTCTCGCTCTCTCAAAATTCCAGCTCTTTTAGGATCCCGCTACCGCTTACTCCCAGCCCTTCCATCACTGTTTTTCAGTCTCCTGGTATATAAAAGTATATTATACTTTTACAAAATACGAAATTTCATTTTTAAACCTGTATTAGTCTTCAATGAAATGAAAGAAGGGGACATTTTTTCAAGATCAAAATACTTCTCCATTTAAAATTGAAAACCATGTCCAGTTAACGCTGAAAATTCATTTTCAATATTTCTATGAACAACTGGTGTGAAAAAATGGTTCACCGCAAACAACACACATCTGCACAAGCCGATGTCTGAAACACGACTGAAAAGTTTACGGTTGCGCACGCATCGCTCTCAGCCATCAAAAATCAATTGCCTCACGGAGGATTATCCATATACCTACAATCTGAATACCTAAATCATGTTCCGCAGTACTGACAATTTTATATCATCTCAGCTGAAATAATACCTACGTTCATAGGTATCGTAAGTGCGGTGTTAGTGTTACGTAGACCGTATAGCCACAATAATGTGACACCTTGCAAGAAAGAATAAAGAAATACTGCCAGGGGAAGGGTGAAACAAGAGCAAGATTTCCTGAAGTATCGGTTTTCCTGTATCGGTGTTTGGTTATTCATTTAATACAGAGAGGCGCGGGAATATGGCGATGGCGAATAATGTCATAAGTCTAGTACCTCTACCTATATCGAAGGCAAAAAGACAGTACAGTAGGAATATAGTAAAAGAACACAGAATAGTCTTTACACACAGACACACGCTGCAGCATATAGCTAAGTACCTATAGTGAAAGTGCTAAAATGACATCCCAGAAAGTGCGTCTAATCAAGCGTGTAATCGCGGCACTACCGTTACATTAACATTGTCATTGATTACACACTACAACGAACAACGATGATGTCGATAACAGGTAAATAGTTTTCAACCGACGACGAGACAATAAATCATCGCCACTGATGAGTTAATTTCAAACAATGCTGAAGATTACATTTCCTCTATTTTGTAATATTTAAACGGTTACGTTGACCGAGGTGTCTGACGTACCGATATCAATTTCGTACAAGTTCGTCGAAAGTATTACGTTAATAAATGAGGTTTTTTTTTTTTTGGTGGTCGTATGGTAACAATCGTCGTATGTTTGTGTGAGTGCTGAAATATGTACTTGGCTACATCTAGATATATTACGATGCGGTTGTAAGAAAAGTACCTAGCCGGATTGTCGTTGTCGTTTGTGTACGAAAATTAATTTAAACCGACAAAGGCATATGTAATTTGTATTGTAGCGGATGACTTAGAAAAATGAGTCGCGTGTATGAGGTTGAAAAGCCTGGGTGTGACGTGGTTCGCCTTGGAAACAGTTTCATGTACCGCTAATACACAATGATCCATTGTGCAGCTATGTTATATGCAACCGAAAAAAAAAAAGGAGTTATATAATTGGAAGCAGAAAAATGTCTCACATGGATGATTTCCGTTGGTCAAATTGGTTCGTATAGGTAACGAGCAGATAACGCAGACGTGAGGTAATAGGATAGGTTGATGTATGTGCGGTGACTCATTATTGGAAGATGACAGATTGGTTGGCATTTTGATGGTATTGGAGTCGATCTTGGAATAATGATGACGAATGTCACGGAGTACCGAAAAAGTCAATATCACGTGATGGCGAAGTGAAATCGCCAAAAGTACTTTAATTAGTTACCAGAGATGTAAGATGGCGGTGATGCGTGGTCATTGTCAAGCCCTGACGAGGTTTCTGGGAAATCACGAGAAATTGTGCATTGTCAAGATATGCATTGAAGAGACAATGCTGGGGAATGAATTCCGTCTGGAATGTATGAAAGTTTTAGGTGGTGCTGGGAGGTTAAGATTTTGGTGATGGGTTTACTCTGAGGAGGAGGGGGGGATTCTGCGCCAGGATGTATGCAATTGTGGTGTTTTTGTAGTCGAGGGTAGAATTTGGCTAATTTGTTGGAAGAATGTGAATTCCTACTGAAGGAGAATAAATAGATATTTATTGCAAATTGTGAATTGGAAATTTAAATAATGTTCTCTCTAAATCTGAATCAGTCAAAAAACTGAAAATTCACTGATTAAACAGCGAAAAGTGTGCAACTATTAATCAGTGAGATTTGACTGTCAATCAGTGAAAAATTACTGATTCAAGTAGTGAATTTTCATTTTTGAATCAGTAATATTTTTTCAACTACTGAAATGAATCAGTAAAAATTAAAATTTACTAATTCAATCAGTGAATAATATTACTGATTTGATCAGTGATTAATTACTGATTCAATCAGTAAATTGAAATTTTTACTGATTCGATCAGTAAATTGAAATTTTTACCGATTTAAAAATGAAAATTTACTGATTAAATCGGTAAAATTTTCACTGATTTCTTCAGTTGCACACTTTTGTCTTATTAATCAGTGAATTTTGACTGATTCAAGTTTAGAGAGTTGATTTTGGTGAGATGGAATCACTTTTACGGCAAACGAAGTATGCAATTCTATTAACATTCATCGGCCCTCATTCGAGTTCCGAATAGATGAAAGTTGAATGTGAGTTATTGATGTACTCTCTTAATTTAAATCAGTCAAAAATGACTGATTAAAATCGACAAAATCAAGTCACTGTAGGAATCAGTAGAAAAATTACGATTCAATCAGTGAATTTCACTACTGAATCAGTAAAAATAAAATTTCACTGATTCAATCGTTGATTACTGATTCAATCAGTGAATTTTTTTTTACTGATTCAATAATGAAAATTCACTAATTTGAATCAGTAAATTCTTACTGATTTCAATCAGTGAACTAAATTTTTCTGATTCAACAATCAAAATTCTGTTTGATTCAGTAATTTTTCACTGATTGGCAGTAAAATGACGCTGATTAACTGGGGTATCAGTGGAATTTGACTAATTATCAGCGACTTGATTTCCTCTATTTTCATCAGTCATTTTTGACTGATTCAAATTAAGAGAGTACTCTCTTATTCTGAATCAGTGAAAAGTCACTGATAAACAGTCAGAATTCATTGCAGCACTAGAAAAATCAGCTGTATTCACTAATTTTTTGAAGAATTTCACTGATTTTCCAAAGAGTTTAACAAATTTTTAAAAAAATTTCACTGATTCTTCAAAAGTGACGTTTTTCACTTATTTACTTTTGCGAGAATTTTTTCGCTGATTATTCGTGTGCTGAAATTTTGACTATTTCCGTAATTTTTGATAATTTTCATTGTTTTATACTTTCTTCAATCTGAATCAGTCAAAATTGATGAAATCGACAGAATCATATCACTGTAGAAATCAGAATTTCAATTTTTGAATCCGTATACTTAAAATTTTACTGATTGAATCAGCAGTTAATTTAATTACTGATTCAATCGTAAAAATTGCTATTTCAATCAGTAAATGAAAATGTTCACTGATTCATTTCAGTAATTGAGCAAAAATTACGGATTCAAAAATGAAAATTTACTAATAAAATCGGTAATTTTTCACTGATTGACAGTTAAATTTCACTGATCAACTAATCCGGAGAAATTTTGCTGCCTATCAGTGGCAAGATTCTGTCTCTTTCAATCAGTTAATCTTCAGATTTTGACTGATTCAAGTTTAGAAAGTAAATGAGGAGTTTCATTTCAAAACGCAAGATATTTTTTGTTTTGCCCCCCCCCTCCAACCCTCCTTGAGGTACAAGTGCGAAATGACCTCAAAACGTAGCTGGGGTCCTAAGCTTTCCAATGAGACCGCCCCCGAGCCAACCCCCCACCCAATTTTGAATGACAGTTTTTTTTGCGATTTCCCAAAAAATCAGGTTTTCGGAGATGTTGCGTTTTGAAATGAAACTCCTCAAATTATGAAGCATCAAGTTCAAATATGTAGAGCCTTGGAACTGAAAGCAAAATTTTGTTTTTTGAGTCAACACGATTTTGAGCTTTCAAAAGGAGTAAAGTTGGAGGAACTTTAATGCAGAACCCAATTTTTGATAATACTTCAGCTTTCCTTTCCTAGTCAGACAGATTTCAGAAGAGGGAGTTGAGCCAGAAAAAATGTAATCAATGAACTCCTCATCTCATATAAAATTTTGAAGATTATAATTGATTCATTTTGAGTTTGGACCAATGAGGACAACAATTCTGTCCACAAAATGCGTTTAGAAATCAAAATTAGATTTTTAAAATTTTCGAATCACTAATTAGAAGAATTCTCCAAGTAGACATCGTAATGAAAACACTTTCAAGTTATACTTGATCACTTTTTACATCTCAAAAATCACATTTTTTCCTATTTTTCAAGCAGAAATATTCGGCTCCTCCATCTTCAAGTCATAATTTCTATTTTTCAATTTTTTCCTTTGAATAATTTTCTGTTGCTCGTAGTATTTTGTTTCAGTTCATATTTGAAATTTTCAAAGACATTATTGAAAAATTTTAGTCACTCAAAGAATTAACTTTTTGGTATTTTTTGAATTCTTTCTAGGTCATTTTTTTGACCGAAATTGGTCATTAAAGTTACTTTTTCAGAAAATTTTTATGTAATGCCTGTCGAACCCTTTCTGTTTCTCTTTGTTCCTCCCCCTCCCTCCACCCATTTAAACTCTGATGAAAATTCTCAAATGTTTAGTTGGTGAGTTCCATTTGCAATCGCTAAAAAGCTGAGAATTTTTTTTAAATTTTTAAAAAATGTTTGTAAAAAGATTGCCTTGAGCCTTGAGGTTGAATATTTTGCTTTTTTAAAATTCGGAAACCCTGAGATAGATCTTGTTTATGTAATTGAGCTGTTCAAAGCGTTTAAAGATGATTAAACGATAAATAATTTGAACAGATCCGAAAAACTTCGAAAAAGTTCCAATTTCTTATGAAATTGATTTTTTGATGAGTGAGAGAAAGTCGAAACACATTTTATCATTAGTGGATTTTTTGGGAGGGAGGGATGGAGGGATAGATGGAGGGGGAGGGGTGAAGATAGGGTTAATTGTTTTGTAGTTTGTAATTAAACGATCCAAAAAAAAGTTCTTTTTTGGGAAAATCTGAAGTAAGAAAATGAAAATGGCAATAATGTTCTTTTCTGAGATCTAATAAACACCTTATGAGTACATTTCTCTTTGAAAACTAAGGAATGAAAAGCTGAAATTTTCGAAAAAATTGAAAATTTTCCATCCGAAATTAAGGTTACTAACCTTGACAAATTTTGATTTTTTAAATTTAAAATTATTTTGTACAAGCTTTGAAATTGTTTCCTAATAATTTTCCAAAAATCAGTGAAAATTATAAATAATAGGTAGGAATTGCTGCAACTTTTGGAGAATTCCATTTTATCAGCTCCTTTACTCCTACATTAATCGTAATTTTAGAATTTTTCGTGATCGTTTGAAGACGATGTGACGACAATTTCCAGAAAATATCGAAAAATTTGGTCCTCGAGACATTTTCAAGTTCCAATATGCATCGAATCTAAAATGAATTAGTATTATTCGTACAGCTCATTTCATCCTCATATGAAACAATATTATAGCATTTGTATTTTCATCCATCCTTGAATACGAAATTCATCGTATCGCCGTCATTTTCAATAATTACAATCAAATGTCATCAACTTCCCAAGTGGAAAATTATACGTACGCAGACGATATCGTGATAACGAAACGTGTTAAGTACCCGGCTCGTTATCCAATTCCATTTGTCTTCCTTCGACGACAGAACACATTCGTGGGCAGAATCACGATCGATTGATCGATCGAATCGTGATGGATTACCATACAGCACAGAACACAACTCGACTGGAGATTCGCCAAAGTATGACCCTCGCACAAACCGAAAATTATATTCGGTCGTGGTGTCGCTGTATCAAAAAGTCATGTCATTTGTCGTTAATTACCTCTGGATCGGGAACAATACCCGCAGTACAAGAGGAACAATCGTGAAGCAAGATGTCCCCCGAGGGCCTACATTCAGATCGCAATAAGCGAGTGAACTTGTATCTTGACGATTCAGATTTGAAGGTTCGTGTAGAACTTCCTACACTCGGTGGTTCTAATATTGATAATTATTTTGATTGGCAGTAAATTGGGTAGGTTTATGGACCAGGGCAGACCTGCAGTAGATTTTTGAACGGTTCTCGCAAGTCTTACGTTATTTAAACCAATTCAAGCTATTAAAATGGTGCACTGTCGAAATGAATAAATTTACGTTATTACGATGCAGTTAGATTGCGAAGTAGCATGCTAATTGGAGCGGCACAACTGACGCATGGAAGATTCCACTATGCACAGATATATGAACTACGATAAGCCAAGAAAGGATATGGCTTCTAGGAAGCGATGACTGTGATCGATTCGAGACATTTGTGAACTTTAGGGCGGGTCCGGGCACATCTCCGGTATGTGACACTTTCTCTACGATAACTTTTCCAGTTATCTGACTGTCAGAACATATCGAAGCACCCGCCTTGCCACGAAGTGAAAATTGTCTCCGCTGGAAGGTACGAATGCGTTACGGTGTGTACATTTGGCACCAACTCGTGTCGAATAAAATCATTCGAATAGAAAATTTAAATATCGGCGAAGTGGAATGGACAAGGGAAAGGGTGAAAACCTCATCGAGGTAATTTTTTCGCCACTTCCTCGTATGATTTTTGTCGAATGGTCAAGAAAAAGGGTGAAAGAAAACCTCGCCGATAATTTTTATCCACTTCCGTTTAGATTTTGGTCGAATGGACAAGGTAAGGAGGTAAAAACCTCAACGGTGCAATTTTCCGCCCGTGGACAATGAAAGAAGGTGAAAACCTCATCGAAGTAATTTTTTATCCACTTCCTGGTAGACTTTTGTCGTAAATTTCCTCATATCTATGAAAATACATGTTAAAAAACTCGTCACGTTTCGGTTTTCTCCTCTCTCCAGGCCTGCTCGTAAATTTTTCGTATTTCAATTTTTTCTAGTTTTTGTGCTTAATTTTTGAGACTGCTGAAAACAAAAATTGGAAAAGTTGTAAAAATAAAAAATTTTCAATTGCGAAATTCTGTCAGGCATGAATCGAAAATGATTTCACCCTCTTAAGAGATCTCAAAGACCTTGTGTAGTGTGAAAAACAAAAAAATTTTCAATGTGGATATGACATAATTTTAAACTTAGGGAAATCAATTGATAAGATGCTCGTCATTTTTCAATTTTTTTTTCGTTTTTTGATATCAACTGTGTTGCCATTACTTATTTCGCGCTCTTCATTAAAGAAATCCAAAAAACTGAAAAAAAATTCATTCCATCTTAAAATTTTCGTTCGTCTTTGCTTTTTTGATTTTTTTGGTTTGAATTTTCAAAATTTAAAATGGAACTGTGTCGATGTCAAAGTTTTTTTTTTTTAATAGAGCTAGACCTGGTAGAGCTGAGGACAGTTGTACCTTTTCTTCTTATTTAAAAAATTTCACTTTCAGTAAAAGAAAATGTGGAATTCAAATTCCAGGGTATCTAACAGGTAGTGAAAGTAGTGAAAAAGTAGTGAATTTTGAAGAAAAGGTAGTGAAAAAATCCAAAGACACGAATTATATTTTTTGAAATAACATTAATTAAACAATGGAAAACTATGATCTGGATTGCAATTATTTTAGAAGAAGTCGAGATTTTTTTAGAGAAAATTTGGAGACGAGTCCACAGATTTCGTTTTTTGGAAGGAGATCAACCAAAGCACCAAAAAGAAGTCCAAATTTTATCTGTTGAAGAAATTTTAGATTTCTGGGTGCCATTTTTTCAAAAATTTTCGCCCTCTGTTTTCAAAATTATGATAAAAACTTTTTTCTTCCTTTTCAAACAATTATTAAATACTTTGAAGCGAGAAAATTTGTCTTTCCAATCTAAAATAAATTTTCGATGACCGGTGGGGGGAGGGGAGAGATAAAGGTACAATTTTTCTCAGTACCTATTTTCAAAAGATCATGCTGAACGTACTAATGAGGTTCTGTTTTTGGGTGTTGAGAAAGTTTTTTCCAATTTGAATTTTTTTGGTAATAGATTTTTTTTGTGCTGAAAGTGCTGGAAGGAAAATCGATTTTTCGGAGGGGAAAGGAGGGAGGTCGAAATTGGAAAAAATTGTTGAAAAAAGGTAGTGAAAAAAATAGTGAAAAAGTAGTGAATTTTACAAAAAAAAAAAAAATCCGTTAGATACCATGAATTCAGCAATTTTTTTGGAGGGGGGGAGGAGGAGTAGGAGAAAATGAATAAGTACGTAAATTAAAGTTGAATTATGTTCGTCCGAATTTTTTCTTGCTACCTCATCAAAAAATCTTCCGGTAGGGCATGCTTCACTCATTTACAGATCAGTGAAAATTATCGAAAATCACTAAGAAACAGTCAGAATTACTGCACAGGAGAAACTCAGCGAAAAAATTCTCACTAAAAACAAATCAGTGCAAAAACATTGGAAAATCAGTGAAAGTCGCTAGAATAATCAGTAGAAAGGTTGTTGAAAAGTCACTAAAAATCAGTGAAAAGACAAAAAATTGATGAAAATCAGTGAAAAGTTACAAAAAAATAGTGAAAGAACACTAAAAAAATCGATGAAAAATCGCAAAAAATTAGTAAAAAGTCAGAAAAATTAGTAAAAAGACACAAAAAAATAGTGAAGGGGCACTAGAAAAATCTATGAAAAGTCTGTGAAAAAATAGTGAAGAACTGAAGAGTCACTGAAAAATTAATGAAAAATCAGTGAAAATAGTGAAAAATTGCTGGAAATCAGTGAAATGTCGTTGAAAAATCAGTGAAATTCATGAATTTTGCTGAAAAATTATCGAAGATTTTTGTTAAATCGTTGAACACTTTCGAAAATCACTAAGAAATACTCAGAATGACAGCACAGGAGAAAAACAGTGAAACAATTTTCACTGAAATCAAATCAGTGAGAAAAATTATTGGAAAACCAGTGAAAATTCACTAAGAATCTGAAAAATTTATGAACTTAGCTGGAAAATGAGTGAAAGTCTTCGAAGTTTCAGTGTATTTTCGCTGAAAATCAGTGAATTGGTTTTTTCTGTGCTGCAATTCTGACTCACTCTTAAAGAGCAGATATTCCATCGATTTGATAACGAAGAAGCTTATCACCGATTGCAAAATGACCATGTGACCGCAGGCCACATAAAGGAAGCTGGACGCCGCGATGCGATACCAACTTGTGGAAAACAATCGTCGATTGTTGTCGCAGCGACGTGCGGTGCTATATCCGACGACTGCCAGTCCTCGATGCTCAACGTATCGAGTAAAATTACACCAGGCGGTGATTGTTAGTTTTTTTTCTCTCGTTTCGTCTAAAATATGTATTTGGTGGCGAGAAACGTGCAGGAGGAATGGACCGACGATGGATATTGTAAATACGAGTACGACCCGTGTACTGGACGTATCCGTTCATTCTTTTCTCGACAGGAATTATTACCCAATTGTCCGCAGTCCCGCCGTATCGCGGACTCGGCTTCGTTTCAATTGTCTGCGCTCCGGTGCGACTTGAATTTTAAAAAGTGTGTTTGGGAGTAATATATACCTACCTGAGGATTGTGTACTATTTGACGGAGGTCGCTGAGCTGGTCGCGTACTGTTTGACGACGTAGGGCTCGTTAAAAGTGAAGTGCTTATCTGCTACGGGTATGGGGTAATGTATTCATAAACGTAGCGTATTAAATATTCAGTAAAAGTCGCGCACTTACGATGTATTATCTTTTGGTGCTTTGGAAGGCATATTGGTAAAATTAACACGCCTCTGCTCGAGGAGAAGTGTTTTTCGCAGTAGTAAAAGTGATCGAATGCCTGGGACGTGATTGAAATCTTCAACCGGGATCAATGTGCGCGATTTTGTTTCCGAAAGTTAATAATGAGAATTGGTAATCGAGATGGAGAACAAGGTTCGCAGTACCAATTATGGTAACGGTGTGGATGTGACGGGCGGATAAGGGTAAGGCTCGAGGTCGAAGAAAACATTCGGGTATTGTCGATGGAAATGGACGAAGTGAAATTATGAATCAAGAATGGTGCATCAGAATTTTTCGAGGACGAGATGCGTTTTCAATTATCGAGGCGGGAGGAAATGCGAAAATCACTTTAGCAAAGATGAAACATAAAAATTGACTTCATTTTATTACTGAAATAGAGCCCAAAAAAGCTTGACAATGGGAAAATTGTTTTTCGAATTTATGAAATTGGCTTTATTAAAAATAAAGTATAATAATTTCCATTGAAATAAACCAGATAATTTCCACTAAAAATGAGTGAAACAACCTTGACTGAAAACGAGTGGAATAATTTTAAGTGAAAATCAATCTACGGAAATCAATTTTAGAATTTTCAATGAAAATTGATGAATCCATTATCAGTGAAGATCAGTGAGATGAATCAATTTTTACTAAAAATCTGTGTTAGAATTTTCTGTGAAAATCGATGTTTTAATTTTCCAGTGCAAATCAGTGGATCAATTTTCAAATGAAAAATTAGCGTTAAAATTTTCAGTGAAAATAGGCGAATCAATTTTCACTGAAAATCAGCGTTGCGATTTTGCAGTGAAAATTGGTAAATCTATTTTCAGGTTATGGACCGTTTTCCCGAAGCCTAAATCCCGAACGGACATTTTCCCGAATGAAACATTTCACGAATCCTTTTTCCCGAATACCAAAATCTCGAATTCTTTGTTTCCCGAATAGAGAAAAAAGCCTTTTTTGCTTTTCAAACAGTATTTTTTTAAAATTTCGCTCGGGCAGTATTTTATTCATTTTCTTTTAAATATTAATGATTTTTGACTGAAAGATCAGTGAAAAATGACTAATTTTAAATTTGACCCCATTCCCGTATTTTTTCTCAAATTTTCAGCCCCCTAAATTATTTCTGGGTGCACCTATGACTACTGCAAACTGAAAAAGTTCACTAATCTGCAACGATATTAATTTTTGAAAATGAAAATCCACCACAGTTTCGCCATCGAAAAAAACCCTGTCGAATTCAGATAAAATTTTACACCCATTTCTAGCTGATTTATAACTTAGAAAATTAATTTTAAAATATTTGAAGTACATGTCGTTCCACATCTCAGACCAAACGACCCCATAGAATTCGACATTCAATACAGATAATTTTCCTCGTTTTCTTAAACTAATCGAATCCCACGAGAAATCGTATATTCGATATTTTTGCGTTCGAGAAAAAAATTATTCGGGATTTCTGCATTCGGGAAAAAGGTAATTCGAGAATTGTATTCGGGATTTTGGTATTCGGGAAAAGGGATTCGTGAAAATTTTTTTCGTGAAATGTTCTATTCGGGAAAATGTCCGTTCGGGATTCAGGCTTCGGGAAAATGACCGTGAACCCTATTTTCAATGAAAATGTGTATTGAAATTTTCAATGGAAATCAATATCAGAATTTTCAATTGAAATCAATATCAGAATTTTCAATTGAAATCAATTTCAGAATTTTCAGTGAAAATCAGTATCAGATTTTTCAGTGAAAAGCAGTGTCAGAATTTTCGGTGAAAATCATATCAGAATTTTCAGTGAAAATCAGGATCAAAATTTTCATTGAAAAGCAGTGTCAGAACTTTCAGTGAAAATCAGTATCAGAATTGTCAGTGAAAATTGGTATCAGAATTTTTAGTGAAAGCAATGTCAGAATTTTTGGTGGAAATCAGTTTCATAATTTTCAGTAAAAAGTGGCAAATGAATTCTCAGTGAAAATATGTGAATCAATTTTCAGTGAAAATATGTGAATCAATTTTCAGTGAAAATATGTGAATCAATTTTCAGTGAAAATATGTGAATCAATTTTCAGTGAAAATATGTATTGTAATTTGCAGCGAAAATCGGTATCAGAATTTTCAGTGTAAAAAATCAGAATTTTCAGTCAAAATCAGTATTAGTATTTTCAGTGAAAATTGGTGTTAAAATTTTTAGTGAAAATCAGTATCAGAATTTTCAGTGAAAATAGGTGAATCAATTTTTAATGAAAATCAGTTTTTGAATTTTCAGTGAAAATCGGTAAATCAATTTTCAGTGAAAATCAGTGTTGAAATTTTCAGTGGTCATCAGTGTTAGAATTTTTGGTGAGAACCTGTGTTATAGTTTTCAGTGAAAATCAGTGCCATAATTTTTAATGAAAATCGATACTTTTTTACTCAATTTTCAGTCAAACATCAATGATTTCTCGGACAATTTCCAAAAAAGTGAAATTATTTCGCTTTTTCACTGATTCAAAAAGACTGAATTTCATTAAATTTGACATTTGATTGATCAAGATTCGGACCAATTGACTCAATAATAAAATTTTTCTGAATGAAAAATGTAATTTGAAAGTTTTTAAAAATTCTGTGAAAATTAGCTTTTGGCTTTATATTGTAATTAGGCATTTTTCAAAATATTCATTTGTCGTTCATGTATTTCTTTTAGTTGTAGGTGTCGATTAAGATTTCACTGATTTTCCCATAATTACTTTCAATTATTTTCTTTCAAAGAGAATTTTTCATTGATTTTTACTGCTCTGCAATTCTGACTGTTGATTTTTGATAATTTTCAGTTTTCAGAAATGAGAGAGTGCACGTTTATTATAAAAAAATGTAAATTTTGGAGAAAATTTCAGAATTCTTTAAAAAAATCTTCCATCACATGAAATTTCCGTGAAAAAAACTCCGCTCAATTAGAAATTTATTTCATTAATAAGTATACATCTCTCCTTCCCCCAATCCCCCTCGTGAAATGGAATTGTCGAATCGCTCATTAAAAAAAAAAAAGATGCTCCAACAAAATCCGAATGTCTGATTTGGTTGTACATTCATGGTACGTAGTACGTACTATACATATCCATGAATAATGAATAGAAATGTAGAGAAAAAAAGACGGTGTCACGCATGATGAGATCTTTGTAAGAAGCCGCAACGTTGTAAGTACATAGAGAAGTTGATGGCACGGTTATGATCGTTATAATTGAAGGACGAATCAATAACGAGAAGCTGGTTTACGAAAACGAATATTCGGACGTGCCGATCCCGTATTAGAAAAAAAAACTGACCTATATATTCGATCGTTCTTTACGAGATTTCAATTTTTATATTCATCTACAAAGCTGATTAGTCACTTGAGACATTCCATCAAATCGTCAAAGTATAATATAGGACGCAGCGATTGAAACTGCTGACTCAGTATAGAGAGAAAAAAAAAGGGATATCGAGCACGATGGTACGGTATCATATGATGGACGTCGTGCGAAACAATAAGGGGAAAAAAGTAGAATTGAAATCGTGCCATGTCTCGAGTTTATATACTTACAGTAGTCCGTACTCCGTAGTCCGTCCGTCATGTCATCGGCTTAGAATGAGGCGGCATAAAGATACATGTTTTTAATGTGAAAACGAATTGGCACGTAATAAGAATGTGGAGTAAATTGCTCGAGAATGATTTTTTAATTTATTCAAAACCGGATATAAACAATTACACCGTGCGCGCATGTTAATTAATTCGCTGAAACAAAAGCTTCATCATGTGTCCAACCAGCGAGACACGACTATTAAACGTCGATAAATTAAGGTACGTTCAACTTCCTCGTGTATGTGGCGAGACGTGCGAAGGGGATGGGGGAGAAGGGTATTTTGCAAACGATGCTTATGGATTTTTAATGAGTCTGGACGGTAGTCGCGGAAATATTGGCAGTAGAAGTGCGGGTGTCAAAAGGTGTCAAGATTGGTAGAAATTATAAATTGATACGATGTTAGATCGAAATGGTGCCAAGTAAAGGGGAATGAGATTTTTGTTCGGTGAACTGACACGATGATTTATTGAATCGGAATTTTGAAAAATGATGAATGTCTTGGTGTTGGTTCTTAAGATGGAGTATTTGGAACAATTGGAAGGTGGTTTTTGTACGAGTTTTTAAAAATGTTTGCTTGAGATGGAATTATTTGAATTTTCTGAAAATTTTTCATCTCTTTCTTTGTAAGATTTTCACTTCCCGATTTACTCTCTTGATTTGAATCAGTCAAAAATGCCTAAATTGACTGATGAAATAGAGAAAATCAGGTCACTGATAATCAGTCAAATTCCACTGATTCCCCAGTTAATCAGAGACATTTTACTGCCAATCAGTGAAAAATTACTGATTTTAATAGTGAATTTTGATTGTTGAATCAGCAAAAATTAGTTGACTGATTGAAATCAGTAAAAATTTACTGATTCAAATCAGTGAATTTTCATTACTGAGTCAGTAAAAAAAAAATCACTGATTAGGTAAATCAAAAAAATTTTATTTTTACTGGTGCAGTATTAAAAATTCACCGATTGAATCAGTAAATTTTTTCACTGATTTCTCTAGTGACTTAGTAATTTTGTCGATTTGAATAAGTCAATTTTGACTGATTTAAATTAAGAGATTATATTAAATTGTGAATTTTTTGAGTTTTCAATGACGTTTGATCTGTAAATTATTCAAATAATGAATGTTTTTTACTTTTTTCCGAGAAATGAAGCTTTTCCATGACTTTATAAAATTCATGGACTAGTGTCTGTCGAATAGTTTTGGTTTTGATCAAAAGTCTTTGGAAAAAGTGAAACAAAAAAGTTTGCTTGATTTGCATTTGATTCAATTTTTTTTATTTTTGTCGATACACTCTCTAAATTTGAATCAGTTAAAATTCATTGATTATAATAAGACAAAAGTGTGCAACTGAAGAAATCAGTGAAAATTTTACCGATTTAATCAGTGAATTTTCATTTTTGAATCGGTAAAAATTTTAATTTACTGATCGAATCAATAAAAATTTTAATTTACTGATTGAATCAGTTATTGATCACTGATTGAATCAGTTATTGATCACTGATTGAATCAGCAATTGATCACTGATTGAATCAGTAATTGATCACTGATTGAATCAGTAACTGATCACTGATTGAATCAGTAACTGATCACTGATTGAATCAGTAACTGATCACTGATTGAATCAGTAACTGATCACTGATTGAATCAGTAACTGATCACTGATTGAATCAGTAACTGATCACTGATTGAATCAGTAACTGATCACTGATTGAATCAGTAATTGATCACTGGTGTTCATTTTCTGAAAAATCTGAAGATGTCAGGAAAAAGTTTGAGTATTACGAAATTTTTGCTGGAATTTTGTATAAATTCAAAAAGATAAACCATCTGGAAGCGTATTTTACTATAAATTTTCGAAAAAAACTTCCCTGGCTTCGCTGGGGCCAAATTGTGAAATTGTTATTGTTTTTCGAATACATGGCTTTGTTTAATACTAAATAGTAAATTTTTCAAAAAAAATTTCCTCGCTACCTTCAGGAATTATTTACACCTTTTTATTCCATAGAATTCTTTCAATTTTTTTTATCCTGTAATTTTTAATAAAATGTGACAATGAAGGATTAATATTATGATGCTCTTGATCAAAATTTATGAAAAAAACACCAAATGAAAAGAAGAGAATTCTAAATTATTTATCACGTTTTGGAATACCACTCTACTGCGAGTGAAATGATGTATTTTCAATTTGTGAAAGTGTTTTTTAAAAAAAATTTTGCCTTTATTTTGTTTAGGCACATCGAATTAATAATATATTTCATCAAAATAATTTGTATTTTTCTCTCTAGTTACTGGAGCAAACTGAATTGCAGAGACTTTCGTGGAATTAATAAATTTTCAGCACTTGTTTTTTTTAGGGGGAGAGGCATAATGAATTCGGATTTTTTAAAAATTTTCAACATGGAAAAGTCCGAATTTTCATTCTTATTATTTGATAAACACTCTGACATTCTTGATTTGTTTTATTTTTAAAAGCTTGGAATTTCGCTGTAAAATTGACTTTTCCTTCCTTATTTAAATTTTTTCTGTTATACGTAAATTCAAATTCTCAAGTTTTGGTTCCATCGGAGAAGGGGATTGGAGTAGAAAATTTTCACAATTGAATTCGAGTCATTTTTGTAGCCGGAAAAGAGAGCTTTTTTGAAGAAGTAAGAAGTAACAATTTTTGAAAAAATCGCAGAACACTCTGCAGCATTTTGAATCATTCTTCAACACAAGTTCACCTATCGAAAAAAAAACTACTCTCCTTTCTGCACTTCATGAATTGATTATCAATTATCATATTAAAACGATTTAAAACATTTTGAAAAATTGGTCTGGAAAACTTGGTAAAGTCAAACAAAATGATTTATGAAATGCTGTGAACATTCTGTAATCGATTTAAAATGAATTTTCAACATGAGTCTGTGTATAATTCCCTTCTCTCCTCTTTTTCTCATATAACTTGAATTTTCCGACAGACAAAAGATAGCAGACTGAATCAATCTTCTGTTCCCCGAGGCGTCTGCATCATCGCGAATGACTCTTTTGACCATCTCGGGTGTCTTCTTCGACTGATTCTCAGCACCTACCTTTCCAGTCGCACAGGTACAATTAAAAAAATACTGCGCATTTGTCCTTTTCACGTGCTACGAAACCAAATGAATCGTTTTCAAAAGCGTGTATTGTAGTTGAACTGAGTCTTTGAAACGAACAATATACTCATATTGCATGTAAGTGTGTCCGTCTGGAATTCTTGCACGATACGATTGGCTCGCACATCTATTGCCAATTACTCGAACGATACCTATGATTCGAAAGATGTCCGAGTACTAGAAATAATAAAACATCGCCATTTATCATCGGCAGCTCTGTTCGACGTACCAGGCTCAAATTCCAAGAAGAATTCGCCGACACGACGTGTAAGTCTGCAGTTCATTTGGCGAAAAGTAAAAAGACCATTCGCAGATTACGAGCGACTGCAGCATAAAAGAGCGATCATTTCACCGGCTCATTTAACCTTGGATAGGTGATACACGAAGTCTGCATCAATTACGGCGGCGGTACGCCGTCGTAATTCGCGATAGGTAACTGGTACTTGGTATACAGGTACACGATGAAAGAGAAGATGTACGTATTCGACATTTTCACGACGGGTGCGGTGGCGGTAGCGGCGCTACCAGTGCAATTGCGGTGAAAAGCGTTAAATCATCGCGTACATCTTTGGTAGGCAGGTAGCGCATCGCGTCCGGCGTCACTTTCATTTCGTAATCGCGAAATCGTCCAACCATCACCGAAAACAACGTATTCGCAGCTGAGAATTAGAAAAAAAACTGTATGCGTTGATTATTGGTCTCTGTGAATAATTCGGATATGCTGTGTACTCGTAATGTTGCGGTTTCTGCGTCGTTTACTGGTCGATGTGGTCAACCTCGGTGGGTGCTTGTAAATGGTGTCCTCAAAATGCACTCATCGTGCCTGTATGGTCAATGGATAAATAAATATTCGATTAGAGGCTGGGTAATGATTTAATATCCGGACGTACGAATTAATCGAGCTGCTGTTGGAATGGAAGGTTGATATAGATAAATATTCATTTCATTGATTGTAATATTCGTTTATTTTATAAAAGATACAATTTTCTGTTTGAATTTCAATGAGTGACCAAAAGAAGAAAGTGAATAAGAAGTAACTTGATGATGAAAAAATTGATCAAAAAGTGACTTAATATAATGAGAAAATGATCAAAAACTGACTCGATGATGAAAAAGTGACCAAAAGGGTGTTTTTTTTTTGAATTTCGAAGTTTTCCTGACGTTTTACATATGTACTTATAGAATATTCGTGAAACATTTTTTTGAAAAATTTCTAAAGCGTCAATTTGACTTTGGAATATTATCCAAAAATCATTGATGCCTTTTCCGTCGTTATTCATCGAATTTTTATAAAAAGTTGAAAATTTTCGAGTACACTGAAGAATTAGGTAGATCCTTCGTTTTATACACTTTTGTTTCATTTTTTTTTTTTTTTTTTTTTAAATTTTTGGTGAGCCATGCACTTTTCATTTTTGAAACATTTTTAATAAATATTCAAATAATTGGGTAAAAAAAAATCATCATCATGTAGTCTCTATACTCAATTTATACCCTCCCCAAAAAATTTCAATGCCACTCTCTAAACTTGAATCAGTCAAAATTCACTGATTAATAAGACAAAAGTGTGCAACTGAAGAAATCAGTGAAAATTTTACCGATTTAATCAGTGAATTTTCATTTTTGAATCGGTAAAAATTATAATTTACTGATTGAATCAGTAATTAATCACTGACTGAATCATTAATTATTCACTGATTGAATCAGTAATTAATCACTGACTGAATGAGTAATTATTCACTGATTGAATTAGTAAATTTTAATTTTTATGATTCATTTCTGTAGTTAAAAAAAGGTTACTGGTTCAAAAATGAAAACTCACTATTTGAATCAGTAATTTTTCACTGACTGATAGTCAAATTTCACTGATTAATAGTTGTACACTTTTCGCTGTTTAATCAATGAATTTTCAGGTTTTTGACTGATTCAGATTTAGAGAGCACTAATTGTGGATATTTTTTGGGTGCTCTCTTAATCTTAATCAGTCAAAAATGACTGATTAAAATCGACCAAATCAAGTCACTGTAGGAATCAGTAAAAAAAAAAAAAAATACGATTCAATCAGTGAATTTTCACTACTGAATCAGTAAAAATAAAATTTCACTGATTCAATCAGTGAATTTTTTTACTGATTCAATAATGAAAATTCACTGATTTCAATCAGTCAACTAATTTTCACTGATTCAATAATCAAAATTCACTGTTTGAATCAGTAATTTTTAACTGATTGGCAGTAAAATGACGCTGATTAACTGGTTGATTTTCTCTATTTCATCAGTCAATTTAGGCATTTTTGACTGATTCAAATTAAGAGAGTGTTTCGTCCAAATAGTTTCATTCTGTTTGTGCTTTCGTTTTGATTTTTCATTCTTAATACTCTCTTAATCTGAATCAATCAAAATTGACTGATGAAATCGACAGAATCGTGTCACTGTAGAAATCAAAGAAAAATAAACTGATTCAATAAGTGAATTTTCATTTTTGAATCCGCAAAAATAACATTTCATTTCACCGATTCAATCAGTGGTTAGTTACTGATTCAATCGTAAAAATTACTGATTCAACCAGTAAATTAAAATTTTCACTGATTCATTTCAGTAGATGGGCAAAAATTGAGCTAAGATTCAAGTCTGAGATAAAATTTGAGCTAGTATGTCGTTTTGAAACCTAAGCGCAATTTCCAGCAGTATTTATACCTATTCTTGGACGAACATTTTTTCACTCCAATTTGAAAACTCCATTGAAAAAATCGTGCAAAGGTCGTTTTGGTTCATATACCAAAAAAAAATTCTTGTGTCAGTTCTCTCAAAAAAATGTATAAAACCGTAAATTTTCAATTTTTCACTCTTCAGTTCGACTATGCCTTTCAACTGAAGATTTAAAAGTATTTCAAAAACTTTTGCGCTGAAAATTTTAATTTTTTTAATTTTTTTATTTTTTTCTGGAGAAGAGGTTGCAAATTGATCAAAAAAACATGATTTTTTGATCTTTTTGAGAGGGTTTCGCGTCAATTTTTTCCCAGAATTATTTATTAAAATTATAAAATGAAATGTAAAATTGTAAAATAATTCAATCTAATTTTAAGACCCCAAAGTTGAAATAATCAAAATGATGTCCATACCTATCCATAGATTATTGAGATTGCAGTCTCATTGTAATCAGCATACTGATTACGATGTTCATGATGTTGATTGTAACTGAGATAGTCAAAAATGAATATTTTCAAAATTCTTAATTTCGATACAGTTTGGTTTTTCCATAATTTTGCATCACGATCATAGGCGTACCTAATAATTAATTAAGGGAGAGACTGAGAATTCGAGAAAAAAATGAGAGGAGGTCAAATTTCAAATTAGTCATTTTTCACCAATCTTTCTGTCAAAAATGGTCAATTTTTCCGATAAACAAGGAATTTATTGAGATATCAGTGTTTTTTTACTGACAAATCACTCTTAATTTGAATCAGTCAAAAATAACTGTGACTGATTGAAATCGACAAAATCAAGTCACTGTAGGAATTGGTAAAAAAAAAATGCGACTCAATCAGTGAATTTTCACTACTGAATCAGTATGAATAAAATTTCACTGATTCAAAATCGTTAATTAATTACTGATTCAACCAGTGAATTTTTTTTTACTGATTCAATAATGAAAAATCACTGATTTGAATCAGTAAATTTTTACTGATTTCAATCAGTCAACTAATTTTCACTGATTCAGCAATCAAATTTCACACTTTGAATCTATAATTTATCACTGATTGGCAGTAAAATGACGCTGATTAACTGGGGAATCAGTGGAATTTGACTGATCATCAGTGACTTGATTTTTTCTATTTCATCAGTCAATTTAGGCATTTTTGACTGATTCAAATTAAGAGAGCAGTCAAAAATAATCAACTTTCAAGATAAAAATGCCTAAAATACTGCCCGAACGAAGTGAGGGAGAATTTTTTTTTGAAAAAATATTGCTTGAAGACCAAAAAATGCACCTTTTTTTACATTTTTGCAATAAAAAAATATTTTTTTGTGCCCGGGGGGGGGGGTGGCCGAGCCCCTTGAGCACTCTCTTTGGGCCCCCTTATGATCAAGACTCTCCTCTCTTGGGGTTCAATTTAGATTTCGATGGTTCTAATTTCTGATTACCTATGCCGATTAAAATTAAATATACCTAATTAAAGTTTATGAAAATTCATAGTTCAATGCTCAATGCCCATGCCAATTTTTTAAATTTGAACGTAAAATGATCAACAAAATTAAATTACCTCGGCATTCTCCTTCATTAATTTTTCTGAATTTTGTGTTTTTTCGAACCCTTTTCTGAGGACCATTTTTTAATACGTAACAACAAAAGAATGGCAATAAGTGACTTTCTAGGTCATGCTTTCTATCAAGTTCTGATTGTTTTTCAAATAATTGAGTTTGAGACAACCCAATTTTCTATCTACCTCTACCTAGCTATCTGTCTCCTCCCCCTCCCCTCTCCCCTCCCCACTGAACCAATCATCATCATTCTTTCCACAATTCTTTCCAATTTTTTCAAGTTAATCATTTCATGATATGAAGGAAAAAATTCACCCAGTCGAAGAACTAAAAAGAACGATGAAGTTTTTAAACTATACGAAGATATTTGGTGTACCAGATTTTTATGAAATCTATGTGTACTTGTGAACAGTTGATCGATATTTCGATGTATGGTAATACCTACTTAGATTGTTGTTAAGGCAATATTTGTATTCATATTGCCAGGCTCACTCTACCTACGTCGAAGATAATGCCGCATGGGTATGGAGTCATACCCTTGAGCTGGTTAACACAGCACGTGATAATTATACGGATGATGGAGCTGTCGCGTAGGTAAACGTACCTATACATAAGAAGTTGGGCACATATCAATATCTTTGGAGATTATGTTTATACGTATACGCGAGACTAATGCGTAGTTTATGGAAAAATAGACGCAGGGGTGAGGAGGGTGATAAATAAAAACCTATCTGCAGAGATCAATGAGCGCGATTTAATTTAACGAGCGTTAAAATACGTTCTCGTCGCGTCCCTACGATGAAAAAAAAAAAAAAACAGAAAAAACTGACAGAGGAGGAAAAAAATTAATAATTCACCGAAAATAATCCGAGACGACGGCGATATTTTAAGTATCCGAGGATTTATAGGCCGCTCGAGAACAGCCAGCGCCTTGAACTGTGGCAAATTCTATGTATAACGATGACAGGTGTATAGAGAGTAGATCGAGCCACTGACCAGTTGGTTTTGAACTGGCTGCTGCGCGTCTATTTAAAAGATAAATTCGATCGACAATTAAATTACATAAGCTCGAAATAATTAATGATAAACGTTGCTGGTAAATAGGTAGGTGCTTTTGTGTTGTGTACGAAACGAGAGTAAGAGGAGCAAGAAACTGGAGTGAAATCGAAAAAAACGAGCTAGCGGTGGTCGAACCCGATGGCCATACTCGACCTAGGATTGTGT
Source organism: Pseudococcus jackbeardsleyi (assembly GCA_038380155.1). Taxonomy (NCBI): domain Eukaryota; kingdom Metazoa; phylum Arthropoda; class Insecta; order Hemiptera; family Pseudococcidae; genus Pseudococcus; species Pseudococcus jackbeardsleyi. Next base: position 17,946,772 of record CM076241.1, read on the forward strand.
AATTTTTTTCTCTCCTATGACGACGGTGGCGTTATGGCCGTCGAGTTGTCGATCTGTCTGGTTCTCGAGATGGGTTGAAAAAAGACCAATGTGTTTGAAAAAAAAAAATTTGAATTATTTGCATTTACCTATATAAAATATCGAATGTGAATATTTTTGATCAAATATTGAATGAAAAAGTGTCAATAGGTGAGTTGGACTTTCGAGAGATGTTGAGATAAGATATTCGATCGGTAACATTCAAAAAAAATAAACTCTTACTTGATAATTTCACGTTTAGCGAGAAAAAAATTAATAACTTTAACCTATTTAATTTATACTTACGCCATGATCTTAAACGTAGGGTATTGATCCAATATATTAAGTTGGACGATTTCATAGATGCCCAATGACGATATTAGAGGTAAAATTTAACGAATAATATCAATAATGTGGAATAGTGAAAGCGCAGCTGCTTCAATTGGCCTAAAAATAACGCTCGATTACGACCAAATGTGACGTCGTCGATGATTTTTGGTCGGACGAGACGCCACGATAAGGCAAGTGAAAGATATAGGTTGAAAAAAAAAATTGGAAAATTTCTTCTTTGCACGTATTTTTTGATGTGTGTGAATCGATTGACAGCTGTGAGCGGGTTTCTCGCCTTCATACATCATCAGACCGTTGAAAAAATTATATAGGTAGAGGTACAACTTGTCAAGGTATATCCATTTAAAGCTTTGTTAGAATAATGATTGATCGAAGCAGTGGTTGTAAAATTGTGCGGCTGCGAAGAAGGTGGCAATTTACTTGAAAGGGTTATTGGATGTTCGAAAGTGAGTGATTTGTATGGGTAAAGGATTCAGAAGAGTAAGGACGGGTGAGGGAGGGAACAGCTTCTAATTACTTTTGCTAATTAAGGTTTTCAAGTCATAAATTTTGTTAATTTCTTGAATTCTGTTTTTTTAAAATTTTAATAAATTTTTACTGCTGAGATTAAATTTTTTCAAACATACCTCTCTAGTTGAATTTTTTTCAATTGGTACCCTCCCATTATTGAAAAATTTGAACAATTTTATCCAATTTAAAGCCCTGGTGTGGTGAGGGAGTCATGTGACCTTTGATGGATCTTGATTAAAATTTTTATCCTATTCGATTCATCTTGGTGGAAGCGGAAGGTGATTTAAGAGCCCGTGAGCAAATTTTCATCTCAACCCGGGGGGGCTGGGTCCCTAAAATACGTGGATTTCCAAGCAAAAAATTATATTTTCGCGAATTTTAGTTTGATTTTTTTTCAAACTTGGCTAATAGATGGAGATACTAGAGGGGGAGTATTCTGAATTTTTTCAGATTTTTCCAACCACTTTAATGACCTTGATTTTGCCTTTGAAAATGCAAAATCGCTCTGGTAGACACAATTTTGGGATGGGTGAAAATATTATTTTTTCCTAATGTTTTTCAATGTATTTTACACCTCTCAGAATTTTTTCAGATTTTTTCGATTGGTGGAAGTTGGTCAAATATTTAAAAAACCGTGAAAAATTGATGGAAAACAGTAATTTCAAGGAACAAAAATAATGACTGTCGGATTTTTTATATTTGACCAACTTCCTTCACTCGAAAAAATTTGAAAAAATTCAGAGAGGAGTGAAATATATTGAAAAACTTGGAAAAAAAATATCTTTCTGCCCATCTCAAAATTGTGTCTCCCAGAGCGATTTTAAATTTTCAAAGTGGTTGGAAATATTTGGAAAAAATGCCAGGGTACTTTTCCACTCAGGTGCAAAGTTTGAAAAAAAAAAAATATAGAAAAAATTCTAATGGCATAAAATTGTGATCAAGTCTTGCTGGAGGTCGATGACCTTTTTCACCACACCAGGACATTTGTATTCAATTTGAAGCTTAGGTAGAATTTTTTGAATACCCCTCTCCATTGATTTGAAATTCGATTAATTACGTAAGTAATAATTTTTTAAAAATTTTAATTGCTGCGGATGAGGTCGAAATTGGAAAATATTTTCAATTTGAAAAAAAATGTTAAAAATATGAAATATTTTGTAAAAAAACTGAAAAAATTTCATTTTTAAAAAAGGGTGAATAATTTTAAATTTTGAAAAACTTCAGCACATTTTTAAAATCCAGCTCGAAATTTTTCTTTAGTAATTTTTCAATTTTTCAAGTTTGAATTATTTTCCCCTTAATTTTCTATAAAATGTCTTTCAAAATTTTTTACAGCTGAATAAGAATTTGAAAAAAAAAATGATTTAAAAATATTTCAGCGTTGCATAAATTTTAAAATTGAATATAATTTTGAAAAAACTTCAGAGTTGAAGGAATTGAAAAAAATTGAACTTAGATCGTCAAAAATTCATTTTTGAAAAAAAAAATCAAGATCTGAAGTGTATTATGATTTTGTATACATTAACAAAATGTAATTATCTAACGTAATTTGGTGTTGACGAATTTGCAAATGTGGTAATTTTATATTATGAAGGATGTGACGCAGAATCCAGACAAATAAAGTACCTGTTCCGGTTGATTGTACTCTTAATGACTTGCCCTGGAGAGTTTAATAAGATGAACGAGTAGTTTATCGGGGTTCGTGAATCTTAATCATAAATACGAGCTCGGATGTATTGGATGTGGTGAAAATTGATCTTGGCTGAGAGATTTGCAGGTTTTGGATTTAGGATTGGTTTTTGATGAAAATTTTTTGTTCGTTATTGAATCATTCACAAACCAAATCTTTACAAAATTATGCATTTGTAACTTTAAATTTAGAAATTCCATAAAATTCTTTCTATATTTTTTTTGTGTGCATTACAAATTTTTTCATTCGCAAATGATTTTTGACAAAACTTTCAATACGAACAGAATTGTTGGCGGACGATTCAAAAAAATTTGGAAAATATTCATCATTTTGAAATTGAAAATTCTAAATTGTCTTTAAATCACAAAATTTGTCAATCGAAAATAAAAATTACCGAAATTCCGGTTCAATTTTTTTTTGAAAAATACTTCATCTTTTTTTAGTTGAAAATTTCAAATCATCATTCTCTCCTTTCATATCTTTTTTAGATACCTCGACCTACCTATCTAAAAATTACCTATTCGTGTGCGAATGATTCGATTTTTTGAATACTTTTAAAAAAAAATACTGTTTGAAAAACAAAAAAAGCAATTTTAACCATTTTTCTCTATTCGGGAAACAAAGAATTCGGGATTTTGGTATTCGGGAAAAAGGATTCGGGGAAATTTTCTTCGTGAAATGTTTCATTCGGGAAAATGTCCGTTCGGGATTTAGGCTTCGGGAAAACGGTCCATAACCATTTCAAATCGTTCTTTCCATTTTTACTTTTTTTTAAAAGATCAAATTGACCAATTTTTCGTTAATTTTTCGTTCGCGAACGACTCGATGAAACTTTTAGTAGAATAGTTCGCGAACAATTTAAATATTGAATGAGTATATTATTTTAAAGCTCCCTTCCTTTCCCGATTTTTTTTTATATTGGAAAATTTTTCGTTCGAGAATGATTCAATTTGATCCTAAAATGAATCGTTGATGAACGACTTGGAACATTTTGAATATCAATTTTTTTTAGCTTTAAAATGGATAATGTCATTTTATTTATTCTTCATTATCATTCTGGCCAATTTCCAGTTCGTGCGAATGATTTGTTCAAAAAATTATTGAATCGTTAGCCAATTTTTTTCCTATCTTGTAATATTTTCAATTTATAAAATGATGAAATTTTCTAATTCAATAATGACTGAAAAATTTTAATTATAATATTGACATGATAAGCTGTTTAGAATTCACTTGTCGTTGCTTTTTTTTTCGGTGACCTAACTGCAGTTAGGTAGGTGCATTAATTTTTGATTGTGAAGAATTTGTTCAGAAAATTCCTGAAATGTAGTCATCAAAATGTTAACAACTCTTTTTGACAAAATTTCTACTTCAAAAGAGAGAATTTCGATATTATTTTGCAATTTTTTTTTTATATAAAATATTTCTCAGCTCTAATTTCATTTTCAATAGAAAAATTTGCCAAACAAATACCTATCAAAAGATTGAAAAAAAATGAAAGGTCAATAAATCGTTCCTATGGACTGACTCATGGTCATAACTTCACGCAAGCACGATTCTAAACACGGTCTAAATCCAGCAAGGTATTTTGCATTCGTGGTCGACGACTTCAAACTACGTCGAAGACTGACATTTTGGCAAATTTTCATACCTACGGTCGCTCAGGTCAAAACTAATTAGCTCCTCGTTGTTTAATAAAAGAACAATACCAATTGAAATCTATGTCAACGAATTCGTTGTGGAAAATTGCCAATGAGCACACTTGAAATAATTTTTTGGCCACGACCCCAGCTTCCTGGAAATGACCTTAAAATATACAAATTTTCGGACACCCACGAATTATGTACCTATTTAAAATACCGACGATCGCGAACAATGTATCGAAGCATTTTTCCATCTGAAATTTATTTCAGCTTTGTAAATTTTCACGAAGATGTGTAAAAATATGTATAACGGTTAATTCGACGCCGATGTTGAATTTTATCCTCGTTTACAATTCCGATTTCTATATTGTTTATTGTTGTCGGATAGTTAACGTGGTTACGCAACCGGCTTATGACGAATAACTATATAATTTTCATGGTTGGAAAAAATTTCCCCTTTTGTAAGGCGTCGCGTCGTCACCGTCGGTGTCATTTAAACGGTGAAATTTTTTCGTACTTGGGATTTTAATCAGTTCCGAATTTTTTACGTAATCCACTCATAAGGCACAAAATTTCAAACGTTCAATTTGAATAAATTTACATGATTATGATGGTGCCTAAACCTGTGTGCATCGGTAAACTGGCCAGTTTCCTTTTTAGGTGCGGGCAGCTGAAGCTTATTCGGGACGTTGATAACAACAGAAGCCGTAGAAGTAAAAAAATTTACAAATTAAAAATCTATTTAGCGTGTGAGAACTTGAGAAGGTCTGGTGAAGGTTCGAAGGTCGCGTGTCGAGAAAAGGACAATGGCTTGTTTATGAATGTACAATGTAGGTACTTATGCGAGATTATCTCGTGTTGTGAATTTTTTTTCTATCTCTGTCTTGCTTCCTAACGAAAGTACCTACCGCTGGTATAATCGCCCGTAGACCGCGAGTACTGTTATTTTTTTTATCGTCGGTCGAGAATCGCGAGTGAAGATTACCGCGTCGCGTAATCGTGTCCGGGTGATTAGTATGGTAATTGAGAGGGTTTATCGAGTGGTTAATTGTGGCTGAGTGAAGGTGTTCGAATAGAAGAGAAAGGGGGAGAGTAATTGAGATGAGATAATTTATCGACGTAGATTTACGTTAGGTGGTAATTAGTTTGAGGAAGGATGGAAAAATTCTTAGTGTAGGACTCTTTGTGAGTAATGGAATTTTTGTAAAAAAAAATTAGTTCTTTGAAATCAGCATTAAACTCCTATTTCCTGTATTTAAAGATTTTTTTTCTCTTGATTGGTCAGTATCTGAATCACTTTGATTTTTTAGTGAATGAGATCGATTATAAATTCTGCGTAATTGTCTTTATATGTAATTTAAAAATTGAATCGATGGAGATTGGTCGTTAAACCTTCTAGATCTGAGGCCTCATGATGACATTTTTTCAAAAAAATTGATGAAAATGATAAAATTTGAAATTTTTTTAGTTTGATTGAATAAACGTGAATTTTTAGAGGAATTTTAAAAAATATTATTTTTTTCTACGTAATTTACTATCTAAGTAGGGATTTTTTCAGAATTGAAGTTCGCCCATGTAGAATTTTTTTCCTCTCTGACTTTCGCAAGAGGAGCTATAGGTGTTTAAAAGTGAGATATTATTTTTGAAAAATATTTTTTTAAATTGGTTTTACTTTCTCTTTCCTCTCTTTACAATAATTACAGTCATGATCAATATTCTTCAATAAAAACGAGGATATGATTAAATTTTAAGCTCAAGATAAAAATTTTTCGAAATTGAAAAAAAAAGTGATAATAATTGACTAAAAATGGAGGTACCCAGTTCAAAATAAAATTTTGAGTCTACAGAAAATATAGGTAAATCAAAACTTACTCTCTAAAATCAGTCAAATTTCACTGATTCTCCAGTTAATCAGCAACATTTTACTGCCAATCACTAATCAGTGAAAAATTACTGATTCAATCAGTGAATTTTCATTACTGAATTAGTAAAAATGAAATTTCACCGATTGAATCAGTGAACTTTTTTTAAAGAATAAAGATTCAGTGAAGAAAAATCACTGATTGAATCAGTAAATTTTTTCACTTATTTTTACAGTGGCTCAATATTGTTGATTCAAATCAGTCGATTTGACTGATTCAAATTAAGAGAGTACTCTCAAAATCTGAATCAGTCAAAAAACTGAAAATTCACTGATTAAACAGCGAAAAGTGTGCAGCTATTTTTCAGTGAAATTTGACTGTCAATCAGTGAAAAAGTATTGATTCAGTTGGTGAATTTTCATTTTTGAATCAGTAAAAATTTAAATTTATTAAGTCAATCAGTGAATAATTACTGATTCAATCAGTAAATTAAAATTTTTACTGATTCGATCAGTGAATTTTAACTGATTCAAATTTAGAGAGTACATCAGAAAATAACCCTATATCCGAAATTTCGGGTGCTAAAACGCATTTCTTAAATTTTGAATTAGGTTTGCGAAGTATGAAAATTCTATTTAATGAACCGAAAAGGCTGAAATTTGGAATGATAGATACCCATCGCATCGGTGCAGCCAGAAATTAATTAAGGAAGGGACTGAGACAGGGGCGTATTAACCAGTAGGCAAAGTAGGCAATGCCTAGGGCGCAGAGAGTTTAGGGGCGCAAAAATTTTGAAAGCGCAAAATTCAAAATTTTTTATTTTTTATAATTCATTATAAATAAAATAAATTTCAAATTGAAAAGTTTGTTAACACTGATTCGCGCCTCTTGATGCAATGTAATTACGCAAAGAGGCACGTGCAAGGAGGGCTCAGGGGGTTCAAGCCCTCTAACTTCGAAAAGAAGATTCTTCCATTGCAAAAATTTGAAAAGCACATTTTTTAGCTCTTTATGCGGTAGGTATTTTTCAAAAATTTCGCCCTCGCTTCGCTCGGGCAGTACTTTAATCAATTTTCAAAATTACTTGACGTCTTTTCACCGATATTATAGCGAAAAATCACTGATTCCTAAATCACTTTCCAGTTTATCAAAATAATCAATGATTTTTGACCGGAAGTGTAGTGAAATGAAAAATGACTGAATTGAAATCTGATTCTTCCTCCCTATTTTCTTTCAAATTTTCTGAAATTCTTGGATCCTTTCTTAAAAAATTTCTGAAAGGGCTTACGATTAAATTAGTGTTTCTTGCATAATGACAGTATATTGATGAAAAAAATTTGTTGGTGAGGGAAGTGAGTGAGCTATGCTCAGTTCTCATTTTTTTTTTTTGGGGGGGGGGGCGTTAACTTTACCTTTGCCTAGGGCGCAAAATTTCTTAATACGCCTCTGGACTGAGAATTTGAGTAAAAATAGGAAAAATGGTAAAATTCCAAATTAGTCATTTTTCACTGATCTTTCAATCAAAAATCATTGATTTTATTTGATAACTTGGGTATTTTTGGCTGAAAAATCGGTGAAAAATCATCAACTTTTTAAAATTTAAATAAATGACGAGCGAAATTTTTTTGAAAAAAAATTGAAGAGCAAAAGAATTGTTTTCCCAACATTTTTGTGCTTTTAAGGAGGGAGCTCGAGCCCCCTGAGACTCTCTTTGGGTGGAGTCCCTAAAAATACCCTATTTTTGACCTCACGAACTGATTAGAAGCGAGATTGCAAGAGACGTTTCGGAACCCACAGAAAATTCTGGAATTTTTCAGTAGGTACTGAAGAGAAAAGCGCATAAAGCTGGTCCATTTAAATTTTAGCACTAATAATCGTGGATTTGATCAAAGTGGAAGCTGAAAAAGAGATATCTCTTTTAATAAAGACTTCGTAAAAATAATGTTTTATTGATTTGTTCATAAAGATTTTTAAAAAATCACAACCCAATAAAAATAAATAAATTGCATTATTAAGTATATAATTATATGTGAATACTAATCAAAAAACTCGTTTGTTTTTTTGTTTCAGGTGAGTTACTAATTCGTAGAATTTACATCGTTAGAAAATGAAAAGTCCGAAATACTTACATCTTTCTAAATGAATAACGAGTAAGTAATTTTTTCATCGATTCTTGAAAAACACAGGAATTATTATTTTTTTTCAAATAATTACTTAAGTGGAGGAATTTGTAAAATTCCTGAATATTGCTAGTCATTTTTGACTCGTGGGGTTCAGAAGGATTTAAAAATGATGAAGGGAAGAAAATTCTGGAATTTTGAAAAAACAAGATTGGCGTAGTCGTTCAAATCGTCTGGGCTCTTTTTCCAAAACTGATGCTTTCCGTTGAAAAATTCCAAAAAATAATTTTGAAAACATTTGTAAATTTTTTCGGGAAGCACAATTTTTGAAAAAAAAAATTAAGAATTCTCAACGCGTGGTACTGATATTTACATATCAAGTGAAGAAAAAAAAATCATCAATTTCATGGAAATCATTAATACCCAAGTACCTAATACATTTTTGTTTGTGATTTTTTTTGAAAAAACACATTGTATATTTTCTTAAAAAAATTGAAATTTTCTCGGGATCAAGGTTGAAGTCGAATCGAAGATTGGGGGAAGGGAAAAGGGTACTTTTAAAAATAATAATTGTTCGAAAGAATTACCTACGTTCGATTAAGAAAACATAGCAACTGGTCATATTTTTTTCAAAATATTTAATTCCAAATGGAAAATTTCGAAAAAAAAAACCATTCGAATCATACAATTATTTGAATGAAGTCCACCAAGATAGGAGAGATTTTTCTGATTTTTAGCTTCTTCGGTACAGTACCAACTTTTTAGTTCTTCTCTGGTTTGGATTTTTTCAACGGGTTCAGGGAGGTGTAGACATGAAATCAGTTCCAAAGTTTCAAATCTGAATCGTGTATGATCAATTTCCATTTGAAAATTTTTTTTATCCGAATGGAAAATCCTCCTTTACAATTTGAAAGGCCCTTCTTAATCAATTTATATCGAAAAAAGTGCAAAATCTAGGATTTTTTCTGAGAGAAACGAGGTACATGAACTGTAACTTTTGACATTGGATTTTTTTGAGGTGCCCAATGAATCAGTGATACAATTTCTCATTTGTACGTATGGAAATTTATGAACTTGAACGAATGATGAATCTAAGCGTCTGAGTCATCAAAATGGCATGAGCAATAAACTCATTCCAATAAAAATGAAAATAAAAAAATACGATCTTACCATTTTTATGCGATTCGGCGTACTTTAACTCGTATAGATCATGAAATCACGAGATAAATGATCTATAAATTCTATCGAGGTACACTTTATAGGTACAGTTATCTCTACGCTGATATAAAATATAGAATAAATACGATAGAAGACCGAAATCGAAATCGAATGGAAAAAATCACCGCACACTTGCACTTTTCGAACGACCAATCACTACATAATCAATGGGAAAAATGACGCGAACGAATAATGGAAACACGACAAATGAAAACGAAAACGTGAAAAATAATAATAAAAAAAAAACTGGACTCGCGACGATGATCTGATGGGGGTGCAGAGAGGTGTATTGGAAACAACGCTGGATTTTTTTTTTTTCGGCGAAGTTAGGTAAAATACACGCACTGAGTTACAATCACCAACTGAACTAGTCTCGAAGAAGTATCAATGTGATAGCATTTAACAGTGTTGTAAATCGAGGACACAATCTATCGGTCTCGCTTTTTCTTTCTTCGACGCCGGCCTCTCTGTCTCTCTCTCTTTCTTTCTCGATCTCATTACACTCTCTCTTTTAACCAGTCTCCCTCTCATTTTCCAGCAGTATGTGAGTGACTGAGTGGCGTACGATGGTGTGTCGAGCATGTAGACATACAATGTTGGTAGAAGAAAGATGGATAAATTGTGTGTGCGAGAATCTGTGGAGTTCAGGTGGATCTGGTTTGGGGTTGTGAGGGGATTTGTGTGATTGGAATGGCCAGCAAGGTCATTCAGAGAAAATCAGAGCCCATGGAAAAAAGGGCCCAAAAAAAGGCTTGGAATTACATGTCTTGAATGCACCCCCCCCCCCCCCAAAAAAAATGCTGAGGCTATAAAATAAAGCAAACCAAACTTCAAACTGTTACAAAATTAGTAATGTGGGCGCTCATGGTGAAGGCAGCTTATTTTTTTCATCATTTTTTCGGATTTTTTCCATTTTTTCCATTTTTTTTTTTTTATAGTCTTTTCTACCCAGATCTGATGACCGAAAATGAGAAGGAGTTCTAGTATCTCAATTGAGTATTATTTTAGGATTTTATTTAGCTGAAGCTGAAAGTTGGAAAAATCATTCAAGAATAAAATTTCAAAATATGAGGAGTCTTGAATCCAAGCAAAGGTATTATTTCTGAAGAAAACTCCAATCCAACAAAACTGAGCCCCACCCACAATCGGTCCACAAGTCTACAAACACTTTCGATGACTCAATATTGGAAAAAAATGGTACTTTGAATACGATCAATTGAAAGTGAATCAAATATCGAACTGCACAGTGGGTTAATTAATGCACGGTATTCGAAGTGTAAACGATAGAAACGGTGAAGAAGCTGTTAAAAATGATTCTAGATGTACTACCGGTTTCTACGATCAAGGTTCTAGGTGCCTCGAGGGCACCAGTTTCCATGAATTTTTTACCTGGTTTGGTTTTAAAAATTATGTCATCTGTGCTGTCAAATGCAGCAACGAACTAAGCTTAGGATGCGACCGGTTGTTATCTCATCGTGTTGGTCGTTGAAAGCGAATATGTGTTTTGGATTTGTCGTGGAAAAGGTCTGGTATTATGGAGTTTTTGTTGAGTGGTGATCGAATGGGATTAAATTATGAATTATTGTTTTTAGTTTCAAGTAGGGATGTGAATGTCTCTCACTTTCCATTTCCTGGGTATGAATTATTGAATGTGTCTAAATGAAAAGGACATGACTCGGAAATATGAGGTGATATGAAGCGTAAGAATATATTCTATGAATAAAAATGTCGAATCAAGAAGAGCCTGTGAAAACTTTCTCAAAATAGGGAAATTACCTATAATTTTGATTGGTCGAGCGAAATGAAATAGTCGATTGAACTTTTTTTTTGACTGATCTCACACATTTCAAACTTGCCAAGTAGGAGAATGTTTCCATTTCCAGTCGGAAAAAATAGATGCTGACTCACATACTTATTTCAAATGTGATGACTTTTCTGAAAAATTTGCATTTTGAATGAGAAAACATGGGAAACTCGCTCGTTGAGTCTAAAAATCAGAAAAAGTAGGTATTATTTTAATTAAGAATTTTCGATTATTTTGCTCTCTAGATGAGCAACTTTGATTCTCCCTTTGGAGGCATGGTTTCAAAAACTGATCAAAGAATAGTTGAATTGGTTGGTATTGGGCGACAAAATTATGTACAATTCGCTCTCGTTTCGCTTGAGCCAGTGAATTAAAATTATTGAAGTTTTTCAAAACTATAATTATGCCTATCTACATTGCAAAAAAAAACCCTCATCGATCCTGTATTGAGTCAGGAGAGTCGGAAAAATTGCAAGGATTTGCGTGGATTTCATCAATTGAAACATTTTTGTGAGGTGGCGAAGTAGGGGGAGGGCTAAAGTAATTAAGTTTGAGAAAAATTCAAAATTTTCTGCCAGGAAAAATCCTATGTAAATGTAGGTAATATTCTCCATTAATTGAATTTTGAAATTTTTCTGTGGTAAATTGAAGTTCTCAAGTGTTTGTGTAAGGATGACTGGAAGATGGATGAGGTATCTGAAAATTTTACACCAATGCATCATATCAAAAGAAAATTTTTGGATTTTTTATTTTTTTACCAGAAAACACGAAATGATTTCTTCGAAAGAATTTCTGACCTTTGAAAAATGGTACATTTTTTCGATTTTTTTTTTCAAGATTTTTCCATGATCTTGCCAATTTTTTTATTATTATTCCACTTCATCTCCATTCAATTTTTGTAAAAAGGTGTAAAACTCAGGTGTCTATTGGTCATTAAAAACAAGTGGAAAATTCAAATGAAAAGCTCAAATAATTTTCAACGATTCTCTTTTTTGTTTATAAACTGTCGTGAAATGTGTATTTTTTTTAAGCAAAAAAGCCATGAAAATTCGACCGATAAACACTTTAAAAATAATCCTTTTAACTTGAGGATTCTGAAGACGGAATAAAGAATGAATTTTGACTACTAACCTGATTCTTAAAGTGTCAAAGTGGAAAATGCGTGTTTTTTAAATTTGAAAATCCATCTCTGTATAAAATTCAGAGTTTAAACTTCTTCAGGAGTTTCAGTATAACGAGGTAGGTAGGTATTACCAAAATTCAGAATTTTTTGTTCATAATGTTGGCAATTCTGGTAGAAAGGGTATAAAAAATTAAAATTCCAATATAATTATGATGAAAAAATTTAATCTCAGCGCCGGTCAGCGGTACTTATTTATTATGACCCTTTCTTCTAAAATAATTATATAATTTTCTACAATTTTGTGTTCATAGTAAAAATTTTCTTACCGAAAAATTGCAATTTACTCGTACTTAATGAAAGAAAATTTCTACCCAGATTTTATTTTTCGACTGCAAAAAATGAACAAACAATAATGAAAATAATGAAACTTCTGTCAATGTTCTGCCGTTATATGGGTTGCATATTCTATGCCTTCATTGCGATGAAATTTTTTCCTTATCAAATTCTTCAAAATAAAAACAAAACAAGCTAACTCTGCGCAGCGCTCTCTGGTCGAGTGTTTCGAAAAAGTACGTCGTAAACGAAGCTGATAATGAATTTGATAAATTAATTGAGAACTCGAACTTACCTCAGTGAGTAAAGTAGTATTTTTGAACCTAAAGTTCAATTTCGTTTCGATTAATTAAGAAATTATGAAATACTAGTTCGATTAATATATCTACACGAGTAATCCCGTCCGAAGATAATCAAAAATCATGGCTTTAGTGGTTATTGATAACGATCCATGGTGAGTTCACCCTTGTTCGTCGAAACAGTGATTATTATTATAATAATCAACTATGTACCGTTACGTACTGGAAATGACGTTATTTTCAATAATAGGTTGGACGAATACGATATGTGCGAGAAACTACATCGAGATATTTTGGATTTATTGAATAAACGCAGTGTCGAGTTGAAAACCTGTGACGAATACGCTCGTCTTTCGTCCTCCATTCGTATACGTTTGAAACAGTTTGACGTCGAGGTGCAGCAGCTGTCGAATAAATTACGAGAATCCACGTTATCTAGAGCTATGTATCCTTTGACCTTTTTAGAGTGAGAGTGATCTGTAAGTGTGTAGGTGTTCATTGTAATTGCGTTCCTTAACGAATCGTTATCTTTAGTACTTTGGATGAAGCTGAACGTCGTGAAAGATTGATCGAGAATCTAAGAACGAAAAGTATACATTTGCAGAGGAGATTCAACGATAGGTAAATATTATTATCAGAAATTCTGTCGAAGAATGTTTTAAAGTATCAATTTGATTGATTCCTCGGTAGAGACACGATGACGAAAACAAATCGATCCGAGTTGCTCGAAGATAGATTTGGATTTTCTAATAATAAATTGAGCAGAGTTGAAAACAGCGGATGGTCTTCGGCTGGAGATGATGATTCTATCTTACCTGATAATCCTTCGATGGCTGATATGGCTCAGATGAGGATACAGCAGAGGAGTATGATGGAAGGTGTGGTATAAAGTGATGATATTTTATTCGAAATGAACTACCATATTTCATATTGAGCTTGATATTCTAGAACAAGATGCTGGCTTGGAGGAATTAAGTAAAACTATCTCGAGGCAGAAAAATATCGCTATTAAAATCGGTGACGAGGTAACCGTTCATAACGGTGAGTTGAATCGAAGGATTGTATAAAGGATGTGACTTTTAGAGGTGATTTTTCTCAATTTATTCGTATTGCAGATATATTAGATGATATTTCGAATAGAATGGAACGTACGGTGACCGGTCTGCAGAGAGGAACTGATCAAATTACGGTGTTTTCCAGAAAAGATGCCACTTGTGGTAATAATTTTACGTTTGAGAGATTCCAGACTCCAATCTGTACCTAAAATTGGCTACAATTTGTTCTAGGATACTGGATTATTATTATTTTATTATTCATAGCCATCGTGGTGGTTATTTTATCGTGATGAGGTGCTCTCTACGTAGCTGTCCACATTCCGGTGTCAATTTCATGTGTATGAGTTTCGTTACCAAATCCAAAGTTGTATCGAGTACCCCAAGAGGCGAATAACGTTTATTTCATATGGTTTATAATCGAATGAGTCATCACGAACGTATTTATCTGCATAACCGACTTACATATTTCACAGTACTCGCAACTAGTCAATAATAATCGTTTTTGAGAAATTCGTCGAGTTTACTAGCATTTTTACGTGATTGGATGAATGTTTTTTTTGTATATTATTATCGTTTATGTATTATTTTTTCTGTATATTTCGCATTAAAACGCATCAGCTAATGTTTTTACTGGATTGAAATCGTGAATCGATTGACTAATGGGGTAGTCGTGGCGAATACGAAGCTCGAAGTGATGATTTTGAGGTCAATTTGGATCTATTTATGGTTGTTGAAGTTGTAGAAAGTCAGCTTGGGCTTGGAAAGGTGAAGAATAAATTTTTCGAAGTATAAAATGAACTACATATTTGAGCTTTCCTAGACTTTTTTTCTTTGTCTGAATACCATTTCAGCTTGATTGCAGTTGATAAAAAGTAAATAAAACAGCTTTGAAAATGAAATAACATTCATTAAATTTAAAAAAAACGAAGAAAAAAATGAACACTGGTACTCTGCGTACACAATACCTTGAAAAAAAAACATAAAAAATACTATAAACGCTATCAGAAATGAAAATTGCATCCAATTTTCTAGAGTAGATCTCTTCGAACATAAAAATAGATGAAACCTCACTCAAGGTACCGATTAGGTGATGTTTTCGGTAATAAATTAGTAAAAGAATGACAAATGGAATATCCTGATACAAATTCACAGATCTATGGACAAATCTAGATATGGTATTCTTCAATCCGAACAAATAACGTTTTCGATGCTGTCGATGGCCGTGCATTTCACAATTTTCTGAATTTTCTTATTTTTCCTCGCAATACGAGCATTGCCCTGTACAGTTTTTTTCTTCTTACTCGCATTACGAGCATTGCTCTGTACAGCTTTCTTCTTCTTGGTCGCAATACGAGCATTGTCTTGTACAGCTTTCTTCGTCTTACCAGCAATACGAGATTTGCTCTTTACGTCTTTCTTTTTACTTGCAATACGAGCTGACTGACGTGTGGTTTTCTTTCGTGTCTTTTTCACGTTCGATAATAGATCTTCAACTCGATTGGTGAAAAAAATCTCACCCGGATCTTCGTACTTCAAACAGGATTTCCTGGGTTGTTTTCGTTTCCGAGAAGCTGAAGCTGACGATGTTGGTTTCTGGTTCGACGATACGTTCGAGCTCGAGGTATCTTTACTGGTTTGTTTATTACGATTTGCCAAGATGAGAATGCCTCCGACGTAGGATGGCACTGAGATGCTTCCAGTACGAGAGTCGTCAGCGGGGAGAACCTTGAGGAGAGGAGTAACGTTGGGGTTTGGAGCGATCTTCAGCTCTGGAAGTTTATTCTGAACCGTGACGTCGTTTGGTATCAGTTTCAATGGAACTAAATTCAGCTTATTTGGTGTCGATTCAGGGTTCAGGTTTAGAATGAGCGAAGATGTATGTTTATTCGGAGTTGATTTAGTGAGCTTGGCCGACTTGCGAGGTGATGCTGAAGCCGTAGAATCTGGTTCAGGGGTAGTTTTTCGAGGACTAGAAGCTGGTAAAATTGGTACGTATTTTTTACACAGTTCGTTTATCTTTGAATCCAGCGGACTGCTGACTACAGTGGTATCTTTATTGATTGCCTTAAGTTTGACCTTTTCGGATTTATTTTTCAGTTTGGCTTTTTCCTTGCTTGCTTTGATATCGTCTTTATACTGGATGTAATTGTAGTATTGTTCGTAAACCCATTTTATACCAGGACGTAGCATTTTATTGGTGTTGTGTTTGGCGAATAAGTCGAATATTTCGGTTTTGCATAAGCTGTAGACTTCCTTAGGATTGTGGTCTTGGTCAAACATGGGGAATAGTTTTTGATGCACGAATCGTTCCATGGCGGTGGACTTCGATTTAGGGTTCTTATTATCGCTACAATTGAAAAAAATCAAAGTTGAAAAAATTGAAATTGATTTGTTGAAACGAAACATTTCTGAAATACGTGCTGCTTACTTGATCGACACATCTTTACCATCGTCTTCGTTCGTATCGTCGCATTTGTCTACGTCTATTTCTTCGATAAACATGTTCGATATTTCACTAATATCGTGAGTGTAATGGAACATCACAGTGGCAGGGTACTCGTGTAAAATGCTTTGGTTTATCGGGCTGTAATTCGAGCATTTTAACGTTATCGAATGAAACTACAAGGTTCGAATTCGTAGTCGAGAAGTCACCTTTTGGCCGTAGCGTTACTCGCAGCTAGCTGGATCTTTATCCCAGTCTTACATCGAGTGTTGTTTTTCATACATAAGCATCGTGCGTTAATCGCATTGTCTTGTTTTTCGAAACTGAAAGTTACTTTGGTTATGGAAGAACATTTTTCGAGCCATTTGAATACTTCTTCTTTGGTCGAACAGTTTAAATGGAGACGACTGGAAATCGAGTGATTTGATGATTCGGTATAGGTGCAGATTAGGTAGTTGTATTCGACTGGTAACATAGTCTGTGAATTTAATAAGGGATTGAATATTTGTAGTATGACGATGAAGTGTTGTACTGTTGTATAAGTAATGGAAATGATTGACGACTTACTTCGAGTACAAAATAATTGTGTATTTTCTTGCCACCGTTTTGTTGGCAAGAACAGACTGACGAATCATCCATGGATGTGGCGTTGTTTGGTGAGGTTTTCGCCAATTGTGAAGAATTTTTTAAACGTCGATCATTATACGGTTAGTTAATTGAGTAGTGATCAACGAACTTGACTCTTTTTAGGGCAAATCATTTAAATTATTGAAAAAAATGATAAAAAAGTGAATGGGATTTTTGGGTGATCGCGGAAAAGCGAGAAAACACCGACGGTTTACCAGGTAAACGGCGAACGTGTTTAGTAAAAGTACTGGTAGTTTCGTTCTTTTTTAAATATCACATTCGACGAAGTTTGGCATTTTTCAGTTCAAAGGTTGGCAACATAATTATTTTTATTTTTTTTTCGTACGATTTTTTCTACAATTTGTCCATGTTTCTAATTCATGACCGATGTATTTGTTCTACCAAGGTCATGAAGTAGAAACAGGGACAATTAGTAGAAAAAATCTTTTTCATTTTTCTAATACTTGTCCATAACAGTCGTATCGTAGAAAGTTTCTACAAAATGACCTTTCTAATACATGACTGTTACGGTCAAGAGATAGAAAAATGAAAAAGATTTTTTCTACAATTTGTCCATATTTCTAATTCATGACCGATGTATTAGTATTTTTTCTACCAACGTCATGAAGTAGAAACAGGGACAATTAGTAGAAAAAACCGTTTTCATTTTTCTAATACTTGTCCATAACAGTCGTATCGTAGAAAGTTTCTACAAGATGACCTTTCTAACACATGACTGTTACGGACAAGTGGTAGAAACCGCATTCGAATTATGGTTAAATGAGTTGCATAATGCTAGTTTGAAAGGGACATAGATCAAGTATCAAAATTTTCTCATTCTTCCTCAGTTTAGGTACACTATGATTATGCTACGCGGCTCCGTTTTTTCTCTCCACACGCATTTTTCTTCCAAATTACGATTTTTTCCTATTTTCTCCGCTTCTTCTGAATGGGTTGTTTTCAAATTTTACAGGCTTCTGTACTTTTTTGTCACCGATGCACGTGTTGAATTTTTTTGGAAAAATTTTTTTTACAGGTAGATAACGCAGACCTATGTAATTTGCGTTGAAATTTGTGTGGGGGGCAATGGGATAACTTTTAAGATGAAAATGACCCAAAAGTTGGATTTTGTGACCTCGAAAAAGGTGAAAAACATATTTGGTTTTCACTAATTAGATTTTTTTTGTCCAAAACTTGGAGATTTTCAATTTTCTGAGAATTCTTTTTTCCTCAATCATAAGGAAAGTAGTTAGTTTGGTGAAAAATTTATAATAACCAATATGACTCTAAGCAAAACATAAATAATTTGTACCGAGTAGGTATTCATTTTTGCTAAAATTTGGAAATTTGTAATTTTTAAAAAATTCTTTTTTTTTAATTAAAATTTCAACCCCATTCATTCCTATTGAACTCAATATGCTAATTAAATTCAGCTATTACAGATTTTTCAATTCACTCAATAGTTTCCTTCATATTGAGGAAAAAATAATTTTCAAAAAATAAAAAATTTCCAAATTGTTCACAAAAAAATCAATTTGTAGAAATTAAAAGTGTTTCTCCTACAAACTGAGGTCACAGAATCCAAATTGTGGGTCTCTCCTATCCTAGGAGTAAAATCAAAGCTCCAACTCAAATTTCGACAATTATTCCTTCTTTTTGGCCTACGAAAATAATTTTTTCAGAAAAAATTTCACACGTGTACTGATAATGTAAAAATGTAATAGCGTACCAAATTTGAACACCATCCATTCGATAGAAGCTGAGAAAGTAGAAAAAAATGGGAATTTGAAAGAAAAATGCGCTTGGAGAGAAAAAACGCAGACGTGTAGTATAACCTACAGAGTACTTTATCCAGGTAGAGCAGAAAATCAGAGAATCGGGATGAAAGTAACGAAAAATCAATTTTCTCAGTCTCTGCTCAACCAAAAAGTTTCAAATTTTGTACCCTGCTGTAATTTTGCATTATCGATGCTTGTGTTGAATTTTTTCAGAAAAATTTTTATTTAAATAGGTGAAAAGAAGGAATACGTGCTGAAATTTGAGTTGGGGCGTTTGGGTAACTCGTAGGATGAAATTAACCCGAAATTTGAATTCTGCGGTCTCGAAATAGGGGGATGAGACATTTGATATTTACTAATCCATTTTTTTTGCCCAAATTCAAGAGATTTTGAATTTTAAAGAATATTTTATCCCTTAAGATTAAGAAAACTATCACGTGAATCAAAAAATTTATTATAACCAAAATTACTTGGCATATTGAGTTTTATCGGAATTGCTAGTTTCAAGTTCTTAATTACCAACCTTCTTCATTCGCTTTCCTATGATAGGTTTAAAAAATTCAGATAATTGATTAAGAATTGAAAACAATTTATCGCAATAGAGAGCTCGATATGGTGAATAATTTTCGCTCTTACAAATTTTTTAAAAATGATTTTTGCTCTAGTTCACCTCTGTAGATTAATAAATTTATTCTTTGCTCAAAAAATGAATTTTTGGGGGATTGAAAATTTCATTTTTTCAAAGCTTTGCTCGAGTACGGAAAAAGGCTCCCTTTAATTTCCTTCCCAAAAATCCGTATGGTATTCCAGATCTTCATACTCACTTCGTACCTTTCCAAAAGAAAGCTTTCGGCAATGAAACATCCCTATAGAACTTGATCTTGATAGGCGTATCTCACAATTTGAGATTCCATAACTCAAATTATTTGTAGGAAAAATTATCTTTGGGGTTAACATTCCCTTTTCTATTTTGGCACCAACTCCTTTCGTTCCTTTTTTCTGCTTTGAAATTTGATTTTTTTTTTCATTGAATTACTTTACTGATGACTCGAAGATGACAAAACTTTTTTTCATGCAAACTCGCTTCTTTTAAAAATAAAAAAATCATTGGAGCGAAGTTTAAAAAACACCTTTCCTGTGAGAAAAATTTTAAATACTTAGGTATGTAAAAAATAAGAATGGCAAGCATTCAAAATTTGAAATTTCGGATACAATGTACACTCTCAAAAATTGCTTTTTCATTTCCATCTCGATACCTGTGATTCTACTTTACATAAAATCCACTTCACTTCATGGATTACTATTTTTCGAGAGAAAATCAAAATTAAAACTCGTATCAATTTAGTGGAAGCGGATAGTTTGTATTTGTACCTACTTGTAAACTATTAAGAGCGGTATATTTCAACTCAAATTAAAATTTCGAGTCGAAATGAAAATGAATCGAAAGTACATCATAAAAGTAGGTACCCCAGGCTCAAAATTTCATGCGTTGAAGTTTATTTATCAAATTTTGGCAACTTTTTGAAATTTCAAAATTACTTTATCGCTCTGAAAGATGAAAGCTACGAAAAAATAACGAAAAATGCGGAAATTTAGAATACTAGGTACCGTACCTCTATACTTTTTTTCGAACTTCCGAATTGATTGAACATAATTGCGGGTTTCGAAATGTCTCCAAGCACTTTTAAACGTATTTTCCAAAATTCGTATTCTCCAGGGTAAATCCATAAAGCAACTTTTGGTAGGAAATTTTCTTGGAAAAAAATTAAAAATACATCGATAGCGTACGCGTTGAAGTAAAAAAGTTAAACGCTGTTAGATATCCTATTTTTGATGAAACAAGTCACCAATATTTATATTACTATGTAATCCGCAATTTCGTTTCAAAAATTCATAAGCAGACCGTTCATATGGGCTTTTTTCTAGTTCTGGAAATTCCCCAATTTTTTTTAATAAGCTCCAAAACGTCTTGAAATTGTTTTCAATCAATTTGGAAGGTCGAGTATAAACCATAATTACAAATTACAGTTTTTTTCGTTGATTAGATCATTTAGATCATTGTTTCATATTTTGCAGAGCGATTACGTAATTTAAAAATTTTAAAAATTGGTCACAATTCGAGAAATGGTGTTTTTGATTCATTGTTATAATCAATTGAAATTAAATTTCAGATGAATTTTTCTGTTATTACTTATTCGATTTTTTCTAATCAGAATCTAAGAAACAGAACTGGATTTGCCTTTGTAAATGAAATACAATTACATACAATAAGGCGACAGCGAACACACGCCACACTCGCATTCCTTTCCAAAAAAAATACCACCTCTCCCTTTCCTACGTTATGGTGTGTTTCTGTTTCCGCCTACAGTTCTGTTCTCCTTGTAATTTCCAATGTCCTTCAGAATAAAATACTGTTAATTTCTTTACCTTTTTAAAATGTACATGCCAAGTGAAGAATAGCTAGAAAGGGATCGAAACAAAACCATTGAAGGGACAATTCTATGAAACCGGTTTCCTACTGTCGAGTCTCTCTCCTGGTACCGGATCAATAAAACAACCCACGCTTTACACAACATCATTTTTCAACTTACAAAATCGATTGGAAGCGGTTTCTGGTAGAAATATTAAATAAAAGGACAAGCTGTAAAAAAAAAGTATGCTATGCGCCATCCAAATTAGCGTTATGCAACGCATTTAACGTTAACCATTACGTCTCCGGTCATGTGGTAGAAATTACTACTAGGAAGGACAAGATGTAGAAAAAGAAACAAAAAAGTGAGAGAAAAGGAAATTCCGACTACCACACAATCACATTTTTAAAAAAAAAAAAAAAATAATATTGAGAAATTCATCGAGGCGCGATATTATAATGTCATTTGGTAGAAAAAATGTAATGCGGTAAAAGGGGTAAATTAACGTAGGTTGGTAACATTACATTCACTCCGCCGTTCACTGTTGTTTGCACATGCATCGTTCACTACTGATTCGTTTACCTCTAGGTAAACCCGTTGTTTTCTCGCCGCTCCGTCGCGTATGGAATTTTGGTTTGTTTATCTTCAGAAAGTAAGAACAAGCTTATTTGAGTAGAAGATATGACGCCGATGACGTCACGTCGCGTCCGTTGCTGTACTTAGTCGATTGTTTCGTTTTTCAAACAACGTGTTTTCTTATCAGTGATTTTGCGGCCTGTGTTTTAAAATTATTCTCTAAAATTTGATGTTTCGGAAAGTTTTTCAGAATTTTATTCAAATTTAGTTTAATTTATTCGTTTGTATTGTATTCGAAGTTCTATTGCAACCAGTCAGTCTTTGTTGGATCTCTCACCGGTGAATTCTAAATGTTTAGTCCAAGGTAACTATATCAATACTCAATACTCATATCCATAAAAATACCTTATAATCTTCTATAAAACAAAATAATCAAATGATTATTATTCCCAGATGGCGAAAATGCTACCGTGCTACAGTTTATGCCCGTTAATAGAGCAAAAGAGCTTTCTCGGATTGACACCGGACGCCGAACAGGACACAGCTCTCGTAACCCTCAACAGCAACATAATCGGTCGATACAAAGTCTCAGATCCGAAACAAATCACCTGCTGGATCAGCAAAGGAAGCATTAGCTGCGCCTCGGTTTACGATAAACACGACGAAACCTACGTCGGCGTATTTAATCACAATGAACTACGTCAATGGACCATCGGCGCAGAAAGTATTGATAAAGTCAAGAAATACAAATTCGCCGAAAAAATCACCGGTCTTGGTATCGATCCGGAGACCGGTAAAACGATAGTGGTTTTCGACAAGGGATATGTTTCCTATTTAGACGTCGCTTTGGAAAGACGTAAAACTACCTTCGAATCGTCTCGGTTACTAGAAAACGAAAAAATAATATCGTTCGAAGTTCTATCGATTAATAATACTGTCGTAGTTAGTTTACTGTTATCTAATGATAGTTCATACAGACTTATTGGTATCCAACCTGATGTGGTCGGTGATCCTATGTTCAAATATAGCTTCAGAATTGCTGGACAACTTCTAGGATACTGTTTGATATCGGATAAGACTCTAGATTGCATTACGTTATGGTCAGATGGCAAATTATACCGGAATGGGTTACTCCGTGACGCCAACAAAGGCATGAAACATTTGAATACCTTCGCTGATGTCGATCAACAGCATCCAGTCGCTCTGAAGACCCTGTCTCCCTACAGCGTGGCCATCTGTTACGTGAAAAATGACGGGCTTATGTTAATCGTGTACAGCGTCAAGTATAACTTGATACATTGCCGGCAGTTCTACGAAAATTGTACGAGTTTGCCGCAGCTCTGGTTCGTGAACTCGAATCTGTTTCTAATTCTAGGCCATAATCTAGTAGTTGTACCTTATATGCAAGAAAATCGTAAATTATCCACTTTGGTCGGTACGAATGCCGAAAGTACGGAGGACCGGAACGACGATGTAATCTCCGAAGCAGAAATATGCCGGAAAACGGTTCCTCAGTTAATCGAAGACCAGAATACCGAAGGTATTCGAAGCCTAGTGAATTCCTGTCGTGATATACCAGATCAAATTCTGATCGATTTACTGCTATGGTCGTTGAAGAAGAAGAAATCTCGAAAAGATATTTTAGAATCGATTTTAACCAATTTTACCCTAAACGATGTATCAGTTTTGAAAAACTCGATGACCGTCGATGTGTCTTTAGATGTACTGGAGAATGTCATCAGTCAAATGGCTTCGTCTCAGGATAATGCCAAGTTGGTCAAATGGGCTACCGCCTTCGTCGATGCGTATTACCAGCAGTACATGATGTCCAACGATAAAGACGTATTTGATAGATTGACTTCGTATTTGGATTTGTTAAAATTAGAATGCCATCGATTGAACGAGTACACGGAGATTGCCGCCAGTGCGTCGTGTATTTCGAAGAAGAAACTTATTCGAGTAATTGAATGATTTGATTTATTTATGAATTTTATAAAGAATTTTTGTTGCATTTTTGAATATATCGTGGTATTTTTCATTTTTATTGGTTGGTTTGTTGTTGTTTTGCAGGATAGAAAAATCTTCTGAATTTGAGGTACCAACTACCTATCGTTTGGTTTGCGTGTTTTTGAAATGCGAAGAATTATTTTCTAATTATTTAAAGTAATTTATTGTTATTTTTTTAATATGAATTTATTCCTCAGCTCAGTGGCAAGGTTGTGAGAATTTTCCCATTTCACTGGTTGCTTTTCCTCTCAAATTCAAGTCGTTTTGTTACAAAGATTGTGAACTGAAGAATCAAGGGGGAAAAATGATAAAATGATGCAAATGGGGGGGGGGGAGTTTAATTCATTGTACTGAAATTGCAAGCGAGTTTTTTTTTTTTTGTTGATTATTATACCTTTGGGTTAACCAAGGTTGAAAAGTTGCCCTCTCCTACCACTCTCGTGCATGAGAGGAAAATTACAAAACCTAGACTACACCCAAATTTAAACCTAATGATAATTTCACTGGATTCAAAAGGTTAAGAAGTGAACTTCTTCCAAAAATCACATTTTGATAGTTTCCATGAAAAGTTTCTTATTGAGGAATCTCAAAACTTTTTTTTTTAAAAATAAAATTGATATTTCCAAAAAATTTCAATTTTGACAAAATTAGTTATTTTTATCAATTTTTACTAAATATCGATTAATTTCAGAATTTCGTACGATATAATTTCATATTCAAACGAGTAGGTGGGTATTTAAACTTATTTACCTACCAATTTCAATTCCATGTGAACTATTATTTTCTGATCGATGATCTCTGTAGACGATGTCCACGTGTGTGTATCTATGTAAAAGTTGAATGTACATATGAATATGAAAAAGTTTTCTAGCTCGTATTAAATATTAATTCAATTACCTACTAGATTTCAATTTTTTTAATCATAAGTATTCATTTTCATAAATTGAATGGAAAACTTTTTGAAAATTTTCCAAACCTCGTGTCGATCTATGGAACTTGAATGAAAATGGAAAACTTACCCGTGTATCGCGTGTGAAACTGTATTTTGAATTCAAATCAACGTACTAAATTATTACAATAATATTACACGATTTACTACAAGTGCGAGAAATGGTCGTAGAATGCTGGTAATGTACCTACTTACATTATGTAGGTACATTCGACTGAACGAAATTTTAATCAAAATTTTTAGGCTGCTGCGCCCTTAAAATAATGAAAATGTTATTATTAGTGGGCTTTTTGGGGTTTGTAGTAAGCTTTCCTAAATAGAGAGAACTACAAAGCAAATAATTATCCAGATTTTAAGATGATCTTGTAATATTTCACCTTTCGGATTTAACCTTATTCTTTTCTCATCCCATTATTTCAAAATTTATCAATTTATTCGAAAGTTTTTGAAAATTTGCAACGTTTGAAAAATTCTGAAAAGCACCCCATCGCTGATTTTTGGTAAAATATCAAATTTTCTCAAAAATTATTTTTAAAAAGATTTAAAAATTTCGAAAAATTTTCCTAAAATTAGCTTGAAACTAAATGTTTTTTTTTTTTAATAAAAATTTCAATTATTTGCTACAATGAACATTTTTGATGACAAACTGATGATCATAATTTAGAACGGGTGGAGGGAGGGGGGGCTATGAGCCAGGAGAGAAATGAAATACCAAATAGGGACCACCTCACGAAAAAAGTGAATTTATTTTAATTGAAAATTATCTATTGCCTAACTTCAGATTTGAAGGAGTTTCTTTTCTGGAAAACAATGTTTTCATAATTTTTGGCGCTATACATTAAAATTGCATGGTGGAAAATTGAAAGAATTATGAATTTTCAGCTTTTAGGTATTATATTTGATATTAATTGCTTGCTTTTTTAAATTTTTGATAGGTATGTAAATTTGTTTGATTGGAACAGAAATGTTCATTTATAATACGATTAATTTTTTCCTTTCAACATGATTTGTGAGGGTGGACGTAGAAACCAATCTTGGGTATCAAAAATTGATTTTCGAGTTTACACTAATTTTACGCTTTTCAGAAGGGGTGAAATCAAGGATCAAGGAGCTACCTCAACTCAAAAGCCAATTTTTGACATCTAAGAGTGGTTTCTATATCCAGGTTTATCAACTCCTTCAATTTTAATCGCTGGCAAAACCTCCTAAAAATTTTTAAAATTATGTGAATGCTTGAAATGGTCGTTTCGTCCTTTTTTTTTTTATAAGTTGAAGAAAAAGTAGCTAAGAAAAGTTTAGCTCTAAAATGATCTGATGATTTACCTTTTGACCCTATTTTTGCCTTTCAACAATTGGCTTTGAAATTATTGTTGATGGTAAAAAAATTTTATTCTTAGATCCGATAAAAAAATTATGATCATTTTTTCGAAAATGGTTTTAGTATGTATGGTGTTTTTACCCCAAAAAATCACCGACATCCAATTTTCAGATTTTCAGGGGGTCCTTAAAAAATAGTTTTTTGGTTTTCTTGCCAAAGGAAATCGAAGAAAATGATTTTTGAAAAAAAAATTTCAACGCGGTATAAAATATAAATGGTTTAAGGAATGAAATCCATAGATAAAGATTTTCTATTTTTAATTTTTTCATTTTTTAATATTATCTGTTCTCTTTCCAGGCCATTTTTCAAAACAAAGGATAACGTATCATTTATAAATTTTGAAAGATATGGTCAAGTTTTTGAAGCTGAGTAAGGTTTAAATCGTAGGAGAGGGTGGTTCCTTCAGTTTCAAGGTTATGCAATACAACTAACTTCAAACCTCAAGTAATTGCCTACTGCACTAGGCATTGTAGTTTTCAGGACACATTGTCCCTGTACATTTGGTAAATCATTTTTTTGGCATCCGCAGTGAAAGCACTTTCATTTCTAATCTAAAAAAAATTTCGATTTGCTATTTTTCTCGTAATAGTGAGAAATTGAGTGGGAGATTTGACCTTTTAGGTCATTGAAATGTTGGAAAAAATATGAAATTTCAGCTAAATGAATGACTAATTTTTTAAAAAAATTGTTGATATTTTTCTGACCCAATACATTTCTTCATTTTATTTCAAATTTTCATCTACATATTTTTTTTTTTGAAAACTTTATTTAGGGAGCATAAAACAAAAATTGAAGTTGAAAATTTCTTCTGAAAATTTTATGATTTGCATTTTTTTATTAATCTGACAGTTATTATCGGTTTTTAGATTATTTGCCTTTTCGAGGTTCAAAATTTGGCCAAATTTTTTGACGTAAAAAATATAACTTTAAATTTCTCATCTTTAAACTTTTGTTGCTCCTTTGATTTTGAGAAAACACGACACATATTTTCGTGTTCCTAAAAAGGTGTATCGTAATTTTTGCTGCTCTCCCATCAAATTTTACCATCCGGACCTCCCTTAAATCAAATTTAGGACACCTTGTATATATTTCAACCCAAGAGCGATGTAAGAGGTTCAAAAATATACATTTGAAATCGATCACGTGATTTCAAAAGTACATAAGGTAAGTGAGATAGAAAACTACATACTGCACATTGATAAATAAATAGTTGGATAAATTATCTCAATTGCAGATTAAAGTGCACTTTAAAGAAATACAGGACGATCGAAAACGATATAGGGATTTCCCTTTCTATCAAACGTTTTCATCAACTGAAAAAAATTCACCTATCGATGGTGAAAAATCATTATAAAAATCAGAATGAAAATTTTATTACTTTGGTAATAAGTACACTCCTCATATCTGATTTTTTTCAGTCAGAGGGGATGTTTCCGCTACATCAACAATGGCACAAATTGTGTTTATCGAAATGGTAATTCGAATAACGAATTGAATCTTCATCGTGGTCTATTTTTAGACAAAGACGAAGTTATTGTTATTATTGGTATTGGTATTTATTTACCTAACCATTTCGATAATACACGATCGCGTATAAATTGATGACTAATATTGGCAGACTTATGAAATTACATAGCCATGATGGCTTTATACATAAATAGGTAGCTTATAAAATAAATAAAATAGTAGGTATGTACCTATACTTTATCAAGTATATTAACATATGTACAAAGAATAGGTATAGTATTTAGCCGTGTTGGCTCTTGCTCAAATACAAACGCCATTTTCCCTTGAATTTTTTTCTCGGTACTTTTATCGTACCCTCGAATCAACCAGCCTTATTGGCTTTGGAAATTTTTTTAAAATGATTTACCGTATACGAGTAAAAAAGTACAAAAGAAAAACGAACGAGAGAATCGGTGTATCTAAATAATAAAAATGGCAGAATAAAGAAAACTGATCGTAAAATTTTTTGTACGAAAGATTTTAATCGAATAAAAAATAATGTCGCCTGATAAAAAATTTTCACCCGATGAATAAGGTATTAGATATCAAAAAGAATATGAGAAAAATTTAAGATAATTGTTCGAAAAATTGTGTCCAAAGAACGACAGATCTTTAAAAATGCATATCGAACGAGAACTACGGTGGTATTGGATTTTCAAGCTGCTTAGATATTACTGCAAGCGTAGCTCTTCTCGGCATCCCTCGAAGGGATATATTGCTGATAAGTGGGATAATATTGGTATTGATTTTGCCACAAAGGTTGATGGTAACTTGGCGGTTGGATCGGTGGTGGTGCTGGAGTCGGGTAGAGTAGCGATTTATTGTAATGATCGTGACATTTTTCCGGCTTGAAGCAGCCGTAGTTGTGATAGTGGTCCTTGGGAGTAGGCAAACTGTAGTGATTGGTGTTTGGGATGATTGTGGTGGGCTCGCTGGTGTTGGGATCTGTGTGGCTGGTCCAGGAAGTCGCCGAGGAAGGAAATGGGTATTGCAAATACTGATCGAGTTGATTTAGTTGTTCTTCCATTTCTATGTCCATTTGATCGGTGAGGTTGTGCACGGTGTCGGTGGGGTGGTCCAGACGGTCGAATTCTCGGCTCAGCTCTTGGTGCGGTTCTGGAAAATTAATTCGAGGTTAGTTTATTTAATTTGAGGTGTGGTTTTGTTTCAGGTGGTCGCCGATGGGACGGGAATGATTGAATTTGGAAGCTGATCTGATGGTAAGTTCCTTGATGGAATTTTCTTTAATAATGTATATTTTACGAAAATTTGAATCGTGAAGGGGCCGGAGGGAGACTTGTAGACGAAATTATGACCTTTTATTTATTATTAAACTCGGATTGAACACGCATTGAATTTTTAAAAACTTGACACTTGAAAAATAAATCTAAGGTAAAGTAGTCTAACATGGACTACATTTTTTACCTATGACTAAATCTACACGAAAGAGGCTTCAGGCACGAAATTAGAAATACCCTGCGAACGACTGAATCGTTTTTTTTTTCAGCTGTATGATTTAAGTGGTCCACTTGATTTTTTCTAAGTTCGAAATTTTTTATTTCTTCTCAGAGTTCGAATTTTTTCTCGATCATTTTTTTCCAAATTAATTTTTTTTTTTTTCAGAGTTCGAATTTTTTCTCGACTACTTTTTCTCAAAATTAAAATCTTTTTCAGAGTTTGAATTTTTTTTCGATCATTTTTTTCCAGAGTTTGAATTGTTTCTCCATCATTAATTTTTTCGGAGTTCGAATTTTAATTTTGAGAAAAAGTAGCCGAGAAGAAATTCAAACTCTGAAAAAAATTTTAATTTGGAAAAAAATAATCGAGAAAAAATTCGAACTGTGAAAAAAATTTTAATTTTGAAAAAAAGAGGACGAGAAAAAATTTGAACTCTGAAAAAAATTTCGAACTCGGAAAAAATTTCAATAAATGATGTAGAAAAAATTCAAACTCAAGAAAAAAATTTTAATTTGAAAAAAAATCGAGAAAAAATTCGAACTGTGAAAAAAATTTTAATTTGGAAAAAATAATCGAGAAAAAATTCGAACTGTGAAAAAACTTTTAATTTTGAAAAAAAGTAGTCGAGAAAAAATTTGAACTGTGAAAAAATTTTAATTTTGAAAAAAAGAGGTCGAGAAAAAATTTGAACTCTGAAAAAAAAATTCGAACTCGGAAAAAATTTTAATTTGGAAAAAAATCGAGAAAAAATTCGAACTCGGGAAAAAAATATAATATTTTGAACTTGGATAAAAGCAAGTGGACCACTTGAATCAAACAGTTGAAAAAAAATGATTCATTCGTTCGCAGGGTATTTTTAATTTCGTGCCTGAAGCCTCTTTCGTGTAGATTTAGTCATAGGTACATTTTTTGGATGTTGGAGAAACTGTTGATACCCCTATTGCCTCAACCCAAAAATTGGCTTGATGAATTAAAGTGAAGGCTGAAGGCCCTCCATGATTATGAAGAACTTGAGCCCTTTATTTCAAGAATTGAAAAATTTGATGTTAAGCTAATTTTTTTCCAAAAATTTAAAAAGGAAAAAATCCATTTATTTTTTGGGTTCCTATTAAGTATACGGTTGATCAAAAAAAACATTTTGAACGTTGAAATGCCGGGTATTCCATAAATCGTTCGCCAAACTTGATTTTTAGGATATAACGGGGGTATCACTGAAATAAATTGAAGATTCACATGTTGCCTATCTTGAAAATTGAAAGGGTAAATGCTGCTTCTTGGAAAAACTCGTTGAATTTTTTCTGACCATAGGGATATAAATAGTGCTTTGAAAATTAAAGAAATTTTCACTTTATGATTTCTTGCCCAATTTCATAGTTGAAAAGGCTGTGAAAAAATTGTTCAAAGAAATTCTAAAAAAATCAACTGATCGAAGGAATGGAAAAAAAAATGTTGGTGCAAACTGAAAGTGAATTGAAAGGGAATTCAAATACAAGATCAAGTTGTGAAATTCTTGAAGTTGAACTTCGGTGGTGAAAGTTCAACTTTCATGAGAAGTACAAAAGATGAAATTTATCATTTAAAAATTGAAAAAAAATTACAGTGAGTAGCCCATATCATCCGTTTTTCAACCAATAAATTTACTGGATGGGATCTCCACGTCCTCGAGGGGACAGGGGTCCACAATCACGACCAAAATTTTAAAAAAATGTGAAATATAAAGTAATGCATCAATTTCTATTAATTCAAGTGTACTCGGTTTTTTCATTTGACCCCTCTGACTCCCTCCCCTCTATACTTATTTTTTGAATTTTACCCTTCAGTGCTCCCATGCCACTAATTTTTAGGAAAAGTATGTTAAAAAATCATGGTTAGAGCACGAGGAAGGGGGTGAATCGAAAATTAAGTCGATTACGTTGGAATCATAATCATCATAAATGTTCATGATTCTGGTCATAAAATATTGTGGGCCTCTACCAGGAAATTTTCCTTATCAAATTTTTTCACCTTTTAAAGGCTATTTTTGAAAAATTGATTACCATTGAAAAATACCCGAAATTCACTTTTTAGAAATATATTTCGAAAAATTCGAAAAACACTGAATTTTCTCTATGAAACGTAGGTATTTTTTAAGCGAAAAGTTGCAAAATTGAAATTTTTTTTTTTAGTATGTTTGAATTAATTTTTCAAGTCATATCGACATGATTCCCCATCATCTTAGATTTTTTTTGTTGACCATAAGAGTTATAAGCCGGCGAGATCGATCAAAGGTCCTTTATTTGGCCACTTTTCTTTATAAATGAACTTATTTTTTTCGTTACAATTCTATCCTTTTTGGACCTTTTCCCGAACTCAAAGTCTCTTTTACCCCGATCTATCGTACCTACTTCTATTGACTTTGTTTCCTCTAATGATAATCGATTGGTGTCCGGATTAAATACCATTTTATCACTATTATTATGGTATTCGTATTACATAAATTTTAAAAATAAGTTTTATGGAAGTCGAGGAAAACGATGATAAAATCGCAGTTATAAGTTAAATCCGAGAGCTATTTCACCTGAAGCATACTATCTTTCTAGTTTCGATAAAAACGTGCGCAATGGTATTTGATGTGGTGCTTGTGGCTGTGCGAGTCTACCTACTACCACAAGTACATCTACGTTTATGCTTAATTTAAAGATAAACCTTCGAAAGTACATTTAAAAGGTCGTAATATCAGCACGATTTCTGATAGCTGAACGTATTAAATTTTTTTCTCGAAGATTGCTGAAAAGTTGATCTAATCGGGTTGAGGCAAATTGGTCAAGAAGTACTATTTTAATGGATTTTTAGATGGGTAAATTTTTTTAGAAGGGAAATACGACGTAAGTTGAGATTTTTATGATGTCTTATTTTTATCTGTATTTTTCCATTGAAAATCGGCAAATTTTTGAGTGAGTGGGGGAAAGGAGTGAAATAATGTTTTGAGAAGCGAAATCCAAGAAAAATGTAGCAAAAATTTATACTGGGGTTGATTGATGTCTGTATCTCCCTCCCTCCCTCCTCCTCTAGAGCTGCGCAGAAAAAAAATCGGAGCTCAAAGAAAAAGAATGTATGATCAAAAAAAAGGTGGAGCTTTTCATGCATGTCTTGAATACAGAACACAAGAAAAACTATGTAGTCCTCGCGGTGAAAACAGATTTTTTTAAAAACTTGATTCGAGAGGAAACCTCTCTTCTCTTCTCCCTTAAGACAGGTCTGCCTAGCTCCTTTTTCTGACACCCTTTCTCTCTCATTATGTTCGCATTCCCAAAAATTCACATGTTTCCCAAAAAAACACGAAAAAAATGCAAAATTTATCCAAAAACCATCAAAATTGCTGATTTATTTTTTTGATAGTAAAAAATAATTATGAAAGTTCAGTTTTGGCTCTTGATTTTTTTTTGCTGCCATATTCATCGCGAAATGCTTCTTTTTCGACTTCTGATGTCTTGAAACAAACCGAAAATTTGCAGAAACTTTGTGGAATTTGTTAGTTTTTCAGCCATGTAAATTTAGAAGAAAAAAGAGAAAATCAAGTCGGTAACATCTTGAAAGTGAAAATTCAAATACTTCGGTATTTTGCTATGGAAGATCAATTCCAAAAAAAAATTATGATAAAATCATTAATTGACGTAAAAAGAGTAGGGAGGGACTTTTTCTCTCAGCTGAAGAAAAAATTGTAGCTATAGTCG
The DNA here is from genome assembly GCA_038380155.1 of Pseudococcus jackbeardsleyi. Classification (NCBI taxonomy): domain Eukaryota; kingdom Metazoa; phylum Arthropoda; class Insecta; order Hemiptera; family Pseudococcidae; genus Pseudococcus; species Pseudococcus jackbeardsleyi. The sequence goes on from CM076241.1 coordinate 17,979,641, forward strand.
GAAAAATAAATATAAATAGGTTGAAAATTTTTCAAATATGATGTTGGTTTTTGGAGGAATTTTTCATCTCAATTAAAAATTTTTGATTTTTCGTCACCTCTCTCTCTTTTTTCTTCCTTATGAACTCATGATTGTAAATGTTTCCGAGCGAATCGTTCGTGAACTTCTAAATTAATTTTGAAGTATACAGATTCCTACTATACAATTTTTAGCATTTTTCAACAATCAAATCTTATTTTGCGAAGAAAATTTTTTCTTAAAAGATTGAAATATTATACCTACATCTTAGCCATTGTCTCGAAGGGCAGAATTATCGTTCACAATTTTTTTCTTTCTAAAAAATTTATTACTATCATTTTTTTTTTTTTAAATTTCCAACGTTCTGAAAAGCGTTGGAGAACGATCAAATAATTTTTTAATAATCTGTTCATGAATTGACAGAATTTCCTTTTTCTTAAAATTCTTATCGAGTAATTTATTTGAGTATTATTCAAATGAACCAACGAATCATTTTTTTAAACAGGTCGTTTGCAAACGATAAAATTACTATTCGAATTTTTCGCAGGGATCAAGGAATTTTTTCATGAATCGTTCGTGAACAATCGAATCATTTTCTGATTAAGTTGTTCTCGAACGAACGAATACTTTTTTCCACCAGTTGTTTGTGAACGACAGAATCGATTTTTTGACCAAATTTTTTCAAATGATTTTTAAAGTTTTTGGCGAATTTTCGGCAAACGATTGAATATTTTTTTCATCTCGATGGTCGATAACGATAATTTTTCGCCAGTAGCGCGAGTAACTTTTCAGAATTCGTTCGCAAAGGATTCCATCTTTTTTTTTTCAGCAATGATGAAATCTAAGAATGTATAATTTGAAAAAAATCAATCGATGTAGAAATTTTCTCTGTGAATGGTTCGCGAATGAATGTTTTTTTTTTGCATCGAGTTGTCAACAACGATTACAAATTTTCCGCGGACTGACTCATTTTTCCAAATTACTTTTTTTTCGAATAATTAGGTAAATCATCTCGGATTTCAGTAAAGTTTCTGCTGGCCTCAAATCTCCATTCTCAAGGAAATCTTTTGCAAACAAACTATTTTTTCCAGTGTTCCTTATCTAGATATTTTTCCAACGATTAAAAACATTTTTAGAAACTTAATTTCAATCGTTATAGATTGAAACGTTTTTCTGGCCATCGTTCGGGTTCTGAGAACCACTACGTTGTTTGATTTCACCTCTAATAGTTCAAAATTTGACGTATTCGTTGAAATACCAACCGTATTCAAACAAACATTTCAGATAAAATCAAAATCAAGTACTCAAATCATATCGAAAGCGTGAAATTTCGATCCAGGAAGTGTTTAATTTCGAATATTCGTCAATGTTTCGTTACTTTCGAAAAATACGATGATTTTTTCTCCCAAATTTTGAAAAACTATTTAATTTTTTGTTTGGAAATTTGAATCATGGCTATAATTTTTGGAACGAAAGTGAACGTAATTTTAAAATATTCTGTTAAAACTTGGAGAAATTGAATTAGAATAATTTTAAGTAGATTTTTGTTACGAAAATTAAATCATTCGTGAATTGTGCGGAAAAATTTTCATATCGATTATTCTCAGAGAATTTGTCAGAAATTTAGGAAAATGACTTTTCAACCAAAAATTTCCACGAATGATTTATTTTGATGAATCGATTTAAAATCAATTTCAGATGAAATTTTTTTAGGAAAAAAGTCTCGAGAAAAATATTTGATAGTAGTATCAACTTCAGCTGATTTTTTCAACAAAAATGTTTTATTTTAAACTAGTACCTAATTTTGAAAATGCAAAATTTCGAAATAATATTTCCATGATAGGTATGAAATTTTTTACCAAAAAAATTCAAAAAATTTTATTTTGTTATTTTCAACATGTATTTTGTTGAAGATAAAAATAGAAAATTTACTGATTCAAAAATATCTTCGTAATGATTCAGTATTATGACCAATTAATTCTTTTTTTTTCCTTGCTTACCCAACTGAATCATTCGTGATTTGTGTTGGAAATTTTTTTACATCGATTATCCCAGAGAACTTGTCAGAAATCTAAGAAAATTATTTTTCAAACACAAATTTCCACGAATGATTTATTTTGATGAATCGATTTAAAATCAATTTCGGATAAATTTTTTTTTAGGAAAAAAGTCTGAAGGAAAAATTTTTAAATTTATGTCAGGTATTCAAATCGGACCTAGAGATTTTTCAAAAAATTAGTTTTGATGGTAATTTTTGGAGATTTAATGAAAGAAAATGTATTTCTTGACCGATGACATTCTCTAATCCTCACTCAACCCTTAATTTTCCACCCTTTCCCCATTTCACCTCCTACTTTCAGAATTTTGTTTCCAAATAAAGTGAAAAATTCGCATCGAAATTTTTAGACCCGATTTTCACCGAAAAAACATATTGATACTAATTAGGCGAATATGGGCTACCTTGGTGATATTTCGATACATCCGTGTAAGTTGGGCCTTATTAATAATAAGCAAAAATAAGAAGAAAAAATAATCTCAGTGGCAAACATATCACTTGAGATAACGATAAGACGAGCAGCAGTAATTTACTCTTAATTTTTAATTGACTGGATGAAATTACATATACCTACACAAACGTACAACTTCGAAGAGTTATTTTTTTAATACTTGTAAAATGTAATATCTACACGTAGGTACGTAACTGACAAACGTATACCTAAACTTTGCGACGGTAATAACGCTTCGTGTACCGTAATTACTCGCTAGTTTCGACCTTTCTCATTCCCCAGGCCCCTGCTAATACCCCAGAGGCCCTAATTTTTATACCTTCGGCATTGCGACGAAATCGGCTTTAAATTATGGGAACCCGACAGCCGGTAAATTTCGATCCAAAAAATTGGATTCTTTTTGGGATACACTTGTTAGGCGATTAGGCGAACACGCGTTAGGCGAACCACTTGAAACAATGGTATCTTTTTTTAGGCACTCGACTGACGTAGCAGGCGGTTAGGCCCCGATGACGTATCTCGAGTGCCTAACGCGTTGCACACAGCACTAAAAATTCACATGCGACGGTAGCAACAGCTGCTGCGAACCGTATTGCGACGTTTGTTGGTATATACTCGAATTTATTTTTCAATTTTTACCTGTCTGCTGGTAATTCTGTTGAACTGGAATCGATTCGGTGAAATTGTTTATAAATTGATTGCTGTTGGGCGATTCGGTGACGGAAACGGGAGGCGATTGACGTTGCATTGTGGACGAGGTGCCGGCGCTGGTGTATCCCATCAGGTCGCTGTTCGAGGATCCTTCGCTGAAATAGATCGCGTCGTCTTTGGGCGACGATGATATTCGCCTGTGTAAAAGGGCACACGAAATCGTAATTGGATTAGGATCAAAATGGGTAAATGAGAAGACGAAAGGGAGTTGGGAATCACTGACTTTGAATCGTCGATGGGTGACGCAGCGGCTTTTGGGGGTTTTGAGGAGGAGACGCTTTTCACCTTCGGGGGCTTCCTTCTCCTTGGCTGGTATTTGTAATTGGGGTATTCTTTCTTGTGTATGTTGCGCAATCGTTCTGCTTCTTGCATAAATGGCTTTTTATCCGTTTCGCTGAGTTTTCTACGAAAAATTGTCAAGAAAATATTTTATTTGTGCTCTGCAAAGATCGAAATTTGTTTTTAAAGTCCAAAGAAGTTGGAAAATTACGGTTATTGATGGAGGAGGAGATAGATAGGTATTAATTGAAATTGATAATTTTTTGTCAGAAAATTGATGTTATTTGGGTTCAGCACGAATTACTAAATCACGTCTCGTTTAAAATAACCAGCCATATTAATTTTATCTCTTTGCAATATTGCGTCGTACGTTCGTGATTGTCTATTAATACATCACGTTTTTATTTCCTTTATTTGTACAATACGAGGTGATTTCGATTGCCGAGGGTGAAAGACGAGCAGGGTGTTGTGTTTTCTTTAATGATGCTGATCATAATCGTGTTGGAAATTAATATCGAATATGAAATCGAAAGCGTATCTTCGTCTGTGTGTTGAAATTGACCTAAATGTCTGAACGGAGGTAGGAAAATAGAATTTTTAAGAGGGGAAATTATTTATTGCGGAAGTCCAAAAGGTTTAGAATTTTCTGTTCATAAAATTGGGTCGTCGTTTGAAATATGTATTTAAAATAATGTAGGTATAGTTGAAGCTTTTGCAGATTTCAGCGTAGAAAAAGGTACTGGCGCGTGTGGTTGAAGGTCAAATCAGATCAACGAGTCGATGATCCTTTGATTAGGAAATGTGCGTATTTTATTTGGCTTATCTTTCGATCTTTGCTCAAATGTATTTGGTTAACTAGGGACCTCCGCGTATTCGAATACATTACGTAACGATAATTTTGATGTTGAATTAAATAGTGACGAAATGAGTTGGTAATTTATACAAAGAAATTCTGAAAAATTGATCGTTGGAGTGTTTTTTGATTTAGAGGTCTAAAATAGGCACGTTTTACAAGAGACAATCGGTGTAACCATTTTTATTGAAATTTTGGATGTAATATTTCGGTAATTCAAGTCCAATATTTCAAATTAAACTATTTTCAAATTGAAAATTTTTTCAATTTTTTTTTACCTAATTTGAAATTTTTTGAAATTGTATTTCATTTTGGGTTTTTTATACTTCATCTTTAAACATTTTTTCCGATAATTAAATTGGAAAATTTTTTTGAAAAATTTCAGTTGAAAAAATTTGAGAAAAAATTTCAAAATTATTGGAAAAAATAGGGTTTACACATTAAATTGAAAATCAATTCGGAAAAATTTTGAAAAAATTTAAATTGAAAAAAATTTACAGTTGGGAAAAATTAATGCATTATGATCTTCTATGGAAAAAGGGACCTTAGTAGTCTTTTTATCAAAAATCATTTTTTTGACAGATCTGGAGCCAAAAATCCCTTGAAAAAATAATTTATTAGAGGTAAATAACTTTTTTGTGATAACTACAGCTTGAAAAAGTAGGTACATACTTTTGCAAAATGCTAATTATTCTTATTCTAGAAACCTTAAGGATATTTGCTATCAATTTTTTAGAATTTCCGAACCTGAATCCATCAAAAAGTGATTTTTGATAAAATGACTGTTGGAGTCTTCCTTCCATGGACGACCACTTACCTAAATCTAATTATTAAATAAAAGATCTTCCAACTTAGTTTCCTTCAAATTTTTTTCAACTTCATATTTTGAAAATTTTTCTCAATTCAAAAATTATTATTTTCAATGACTATTTTTTTCAAATTTTTTAGCCCTGAAATCGTTATTTTCTTATAATTTTTTCCAATTTGTAATTTTTCAAACTGTCAACTTATTGTTTTTCAAAATTCACCTTTTTCAATTTCATGCGTAACTAGAAAGTTTTACGAATGGAAAAATTTTAAAATTGGAAATAATTGTAAAAAAAAAAGTAGAATAAAGGAAATTGAAAAAATTTTGAGTTGAATAAATTTAAACTGAAAATTGTACTTTGAACGTATAGAAATGCCATACATAAATTTGTTCACGTGAAATATTATACACGTGTAAAAGGTGCCTTCAGAGAGTAGAGAAATGATGATTTAAAAAATAAGTTGTGTATGCAGTGAAAATGTACCAACCTATTGCATATTGATAAAATTTCATCACAAAATACCAGAAAAATCAAGTTTAAGTCAATTTTTCTGCATGACGCGAATAATTTTTTGAAAATGGATAAATCTCAATTTTTTCGAAATTTCAAAATGAGTTATTTGCTGATACTGTCACCCCTCCTCTCCCCCCATAAGATTTTTTTAAAAAGTGAAAATTTAATTTTAATTTATACCATTTCAATAAAACAAATTAGGTACCTACTTACTTACCTGAATTTTGAATTTTTTAAAAATAATGATGAAAGTTCCTTTCAATTTTTTATGGAGAAATGTAATCTTATTTTAGAAATTTTATACTAAAATTTTTAGAACTTATTGCAATTTGATTTCCAAATTATTTTTAAATTTTATGAATTTTTAAAGGAAAATTTATAAAATTGAAAATTTTTCAAAAAATTATTCAAGGTCCAAAATTTTGCACTATTTTTTTCAAATTTCCAACTCCGAAAAAAGGGAGAAATGAAGGAGAATTTTGTCTAAAAAATCGCACAAAGTTCAAAATTCTATCATTGGTTTTCAAATTTTTAGTGTTGGGAGTGAAGGGATGTTTCCTTCTTTTCAATATACCCTTGATTTTCAGAATAGTTTTTCTTTTTAGAAAATATTGCTTTAGACTATTATACCTAAGAAATTCAAAATTTTATAAAATTGCAGGGAAAAATTTCCTAAATTCAAAAATTGAAAAAAAATTTGCACAGGGATGTACTAACGTTGTATCAAAAAATTCTTAGCATTTCTCGTCTTCTCCCTCTTCATGCCATTTCTGCCTTTCTCCTTTTTTCAGTTTAATTCAATGCATTCTTAAGTAAAACAGATTTCAGCTCAGAGTAAAGAGGAAAAAAATTATTAGAAAAAATCAAATGTAAATTTCAATTTTTCCCTCCCTTTCCCCTCTTGCTATAACATAAAAAAAATTCAATTTCAGAGGTATTAATGGATAAGTACGCAGTAGTAATTTTTTTTAATAAGTGTGCTTTTAATTGCTTCTCTCACATGAAACCTATCTACGTACAAACTCGTATGTATAAATACTTCGAGCCTTTAGAAAATATTTTCGGTATCATTAAAATATTTAATTTCGCCCTAGTAAAACCTCTCCAACCCTTTCAAACGCTCCAACCATCTCGTTAGTTGAGATAAAAAAAATATATAGTAATACGTAAGAATTAAATTAAGCAGGAATAGGTATAGAGAGAATTTCCTGCTGTGGTTGGTTATTTTTACTAATTACACGAGCCCCTCGTCGAATTCTGTATGTACGACTCAAGATCTAATCTAGATGAAACGAGTGTTAATCGAGCGTGACCAGGAATTACGTTTTAATCTCCCAGTGTCTGACAGGATTATTCGATAGAACTCAAAAATGAGATACATAAACCTATGGTGAAAATAAGGAAATGAAAAATCGATATACCTAATTACCTTATATGTCTGTACGAAAAAAAAGACGAGATGATGTGAGATACACAAAGTATGAAAAAATCATACATTTATAGAAACAATAAAAATAATATTTGAATTTTAAGCAGCTGTTTGCGACATCTCGTTATCGTTTCAGGATACCGAAGATAACACGACAAATTTACCATCAAAAATCAAGGCGAATATGATAAGGACGATAATTCAATTTATGGATAAAATAGATATGTACTAACAAATTGGGTGAAAAGTGTACACAAAACAATTTACCAACCTCCAAAGTTTTCCCAGAGTTTTGCTCAATTCAGCATTATGTAATTGAGGATGCTGATCTGCTAATTGTTTTCTGGCTGCTTGGGCCCAAACCATAAATGCGTTCATGGGCCTTTTAACGTGACTTTCTTTCTTTACATTTGCCGATCTAAAAAAAATAAAATCATAAAAAAAATTGTAAATACCATTTTCATTTTTTTTTTTGCACGTACGTGTGTTTTGATCTTGAAAAAAAATCGATAATATGGCAACAGACAAAAACGTACATAAGATGAAATATTAACCTGGTAACGAAGGGTCATTTCGTCGTATCAGTTCTCAGAATGATTTTATATCTTTGTTTGTTCGTGTTGGTTTTTTTTTATTGCGAATGAGCGACGAGCATGCGGCGGAACAAAATTTACACGAAGCGTTTGAAAAATGAAAATTTTCGAGTGCCTATTTTTGGAGATATTTTTTGAATTTTTTTGAAGTTGTAAGTAAGGATGAGGCCTTTGAGAGAAATTTGGAATCGGTTGAGAGGAATTTTTAAATTTCGCAAAATGACGTACATAATTTAATTGGAAATGGGTGTATTTAAATAAGAGTGTATACAGGGTGTCCTCTTTTTGGACCACTTTTTGAAGATGATTATAGAATTTGCTGAGAGTCAAGAAAAAAACTTTTTTTTTGTGGGTCGTGGAATTGAAAGAGTGAAATGTCTGCAAAAGAGGTTTCAGCTATAGTATGTTTTTTTTAACTTGAGCCCTGACTTTTCGTAAACAAAACTGAATTAACCAATAAGAAGCGTTAAAAATTCGGCGTTGTTGCCACAAATTTTTTCAACTCATAAATGATGGGCTCAGTAATATTCGGCTCTTTTTATAAACACTGTAAATTTTTTCAAATTAGTAATTTACCAAAATGAAATATCTTATCAACAATACATTTGGCAACACCAGGAAAAAGTCAGGGCTCAAGTTAAAAAAAACAGACTATAGTAAAATTATTTTTTGTCTTCGAATTTTTTAATCGAAAAGGAAAAAAAGGAAAATTCTTTTTTGAGTAATAAAATTTTAATTTTTCAGCCTTGTAGGTTGATTTTTGATTAGGTAGGTAAGTATTTGAATTTTTTTTGAAAGAAAATTACTTTTCTAAACATAATTCGAATAATTTTTTTCATTTGGTCGGTATAAAATTTTATTTTTCCACGAAAATTTTCGAACTGATATCTTAACAATTTCTTTACAACTCGATAATCGGGGGGGGGGGAGGAGGGGGATTTTTACGTGTGTATGTGTTCAAGATTTTTGTGATGTTTTTTGTGAAATTTTTTAGCCATTTTTATACCATCTTTCTTAAGTACCTCAAATTTCCCTAAACAGAGTAGTTATCATTTTTCTTCTTCTTCAGTAAAAAGAGAAACATGATCGCTAATTATCATATTTTTTTGTTTTGAAATTGATGGGTAAAAAATATGTTATTTTTCTACCAAATTTTTTTCCAACTAGGTACCCTCTCAACAATTTCTTTTACTATTCGAACATCGGGAAGCAGGGGTCTTTCAGGTCTTACTGAGTAATTTTAAAACAAAAAAAAAAAATCAGAAAATAGCAAGAATTTTAATCATTTTTTTCTCTTTAAATTTTTTTATCGAAGAGAAAAAAATAGAATTCTTTTTTGAGAAATTCGAGGTAAAAAAAATGATACAAAAATGGCTAGAAACCCCCACAAAATGGGAAGGATTTCAATTTTTCAGACCAGTGGTTTGATTTTTGAATATTTTAATTTTTTTTGAAAGAAAATTACTTTCTTAAACATAATTTGAATCATTTTTTGAAATTGGTCGGTTAAAATTTTCATTATTTTTCTAAAATTTATCTCAATAATTTCTTTACAACTCAATATTCGGGGGGGGGGAGGGGATCTCTTTGAGGAATTCTGACGCAAAAAAAAAATCAGAAAATAGCCAGAACTTTTATTATTTATACCTGTAGGTACCTAACTTGTTTTCAAAAATTCGAACTACTTACTGAAAAAAAGATTATCCTGTGTAGGTAATTTTTGTCTAAATTTTTACGATGTCCAATTTTCATTGTTAATTTTTATTGTGTACTTTTTTGGTAATTTTTTTTTTTGCTTTCTACCAAATTTTCGTAATTTTATCTCAATAATTTCTTTAACGAGTATACTCAGCAATTAATCTGCAGAATCGAGGATTTTTTTGGGCAAACTTGAAATCAGAAACATTCAAAAAACAGCAAGAATTTTAATTTTTGAAACGTATAGTTTGAATTTTGAAGATTCAGATTAAAAAAAAAACTCTGAATAAAATATGTTCAAAATTTTTATAATATCAAAATTTTTAGTCATCTTTACCAAATTTTATCGAGTATTCTCTTAGTAACTTATTGATGATGAATTTTGTATTTTCTATACAATTTTCATACCACTCTCGAAAATTTTTCAACTACTCGACAATCTACTGAGTCATCCCAATCGAACCAGGACACCCGGTATACCGATAAGTGATAGTAAATTTGCGTTTTAAATTCTCAAGATCATGTCATTGATAAGAAGTACCTAGTTACGTGCAGAAAAATTACCCCTTACGATGGGTTATAAACTATCCACATATGTGTGTTCTAGATAAGGTCAATTTCTCTACAAAATACTCGATATTAATTTTTTTTATCTACTTGTTTAATCAGTTTTTTGATAACAATTACTCTCGTCGTAATTAACGACCGATTTACGATGGAAAAAATTGGGCGATAGGTGGATGCAGTTGGTTGAATTCCAAAATAAATTCTGATTGGCGAAATGTACCAAGACGAAGTTGTCAAAAAGCGGATTAGGCGAATGATGCGATGAGATAATGATGTCATCGTTTAAATGTGGGTTATGCGTATGCACGTGAGTTTTATTAAACATGTTTTATCAGAAAGGAGGTATAAAATTGAAAATTTCTAATTAAGAAATTAATTTAAGTATCGAAAATTTATATCTAGACATGAAATGTAGTCGTGAGTGGCTGATTGGTGATTAGTTCGATGCCAATTGAAAATTTAAATTGATTTTAGCGTAATATCGAAATTTAGAAATTTGAAATTCTTCTCGTATCGAAATTATTTATTGGGTGGGATGGACTAGCTTGATTAGGTAATTAAAATATGGTCTTATGTATTCAACGTTGTGTGAGAAATTACGTTCAATTTTTTATGAATTTCGAAAGCCTTCTGTAAAAATTTCAAAGTTGTGGCAATTTTTTTTCTAAATTTTGATTATATGGTTGATTTATGGGGAAGGGGTACAGAAAATTTATTGTTTTTGAATTTCGGAGAAAAATCTCGTCTTGGATGATATTTTGATGTTTAAGAAATTTTTAACATTCTTCAAATTTTTGTCTAAAAAATTCTTCAAATTTTTGTCTAAAAAATTCTTCATATTTTTGTCCAAAAAATTTTTCAAATTTTTGTCTAAAAAAATTCTTCAAATTGTTGTCTAAAAAATTCTTCAAACATTTGTCTAAAAAATTTTTCGACTGAAAATTTAAGAGTAAAAAATTACGAATTTCAATGGAAATTTCCAAAAAGGTGAGATAATCCTGTTATCAATTTTTATTCCGATAAACTACTGTGCCAGGCAAACTGCATGCAAAATGATTTTTAATTTTGTTCATTTTGTACCCCATAACGACTTGAAATTTGAAGAGTTATTGGCATGAAGAGTACTAGAGCCTCGAAATTGAAAATTGCAAGAGTTAATGAGGAATTTCGACTCGAATTTTCGTTCGTCTTTATCGCGATATCCTCTATAATTACCCTGTTTATGTATTAATGTACGTGAGCGAATAAGTAGGCTATATTACGATCCGTGTGGAAAGGTAAACATACATTGTCAAGATGTCGAGAATTATGTATCCCATCACTCGAGATAGGTTTAATAATAATCTACAAGCATCGGCGCGGTTCCCGAGTATTTGAAAAAAATCCCATTTGGGTAGAAGTAGGTGCTACGTGGGTTAGGTACTTGTTTGGTAAGATAAGTTACCTGTACTCGACTCGAATTGACTCGATTTCGCAATCTGCTGAATGATGTCAGAAAAATTATTTTCATTTCGAAAGTCATCGTTATCAATTTTCAAATTGAAAATATAAATATGGAGTTATCGATATGGGGTCCATACGAGTATGTGAAATTATGTGGGTAGAGAGTGGAAGATTTTTTTAATTTTCAAATTATTAAAAGGAAGAAGAGGGTGCTCGTTTTTATCGAAATAATTTGGGAGTTTTTTTTATTAGATCTGGGTACCTTGGTGTAGGGAAATGAACACATTGATATTGAAATTTTTGAAAATTTCCCACAGCTCGAAGAATTACCTACAGGCAAATATTTTTTCAAGTTAAAGCTAATGATTAGTCATTTTATTGATTTTTGTGTCTCATGGCGTAAGAAAATTTCAATTTATGGCCGAAGTCATAAAAATGTCGAGTACCCAATTTAAAAAATCAGTGTAGTTTTCGATATGTTTGAAAATTGACACATGGGTATTTGTTTGTAATTTATTTACAAGAATTCACTTTTGTAGCCAGAAAACTAGAAAATAGCAAGAATTTAAAATATTTTATTGCAAAAAGCAAGAATTTTCAAAATTTTGCGCTTCTTGGATTTTTTTCATCGAAGGATGAAAATTGAGGATTCTTTTGTGGGTAAATTTGAAACTAGAAAATTGTCATGAACGTAGATTGAAAAATCCAGAAAATAGTAAGAATTTTCAAGCTTTGTATGAATTTTTCGGTTATTTCACTCTAATATTGTTACGTTTTTAAAGAAAAAATTACGAGTGGAAAAAATGTCAAAAAGTGAATTTGGAAATACATTTCATTTCTTAACCCAAATATTTCGGTCGGTGTTGTGAAAAACTGTCAAAACGAAAACAAAATCAATTAAAGTAGACACCTATTCAATTTGAAAAAAATGACGTATTTTTTAAATTAAATTTGAACACAGTTTAGAAAGAAATTGGAAAATTTTTCGAAAAGAAAATTGAAAAACACGAGAAGGTGAATAAGAACGTGCATGATTTTGGATCTTAATATTTTCGTATCTTTATAAAAAATTATAATTTTAGCTGCTGAAAAATGTGTTAATTGAATGTTCTATAATATTCCCCATTAGATTACGTTTTTCGTTCATTATGTAACATGATAAAGTTTTGAATTTGAAAGAACTCTTGTTCGAGAGTTAGGGAAGTGCCTCAAGTACGAAAGTTAATTGATGTTACCATTAATGAAATTAATTTATAATTATTTTAAGTTGTAAAATTAACTTAATGAAGCTTTATAGCTGGTGAAATTTTTTGAAAATTATGATCCGGGTACTTATTCATATTTTTTTTGACCTGCCGAAATTTATCCTTTCTTTCCAAATTATTAATTCTTTCTTCTCAGAACGTGTTTTTAATTTTCCTTAGGTTCTTGAATCATTTTGAGCCAAACATTTATAAAATACTTATTAAATTTTTGGTGTATTTGTTTTGAAAAAGGTTACCAAAATTTTTGGTAGAATGAGGTTGGCTAATATAGGCCATGAAAAATGAAAAGATGATTTTTTTAAAAGGTGCGATTTTAAAAGTCAAGAAAAACTGTAAAATTGACTTAACTGAGTTCAGTGGCGTAGCCAGAAATTTCTCATGAGGGGGGGGGGGGGGTCCACACTTCCAAAATTTTTGGAGAAATTTTTAGTTCACTTTACCCCATTCCCATCACCCCCCCCCCCCCCAAAAAAAAGCCTATGGGAACAGTAAATTCATAATTTGAAACACTTTCATTCATACATGTATCAATAAATCACGATTTGCCTAAAATATTTAGAGAAAAAACTTCGATAAATGTGTAATTTTGGAATAAGCAACTTTCAAAGTGATCATTTTGATCTTAAAAAAGAATAATAATAACCAGAAACTTCAAGAAATAGTGTCAGAAGCTTTCTTTGGGAAGGCAGAAAGTGGATATGGGGACTTAAAATACTACGATGGAGCCTTTTTTTGCATAATCATTGCAAATAATTCAAATAATCGAGATGTTTTATGCCCGAGCGAAGCGAGGGCGAAGTTTTGAGAACAATTCATTTTCAATGCCTTAAACAGGCTTTTTTCCCGTGAATTATTGACCTCGTGGGGGGGAGGGGGTCCGGACCCCCTGGACCCCCCTTGGCTACGCCACTGACCGAGTTCTCAAAATCCATAAAATTGTAAACTTGTTTCAAAATGAAGAAATGTGTGTTTAATTTCCTTGAATAGGTAGGTACCTACATTATTTGAAAAATGGTTATTTTTTGGCGGAAAGAAAGGGTATCTTGGGTGCCAAAAACCGTAGAACGTTAGTAACTTCACAAAAAAAGTCACGAAAAAAAGCTTCAATTACCTATTGGTTATTTTTTTTATCGCAAATGAGACTTTGCCCATCCAGTCCGGTAGAACAAGGCAGGTTCTTAGTAAAAAAAATTAAAAAAAAAAATTTTTTATCACTGAAATCGAATCACATTTTTTTCGATGAAGAATTCTTGACTAATTTTTACCATTTTCAAAAAGAAATCTCACAATTTTAGTTTCTCTGATTTGAACAAATGTAGAATACTTGTGAGGAAATACTTCAAAAAATCTCGTCTATCTCAAATTTTTAAATGCTGAAATTAAATTTTCAATTTTTTGAAATTTTCTTCTAAAGCTCAATCCTGATTAAACTTTTAGTTTCTACAAAGCATTTAGACGTCAGAAATTGGTTTTTGGATTATTAAGGTTCTCTTTAGATTCTCGATATCAACTCAAAAACCAATTTTGATTTTTCATCGTAAAATCATCTTCATTTTTAAGATAAAATCGAAAAACAGGCAAGTATGAGATATTTTTGAGCAGATTCAATTAAGACAACAATTTCGTTTCTGTTCGGCCTTCCTCATATTGCATTTGCAGATTGGCACAAACTAATTGTGGTAAATCTAGTGCACAATTTATTTCTCTTTCCTTCGAGTTCTATTCTGATGCAAAAGAAAATCTCAAAATGATTGGGACCCACTTAAAATTCTATTTTTAGGCAAGATTACGAATAATTGATTTTTCGCGACTGTCTTGAATTTTCAGATTTTTCGATACATATGCATTTTTGAAAATTATTGGGATAGAATGAGTCCTTTGAAAAAATACTACTTCAATTTTTGTTTCTTTGAAACCAGCGACGAATTGAAAGATTTTGGATGGAAAGGGGGGGCGAGGGTATTTTTTTGCAAATATGAAAAATAATGTTTATTTTTAAACTTCTCGACGAGTAAATTCGAGTAATTTTGCTCTAAAAAATCAGAAAATAAGGGTAAAGTACCAATTATATCTTCAATTGGCATTTTTCTTTGTAACCCTGTCGGAAAGACGGGGACATTGTAAAAAAAAAATGAATGTCTCTTTTCACATTTTTTTTTGTTCAAATTACACCAAATCTTGACTACATACGTAAAAAAAAGAAATTGATTTTTTTACTCATGGACCCTTCTTTCAGGTAGGGTCACTTATATTTAATCAGGAAAAAAGATTTTTGAAGTATTTTTTGATACAAAAAGGGGATGTTCAAAAAAATTCACCATCGAAAGACGTTTAAATATTTTTTTATTTTAAATTTGTAATATTCACTATGCAGGAAAGTGTTTTTCCATCGAATTTTTTTTGAAAAGTTACTGCCCAGTATGTTTTGCGAATAGCCATTCCTGAAAAACTAAAAAAAAAACCTAAAAAAAAAAAAAAATGGAGATAGGAGAAAAAATAGGATACCTATATTTGGACAATCAGAAAAATCCGACCCACAATTGGTACTTTACCCTTACCTCTTTTGGAATTTTTCCTGGTACATTACATGAATATAATCGAACTTCTTTGCCAGAATTTTTCAATATTGAGAAAAAATACATTCAATTTTTGAGGGAAAATGATCAAAAGGTTAAATTGTCTTTAATCCCTTCTCATAAGATCGAATTATATTTTTTTACCCTAACGATTTTTCATGTAAACTGAGCCCAAATTCTTATTTCTGTTTTAAATTTTTTTAAATTTTTCTTACAAAATTCTAAAATTTCGATATTTTTTAGTTAAGTACTGTAGTCTGAGTCTGAGTAAAACATCTCTTTCAATGAGAAAGAATATTTTTTCCTAAAAAATGTTCCAGTATAAATTCATCCTCCCTCCCTCCCTCCCTCCCCCAAATTTCAGAATTATAAAATTATCCTTTTAACCTCGATTTACGAAAAAATTGGCGGCAAAGGGGGAAACCAGCAAGCCAGCTGATTAAAATTAATTGGTTCTTTGAGAAAAGATTATATACATTTTATTTGCACTTCAAACTAATTACCTATCAGGTATCTTTTATAATCTCGCCGCGTACAAAAGTTCAAATTTTCGCGCAAAATAGACTACTCACTGTATGGAAATACCCTACCCTCTCCACCACCTTCTTTGCATGCCATTCCTGCTGAATTAATGAGTTACGTATTATTACGTATTATAAAAATTGATGGGTATAAAAATCCACATGTACTTATATCTTTACTTATTCACTATTTACACGTTCGTTTGAATGATTTTTATTTAAGAATAATGAGACTATTGTGTACGATATACGAATAAAATTAAGCTTCTTTAATTATACCTAAACACCGGATTAATTGTTTTGAGGAAAAATGAAATTTGCTCGAGTTTGTTATTGTATGTGTACGAGATAGTTATCTACTCGTATTGTGATGTTCCAATACGTACAATTTTTTTTTTAATTTTTTTATCTCGACGTGTAGGTTAAATTGTACATATAAATAAGTTATTGTTGATATTTGATGTGGCTTTATCAGTTTACAAATGGGAAAGTAAGGTATAATGTGATTTACTGTAGGTATTTACATGCTATTTTGAAAATTTTTCCTAAAATACCTATCTAATTTCAATTCTGCGTCATTGGATGGTAGGAATGGCGATTTCAATTCGATATTTCAGGGTATCAATATTTTTGAACGAATTGAAAACGATTTTGGATTGATATTTTCTTACACAGCATCGAAAATATCAATTTTTTATAAATTTCTTTCGATTTTTCTCAACTCAAAGTACACTTTCCCCATTTTTCTTTATCCTAAAAGGCAAATTTCCAAAATAAAGTTCATCAATTGTGAAAATTTACCAACTTTATCCATTTTTCACTTCTTTTATTCAAAAAAATCGATATCGAATGGGTATCGATATCTTTTATTCGATTCACATCGATATTTCGGCTCAAAATACACATTTCCTCTTTTTTTCCTACCCAAAGAGGCAAATTTCTAGAAAAAAGTTCATCAATTGAAAATTTGCCAACTTTATTTTTCACCAGCTGTTTTTCTGAAATAAATGGATATCGAATCGGTATCGATATTTGCCATTCGATCCACATCGATACACCAATCATCGATACCGATCAAATATCGCCATTGCTGAATAGAAAATTGGCCCCTGGATCTCAAAATCACATCCCTGGAAAGAAAACTACCAATTTTTTTTTGGAAAACTCACTTCGAAGTTTGTTGCACAGTGGTCCAATCATATCCTTCCAACACTTTGCTGACAGCCTCGCTAATTTGCTCATTCCTTTTGTAATTCTGTTGATGCTGAGGCACGTGATTATTTTTGGCGACCGCCATATTTTCACCTATGACCGCGGACGATATTACAGTTCGGTTGTCGCAACAGTTACTGACGATACCGTCGATAAATGCAGGATTTTTAATCATCTCCTTCTAATATCAGTTCGATGGATTGGATAAACACTCACGGTCGCGGCGGCGGATCTCGGGTACGCACAGAACGCGACGTCGCAGTCGTCGATACTCGCACACGTTTACATCGTACACACACGTACACGTAGGTGTAATCGCTGTTAAATAAAATTGATAAGCAGATAACGGCTGCCGGGGCCGCGGCGCGACCAGACTAATAAGTCGAAGTTTTCACTCGAATTGAACCGAGTACGGTTTATAAGTCGAACGTGACAAAGTTACGAGGTATTTACACTTGCTCGAGTTGAAATAAGGTAAAAAAGCTCGATTCGATTTGGTCGTAAGTATAATTTCACACGTTTACCGAACGAAAACCACCAGCGAACTGGTTCGATCACGTATCAAGTTGTAAGCTTATGGTTTGAAATCGGCGATGGGAAGGATGATAAAATATGTTCTGATACAGATGTGCGAAGATGTGTGAGAGTGGGATGCTGCAGGCTGCCAGAGATCCGTTCGTATGTTGAACTCCACCTTTATACGCGGTGGTTGTCTCGAGATGGTGGTTTCCCCGCCTATGCATGCGTCTCATGTACTTCTCTTTTATCCACCATCAGTTTTGGTTTACAATGGCCGCGACGTGCAGAGTAAATATAGTCGGATGATTGGACTTTGACTCGCGATACGTTTCGAGAGATAGGTAATGAGGTATTAATTGCGATGATGTTTCGCAGGCTGTAAAAATCATGTTTTCTTACAGTGTCTTACGCAATATTAATCGAGGCGTGGGTAATTGAACGAGAAATTGGCTTATTTTGATGTTTAGTAAAAATTCAAATCCTATTTGGCCTCATCTGGTCAGATGCAGAAGTGTCAGAAAAGAAATTAAGTAAAAAGAAAGGGGAGAGAGAAAGACTGAAAGGGAGGGACGTTGCGTAAAATTTTCTTTAAAAAATCCATGAAATCATGAAAAACATGAAAATAGCATGCATTTTGATCATTTTCCTCAAAAAGCATGACTTTTTAATTTTCCTCTCAATTTTTTAATTGAAAAATTGCTTTTAAATCATTTTTCAACTTCATTTTTTCAAAATGAAATTTCTGCCCTCGCTTCTCTCGGATAGGGCTTGAACATTAATTCGGATTCAAATGAAAAAGACCAAAATTCAAATCAAACTGCCAATAGAAATGAGCCAAAAAACGATAGCTCAGGATCAAATAAGAAAGATCAAAATTAAAATCAGAATTAAAATGGTCTAGCAAATGATGTCAAAATTAGATACCATAATTACTGAAATATTTGCGGTAATTACTGAGATATTTACGGTAATTACCGAAATGTTTACAGTAATTACTGAGATATTTACGGTAATTGCCGAAATGTCTACAGTAATTACTGAGATATTTACGGTAATTATCGAAATGTTTACAGTAATTACTGAGATATTTATGGTAATTACCGAAATGTTTACAGTAATTACTGAGATATTTACGGTAATTACTGAAATATTTGCAGTAATTACTGAAATATTTACGGTAATTACTGAAACATTTACGGTAATTACTGAAATATTTACGGTAATTACTTAAATATTTTCGGTAATTACTTAAATATTTACGGTAATTACTGAAACATTTACGATAATTACTTAAATATTTTCGGTAATTACTTAGATATTTGCAGTAATTACTGAGATATTTGCGGTAATTACCGAAATATTTACAGTAATTACTGAGATATTTACGGTAATTACTGAAATATCTACGGTAATTACTGAAATATTAACGGTAATCTACCGTAATTATCGAAATATTTACTATTGCAGGGTGTCATGTCATAAGACATGAAAATCATGAAAAACATGAAAATAACATGAATTTTCATTTTCTTATTCCAGTAGACATCATAAAATCGTAATTAATTTTGTAAGCAAATGACCAAATGATCGAAGGTTCGAAACAAAGTTTCTTGTTCACTAAATCGAGAAACTCTTTAAAAAAAAAACTGAAAAGATTGGGGAAATTTGAAAACTGAAAAAGTGGAAAATATCAGGAAATTTTGGATTTTTTTCAAGAAGAAGGTATTTTTACTCACTGTAAAATCTTGAGCCCAATAAAAAAAAATCGAAAGTAGGTACATCATAAAATAACTCCATATCTAAAATTTCAGGTGCTGAAGTGCATTTTTCGAATTTTGGCGCATTTGTGAAATTTTGAAATGACTAAAATATGAAAATTTTATTTAATCTACGAAAAAGGCTGAATGGTACCACTTGGTCCCTATTTTTGACCTGCCAAATCAATTGGAAGTGGTTTTAAGATTTTTCAAAACGACAAGAAATTTTTGAAATTTTCCAGCTCTGCAGAAAAGCAGCTATGGGATATGGGAATCAAAACATCTTTTGGTTTTGGTTCTCAAAAGGTAGTGATTTTGGTTTTGTTTTGATTTTTCAAATGTTTTGGTTTTAATTTTTGTTTCGTTTTTTTTTTTTTTTTCGTTTTGGCATTGGTTTTTGTTTGTACAAAAATAGGCATGAAAATTCTCGAAATTACATTAAAATAGAAATCGAAGAAGTGGGAATCACGTTATCTCCAATTCAATATTAAGAAAATATGAACCATTTTCTATCAACAATAAGTAACGGAATAAAATGAGATTTTTTCGAAATATTTTTCAAATTTTTAAACTGCTCCAGCACTTTGAAATTCAACATCTTGCACATAAAATAGCGTAAAGAAAAGTCCAGGAAAGAAGAAACCAAAACCATAACGAGTTTCAATTTGATTATGGTTTTGGTTTTCTCAAAAAAGTGGCATTGGTTTTGGATTTTCAAACATTTTTGTTTTTGATTTTTAAATTTTTTTTTCTTGATTTGACCGAGAAAAACACAATGTTTCAAAATTCGTAACATTGAGTTCAATTCTACATTTTTGAACAGGAGCTGGAAAAAATTCAAAATTTCTTGGTCAAAAATTTGAATTTGAACTAAACGTAACAAATTTCGGAAAATTATGTTTTAGGCGATCAAATAGGTCAATAATATTGGTAATCTGCGATTATATAAGTGCTGAAATTCATAAATGAATCATTTTTATAAGCTATTCTCTCCAGCGCTGAAAAATTCCAAAATTTTTTGGGCACTTCAAAACCTTTTGAAATCGGTTCCAATCATTTGACAGACCTAAAATAGGGTGTTATACCAAATTTCAGTCTTTTTCATTTTTTTCATCAAATTTTCTTTTGTTGGAGAGCTGCTATGACTATGAGGTAAGTAATTTTAAATTTTCCTAAATTTACCAAAATTCCAGAAATAGACTGTAGCACCTGAAATTTTGAATATTTGGGTTCTTTCATAATACCCTTTCAATTTTTTTTTGTTTAAACTCAAAATTCTACTTCGAGTTGGGATATCTTTCTTGTCAGAAAATTTTCAAAAATCCAAAAAAAAGATAAGATTGTCCAAAAAGTGCTTCTTTGCTTTGCTGATTTTGTTGTAAATTTTTTTTGAAAATTTTCACCGTTATTTTTTCTTTTTGGCCAAATTGCTTTATCTCTTGACTGATTTTTTTTAATTTTTTTTGTTACCCAAAATGTACATAAAATTGAAATTTGAATGTGTGCCCTTGTTCATTGAATAATGAGTTTTTCAAAAAAAATCATTCGCCACGTTCTGAGGTAATTTATTTAAATTTTTTTTTTTTGAAGTGTGATTTTAAAATACGAGTACATAAATGCTGCGATCAAAATAGCCCAGAGTCATTTTAGGATTTAACCCGAAAGAAATTCAAGCCTGATTTTTTTCGTGTTGTATGTAATGTATGTTCATAAATTCATAATGGTCCACTAAACAACACCCTAAATTTTCCACCCTCAGCACCATCCGCAACCCTTTGGGAGGGAAGTATTTCCTATTTTTTTCCTTTTTTTTCTTTTTTAGAAGAACCCATTTGTTTGACTAAGAGTTGAGGGTGAAAAAACATGTCATTTTTCAAACATTTACAGTATTTTTTGAATTTTTTTTGCGAATATTTTCTTAAAAAATACTCAACTAGTGGGATGGAGGGGGGGGGGGGGGGTTATTTCAAAATTTTGAAAATTTCATGTTTAGTGTCGAAAATTAGGTTTTTTGGCATTCCGAATTCGATTTTTAGAAAGTTTTTTCATGAAAAGGAACTCCGGAAATGCAGATACAAAACACAGAACTTCGATTTGCATCCTTTTGATTAAAAATCACTCTGACATATTTTGCGTCATTATTCAAAACTTTTTATTATTTTTTTTCAAATCGAAGTTTTTCCTTTCATTAGAAATTGTTTTTATAATTAATTCATTTCAAGTGCCCAAGTTTTTGTAGGGAGGGGGGAGGTGTCGGAAATTTTCAGAACTGTATTCAAGTCATTTTTGTTATCAGGAAAATAAAATTCAAAAAATCTCGTTAAAAAATTGATTTCTGAAAAATTGACTCTTTTTTAAAAAATAAAGTACCTAGAACTTGCTAACAATTGCTCGAAATACGTACCAAATTTCGCTTAAAAGTCATACGTATTAAGTAGCTTAAAATTGGTGAAAATCGTTCATTTTTCATTCCTCTGCCATGTTTCAGAATGTGTAAACGGTTTAGAAAACTCTTGAAAAAAATTAGCCCGGATTTGAAAAAGTCGAGAGAAATCATTTCTGAAAAATGGTGGACCCTCTCTAAAAAAATTCAGTTGAAATTTACTTACGATATCAATAGTTAGTGCCTGTATCGAAGTACTATACGAAGTCATTAATTTGTATGGAAATACTTAGT
The DNA here is from genome assembly GCA_038380155.1 of Pseudococcus jackbeardsleyi. Taxonomy (NCBI): domain Eukaryota; kingdom Metazoa; phylum Arthropoda; class Insecta; order Hemiptera; family Pseudococcidae; genus Pseudococcus; species Pseudococcus jackbeardsleyi. The sequence continues at coordinate 18,001,588 of CM076241.1, forward strand.
AACATGGTGTGCAGAATCTATGCTAATTTTCCAACATCAAATTAATACAGGAAGACCGAGAGTATTTAAAATATTCGCTTAGGGGAAAAAATTCGCGTTCTTTCCTTCCTCCCTCTTCCTCTCACTCCATGCATCGTCTCCGGGCATAAATAAAATTTGGCTCGCATCACTGGATGTCCCGAATATCTCAGAATTCAGAGAATTAAAAAAACGTATAGGAAGGAAAGAATAAAAAAAATGTCAACTCGTCGAGTACATTAACCACATTATTTTAATAAGTGTAATGGAAAAAATAACTCGTCGTCTAATTATTTTAACGTTTAACAAGTAGCATAGTATACAAATATACTCGGAGTTGATGTATAAGGGGGTAGATTGCGGTAAAGCATCATCATAGGTAAGGTGAAAGGCACTGTCGTATGGGAGAGGTACCTTTATACGAATCATCGCGTACGTTTAAGAAGCCTAATTTGTAGTTTACGCTTGACGACACAACCAAAACCGCCCGATGCCGCGTCGTTCGACTTTATATCCAATTAAAAATCGCTGCTCGCTCAACCGTTTACCCTCGAACGCGGCATCCGTCTAAATTTTGACAGCAGACATTAACGCTTTTTCGCGTCTCCGATCCAAAATAAACTTTCGTCGCTTTATTAGCGATAATAGGTTGGTCTACGGCGACAACGACGCCGACGTAATTGAATCTATCTTTAATGTATGTCTACCTACGTGTATCTGGCTTCCTACCTATGTAGAGTTTATTGTACTTCGAATTTAGGTACTCGACGTAGGTAGGTAAATGAATTAGAACATGTAAAAAAAATTATCCCAATCCAAAAAAAATCTCCCTCTTTATCACCGTTACTTTGCATCTCGAACACTCAAATGCAGTGAGCCATATCCATACCATTTTTTCCGCATCTTCGCCGCAACAAAGTTTCATTTACCCATTTTTCACTCGGGCTCGTTGGTCGTAGTCGGGAGTAGAAATTAATGTGAATTTTGTTTCGCGACCACCGACTTCAGGCAGTGTGATGCCGAACACGTTCCCTTAGCACCTTTTTAAGCTCTTTTTTCTCGCTTCCGACACAGGAGGTAGACCTCCGACGTTGAGGTTTTGTCGTGCTACTGGTGTCTTGATACCATAAGTGGTTTTTTCCGTTGCACTATTGCGTATTTTGGGTGATCTTGGAACCAGATGGGAGTCTGGATGCTGAAATCATCCTTAGGGGTCAAAAATTGAGGTTTGAGGTGATATTGATTTTTGGCTTTTTTTAGGAGTAGAATGAAAGGGGAACTTTAATTAGACAATTTGGTTTTTGAAACGTGTACTTTTTGAAGTGGATTGGAAAATTCATCTTGGGGATAGGGGTATTTTTGCAGTTCTGATTTTCGAGATTGAAGAGAAGTCTATCGACAAAAAAATGAGCAAAAATTGAGTAGGTTTTTTCTAAAAAAATTTCCAAATGAAAAGTTGAATCTGAATTTTAAAATAACTGATGATTTTTTGTTTAAAAAAAAAAGGTGAAAATTGGGATGATTTAGGCAGAAACAAAAAAATAGAGAGATGACATAAAATACTGATTAAAAAATGGAGAAATTTCAACTTTTTACTTGTAATTAGGAAAAACTAGTCTTAAGGAATAGTGTTCAACTCCAGAATCGGAGTCAAACTGACTCTAAATTGACTCCGACTCCAGCTTGATTTTGGAGTCAAGCCGGAGTTTAGGGAGTCAAGGTCAAAGATTGACTTCAAAGTCAAGGTGGAATCAGAAGTTAGAGTATGAGTTTGACTCCGGAGTGAAGGTGGAGTCCGGAGATGATTTTCTCCTTTGACTTTGAAGTCAAGCCGGAGTCAATTTCCTCTCTTTACTCCGAAGTGAATATGAAGTCTGGAGTCGAGATCTGAAAATGGCTCCGGAGTTCAAGTTGGAGTCAGGAGTCAACTTTCTCTCTTGACTCCAAGAGTTAGGTGGAGTCAGAAGTTCAACTTTTTGGTTGACTCCTATTCCCTGATTTGTCCTCAGTTATCAGATAATTTAGTGACGATTACGAAGGTAATTTTCAAAACATTTCCGACATTTTGAAAGAAAAAACGTTGGGTTCGTTTTCAGGGAAACCTAGAAAGACCAGACAATTTTGGAAGATCTGGAAAAGTCAAGGAACTGTGATGTTTTTCAAAAATTTGTGAAGAGAAATCATCTGCAAAGTTTTCTTTGGCTGTTTTTACGTAGGTTGGTATAATAAATTCTTTGAAATTTTTTTTGGGAAATATAGGTTTCCATGACAGAAAAATACGACAAAATAAATTCTGGGAACGACTGTTTAAAAAAATGCACGACGAAGTTTGAACGGCAGATTAAAACATCGTCATTCATCACGCTGAAAATATTCATTAAGCGATGTAAAATTTTACTCATCACACCAAAAAATATTCACTAACGTAAGCGATGTAAATGTTGGCCCTTTCTTCTTCTCCCTCCCTTTTTCCTCTTTTTCTCCATTCTTCCATTTCTCTCCTTTCCCCTCCTCTCCTCACCAAAAAAATCAGTAACGTTTTGACGTAATTTTGTGTAATTTTTGATGTTTTTTTAAATTCTATTCTGTGTGACATGACATAAAATAACTCTACTTTTTGGTGATTTTTCTCCAAATTTGCTCGATTTTTCGATTTTTTGACTTCATCTTTGCAGTCATCTGTATATATCTATATTTTCTGCTTCCTTCTTGAGAAAAGTTTAGGTACCAAAGCCATTTGTTTCCCTTTGAAATGTACAATGAATTAAAAATAGTTTTTCCTGGGTAAAAGGTCGGGAAAATTCAAAAAAATTGTTCTGGAAAACGTAGAAAAATCAGGGGCAATCATATCTGAAAAATAGTAAAAATATTGGGGAGGGGTGGAGGCGGGTGGCTCATCAACAGATTAGTTTTTTTTAAAGTATAAAAATATCACGAAAAAAGACGTAAATTTTATTTTTTGATTTCGTTATGATTTCTAGTCGATAAATTTTTTATTTCCCCCCCCACCTCCCAAAAAACTCGTATTTTAACCAGGTTTTGTCTCTAGAACAAGGGTCGAATAATATTTGTTTGAAAATTATGTTCCTTGGACAAAGCTCTATTTTTAAAAATTCAATGCTCAAGTTTTTCTATTATTTACCTACTTTTTTAAAAATTCAAAAAATGAATTCAGTTTGAGAGGAGGGGAGATCTTACAAAATAGGTCACTCGCCGGATATAGGTAGAGGTACTTGCCTCTTGTATGAGTATAATTTTTTTTTACGTAGGTATAATCCTAATTTCATATCCGGAGCATTTATAGAAAAAAAGATCCGAAGGAGAAGAGTGCTGTAGAGGGGCAAAAAGTCAAATTCGAGAACATTTTCCGCTAAATATATAATACGGGATAAAATTACGTTTAAATTAAATGATGGGTATCGTTTAAATGATGTAGTTCGGAGGTGTCCCGGTAAATTGGTGCTCGAGTGTACAAATTACTCGCCAACCAAGGCGAAGGGTCGACTCGGTTTGGCGGCATCTTTGTCGGCTGTACCTCTTTATACTTATTTTTTTTAATATTTATTTTCAACGTGCGTCTGATGCGTATTGCAGATCATACGAGTAATATATTCCACTGGGTATGACTTTATTCGAGGAAATGTTTTCTGATCCGAATGTGTTTGGATTAAGAAATCGTTCAACAAGAACAAGATATAAAATTTTACCGGAAAACGTAAACGAGCTATGAAGATAGGATGAGGAAAATGTTATTTTTTTAAGTTCGTTGGGACGTAATAAGTATCTGTAGCGTATCTATCGTGGAAATTTTTATTCGAATTTCGAAATTTTTGTATTTTTTAAAAATCATTTTTGCGTAATTTTGAATCAAAGGGGGAAATTATTTTAAAATGCTCTTATTTGGATCGAAAAAAACCTTCCAAGTGTTGAAAAAATTCTTATGAATATTTTCTGATTTTTCCATTTTGATTGCATGCTTGAAATAGAATTTTTTGATGACCATGAAAAATCCAGTAAATCCAAAATTGGTTGGAAATTTTCAGCTGTAGCAACGATTTTAAGTGGGGAAAGTACCGTAAATTACAGTAATTATGCGAAAATAGTTGGTAATTTGCCTAGTTTTTGCAGAGAATTCTGAAAAAGTACGGTGATGTGAGAGTAACAGCTTGCAATTTGCTGGAAATTTCTGTGTGAAATAGCGTTGGTTGCGGTAAGATAATACAATAATGGTTATTACAGATAAAATTTCATAAATTACGGTAATTACCAGCGAAATATATTAAATAGTTGTAATTGCCGGTGAAGACAAAAATGATAAGAAAGATAGTAAATTTCGGTAATTACCGTAAAACCGTGGTAAATTACGGTAATTACCGTAGAACCATGATAAATTTCGGTAATTACCGTAAAACCGTGGTGAATTACGGTAATTACCGGCGAGATATCGTAAATTACGGTAATTACAGGTGATATATCGTAAATTACAGTAATAACTGGAGAATCATCATAAATTACGGTAATTACCGTCTAACCGTATACGGTAATTACCACTGAAATCGCATAAATTACGGTAATTATCACTGAAACATCGTCATTTACCGTAATTACCGGTAAAACATCGTAAATTAATGGATTTTATAATAATTAGTCGACGTAAATTTAAAACCAATTTTGAGCAAAAGAAATTGATCACAAGAGCCTGATCAAATCACTGAAAATGATTTTTGTAAAATTCAGTTTGGTAATTACGGTAATTTTTCGGCAAAATCCCGTTAATTATGGTAATTAGTTAGTAAAATGGTATAATTTACGGTAAAAAACTTGAAGTAAATGTTATTTTCATGAACGATCTAATTAGGTATTTTAATAACACTCTCGTTCGGTAAATTACCGAAATTCTCGGTAAAATCGTGTAAATTTTAGAAATTGTAATATCAGGATTATTGATGAACCATAATTACCTGAATGTGTGATGCAATTGCCGTAATTACTCGAAGTTTTGGTGTAATTTACCGTAATTACCCGAATTGTTACCGTAATTAACACAAATTTGTGTTGTTGCTTACCGTAATTACCCTAATTTTCAACATACCATAATTACCAGAATTGCATCGTAATTTACCGTAATTACCCAAATGAAATTGTAATTTATCTGGGTACAAGATTGTTTTTTTTTCAAATTGAAAAGTTCATTTCTCAATTCAACTTTCAAAGTTCTTCATCAATCGAGTAAATTTTTTAAATTTTCTAATCATAAACATTTTATTTTTGCAGCTGATTCGATCGCAATGAAATTATTTTCGCTGACCTTGATTTTGTTACATTTCAATTTTATGGTGATTTCGAAAACCATATTAATGAACCCTCGCTTAAATTTTGAAAATTTCGATGAAATGATATTATCAAATGAGACCTTCGTTGATAAAAGTTTATTAATTGATGAAATACTGAAACTGAACCACTCCGGATCAGTGATTTTAATTACAAGACCGAAAAACTGGGGCAAAAGTTTGAACCTCGATATGATCAATAAATTTTTCAACATCGATGTAGACGAAAACGGTACCAAACTGCCTGATGAAATTTCATTAAACCGTATGCTGTTTGTCAAAGATGGCTTGAATACTTCGATTGGATTGACATCGCCGTTGAAAATTTCAAACATTACGAAAGCCATGGAACATCAAGGATGCCATCCGGTGATTTTCCTCAGACTAGGCGGACTCAAAGCTAACCATTATTATGATGTAATAACTGAGTTGAAATTACGAATTGGACAATTATTTCGAAGAAATCGATGTGTGAAAAAATACACGAAAGAATCGCAGACTGAAATTTTAGAAAAATATTACCACGAAGAATACGACGATATTTCCCCGAAAGAGTTGAACTCCAGTTTGGTGATTTTGAGCGAATTATTTTTCAAACATTTCAATAAAAAAGTGTACGTTTTAGTCGACGATTACGATGATCCGATTAATACAGCTTTTCAAAATTTTGGAATTCACGTCAAAGAATTTGAAAAAGTTGTCATTTTATTTCGACAGATATTTTGTAATTTATTTGAATATAATCCCTATCTTGAGAAAGGAATCATCACCGGTAGATTCGTATTATCGAAAATATTTTCCAAAAAAGATAGTAAAATTAATCGGTACACGTTGCTGGATGAGCCATTTTCCAAATTTTTCGGTTTCACCGAATCTGAGGTTGGTGAAATATTGACCAAGAAGTCTTTGGAGAATAATTTGGCCAAAATAAAAAAATGGTATGGAGGGTATCATTACGGAGGCTTGGAGTTTTTCAATCCTTGGTCAACGATGCAGTGTATTCGAAATAAAGGTGATATCGTCCCATATTGGTACCATAAAAGTAAACCTTCTGTTCCTCTTCCTAACAACGTGATTTCTTCCAAAGTTGTGGCTAAATTGATTCAAGGTGGATTCGTTACGATGTCTGTGATGAAAGAAATCGATTACGAAATATGCTGTGCTGAAAGCGTTTATAGTATGTCGCTTTTTAATGGATATTTGAGTCCAATTTTTGCAAATGGTACGTCGAGTATTGCCCCAGATAATGATAAAATCGTACAGCGAGATCTAATAATACCAAATGAAGAAGTAAAATGTATATTTTCAAAAGGGATGGTTGAAAGAATTGAAATGTGGGACGAATAAAGTGTGAAGATGAAGATAATTTTATGTATTTGAGAAATAGTACATACCTATTACATATTATTTGCCATTTCTAAGGTATTAAAAATTTTATTTCAAACCGATAAGTATGTAATTAAAATGAAATTAGCCAATACGAGTAATAAAATATTAATTCATTGATAAATTCATGACATTAAAAACCGAATATGCACAGCGAAGAACTTCTGCGAAAGTAACTCGATTTGCTGGAATAATCGAAAATCCCTTCAGGTTTACTTGCCTCGTTTGAACAAAAAGATGGAAAATTCGTATCAATCTTTGATTACCTTTGTCAGACTCGTGCCAATCGGATTTAGAAAATAATGCGTTAGCCACAGTTTGATTCTAAACAAAGAAAATGTTTTACTTTTAGGCACAGCAATTACCGGACCGATATGATTGAACAGTATTTCTTGAGATGAAAGTTTTCCCTCTCAAGATTAAAATTAAGAGGATTTCAACAGAGCCAGAATTTACAAAAAATTATTGCAGTAGTTGTCATTATGTATTGGTAAGCCTTGATATAGCCCCTTCTTTTTTTTTGTGGCTAAAAATTACCCTTACATTTTTTCAAATCTACCCTCCTCCCCCCCTCAAAAATTAGAATTTGAAAAATTATCGATTTTGCCAAGTTCCAAAAATTAAAAAATTTGGAAAATATTTAGATATACCTGCTCGTATTAGAAATTTTGATAGTTTCTTTCATTAGAAAATGATTCTTTAACGTTTTCATCTTTTTCTGATACTTAGATGTTGAGTAGGAAGCGGAGAAGGAGGAGTGAAAGACTTCAAATCGGCCAAGATTATATCTCCCCTCATGCAAAAATAAAATTGAAAACGAAATCAAAAATGAAAAAATATAAAAATATTCGTGATAAAAGCTCATAAAAGTTTTTCCCAGTGAAAATAGTTCTTACAAAAAAATTTTAATGTTCAAATTCTGAAAGTTCGTATATAAGTTGTTTGAAAATGGTGAACATCATTTAAGGGTTCAGTCTCTTTCAATAAGAAATAGCACCTAGAAATTTTCTAAACTTTTCTGATTAAAATCAACAACCATTTAAATTTAGCCTAAAGCTAAAATTACCAAAAAAGTGGGGGGGGGAAATAGTTGACAATTGAAAAATGTTGAAAAACTTCAAGTCTTTCTGTGGTATTTAAAAATGACGTCTAAAATTCATATTTTTCTCAATTAAAAATTGAGAAGGATTTTAACTGAACTGAAATTTCTGAAAGGTTGGAAAACATTTTTAGGAACTAAAGTTCTTAAAAAAATTAAATTTAAAATTTTAAAATTCAGTACCTATTTTTGCTATTTCTCTCAACAAGAAATGACCCTAATTTTTTTTAATTTTCATATGTGATCGATTTAAATTGAGCAAAAATTTCCGAAAAAAGGGGAAAATACCTAGTTATAAATTGAAAAGGTTCTTAAAATTTCCAACGGTGTGAGTATTATGTCTTCAATGTACATTTTTTTTTTTTTGGAAATTGTTCTAAAAATGTTCAGCCGACCTCGTTTCAGAAAAGAAAAAAAAACTACGCAAATGAGTTCATTTTGAAAAAATTATTCGTAGGTATTTTAAAATTTTTTTTACTTTTTTTCCTGTAGATTTAAACAAATTTTCTTATGAAAAAATTAAAAAATTATTTGGAGCTGTTTTACCTCAAAAGACGTTAATACTTAAAAGTTTTTCAGTTGTAATTTATTTTCTTTTTTAATTTTTTCATACTTCAGAGCCTTTGGGTTTAGAATGGTGTCTCTTAGCAAGAAAAACTAGAAAATCTCCCAAAAATAGCAAGAATATTGATAATTTTTTTGAATGGAAGCTTTTAAATTTTTGAAATAATTTTATGATTTTTTAATGAAAGGATAAAAAATTTCTTGTTTTTGGATATAATCAAACCCAAAGAAAAAGTGCATGAAAGTGGCAAAAAATATTCAGAAAATAGAAGGAATATTCATTTTTCAGATTCATTAGACGCATGTAGACAATTACCCACACTTCATGTGAGTTTATTGATTGGGGCTACAATTAATCACTCATTGAACTTGAGTTAGTTGTAAAGAAGTTTTAATCTTTTTAGATGAAATTTAAGAACTTCAGTGTGATAAAATTTCTAAAAAAACATAAAAATTCCTCTCATACTTATTTTTTTAAGGTGAAAATTTCAATTTTAAAAAATTTACTTTTTGTTGTACGTTGCTCGGGGTAATGGTTTTGATGGCTACCTTTATAATTTGATGATAAATTTCACCTGCTATACATTTTTTTTCAAAATAGCCGAGTTGAAAAAACTGGAGGGGAAAAATTGATCATTGATGTCACTAAAAACACTTTCATATTATAAATTGAGCATTTCAAAAATAATTTCAAAAATTACTTACCAATCCGACTAAAACGTCTGCAACTATGCACTTGATCAAAATGCTGAAATTAGTGTACAAAATCATGGCCAACTGATTGATGACTTTTTCCAAACTAGGAGCCTGTGTCAGTAAATCGTAAAATAATTTTCAATTCAATTGCATCATAATTTTAAAAATGAATCGTATTCTTTTAAAAATCATATTACATTCATCGTGATGAATAATCCGAATGCAAAAGATAATACGTAGACTGTCAGCTCATAAGAAAAATATTCGGAAAACCATGTTTCGAAAATTCTCAAATTTCTGTAAAATTTCATCAAAGGAAAGTTTTGTTTTGTAAAAAATTCTTTATTCGAGTGGTCCTGGAAAATCACAAGATAGACAATTTTTACTGCATGCAATGCTCGAAAATTGCCTACCTTGAGACCACAATCGATATTTTTCGAACTTCTATGAACTTACTTGTATTGCACTTGATAATGTCGAACACAATGCACAATATTTTCTTTCATCAGCAGATTATATTTTTCTTGTTCCATATCTTCAGATTCCATTACCGTCAAAGTTCTCCTCTTGAGCGAGCCTATCGCCGCTATCATTCTTTTGTACTGTCTGAAAAATTCAAAATACGTGATGTACAAAGTCAGCACATTTATCATGTTGACGGTGGCACCGCAGTACAAAGTGAAATATTGAAAAATCAAAGTGAAAAGTTGAGAATTCACATCGTCCACTTTCCAAGGCGTCCAACACGGATACAAAAAAGTTTTGATTTTCCCATATAAAATCAATTCCGTGAATCCAGGGATCGTGATGGCTGTCACGATTACGTAATGCGAGGCCAAAATAACGTTCATGATGGCGACAATGTTGTCTTCTCGAAGATACCAATCGTATTCGACTTCAATGAGAATTTCATCCGGATAAGTGAACATATTGTTGTCCATCTCGTATAAAATTTGGCTCAATTTTTTCCTGAATCTGAATACGGTGACCACTGCACTCATCGAAGTAAAGGTGGCTGCGAAAAAGGGCATCGTGCTAATGGCGTTGTAGAAATCGTCTCGATTCAAAACAGAATACACCAGTGACCAGAATATAATCATTGTGAAAAAGGTACCCATTGTGAGCAGTCTCCATAATTTACGGTAAGGGGCAGTTTTAGATGATCTGAGCGGATCTTTCTGGATGATTTCGATACCACATTCGTGTAAAAATCTCGCCATGTAGTTGATCATTTTTCGTTTCATTTTGGAATATTTTGTCGCGGTAGAAATTCAGTTTGATACAAATACAACTTCCGAGAGTTCACGTTCGACTGAACGAATGTGGTTTTTTACGATAATGATGGAAAAAATTGAACGAATGCGTTTTTATTTTTTTGATAATAGGTACTTGGGACTGCATTTTATTGAATTTTTAATGATATTTGTTGTATTAATGTTGGTCAATTGCATTATGCATTTTTTCCTTCGACGGTACCTGAAGGAATAAAAACATCGAGTATTGAAAGATGATTCGATATCCTTGAGAATTTTCTGTACTTAATCGAATAACGAGCATGGTTATAATAGATGAACATTAATCAAACATTTCAAAATAGGTAATAAATTCTTTTTTTTTTTCGAAAAGTCTGATGAACTTATGTGTGTAAAAAAGTGAGTTGATTCCCACTTTTTCTCAAAATTTTTTCCATCTTTGATGATTCTGGTTCAAAATTTTTTCAATTTTTTTTTTTTTTAATTTTGACTTCAATTCTTAATTTTTTTGAACTATTTTCAACACAATTTTTTTCAACCTCAAATTTTCTCAGATTTTGTCATCTCTGTACTTCGAAAAAAATTTCTTAAAATTGTTTTCAATATTGAAATTTTTCATGAATTTCTTTGTATTTTGTTTCGACCTCACAACGTGACGTTTTACTCAACTTTTTCTAATTCTGAAATTATTTCCATAAGATTTAAAAACAGCAAAATTATATGAAGCTGGAAAAATTTAAGAACGTTTTGGTTGAAAAAAAAATGGAGTTGGCTCTTGAGCAAAGAATCCAGAGTTGAAGAAAATTTGAGGAAAAATATTTTGGTTGAAAAAATTTTAATTGAAAAAAAAAAATAGAATATTTCCTTTTGATGTTTAGAAGAAATTTTAAAATGAAAAAAAAACAAATTTTTCCAAAATCCGAAAAACTTTCCCTTTTTTTAACTTAAATTGGAGGGGAAGGGAAGGGAAGGGAAGGGAAGGGAAGGGAAGGAGTAAGAAGGGACTCTTCGATTCATGAATTTTCTTTAGAAATTTGAATGAAATCAAAAACTCAAACATAACACATGATTCAGTATCTTAATCTTAAATCGCATCCTTTTAGTGCTAGAACGTTCAAAAATTGTATATACTTGGAAATCAGTATTATTTTTGAGGTCTATCTGTCTAAATATTTTGAAAAAATCCGAAGCCTCCGAACGTAAAAAAATTGAATATCTGACAAAGGAATGACCCTTGAATACGATTTTTGTTTCAAAAATCGTGAAAAAAAAAAGTTGGAAAAAGCATGATTTGATACCTGCAAAAAATAAAATGAAGCTTGCAAAGGCGAAATGTACATACAAAAATGAGAGGAAAAATTGTCGATAAAATTACCTTGAAATGAATTGAATGAAATATCGAGATTTGTTCTGTCCAATGGTGTAAAGGAAAATGTAGGTATGTGGCGGTAGGAATATTGTGTAATAAAATCGAATGAAAATGACGACTTGAAAACGTAATATTTTTGGAGACAATATACCTACGTCTACGTATAAATCGCCAGACTTTTGAAGCCTGAGCCAAGCTGAGTTTAATTATTACTTGGTGTATTAATGACGACATCGTAATCAAATTCTTATTTTATGAAAATAATCATAAGCAGATACCTCCTAATTACTGAGGTTAGGAACTTCGCGTGACTTTGATTTACAATTGGGCGTTTTTTTATTGCGACTAAAATAGGTTTTTAAATTGAGTGCGATATTAAGCATATTTTCAATCGTCAAATATTCATCGGGTTATTTTCCGCATTTCATATGTACATATTGGATTTACATCATTTTATTTGATAGAATCCGAAAAATAAATATTTTTATTGATATTGCTCTTGTAACAAAATTTTTCGTTTTACATTCGAAAAACAGTTGAAATTGTGGTCAATAAGGAGTCACCCTTAAAAATTCAAAGGCGAGCAAGAACCATGAACCGAAAATTAATCGATTTTGTGAGTAAATTAATTCACGAATCCGGTATAGAAATATTCAAGTCGAATGAATCGCAACGCTACAGCAAATCATGGAGATTTTTCGTAATCTTGACGTTTTACATGTCGATTGGTACATCGACAGTTCTTCAATCCGTTTTGACAGACGAAGGAATCTACATATTGATCAATTCGGTACCTTATGCGGCTTTAGGATGTGTGGTCACGAGTCACTCGTTAATTACAATCTTCAATAGAGAAATTTTGAGCGAAATGCTCCACGAAATGGATCGCAACGTATACACGTACCCGGATGAAATTGCATTGGATGTTTCGTACGAATGGTACCTGAAAGAAGAAAATATAATGGTTGCCCTGAAGATAATCCTGGTTTGGCAGTTGATGAATTTATGTGGACTTTGTATGCCAGGATTGATTGAATTACTGCTTTATAATAAAATCGAGACTTTTATTTTTCCCGGATGGACTCCTTGGAGAAAGGATACCTTGGATTGGCAAGTGGTCACTTTTATTTGGCAATATGTTCCGCCGCTTTGTGGAATTTGGCTTAATCAAATTGTCATCATGTTGATATCTGTGGTATTGAGTGAGTTTTTGAGGCAATATGAGAGGCTGGAAAAAGCTATTTGGTCGTTAAAAAGTCGAACCATGGTTGCCTCTGGAGCCTGCGATGATGGTGTGGTAAAAAATGAGAAGAACTATGACCAAGAAATGCAAAGGAATATTGTTCACTGTATAAAACACCATCAAAAGCTGCGGGAGTAAGTGGTCCAATTTAAAAATTTATCTCTGAATGAGGTGTTCATTTTGAAATGCAAAATTCTTGTTCTATGTAGAATTTTTCTCTTGCAGATTGCATTTTTAAATTCTGAAATGCAGTTCTGAATTCATAAAAATAATTTTTAAATTCTGAAATACACTTTTGAATTCTGAAATGAATTTTTAAATTCCGAAAAAGGTGTAGGTATGCACCTAAATTCTGAAATTAACTTTTGAAATCTTAAATGATTTTTGAAATTCCGAAATACCTACTCTTTTGAATTTTGAAATACTTACGCATTTAAATTCTGATATAGGTAAATTTTTAAATTATGAAAATGTTCTTTCAAATTCTGTAATGATTTTTTATATTATTCTGAAATGCACTTTTGAATTCTGAAATGCGCTTTTGAATTCTAAAATGCACTTAAATTCTATACCTAATCAATTTTTTAATCATGAAATGCCCTTTTGAATTCAAAAATGAACTTCGAATTCTCAAATTAATTTTCAAGTTCAGAAATAAATCTAAGATTGGTAGGTATGTGATTTCTTTTTTTACTAGGTTCGTATCGAAGAATATAGGGAGCAATTCGAAATTTTGAATTTGTTGGGATTAACATTTTTTCACTCTAAATTTCTTTCCTTCCTCCATAATAAAAAATCTGATTGCGGCTAAAATCGTCATTCTAATTTTACATTTTTTTTTTTTAATGACAGAAATTTTCATTTATTTGAAAAATGGTACTCCGCTATGCTTTCCTTTGAACTGGCAATTTCTACAATGACACTAGCTATTGGAATATATGCGATGATCAATGTGAGCCCAAAATTGAGTCCTTTTGTCACCACATTTTGTTAACTATGGTATTATTCAAAGTAATATAATTTTGCAGGCTTCAATGCTTTCGAAGTTGCTGCACTATGCCATAGTTGTAGCTTACATGATGGTAAATTTACTGGTAAAATGTTTGATTGGTGAAGTGTTTGTTGAATTGGTATGTAATAATTTTTAAAATATTTCAAATACCTACTATTTGTTCACTTATGATTTCAATAAGTATAATTTTAAAAATTATACCTGTTAAGAACCTTTAAATATTTTTGACAGAATGACAACATCGCCTATGTATTATTTTCGGAATTCGAATGGTTCGAGTTGGACAAAGACTCTCGTCAGTTGGTCGTTATGTTCCATCATATGACGTGCCAACCATTACATTTATACGGATTTGAAATTTTTAGTGTGACTAGAGCTCTGTATGGGAGTATCATTCGTATAACCTATTCTGTTTTGAATGTATTGAATATTTCGTTAAATAAATGACGGGAGGAGTTTTTTTTTTGAATTTTTGCAATTTGAAGATGAAAAATAGTGGAATTTTTGGTGTTGCGATTTCCACGTCTTGGAATTTTAGACCTTTTAACCGAGGGAGGAGGAAAGGAGTTGAGTTTAATTAAATAGCAAACCATACTAAAAAAAAAAAAAAAATGAAAAAAAGTCAAAAAAATTGTTTTGAAACGTCTCTAGGTAGGTTTTTAATGCCCTCGAATCCATTTCTGAAGAGGAGGAAGAAGGTCAAAAAATGTTTTCTGGCTCTCTTGACTGGGGATTTCACTAGAATTTTTTGAAAATTTAAGAAGAGAAATCATTTAAAAATGCGTTTCTTTTTTGTTGTTTTTATAATAAATTCTCAAAAAAAATTGCCCCCGCTTCGCTCGGGCCAGATTACAATTGCACCTGTACTCAGGGGCGACGCGATGGGGGCATGGGGAAGTACTTCCCTCAGCCAATTTCCAGCTGGAAATCTTAGCAAAATTTCGAAAATCCGGCGAAATCTTGGAAATTTCATGAAATTAGGTCTTTTGGTAATTTTTAATGGGTTTACTTACTCTCTAAATCAAGTACAAAATCGTAATTTTTAATTTAAGGGAAGTGGATTGCAAAAATTGTCTCGATCTGGGTTATTTGAAAAATTGGTTGATGGAATTTTTAATCAATGGGAAGAATCATTCAAAAACAATGATTTGCTCTCAGTAATTTCAAATTTTTTATAAATTATTAATTTATTCAATTGTTAATTCTAATGGGAGGGGTTATTCAAAAATAAAAAATAAAAAAATAACAAATTGAATGCAACTGATCAATCAATTAATGGAAGAGAGGTTTTTATTTCATGTCCGAAGTGTTCGAAAGTCCATATTTGGTAAATTTGGTGTTTCGTGGTTCATTTCTTTTAAGTATTATAGGTATTCGTGTCAATTTAAGTATTTGTGCCACATAAAGTGTGTATTTCTTACAAAGTCTGCTTAAGTAGAAGAAGTGACAACTTCTCTTAACATTGGTGCCCAACGTGGGGCAGGGGAGGGGGAATGGTTCAAGTTTGCTTTATAAAGCTCGTCCTTCCCTTCTGTTAGGAGTCGGCTTGTCTTCTATGAAGCTGGAGGGGGCAAGTGTTATGGTTAAATTTGGCCATACTCGCCTTTCCCTTAGGACATGTGGCTGCACTGTATGGTGCGGCCATACAACATAGTTCCGATCTGGTACATGGATGATCCAAGTACTGAGTTTGGCATTAAT
Organism: Pseudococcus jackbeardsleyi; assembly: GCA_038380155.1. Classification (NCBI taxonomy): domain Eukaryota; kingdom Metazoa; phylum Arthropoda; class Insecta; order Hemiptera; family Pseudococcidae; genus Pseudococcus; species Pseudococcus jackbeardsleyi. The sequence continues at coordinate 18,017,259 of CM076241.1, forward strand.
AGTAAAGTAATGTAATTGCCACGAGCACATCCGGCATGCTCGAAAGTCCTAGCTGAAGCGGTATATTTGGTAAATTGGTGTTTCGTGTCACATTGGTTATTTTGTTCAAGTGTTATATTCGTGTCAATACTAATAATTGTGCCGCGTAAAGTGTAAGTGTGTATTTCTTACAAAGTCTGCTTCAGCAGAAGAAGTTTCTCCTCTTAACACCTTTCTCCACAGTTTTCCGAAATGAATGCTTTGCTTGCCAAAAATGTACTTATCCTTATTTTCCAACGGCACTTTGGGTGCTCGGCTCGGTTCGGTCACTTTTGCGTGACTTGTGTTTTTTACGTGATTACATAAGCCTGTTTTACGGATGATTTTTTTTCAAAGTCCACATTCCGACGTTTTTTTAACTTCAAAATTTTTCTTGACAAGGTCTGAAATCTGAATTTTTTTCAACTTCAAATTTTTTGACTTGTTCTAAATACTTTTCCAAACTTCAATTTCAATTGAAAAGGAACTCAAGTGTAACTTTGTTTACAAAACAACACAATCTCTTTTCTCATATACAGTTTTTTGACTTAGGACCATTTGTATTTCTTCACTTTCTTGACTTATATTCGCGATGTACAGTTCGATAGGTTCGTTGGTGTCGAATGCTGAAAAGGTGAAGCTGTAGGAAACTGTAGTGATAATTTTGCTATAAGTATTTACCTCTACTTTGAATCAGTTTACAAAATATTTCTATCGAAATCGCTATTCCTATTGGTTAACTTCGCAGTGATAAACTACTGATAATTTACATCTTCACCTTTTCAGTAGTTCACAAAATTCCACCATATGGCAACCTTTTAAATGTGCATCGCGAATACCCTTTGTACGAATTATGCTTCAGTTGAAAAAAAAATTCATTCGTAAAAATTTAGACTTCGTCAAGAAATCTTATTTAGAAGTTGAAAAAAGGTCAGACCTCGTCAAGAAAAATTTTGAAGTTGAAAAAAAAATCAACCACGTCCCACGTCAAGAAAAAGAAATATTATTTAAAAGTTGAAAAAAATTCAGACCTCGTCAAGAAAAATTTTGAAGTTTAAAAAAAACGTTGGAATGTGGACTTTGAAAAAAATCATCCGTAAAACAGGCTCACGTAATAACGTAAAAAACGCAAGTCCCACGAAAGTGACCGAACCGAGCTGAGCACCCAAAGTGCCGTTGGAAAATAAGGATAAGTCAAAAAACCTTGGTTTTTCACTAATTCTCCTACCTATACTAAAATGGTTGTGAGAAAACAGAATCGCCAATTTTTTTTAATGAAAAAATATTCACTTTCAATAAGTATGATGCGCTTTTACGGTAAAAAAGAGTTCAAACAATTCCCTACGAATTATAATTTGGTTATTTTTTAATTATTTATTATTATTTTTTTCAATGTAGCTAAAAATAATAATTGGAACTGTCAGAAAATTTTCGACCTTGGAAAATAAAATAAGTTGAGGTACATATAAAAAAAAAATCATATTTATACTTCAGTTATGAAAATTTCAAATTTTTTCTTTTTTTTTCTAATTTTATTAATATCTCATAACTCATATACTGAAGTAATAAAAACAGCAAATATTTTTACAATTTCGCGGTGCTATCGTTTACCTATTCATTCTTAAAAGCAAACGTAGACTTTTGTTTACATTCGAGTTTAAATAAATTCTAATAAAGTCGAAACGTAAGCAGGTCAAAATCTTCATTTGACCCTGAGGTCTACTATACTAACAGCTTTTCGAATGTTATATTTGTAGGGCAGAACGATAATACATAATGTAAATTTCACTTCGTTATTTCTGTTCAACCATGTAAGTATATAACTTGAAACTTTATAGCTTTTCCCTGCAAACTTTCGAGCTATTAATTATTCAAAAACTTGGTTCAACTTTGGGAGCTATTTTACAAATTTCAATGTATACTATCTAATTAATTTGAGTAATTTTCGCGAATTAAAAGTGCAAATATGTATTCTAATTGGGATAAAATTTTAACAAAACACACGTGTAATGTAGGTACATAAAATTACGGTATGAATAGAAAACTCCTTGAAAATAATTTTCAAACTTATGTCGAAGTAAAATTATCGTTTTTTTTTGTATCTGTGATTCGATTCCCGAAGAAATTATTATTTTCGTGAAATGAAAAAATTCTATGTAGATGAAAATTTTTCCAGACAATATGAAAATTTGTACCATGAAAAGAAAATTGATTCGTTTTGTGACTATGGCCCTGCATGGAACTGGGCTACAGCTTTTCCAGCAACAAACTCCTTATCATCAACGTTGGATGCTATACGTGTTGTTTTCCTATTTCTCTTGGGCTTTCGTATCGACAATTATATTATCCTTGGTCACCGACGACTCCAGCATTTACAAGTTCATCAATCCGATACCCTATGTGAGTTTGGGCATCATAATCACCAGTGGTATCGTGACTCTGGTCAGCCACAAAAACGAAATAAGCGAGATGCTTCGCCAAATGGACGAAAAAGTGTACGTGTACCCGGACGAAGATCTATTGGAGATGAAATACGAATGGTACCTCGACGAGGGTAATCTCATAATCATCATGGTGTCAATTTTTTGCCTTCAGATTTCTCATCTATTTATTTTATGTATTCCTGCGATTTTCGAACTGTGTAATTATGGTAAAATTAACACCTTTATATATCCCGGATGGTTCCCATGGCCTTCAGACACCCTTGCTTTACAATTGGCCACCATTTTGGTACAGTTTTTCGCTGTGGTGGCCGGATTGTGGCTGAATCAGATGCTAATAATGCCAGTGCTCTTGGTGCTGTGTGAATATCTGAGGCAATTCAAGAGATTGAAGAATGCTGTTGTTAGTCTGAAAAATCGATCGGAATTTTTGGAGAAGGATTTCGATGACAAAATGAAAGAAAATATTATTCATTGTGTCGTGCACATGCAGAAGTTACGCAAGTGAGTGATTTTTGTGTAGAATTTTTTTTGGACAAGTGATGATAATTTGAGTTTTATTTTTGATCAGAAATTTTGGATTGTTTGAGATCTGGTTTTCAAAGCTGTTGTCGTGGGAATTGGCAGTGTGTGCTTTTTCATTGGCAATTGGAGTTTATTTGATGACCAGCGTAAGTGATTTTCCGATTTGCCTACCTGAAGAGTCTTGTGCTGGTGAAATTTATTATTCTGGTGGAATTTTATAGGCTGCCAGTTTATCCAAGATGTATAATTTGATCATTGTTGTGGTATTTATAAATGGGAATTTATTGGCTAGATGTTTAATGGGAGAGATTTTCTTCGATTTGGTAAGATTACAGAGAATTTGCCAAAATGTAAAAGGCTGGTGAAAAATTTGACGAATTGATACTGATGAAGTTGATTTGAAATTAATTTTGGGATATTCTGCAATGGAATTTGAGTTTCCAAGAATTGATTACCAAATTTTTCTTCATCAGTGTCTATTTGTCCAGCCCTAAGAATGGAGCTCATCCATCAAAGATGTGATAATATTGAATTTTTGATGATTTTTTGACAGAATGACAAAATAGCTTATACCATACTTACAGAAATTGAATGGTACGATTTGAGTAAAGAAAATCAGAAATTACTCGTGATGTTCCATCATATGGCCTGCCAACCTTTGACTCTGTTCGCGTTCCGGATTTTTGCCATTACTCGTGTAATGTTTGCCAGAATCACCCGAACTACGTATTCGGTCTTCAATGTCATTAAAGCATCTTTGAATGAGTGAACAAGTTTTACTTACTGTCAACAAATTATCTATGTAAATTGGTCATTTGAAATATAATGATTAAATTTGTTCTAGACATGGTTATTTTCGTGCGAATTTTGGGTTCCTTATTAGATATTAATTTGGAGAAAATTTCGGGTAATTATTCCTACGACGCAATGCCAATATTCGAAAAAATGTTGGATTTTGTCGCAAAGTCTCGAGAACCTTCCTAGTTGTTAATTATCTAGTCGAAAGTCTATTTTAATACTTAAATTGAAATGGATATTGATATTGGGTCAGAGGTTAGAGATCGATCGTTCAACCGAATTATTTCTACGAATTAATGTTTGGTCGATGGAATTAATTCGTACGTTTCGTACAAAATGTACTCTTGGTGGTGAATTTTCTCAAAAACGATCTCGAAATGTAACATAAGTGTGAAATACCAAGCCGGGAGTTTCACATTTCGTCAGGAGAAAGTGAACTGATCAACTGAAAAATAGATTTCAAATGAAGCTCTGGTATCTGTTTTAAAAATGAATGAAATAGCTAGTAAAAAAATTGAAGCACTTTTTCCTTTAAAGAAAGAACCTTATATCATGAATATGTTCAAAATTTTCTCAAGAGATATGGCAGTGTTTTTGTTTGCAATAAGGCCAATTTCTCTCTCCTCCCCCCCCCCCCCCAAAAAAAAGAAAACCACTCACACACACGCAAAATGAAGAAGCTTTTTGCTCATTTTTTTCAATATTTTTAAACAAGTTTTAGTTTTTTTTTCTTGTTTTTCCCTTCCCGTTCCAGTATTTTTTAGTACTTTTTATATTTTTCCCTCATAGGTATTTAAAAAATTTTCTTTTTAATTTTTTTTTTGAAGAAAATATGTTTTAGATCCATTTAAACCATTACAATGTTCAGTAAAACAGTGCTGCCAACTTTTTCCTTTTTTTGTATCCTAGACTGAATTTTTTTTAAAATCCAATGAAAAATCCCTTTCTTCTACATCAATATTACTGATCGGACCAAAAAAAAAAGTATTCGAAACGACTTCCGGTAGTGAATTTTTTCTGGAACTTCCATTTTTCGTATCAGAAAATGTTGCTTCTTTCTGTTGCGAATTTATATGCCTTTCTGTCCAAGACTTTTTCATTACAAAAATATCTAACAAGTGCATTTTTTGGCTTTTGAAGCAGTATTTTTACAAAAAAAAATCGCCCCCGTTTCGTTCGGGTAGAATTTTAGTCATTATATTTTAAAAACTGATCATTTTGACTAATTTTTTCGTCAAAAATCACCAATTCCTCAATGAATTCCTCGTTTGTCAGAAAAAATTTATGATTTTTGACTGAAAAATCAGTGAAAAATGATTAATTATTTGAAATTTGACTCCTCCTCATATTTTTCTCAACTTTCAGCCCCTCCCTTAATTAATTTCTGGGTACGCCTGCCTATGGTCCATATTTCTGGTTTTAATCAAATTTTACTTTTTATTAAAAAGTGCCCTTTTAAAAAAAAATCATAACTCTGCCTATATTCTAATTTGAGCGAGCAGTGTTGCTAATAATACGATTTCAACGCTTTTCAAACCCATATTTGGCAACACTAAAAAAAGGTGACCAAAAACAAATAGTTTCCAATTATTTTTATGGTCTGTTTAAGCAAGCTGTGTTGCCAACCAAAAAATTATTTCAATTGAAAAATTTATACTTATAATTTTTTAAAATCATATGTGGTAATGTTGAGAGAAAATCCATAAAAATGGTCTACCTACATGAACTTCGGAACCTATAATTGAGGAAAACTGGTGACCTATTTCATCGATTTAGACAGAATTTTCCGAAATTTGCAACTTTGAATTCAAATTCATATTTTTTTGAAAAAAAATATGGATTTGAACTCGAAGTTACGAATCTTGGAAAACTGTTTTAATCGATTTTCTCCAGTACTGGAGTATTGCAAAATTTTCTCAAGGCTTCGAAATGTCTCGAAGCTGTTTCTAATTGGTTCGAGAGATCAAAATTAGGATGTATACCGAATAATGTTCATATTTTACAAGATGATGAGATAATTTTGAAATTTGAAAAATCTGACTTTGGAGGATTTTTTTGATTTCTATTCAGATGGATTTTTTTGTTGAAAAATGTATTTACATTTTTGTCAGTTTTTTTTTTGTTATAAATCCAACTTTAAACTTCGATAATGCTCTAAAGTTCTTACTTATTTCAGTTGATTTTGAATTTAAGCCACTGCAGCTGAGCTGAGGGAAAGTAAAGATTTTTTCCTGTCATCTACATTACATCTGGATACCTTTTTTTTTTTTCTTAATCCCCAGAATAGTAAATGAACGAAGTCAATCAAATGTAAAATCAAATATTTTTATTGCAAAATTGTATCATATTTTCGGCACTGCAACTAATTTCTACATCGACTGAAACAAAAGACGCGAATTTGAACCAAATAATATCCTTTGATGTTGGATTCAGTGGCATCGAAAGCTTTTTTTGAGTGGGGCAAAATGAGTACAAAGAGTTGGAATTTGGAAAACTAGAAAGGTTTTTTTTGAGGGGGGGGGGGTAAAGAGCAAAAAGGAGCCTTTTTTCGCACTTCAGCTTTAAATGGACTGTACAATTGAAATTTTTTATGCCCGAGCAAAGCGAGGGCGAAGCTCTGAAAAAATTTGAAATTTAATATTCAAAAAAGACATTTTTTAATTGTTTTAATGCTTTTAAAATCTTTCTCCGATGCAAAGCTAAAAACATTGAAAATGAAAATTTTGAGAAATATGCGCTAAAAAACCGAAAATTGGAGAAATATGTGGAAATATGTACTAAAAACAAAGGAAATATGTAAAAAATATGTATTTTTGAGTGAAATATGCAAAATATGCAAAATCAAATGGGGCTCATTTTTCTCAAAATGATGTGAAACGGAAAAGTACATTGAATATGTCTAATTTTATTGGATACAGAAAAATATGCGTTTTCATATTAATCCGCTCCCTACTTATGAGTAAGATACCTGTTGAATTTTACGTAATTTTATTTCCACTCAAATAGATTTTTTTTCTGTCAGTTAGGGGAAGGATTTTATTTTTTCTGTGTTTTTGACAGTACCTAAATTAAAGCATGCTGCAGTTTGTATTGTACCCTGTCAAATTTACAACATTTCTAGGTTTGAATGTGCATAAAGAATCGGTCGAGGTAGGTTGTGAAGTGGAAATTGACATTTCAAAGGTTATCCACTTGGATGTTCGTAAGAGACGATTGTTTTCCGTCCACTCCCTTTGCTTCTCCTGAACGATCCTGTACCTCTGAATTCGAATAACCGTTATTCCGTTACATCACCGTGCACCGTAACCGGTCGCTTTCTTTTTTCTTTTCGTAAATCGTATCGTTCACGCGTGTCGTGACTTCTTCAACATTTTCGTTGGCGAAAAATAATGGACCAAATTTTCATCTTGTGATCGATTTACATTTTTTTTTTATTTGAATATTTTTGAGATATTAATTAAAATACCTAGATTGTTTTATGTGAGGAAGGAGGATTATTTGACGTCATCATACAATGTGAAATTTAAGAAGTCATGAAAGAACTCGGGATATGGAGAAATTTTTCTTGGGAACGAAAGCAATATCGTCGCGAGCTCAAAAATAAATTAATCATGAATTAAACGTTAAAATAATATAAATTTACAATCACTTATTATGACATTAACTTGTGCTTATTTTGAAATTGGTAGAATTTTTTGCAGTATTGGGTACCGCTAAATGTAAATTGAATAAGTTTGGACTTTTTTGGGGTGGAGGGGAGGGGGATGGTGTCGTGTCAGGTCCCTTTTGCGTTTCTTCTCAATGCGTGTAGAAAAGTAGTTTGCTGAATATCTTTATTGAGAACAATATAGATAGGTAGTGAAAAAATAGGTACCAGAGAAAAAATCTTTTGGTTACAGAGATGTGATGAAGCAATGCAATGTTTCTTGAGGGGTGGGGGTACCTCAAATTTTCTCAACCATTTTTCCTATTTTCCAAAAAAAAAATCCTAACCAATTTTCATAAAATTTTTCAACTTTTTAGATTTTTTTCCCAATTTTAAAAATACTTAGTTAAGATTGGTTTTGACTAAAGAATTTTCTAATGAAAAGCTTTATAAAATTTGAATTTTTTAAATATCGTTTTCCGAAAAAATTTTCAAGGCATGAAAATGATTTTTCACCCTGTGCAAGACTAAAACATTTCAGAGTTGGAAAATTTTCAGAATAATTTTCACTTCAATAATTGAAAAAAGTTGCGATACAGAATTTGAGTTGGAAAAATTTTGAAAAAATTGAATTAGAAAGTGAAAAATAATATCAATATTTTCAAAATTTGAAAAAAAAATTGAGTTTAGGGAACTAGGGAAGCCCCGCTCAGTATTATTCTTTTCTCTCTCATAACAAATAAACTGTGAGAAAAATCAAAACGTAAACAATTATCTTAAATCTAAATCAATAGGTTGAATGGATATCTCGATTTATAAAATTTTATTTTGGTTGTGAAGGATTCAATTCTATAATCATATGTCGGTAGGATTATGATTAATCATATAGAAACAGAAAAAAGATTGCCAATCCTTCGACAAATTCATCAGTCGTCTTTTGAATCAATCTTTGCAACAACGCGATAAATATTTGTTTTATATTTCGTGGCATTATTTTGTTGGAAAAAAGAAATTAATCAAAGTCGAATGTCGAATCATTTCACTTCTCGGAAAAAAATTGTAAGTACACAGCGGACTAGTTTTTGGAATAAATCATACTTTGGACAATTTTGTCAATTTTCGATTAATATCCTCAGTAAATGTAGGTAATCCTTTGTGGTCGTTACCCTTACTTATTCGAAATCATGAAATCAACAATATTGGAAAACACGTAATAGAGCCATCAGTGGAACAGAAAATAATTCAGATTCAGAAGTAAACAACGCTCAGTTGCGAATACATGACTCGTAATGATCAAAAATGCATTCCCTGCACCAGTGGCGTCGGAAAGTGGTACATTGTACTCCCCAAAATCCGGACGGGGGTACAAAGTATCATTTGTACCCCCCCCCCCCCATCGTAGGAGATAAACTTTTCAAAGCATTAAAATGTGGGGGTTTTAAACATTTTTTTTTTCATCTGCCTGTTTTTTTTTTAAATGTGTTTTTTGTATGCAAAAATGAATGAAATTTACAGCATTTTTGGCGCTGAATATGAGAAAAATGATTAAAAAATTCCGTTTTCGAATTTTGTGGCAAAAAAAATGAATTGAAGAAATTTGGATTGCAGCATTAACGATACATGAGCAACGTTCATCTAAAGTGGTTTCAGTTGGTTTTTTTTCAAAAGTAAAGATGTAAAGTACCTATTTAAAAAGGTACATATTATGTTAACTTTTTTCAGCTAGGTATTTAAATTTTATAACTTTTAGGTAGGTACCTACATGAAAATTTTAATTTAAAAATTAAAAATCAACATATCAAAATTCATTATATAAAATTAAATTTTAGGTACTTAAGTATAGGTACATACTACATACTTACACTAATTAAAGTATTTAATTTTCTTTAAATGAGGCCTACTTCTGGTAAGAATAAAATTTTGAATGTGATAACATTTTTTGAAATAGGTAACAATGAAAAATTTCCGAAGTAGGCAGCAATAATTGTTTAAAAATATTTACATTGAAAATCGTTTAAAAATAGTGAAAAAAATAATTGAAATGGTTTTTAAAAATTTTACATTTTTTGTAAAAAATGTAAGTACTTGGTAAAAAAAAAAAAACAGCAGAAATGGTATCATTGCATGATTTTGGTTGCCGTAGCATACCATGACACCTGTGCCGGAGATGTACGAGCCCTACGAGGGGGGAATCGTCCCCACCCTGCTTATAGCTCAGATTTGAGCCCCTAAATTTCGACGTGCTCCCAAAACTGAAAAATTTTTTACAGTCGCAGTACAGTTTATGGCTCATTCCATGTCAACTCACCCACTTTTTGACGTTAGGTCCACCGATTTTGCTCAATTTTTTTTACGAGTTCCGCTCGATGACCTAATGAAGGAATCACCATTATTTTGATCCTAACTGCTCAGGGGGTGGGGGGATGGCCCTTGTAATTTTCGTATCATCGGGATTTTTTGTGAAACGGTTCAACTTTGAAGGCGTATAGCTCGAAGTGGGTTTGGCGTAGAACAGATTTGTTTACGCAGTTTTGTAGAGAATTGAAAGGAGATTCGTATTCGAACTCAGCGCCTTCGAATCAGCAGAAATCGATACCCCAAACGATATTTTCACTTCTTACATGCTTTTCTCAAAATGGGGAGGGGGCTGAGGGGCCTCAAAGGGTCAAATCGCAAAAATAACCACATATTCGAAATCAGCGACCTTAAAAACCTTACAAACGACTGGTCACACGTAATTTTCCATTTTTTTGAATTCTGACTCTATTCGGGGGGCCAATAGGGGCGCTCGGAGGGGTCGGATGAAAAAACTGAATACATATTCGAACTCAGCGCCTTCGAATCAGTAGAAATCGACGTTTCTTGAGTTTTTACATTTTTTTGAATTTTGGTCATAATTGGGGCCACCGGTACCCCCCAGGGTTCTTGAGATCCCATTTTGAAAATTCGTAGGTTATAGTCTAAGCGGTTAACCGGAGTATACTTCACTTTTTGAACACGGGTTGAAATGTGGTTTTTATTTTAGTATGACCCATAACAATATTTTTGAGAAGGGGAGGCATCAAAAATTTCCCTTAGGGAGGGCGTGAGGGGGAGTTTTAGGGGGAGTTTCACCCCTATTTCTCCACATTGAGGGATCGGGGTAAATTTGGCGTCGTTTTCGTATAATTCGACCCTCCTGAACACGAATCTGCAGTTAGTTTTTCGATCAAAGACGTACAACTCGCGCAATCGTACTATTTGTGTCGCGAAAAATAGCTAATTTTGAGGAAAAATAGGTAAAATTACGATTTTTTACATCTTGAGACAAGTAATGTTGACGAATTGGAGTTTGAAACCTGTTTTCTATACAATTCGAACCTTCCGAATCCGAATTTGTTATTGGTTTCCGGATAAGAAGTGAAATTCTTTCTTATTTGCCTATTTTTGGTAGCGAAAAACAGCCGATTTTGGTGAAAATCGACTCCAAATCGCAAGTTTCCATTTTCCCAGCCCAATACCTCGAACCAATCCTTGTATGGCATAATTTTTAGACATAATTTGAACCTCCTGAACACGAATTTTTGATTAGTTTCCCGATTGGAAGCAGAGAATTTCCTCAATCGTGAAATTAACGTAGCGTAAAATTCCCGATTTTACCGAAATTGGCATGAAAGGATCTGGCCAAATAAGGGGTGACTTTGGCCCCCGCTCCGATTTTCACTCTAACCCCCTTAAGTGGTGCCCTTGGATGTGAAAACATTCTAAAAAAAATTTTGACCCCCCAAGCTCCTCCCTTTCGGAGATATGGCCATTTTATTGGCTGATTTTCATGAATTTTTAATTCCAACGAAAGTGAACGAAATTTCCTGTTCAAAACGCTTGCAAAAATGGTATCTATCGGGGTATTTTGACCTGCTGAACACGAATATGGTATTGGTTTTTTCATTTCACCCTTTCTTTCTGTATAAAACGATAAAAATTTGAAAAATCTGCTAAAATAACGTTTCTGTACGGTTTTTTGCATTTTTCGACCCTTAGTTCAAAGAATCGGCCAAAACCGAATGCACAGCGAAATTCTACATAAAAAAACGTGTTTTTCAGTAATTTTTCCAAGTTGGTCACTCTTCGCTTATATGCTGTTTTTTAAGATTGAAAACTTCAAATAGCCGAAAAGACATGAAGAAGTGCACCAAATTTTTTGAAAAAATTTTCATAAATACACCTCTACGAGATGTAACTTTGTGCCAAAGAACAGAAAATTTCGTTCACTTTCGTTGGAATTAAAAATTCATGAAAATCAGCCAATAAAATGGCCATATCTCCGAAAGGGAGGAGCTTGGGGGGTCAAAAATTTTTTTAGAATGTTTTCACATCCAGGGGCACCACTTAAGGGAGTTAGAGTGAAAATCGGAGCGGGGGCCAAAGTCACCCCTTATTTGGCCAGATCCTTTCATGCCAATTTCGGTAAAATCGGGAATTTTACGCTACGTTAATTTCACGATTGAGGAAATTCTCTGCTTCCAATCGGGAAACTAATCAAAAATTCGTGTTCAGGAGGTTCAAATTATGTCTAAAAATTATGCCATACAAGGATTGGTTCGAGGTATTGGGTTGGGAAAATGGAAACTTGCGATTTGGAGTCGATTTTCACCAAAATCGGCTGTTTTTCGCTACCAAAAATAGGCAAATAAGAAAGAATTTCACTTCTTACCCGGAAACCAATAACAAATTCGGATTCGGAAGGTTCGAATTGTATAGAAAACAGGTTTCAAACTCCAATTCGTCAACATTACTTGTCTCAAGATGTAAAAAATCGTAATTTTACCTATTTTTCCTCAAAATTAGCCATTTTTCGCGACACAAATAGTACGATTGCGCGAGTTGTACGTCTTTGATCGAAAAACTAACTGCAGATTCGTGTTCAGGAGGGTCGAATTATACGAAAACGACACCAAATTTACCCCGATCCCTCAATGTGGAAAAATAGGGGTGAAACTCCCCCTAAAACTCCCCCTCACGCCCTCCCTAAGGGAAATGTTTGATGCCTCCCCTTCTCAAAAATATTGTTATGGGTCATACTAAAATAAAAACCACATTTCAACCCGTGTTCAAAAAGTGAAGTATACTCCGGTTAACCGCTTAGACTAAAGTACTACTCATGGTAATTTTTTTCAGATTTTTAAATGGGGGCCTGCGTATGTTGTATACATCACGAAAGTTGAACTTACATTTCAAAAGTTCAACTTTGAACTTTTCGAAATGTGATTATCAAATTCGAATCTACTTTCAATTCTCTACAAAACTGCGTAAACAAATCTGTTCTACGCCAAACCCACTTCGAGCTATACGCCTTCAAAGTTGAACCGTTTCACAAAAAATCCCGATGATACGAAAATTACAAGGGCCATCCCCCCACCCCCTGAGCAGTTAGGATCAAAATAATGGTGATTCCTTCATTAGGTCATCGAGCGGAACTCGTAAAAAAAATTTGAGCAAAATCGGTGGACCTAACGTCAAAAAGTGGGTGAGTTGACATGGAATGAGCCTTATAATTAATATCGCCTCTCTCTAGGTATTTTACAGATGGATGAGATGGAGAATAGGGTGGGCCGAAAAAACAATTTTTTCGAATTTCAAAAACATACCCCCCGCAAAAGTTGTCAGCTGATGAGACTTGAAGAATAAAAAATATATATTCAAAATCGATTCATATCTTCCGATCGCGCATTGGCGTTAAAGTTTTCAAAAATTAGCAAAAATTCAAAATTTTAAAAATTTCGAAAAAATTCGAAATTGATTAAAATTAATTTTAGAGCTTATTTAGTGACCACATAGACCAAAAAACAATTTTTTTTTGAAAAAATCAACGTTTTATAATTTTTTTTTTGTTTTTCTTCATGTGAAGAAATAGCACAAATTTAAAAAAGGCGTAAAGCATGATTTTTTTTCAAAAATGTCTGCTTTTTGGTTTGAATAGTCACTAGATAAGCTTTAAAACTAATTTAAATATCAATTTTTTTCAAAATTTTCTAAAATTTTTGAAAAAATTGAATTTTTGCCAATTTTTGAAAATTTCAATGTCAATGCGCGATCGGAAGATATGAATTGATTTTGAATTTTTTTTTAATTCTTCAAATCTCATCAGCCAACAACTTTTGCGGGGGGGGGGGGGGGGCTGTGTTTGAAAATCAAAAAAATTGTTTTTTCGGCCCACCCTAATGGAGAACCATATCCATGTGGAGAAAGACGAATTTTTGAGAATCGGTGAATATTTTCAATTTATTTAAGTTTATTTTTTTTTAGATGTGGTGTTATCGCATTGATGGTGCGAAATGTACCTATCGTCAGGCCCGTAGCCAGATGGTTTTCGAGGGGGGGCAAATGAAATCTCAGGTAGGGCAACAAAAATGCATCAAATTAGTTGGACCACCCCCCCCCCCATGTCGCAAAAAATTTACATTTTCTCCCAAGCTACGAGAATTTTTTTTTAATTTAAAAAGAATAGATTCTGAAATTTTTTGGTCCACTTTTCGTACTGAATGAACAACGCCAATTTAATGAAAATTATGGGAATCAACATCCAGTTGGCAGTACTGCCGTTAGCATTTTTTGAAAATTGTGTAAAAAGTTATTCTAGACAGCAAAAACCACTTCTGATTCCCAAATTTTGATGCCTTTAAACAGCGGCGATAGTGTCGCGTCAGAGGCTTCTTTTAAAGAAGAGTACAAAATTAAAATTAAAACTAAAAATACTCGAACATTTTTTCATTTCGTCACCTCAATTAATTCATAGAATCGGAATTTAATTCATGCCCGAGCGAAGCGAGGGCGAAGCTTTGAAAAAATCGAATTTTTAATGTCCACAAATAATTTTTTTCATTATTTATCCCTATCTATTGTGATGAGGGGGAGGGGTGCAAATAAAACTTTGTATCCCCGCCAGGATTTTAGGAGGTACGGTAGGTACAATGTACTGTTTGAACCCCACTTGCTGACGTCATGTCACGAGGAATCTGCATGGTCAAAATCAAAAAGCTTAAAATTTGAGATTTTCAATGAATTTTCGTTAATATTGATGATTTGTTTTTTTTTTTCATCTAATTCAATTCGTTGCCTTCAAAGAACCAAATGACACTTACTGATTAATTTTCCAATTTTGGACTTTTTTTCACGAAAAGGGCGAATTTTGAAAATTTTGCCTCCTACACCTAAGTAGGCAATAGGCATAGTATTTCTGGTCAAAATCATGCTATGATGGAAATCTGAAGAAATTCATCTCGAGAGTTTTTAAAGGGCCAAAAAATTGTAAAAAATGAAAATACGTTTTTGTCTTGTTTAGTACCTAATTAATCAAAAATTTTGAGGATTTATAAAAATGTTGACGCTGACAAATGAGATCCTGATTGAAATTTTGAGCACATGGATTGAAATTACCAAATGGTTGAATGCTTGGAGGTAGCATTTCCCATATTTGATTATTCACCTGACCGGTAAAATAAAGGTGGTTTTGACAAATTTTTTCAGGGGGGGCAAATGAGTGTTCCAGGGGGGGCATTGCCCCCATTTGCCCCCCCGTAGCTACGGGCCTGCCTATCGTTTTTTTTTCGACAAATTTGAAGTTTTCAGAAAACAGGCGAAAAAAAAATCACCCGCCATCAGCCGGAAAAAGTCGAAAAAGATGGTATTCAGAGCAGGCGGATGCCGATGTTCATGCCGTTCATGGACATGTCAGAAAAGGAATGATAAAAGCGATAGTATAGCACAGCTGGTGTGTAAAATTATTAATGTTTTAGCAGATATTTTAATGATAATTTATATTGTACGATCACTGATATAAAATTATAATTTTATATCAGTGATCGTAATTGATCATTGCAAAGCGGGGTTTCGTTTGCTTCTCTCTCTACGGGAGGGCTAAAAGGGGATAGAAATCGAATGAATGCAGGTGTACTGCATGCGTAGGCGTAGTGTAAGGCTTTTGGCGAATTCATACCACTACAAACGCACACAGTTGACGCTGAACAATAAACTGGTTCATTTTTAAAATAAATTTTGTAAGGAAGTGACATTCAGAGACCGATTTTAGATTTAGGCCGATCTCCAGAATTGTTAGTCTACAGTCCAATGACAAAAAGTGCTCTAACTACCGGCCCAGATGATAGCGAAAGCGAACACATGCCACACGCCTCGCCTCATTCATTCATTCAAAAAAATACCGACGATCCGTTTCCAACCTTATGGTATGTAGGTAAGTACTTTATTCATCAATTCATCTCTTTTTGTCTTCCTCTTTGGATTTCTCGCTGTGATTTCCTATGTCCTTCAGGTTACAAATACTCTCTTTCATACTACATATGTGACCGTGCCGTAAAGAAGGGAACTAGTGTTAAAAAAAATCGATGTCTCATTTTTCACGTTTTCGGTCCAAACGACACCAAAAAATCTAGATCAAACACATAAAAATGAAGATAGTCACTCCTTTTTTTTTTACACAAGGTCCCTTCTTTGCGGCAGAGTCACATATGTTTAGTATCATTCAGAATGGTCGAAGGGACAAAATACAACACAAAACCGATCTCATTATGTTTCGCTTCTTTCTTTATACCTGAGCTGTATACTACCAATATGCTGCGTTTACTCATATCCTTTCCAGTTGAAAATACTGCCGATGTAGGTAGTCGAAACGTTGTTATTTTTAACTACATTAGCAGAGGTGCAATTTTGAAAACAATATATATCATGTATCTAGTCCCTATCTACAACGTAATATTTTTTTCAGAATTTTTTAGATGGGTGGAAGACCTTGAAAAATGCGAAAAACTACTTTTTCGGAACGTTTTTCACACATAAAAATGGCCATTTTTGGCCGAAAATTTTTTTCTGATAATAATATTCCAAAATACATATTTATACACCACTTTTCAGATTTTCGCTTCATTACACCTCTTTTTCGTGATTTTTTGTAATTTCAAGTCCAAATAAGTACAGCACAATGCTTAAAATATGATTACCTCACTTTTTTTGCCTGAGAAATTGTCATAAGAAAAAAATTGCACCATATTCGTGTTCAGCAGCTCAAACTGCTTCAATAAACCTCGTTTTTACTATCAAAGGACTCAAATTTTGAAAATTCAGTTTTGAATGAACGAGTTTTTTTTAAATAAATAGGTGTAATGAATGTCTCGTATATTAAAAATGTGGAAATTACTATCAACTTATTTTTTCATTTTCTAGGGGGAGGGGGAAGGAGGAGAAGGCTGCACCTTACTTATGTTTTCAGTGTACAAATAAGTGCTTCAGTTGAAGAGCCCGATTTTTTTCCAAACTGTGAGGATAAAAAACAGTCGAACCATTTTTTCAAAGTGTTCTTCAAATGAAACACTCATCATTTTATGCATTGTACTTACACTGAAAACATAAACATGGTACAGTAGGGTGTGTAGTTTTTTTTTAATTTAACGTTGCCATCCCCTAATTTTTTATGAAAAAAGACCCTAATAAAAAATTTTACCCCTCCCCCCCCCCAAAAAAAAATGCTGAATGGTGGTGCAATGAAGATAAAAATTTGCTTTCTAGGACCATGTAAAAAATGGTCAGAAATTCTAGTGTGTCAATTTCTCACGTTTCAACAAACAAATAAATAAATATAAGTACCTAAATAAACCCTTATGATTGCAATAGCGGATTCCCGCTTAGGCGGGAAGTCTGCTAAAAAGGTGATAAATGTAAAGATATTACCTACATTCAGAGTAGCTACAATAAAATAATGAAATTGAACAGGTACATAGATCGAGACAAAAATTACGCGTCAATTTACAAAGTTAGGTACCGCAAAATGATTACAATTTCTTGAGGAACTGGAATAAGAAAGCCGCAATAAATTACGAACCCGTATTACTGATATTTTATAAGAAAAATTTTTTCACCAATAAATGCGAATTAGTTATTTTTTAAATAAAAAGTTCAAACAACATTTTAAAAAATAGGAGAAAACAAAATCTATTATATAAAAGAATATATAATAAAAATGACACGTAACTGACGAAACTATTTCTTCGTATAGTAAAATAAAAACGTGTTGTGATCGCTGATCGAATTAACTTCAAACGATTTCAATAATATCGATATTACTCCCGATATCGATAAATCGATATTAAAATTTAGATCGATATTACGAAATCGATATCATTACAGGAATGAAACGCTACCGACTGAAAAATTTTAATTTGGATCTTCTAGTTCTTAGGCATCGTTTTTAATAAAATTCATTAGTCCAAGCCATTTTTCAAGATTTCGATTTCGATCATATAGATATCAATCTATTTCGATCATATAGATATCGATCTATTTCGATCATAATGATATCGATATCAAATTTCGTTCGATTTTTCGGTTCGGTTACGACGTAGCGTAGGTCAGGATAGAAATTAACCAATCAGATTACCTATTTTATTTTGTATAATTTTCATTTTTTATTAACATTGAAAGTTAACGATAATGATTATTTTATTTTTATTTTCAAGTTGTTAATTTACCTATTCAGTTTTCTGTCAACCTTTTTACGAAGAACTTACCTCTACTTTTTTTCCTCGTGTAAGTAGGTAATCACATTTACGAATACCTATTTTTTTTTTTTTTTTACATCCGACACATTGAAAATCTTTGTGTGAAATAAAGGAGCAATAAAAACTTTACATTTTCAAAAAAATTTTCGATCACAGATGTAATTATAAATAAGTGTACCGGCAACTAAAAAAATGATGAATAAATAAATCACTGTCAAATTTATAGTTTTTTAAAAAGTAAACAAAACCATTTCTTTTAAAAAAGTATAATTTTTTTTATCGAAATATTTATTCATGGCAGCAATCTCGTTTGCGTTTCTGTCGGGAGGGGCGGGGACTACTTCTTTTTTTGGAGAATGATTTTTTTTCAAAGTCCACATTCCGACGTTTTTTTTTTAACTTCAAAATTTTTCTTGACGAGGTCAGAAGTCTGAATTTTTTTCAACTTTTAAATAATATTTCTTTTTCTTGACGATGTCTAATTTTTTTAGGTACGAATTTTTTTTCAACTTCAAAAATCAAAATTTTTCTTGCCGTGGTTGATTTTTTTTTCAACTTCAAAAATCAAAATTTTTCTTGACGTGGTTGATTTTTTTTCAACTTTAAAATTTTTCTAAACGAGGTCGAAATTGTTTACAATTTCAAATTTTTTGACTTGTTCTAAATACTTTTCCAAACTTCAATTGAAAAGGGACTCAAGTGTAACTTTGTTTACAAAACAATATTAAAGTCTCTTTTCTCATATACAGTTTTTTGACTTATACCATTTGTATGTCTTCACTTTCTTGACTTATACCCTTTGTACGAATTATGCTTCAGTTGAAAAAAAAAATCGTAAAAATTTAGATTTCGTCAAGAAAACTTATTTAGAAGTTGAAAAAAATTCAGACCTCGTCAAGAAAAATTTTAAAGTTGAAAAAAAATCAACCACGTCAAGAAAAATTTTGATTTTTTAAATTGAAAAAAAAATCGTAAAAAATTTAGACCTCGTGATCACACAAATTTTTTTTTGTCACTTTTCAAAGTTTGTGTTTGCCCCCTCTTCCCCGCGAGGCAAAAGGTTTAAATTGACTCAAAATTCGAATTATCAAACATCAAAAATTTACATTTTTTCGGCCATTCTCTAAAATTTGAATTTGGTACCGCCCTACCGCCTCTTTCGGGGTACGGAAAAGAAGATGTAATATCGAAATCGAATTCTTTCACTTCTGTTTTAATTTTCAGGGTTTTTGTATTCATCGAGTCCCTTGTGCTTGTGCATTACCTAGTTCAAAAATATATTGACTTTTCAATAAATAATCAAGAGCAGACCTCGTTAAACATTTTTTTGGGGGGCAAAAATCTCATTTTCAAATTTTGCCTACCTATTTCTATTTTTGACAAAGTTATTAAATTTTCAAGTCGGCAAAAAAATTCCTACCGGATTAACTTTTTAAATTTATAGTTTTGAAAATTTTTTTCATCAAATTTTGCAAAAAAAAAGTCAAATTTTGAAGGTAAAATTTTCTCTAAAATTGAAGGGTTCCAGATTTTTTTCCATCTTCAAAATTGAAAGAAGTAGACTGCCAACTAAAATAGGTAGTCCATTCAAAATCGAAAAGTCGATAAAATCTCAATTTTTCCTTAAAAGCTCCTTGAATTTTGGAAAAATACGATTTATTATACTTGATTGTACGATGGTTGCCTACCTCAGATTTTTTAAGCACTTAACGTAAGCGATATAATGATTGTCATACCAGCCTCAGTGTTATCTATCACACATTAGGGATACTACTAAATAATTAGGCACAGCCGATACAAATTTCAATATTTTTTATTCAGTTTCATCCTTTGACATTCTTAAAATAGGTACCGGTTTCGTTACACATTTAACACATAAAAAATACACTACTTGCAGACAATCATTAAATGACATTCGAGAACCATTTACACCATTCTAAAAATTCGATACAGTTGTACAACTAGGCTTTCAAAGCTCAATATAAAAATTTCATACAAAAAGGCGTTTAAAAATACAATCGACTAAAATTTAAAATTTTTGGTAATATTTAAAGCTCTGCCTTGAATTATACTACTCAGTATCCACGTTTCTTTCAAACAATCGCGTTCGGGCACATGGCCTACGATAAGTTTAGCTTTAGTAATATCGTCAGTTATTCGACCACCGCCTAAAACTACTAATTCTTTGATATCTTCTGTTTTAGGATGATGGCAATTTGGACTAACGTACATTACTCCACTCGAGGTGAAAATGTTGCAGCGGTAGACTGGGCCGAATTTCTGTCGTTTGATACGGTTTCCCTGAGAAAATGAGTAAAAAAAACGAAGGTGAGTAAAGAGAACTAGCGATAAGAATATTTTATGACAATAAAACTGAATAAAAATATCGATACCTTGACAGCAGGCGACAAATCGTATTTTTCAAATCTCTCCTCGTACAACCAACGTTTCTCCGAACACGATGAAAATATCTACGAAGAAAAATTCCATAAATGGTAAGAAAATTATTTTTATTTAATAATAAGGGGTGAAAAAAATTCATCATACCCATTCTTTATCCAATATCCAACATCCTCGAGCTACAGCTTTACACAAATTAACGGTTTTTTTGGAACTGCCACAGATCAAATGAGTAGTTCTAGAGCTAACGTTGTTTTCGATCTCGAAGTAGCCCAACTTTCTAACAGTTTGGTAAATTTTTTCCAACTCTCTGAAATTAAAATTCGTATTAGAAAATTGAACAGAAGAATAATCCAAAGCTAAAGATGAACGGAGCTGAAACTTACGATTGATTGAAATACGTGCAAACGATCGTAGGCTTGGCATGTTTCTTTTGCGATCGACCAGTGATGAATAAACCGGACGAATCCCTAGAATCGATCTTCAAATCGTAAACACTGCTGTATCTTGGCTTGAGATTTTCATCGTCACTGATTTCTGGTTCTTTTCGTTCTTTGGTAGTTTTCGTCCTCGTACGTCTGGTTCTCTTTATCGATAGAAGTTTTCGTTTATCCGTATCGATGGCAGGTTTAGGCTTCGGCGTAGCTGGTACATTTTTATCGATAGTTTGGAAAACGTTCCTTCGCTGGGAAGGTAATTGAACGCTTTCGTCGCTATCTTCGATAATTATATTTCTAATGATATCGTTAGATTTGGCAGCAGAAGTAGCTACGGTACCGGTTCGTGGTTCTACGTTTTCTTTGTTCGTCTTCGGAATGAGGAGTTGGGTCGGTTTGGGTATCTTGGGTGGGTCATTTTTATCGAATAATTGTCTGGATTTTATCTTTTTCTTGTTTACTAACCGAGGTGGGGCACTTTTACGATGATTGGTGAGAATGGACGGTGTAGGGAAATCGCTAACTTCGAGTTCGCTGTCGGGCAGCAGCAGATGTTGCAGTTTGTTGCAAGTTTTGGTGGTTAGATTGAGATTATCTTTGATTTCGTTGAGAAGTTCTATCTTGAATACGTCGTCGGCGGTGCATTTGGACGGAGAGAATAATCTGCGGAGGAGAAAAAAGTTTCAATCCAAAGGTTAATAATGAATTTTTAAAGAACTGGGGACGAAATGACGTTCGACTTACCTTTTGAGAGTGTTGAGAGGAACTGGAATTATGATATTGCCATCGCAAGAATTATTAAATTTGTTCAAAGATTCGACTAGATTTTCTCGTACCAAGTTGGTTTGTTTTTCTTGACTGTTTTGGGTTGAACTGGACGGTACCTGGAAATGATACCATCGTATTTATAAATTTAATTATATCTGTCTTAGCCTATGATGGTGATATTAGGCTACGTACATTGTCAGCTAACTCGCAATGGCCTACTTCGAACCAGAATTCCTTCCATTCGGTTTGTAACTGTTGCAAAAAGCTTTGAGTGTATGAGAATCCGGTATCCGCAAATTTAGCCATACAATGATAATTGATAACTGATTGGTGACTGAGTGGATTATTGTGGACAATAAACAAGACTATGATAACGCTGAAAATATACGTAAAATAATTTAATAAACGATTAATTCATCTGGCCTAAAGTAAAATATGGAACGAATGTGTGAAATAATTTGATTCTTACCAGAAAATCCGTCGGAAATATTGAATTGTGTTTCAAAATCCAGAAAAATATCCGATATTGTGTATAAACAAGCGATTTCGTGCCGGATGCAGGTACAATGAAAGATAAAAAGTAACGTATTTTGGTTCGAACAACGCCGCCAGTAGGTCTGGTCTAGGTCGTGGAGCTGGTTTAATTTGCGCAGGGATTAATTCGGTCGCGGTGAGTAAGGATAACGTCGTTCTAATCATTGATTCAAGATTCAAATTTCAAAAAACAGATCGAGAAATGGACGAAATGGAGAAATTGAGATTCCAGAATTTCGGAGCGACGGGGGGAGGAGTGGTGGTTTTCTTTTCTGTTTTCATTTTCAATAATTTTTCTAATCTAACTATTTTTTTTCTCTTCTCCATGGCTCTCTCATTATCGTATTTACTTTTTCCAAATTATTTCTTGGTTTTTTCCTTTTTTCTTTTTGATTATTTCGTGCAAATTAAATTTATCAAGCGAAATGAAAATGATGAATTGATAATTACTGATAATATGAATAATTGCAACAGTAAGAGTAAGCGTAATTTCGAATTTCCGGGCTTAAATCTTCTTTGGAGAGGGAGAACTGAGAGAATCCCAAAAATGGCTCGTAAAATATTGGAAACTGCCGGAACTGGCCATTTTTCACTTAAAAAAGCCCCTTTCCAGTTTGAATGAATACTTAATTATGGTTGTATAATGACTGATGTTACAATATGTTGAAACTGACCAATTAAAATGGTTAGGTAGGGATTCAGAAAAATTAAAAAGAGCCTTTTCTAATAAGATGATAAAATTGGTGGAAGTTGGTTTTTTGCTGTGAAGGGTAGATTTTTGGGAGAGACATCGCGAGGAAAAATTCTGGCAACTTTTTCGAAAATCACCCAAAATGCAAAAACTAATACATTTTAGGAATCCTCTCGTCAAGCACTTTTGAATGTTTTTCTTTTACCATCCCATTTCGAGCATTTGGGTGAGAGATAATATTGGTTTGCGCAGATTGCAGATTGAGAAAAATGATGGTTACTCGTTCGGGAATTGCTCAAAATGCAAAAACTAATACGTTTTCGGAATCCTCTCGTCAAGCACTTTCGAATGGTTTTTTCACGATCCAAATTGGAGCATTAGAACAAAAGTTGAGTCGGAAGGTCGATGTATGGTCGGCGCCGCGCCGCGCCGCAGAGAAATGCCCGTAACTCGGTCGAAAATCACTCAAAATGCAAAAACTAATACATTTTCGGAATCCTCTCGTCGAGACGAATCGAATGGTTTTTTCACGATCCTAATTGGAGCATTAGAACAAAAGTTGAGTCGGAAGGTCGATGTATGGTCGGCGCCGCGCCGCGCCGCGCCGCAGAGAAATGCCCGTTTTTTCGAAAATTTATGATTTTCAAAAAATTCGAAATTTCGACTAAATCGAGGTCGCTGATTACGAATCTGAACTCCTTTTCACGCGATCGCCCCGCCTTTGCCGAAAAATTCGTATTTTTTGGTGAAAAATCACCATAACTTTGATTAAAATCGACGAAAATGCCATAACTAGTGCATTTTTGGAATCCTCTCGTCGAGACGAATCGAATGGTTTTTTTACGAAAAATTTTGGAGCATTAGAACGAAAGTTGACTTTGCTTCCGGTGCGGCTGATTGATGGATGGTCGGCGCCGCAGAAAAATGCCCGTAACTCGGCCAAAAATGGCTCAAAATACAAAAACTAATACATTTTTGAAATCCTCTCGTCATGAACAAACGAATGGTTTTTTTACCAGCCCATTTCGAGCATTTGGACGGGAGATAGCCTTTTTGCTGCCCGGATATTCGATGGAGGAAAACGCCCGTAACTCGGCCAAAAATTGCTCAAAATGCAAAAACTAATACATTTTTGGAATCCTCTCGTCATGAACAAACGAATGGTTTTTTTACCATCCCATTTCGAGCATTTGGGTGGAAGTTGGTTTTTTGCTGTGAAGGGTAGATTTATGGGGAAGACCTCGCGCACAAAAATTCTGGTAACTTTTTCGAAAATCACCCAAAATGCAAAAACTAATACATTTTCGGAATCCTCTCGTCAAGCACTTTCGAATGATTTTTTTACCATCCAATTTCGAGCATTTGGGTGAGAGATAATATTGGTTTGCGCAGATTGCAGATTGAGTAAAATGGGGAATTGCTCAAAATGCAAAAACTAATACATTTTCGGAATCCTCTCTTCAAGCACTGTGGAATGGTTTTTTCATCATCCAATTTCGAGCGTTCGGGTGGAAGTTGGTTGTTTGCTTTGAAGGGTAGATTCTTGGGGGAGACCTCGCGAGGAAAAATTCTGGCAACTTTTTCGAAAATCATAGAAAATGCAAAAAACTAAAACATTTTTGAAACCCTCTCGTCATGAACATTCATTTTCGCAGAAAAAAGTATGGTAGGTGTCGGGGATGGAAAACTGAAGAAATAATAGTTCTAGTTCTAGTTCCAGTTCCAGTTCCAGTTCCAGTTCTCAGTTCTCATCTGTAGAGTTTCAGGTCTAGTTCCAGTGTTTCAGTTCCAAATTTATTTTTTTCGCATAAATGATGAGGGAAAAATGGAAAACGTTAAGTAGAAGTAGAAAACCTCTTTCTTCCTCCTCCAAAATAAAACAATACAAAAGTAAATAGTTCTTCACATGAGCTTGTTTTACTGATTGAAGTACATAGATTGGTGTGCTTTTTTTTCCAACTTCAAATTTTTTTTCAACTTCAAATTTTTTTGACAAGGTCCAAAATCTTTTCCAAAATTAAAATTTTTCTGTTGTAAAAATCATTTGAAATTTTAAAAAATGAAGAAAAAAGCGGCTGGGAAAAATTTTTTGGCTTGAAGAATTGACCTGGGCGTGTTTTGCAAATTTGCTGTGACGTTGAAGACATTTTGTTACGAAATTGTAATGTTGACAAAAAATTTTAATTATAGGGAAAAAATTTAGACCTCGTCAAAAAAATTTTGAAGTTGGAAAAAAAATTGAGGAAAAAATTTAGACCTAGTCAAAAAATTTTGATGTTGGAAAAAAAGGCCGGAACAAGAAAAACGCGTGGACTTCAGTGGGTGTATGCCTGATAATTGAAATATTAACAATAATTTACCGTAATTACTGAAATATATCAATAAAGTTATATACTTTTGTATGTGAGCCTGGATGTAGAACTACCCGTTGCAGTGGTGTAAATCGTAAATAGGGCCCTAACCTATCACACACCCTATAAAAACAAATTTTATGGAGAGTAAAAATCGTAACTTTTTCAGCTTCATAATTTTCGAAATTTCTCAGAATTTACTTGAAGTTTTTTATTTTTCTACAATTTTGGATTTAAAAAAAAAAAATCAACTTTATGTTACGTAAAATTTTTTGTTTAAAGAAATTTTAATATTGAATAAGTAAAACAAATTTTGACAAAAAAATTTAAGAATTATAATATACTTCGGTAAAAATTTAAAAGTTGAAAATATTTCAACTTCGAATAAATTAAAATTTGAACATGGATCTCCAAAATTCAATTGTCGTCGTCGTCAAAACAAACACCCAAAAATACTGTAATACGCTTTCGATTCGACTTGGACCACAAAATCTTCCACTTTCGATATGGAAATAAATGAAAACGAATGTGCAAAAATTTACTACCTATTTAAATTTTTTCACATAAATATCCACAGCTCCGGTATCGTTCACCCGAACCCTGACAATTTTCACACGTTTCACATTAGTTTGAATTTTAAAATACTCCGTATCATTTTGCTCTCTGGCCTCGATCACATCCCTGGTCAATCGATAATTCGACCCTATTTCGAAAACAGCTCCATATATCGTCCTGTAAAATATATAATTATCCCTCCTTCCGGACACCTCCGGCTTAACCTTAAAATCAAACATGATCTTGGCACACAGCATGGTCATAAAACCGACCCCACGCAGAGCTCTCTTCTTACCCCTCATTAATTCTTCGTTTTCACTCTCGTCCATCCTGCGTTCATACTTAAATTGATCGAATTCTTCGAAAACCGAGGTGAAATCTTGCTCTAGATGAGCTACGGTCACATTAGGGTCATTTTCTATAAATCTAGTCAAGGTGTAAGCTGTGTTATTGATTAGATGTGGCACCAGCTGCATGTCGTATCTGAGGGTCGTACAATAGTACACCTCGAGCTCGTTCAAAACAGTGCTGAAAATCTCCGAATTTGGTATTCGTACCGATTGCCTTCCGTGATCTCCCATTGTCAGGTATCCGGTCGATAGAAAGACAGCCAAAATTGAATCGATTGATTCGGTGATATTCCACGAATCATCGAAATTCATCACTTTCCTCCAAGTCGTCATCTCTTCCAAAGTGTAGGCGAGGTCGTTATAACGTACGAAGGCTCGATTGCTGAACGACAAAGTTTCAAAGACCAGTCTCATCTCGATGTAATGGAAAGATCTGTGGAACATTGGGAATTTTTGACTATCCAGCCAATAATTTCGAATTGCGTAGGTGTTCAAAAAATTCACCATCGAGTAAGGATTGAATAAAAGAAGGCTGCTCAAATCGAAGCCCAATCTGGGGTCTTTGCTGAGCTTATTTATGTAGCCTTTGTCCGATTTGAAGGCCTGTCTGTCTATGATCGTGTATCCCATGTACCATTGCTCAGCTTGAGCTCTTTTGGTCTCTGGTACTTTGAATGAAATGAACAAATCCTCCAAATCTGTTTTGTTGAATCCATAGAATGCCATGGTTTTGTTATCCATTACGTTGAAATTCGGGATATCTGCGAATAAAGGTTCTTTAATGGCAAATACTCCGGTTAGAAGGCCACGATAGAGGTAGATATTTTTTTTCAGAGTGATTCTCATGAATTCGAAGTAAAAACTGACCACTTTTCGTTCATCTTGTTCTTCAAACTCGTCCATGAGATAGGTATTGGTCAAAGGCCAGCTGTATTCGTCGATGAACAGATAGACGAATTTATTAAATTGTCTTTTCAGAGTCCTGCTGAGGAATACAATACTCGAGATTATTTCGGTCTCGTTGTGTTCGTTTCCATTGGAGAATTTCATGAATTGAATCAGCGTCTTTCTGGCGGATTCTTTTTTTACATCGATGATAGTTGGATCGTCGATGATCCTGCGTAATCTACCTACAACGTATTGATGTTCAAGGAAAGCTTTTCTAATTGAGAGTCTGAACGATTCGTAAAATCCGCGATAATCGAGGCTGGAAAATTCTCCCGATAGGTCTAATCGTATTACTGGATATTGGGCCAAATACTTGGCGGTGATATTTTTCTCGTTTGAGATTAAAGGAGGTTTTTTGAACTTGTGATATTTACCATCCTTATCGTAAAGTTCGCCTTTGACGAAGAACTTGAAGCTCCAGGTATCATACAAAGGTACCTCATTGCCTTCGGAATTGACTTGTATTTGTACGAAACTGCTGACCATGTTTAAATTTATGGTTTTGCCCCAGCCTCGTGGCAGGGTGATGGAGATAATTTTGTCTTCTTCGTCTTGTCGCAAAATGTATGAGATGAAAAGTGTTTTGTCGACGATTGCGTCGCTGTTTTCGAGCAGCATTTTGAATGTGGGAGAGTCCAAGGCGATGGATCCGCCGTAAATAGAGTTTCGAGATTCTTTTTCCAGAAGTGAGCAGTGTGAGTGTTTGAAGGTAAGAAAGAGGCAAACAATTACTGATAAGGTGATCATTTTTTTGGGAATGATTTAGATAGGTTGATTGGGTACCTTGGAATCCAGCTGCATGGTGTTGGAAATCAATTGGATGTAAGTTTTTGTGAGCTTGGAGGTGGTTTTTTGGTCCATGGGATAATCAGATTTTGGCACGAAGAGCAGCAATATGTTCGATGTTGATTCTGTGATGAAGTAAAATTTGTACTGTTTGAAGGTATTAGAGAAATTTTCGTTATCAGAGAGAGTTTTATCAGCAGGCTGGGTAATCTTTCCTTAAAATTTTAATCAACATGACTGTGCTTATTTATTTTTATCTGCGTCTATTTTTAATTAATTGATCTGTGAAAAGAACATGGTGTTGTGGGGAAGGTTTGATCCCGATCAAACTTTCCCGCCTAGAAATTTTTTCAACGATTTTTTTTTCAATTTGAGGAAAAAAATAAAAGAGAAATTGATAGTGAAAATTGAAAAAAAATTATAAGTTGAAAAAAATTATTGATTCTTGATGGACAAAATTGAAAAAAAAATGATATAAGCAGATAAAAATTCGAGAAATTTGAGAAAAAATATTGCGAGCTTAAAAATTTGGAATTGAAAAAAAATAGATTCAGAAAAATTAAAGAAAAAAATAGGAAATTTGAAATTCAGAAAAAATCGATTAAAAAGTATGAGTCGAAAGGAATTTGAGAAAACAGTGCGAGTTGAAAAAATTTGAAATTGAGAAAAAATCAGGTGTAAAAATTTTTAAAAAGTTGAGTGTTGAAAAAATAATGTGGGTTTAAAAAAAATAGAAAAAATTTAAGCGAGAAAAAAATTCTTAAAAAATTGAAGATGAAAAAATTCGAAAAGGAATCTGAATTGAAAAGAGTAGGAGTCGAGAAAGAATCAAATGAGGAAAAAATGAAAAATTTTAGAGCTGAAAAATACCTAGTCTAGAAATATGTTTTGAAGCTGAAAAAAAATGGCGATCAGAAAAAATTGTGACGAAAAAGGAAACTAGAGAAATTCAAAGTGGAGAAAAAAATCGATTGAAAAAGTGAAGTTGGAAAAATTCGAAAAGGAATCTGAATCGAAAAGAGTAGGAGTCGAGAAAGAATCAACTGAGGAAAAAATGAAAAATTTTAGAGCTGAAAACTAGTCTAGAAATATGTTTTGAAGCTGAAAAAAAAAATGCGATCAGAAAAAATTGTGACGAAAAAGAAAACTAGAGAAATTCAAAGTTGAGAAAAAAATCGATTGAAAAAGTGAAGTTGGAAAAATTCGAAAAAGGAATCTGAATTGTAAAGAGTAGAAGTCGAGAAAGAATCAATTGAGGAAAAAATGAAAAATTTTAGAGCTGAAAAATAGTCTAGAATTATGGTTTGAAGCTGAAAAAAAAATGGCGATCAGAAAAAATTGAGACGAAAAAGGAAACTGGAGAAATTCAAAGTGGAGAAAAAAATCGATTGAAAAAGTGAAGTTGGAAAAATACGGAGTTGGAAAAATCAGCCGAAAAAATCTAAAAAATGTTGAATTTGAAAAAAGTCCATCAGAAAAAAGGTTTTAAAAAATTGAAGAAAGTATTACGAGTTGAAAAAAAAATTTGAGAAAAGAAGATGATTCGAGAAGTGATTCGAGTCAAAAAATGATTTAATGTTGAGGGAAAATTTGAAGTTGAAAAAATTGTGGATCAGAAAAATTTTGGGAAAAATTTGAATTTAAGAAATTAAGAATAGGGAAAAATCGATTGAGAAAACAATTGAAATAGGAGAAAAATTTACTTAAAAAATTTAAAGATGAAAAAAATCGAAAAATAATCGAGTTGAAAAAAATTGGCGCCGAGAAAAAATTTAAATTTTCAAGTTGAAAAAAATTGTTGGTCAGGAACAATCGCAAAAAATAATGGAAGTTTCAAAACTTTAAGAAAAAAAGGGAAAAATTTGTAGGAAAAATTCGAAGTTAAAAAAATTGTGGATCAGAAAAAATTGGGGGAAAATTTGAATTTAAGAAATTAGGAATAGGTAAAAATCGATTGAGAAAAAAAATTGAAATAAGAGAAAATTTTCATAAATTTGAAGATGAAAAAATTCGAAAAATAATAGAGTTGAAAAAAATTGGCGTCGAGAAACAATTTCAACTTGAAAAAAATTGTTGTGTAGAAAAAATCCAGAAAAATAATGGAGAAGAAAAAAAATAGAAAAAATTGTCGAGTTTGAAAAATTAGGGATTGAGAAAAAATATACCTACTTATTGAAAAAAAAAACTAAAAAAATTTGGGGTTAAGAAAAAATTGAGCTGAAAAATGAAAACAAAAATTCTAAAACAATTTGAGATTGAAAAAATTTGATTAGAAAAAGTTCTAAAGTTGAGGACAAGGAAGTACTTGGTAGAAAAAATTTTATTCTCGAAAAAATTTAGAGTGAAAAGAAATATTAAGCGCAGAAAAAAAATTTCAAGTTTTAAATAACATTATTGTAGCCGGACTGGGTCGTGGATGTTGGAGGAGTCGAAAAGGTGAACAATTATTCATTCAAGGTCTTCCCGTTGCAGCGCTAGTGTTCCCATGCGATGTTTACTACCTGGGTAGTGGGTAGGGTACTGACTCAGCGGAGGGGCGTGTTGCTTCAGTATGCTAATAACCTTCGTCGGGTTAAGGTCTCAGTCATCCTAGTCAGAGTGGCGTGTGCAGTGCAGTGACCTTTTGTTATATTTTTTTTCGCGTTTCCTATTATTCCATGGTGTTTTTTAATCGCGCTGTTTGTTTTAATAATGAAACTGAGCCAATAATTTTTTATGTCTTATTTTTATGAAAATAATTGGTGCGCTTTTAATTTCGCGTTTGGAATCGGCATGGCATATGCAGTAATATTATGGGTGAGTAATTTTTTTATTTATGCGTTACCTCTTTGCGATTCTCCATTTTTTTTTTTTTCGCTTCAAGTTTAAATTTATTATTTTGGTTGCAGTGCATGGTTATATTGTTTGCTAAATCACTTTTTATTTTTTCATTTAATCTACAACATTTTTATTTTCATTTGGTGATTATAATTCAATCGTGGTTTTTATTTTTGATTTTTAATAATGGAATTTTTCGGGGTTGTGTTCTTTTAAAAATAGGTAGACACTTTCTTTTTTTTCCAACTTTTCAAAATTCTAGATTTTCAACTTCCGTTTTGAAATTTTTTCCCCTTTTATAATTTATTTGAATTGAATATCTTTTTATTTCAGTTAATTTTTAGTACAGTGTTTATCGGTTATAAGAACCTTGAAGGGAACTGGAGATTTCGTCACTATAACCGATATGTTCTTATAACCAGAAATGCCTTTTTTCGTTATTAGAGGGATATTTGGTGGGGGAGGGGGAGGGGATGGGTATATAAAATTTAAAGGAAGTGTTATTGATTGAAGAAGAGCTATTTTAGGCTTTCAAACACATTTAGACATAAGGCAATTATTCAATGACCAAAGCGGTAGTAGTCGGATCCTTTTTAAAGAAAGATTGAGTACAGTGCTCGCCACCCATCAAATCAACATTTAAAAACCCAAGATTTACAACTAGGGACAAAATTAAAAACACTAATATCCGTGACGAATTGGTCCCATTCTGCTCTACTGTACTTTTCCACATGTTTTTGTCCACACATTCATAAGATTGAAGTCTTTGTTCACCAGAGTTACTTCAGGTTTCACAAAAAAAAAAAGGTTTTTAATGCCTTGATGTTTTTATATACGATATTTTACACTGCAGGGACCTAAAATCTGGTTCTTAAAAGCGATATGTTCTAATAACCAATGTTCTTAAAAGCGATTACAATTAACATTATGTCTTATGGGAGTTTTGCCGGGACTTTCAAAATCGGTTTTTATAAGCAATATTTTCTTATAACCGGAGTTCTTATAACCGATAAACACTGTACCTCAAATTTCAATTTTGTTTGCATTTAAAAAAAATTCTCATCGAGGCTTCAATTTCATTTCCATCTGAAATGCGAACCTTATGAATTACCTCTGTAGGTACATAAAATTTACGTTCAATCAGTTAAATATTGTGGAGTTCATTTCGTATTTATTTTTTGCTTCTTTAAGTACGAATTTTTCAAAATTTCCTATAATGGATTTCATTTTTTTTATTCATGTAGCAACGTTATTAAACGTTAGGTACTTTCATTTGGAACGTTTTAAAAATTTAGTTTCCAATTTTACTGTCATTGAATGAAATCTATTCAGTAATACGTATTATTTTTTTGTTTCGGTATCGTTCTGAATTTTTTCTAAATCTTGTTTGATATTATTACAGAAAGTAAAGAATTGAATTGAATTTTACTTCCTGGTTCTTATAATTTTTTTAAGTTTTTGAATTTTTTCTTTTGCTGGGAATAATTTTAAAGATTGTTTTCCTTTCATGCAGCGTAACTTTTCAACAAGTGTTTTGAAATTGGTTTTTGCTTTAATTTTTCAAAATTACCAGTTTTGAATTTCTTTGTTGTTTAATTAAAGTATATGTAAACTTTTCAACGTTTTAAAATGGATTTCTTTTTAATTCAACTGATTTTTTTTTTCAACGCTGCCCTTAAATTCGCCTTTGGATTTGAATTTCACTTTCGTTTTATAAAACTTCTTCTACAGACACAATTTTATGACTTTGTTTTTAATGTAGTAAGTGACGTTTTTACGTATTTTCAATTTCAATAAACTAAATTTATTTTTCAAGGGTCAATTTAGCTGTTGATTTTGTACTTTTTGAATTTTCTTTTTCGTTTTTCAATCTCATTTTCGATTTTTAATATTCCTTATTATTATTTTCACTTCTCTTTTGTTTTGTGATTTCACTATTGCCATTTCAAATCCCCCTTTTGAGATTCGATTTTTAATTTTTTCTTTTGTGTTTTAGTTTTCAATTTAATTTTCGTTTTTGGTTTGTTGTCTTACTGCTTTTTTTTCCAATTTATTTTCTCTTGTAAATTTTTTCATTTTAAAAATCCCTTTTGGCTTCTACTTCTTATTTTAGTCTTGAATTAATTTTACTGTTTTTCTTTACTGAAATTCACTTTTCAATTATTGCGAAGTATTTCAATTTATTAATTTCGCGTATTTTTTTAATTTCGTCGCTTTTCAATCTGACTTCAAATTTTAAATTTTGTGTCTGGATTCTGAATTCACTTTCGTTTTTTAATTTTGTTTATTTCTGCATTTCAATCTTGAATTCTAATCTTGCTATCGCTTTTATTCATTAGTTTTGCTTTTTAAATTCCCCTTTTTTCTATTTAATTTGGCTGCACTTTCATTTTCACTTTCGCTGTCCTAAATTAAAATTTTTTAATGCTTTTGTTTTTTGGTTTGTAATTTCACTTTCGCTTCTATTCATTATTTGCTTTTCAAATTACCTAACCTTTTTTTCTTTCAATTTCGCTCAATTTTCATTTTCACTTTTGCTGTTTTGAATTGAAATTTTTCAATGCTTTTGTTTTTAAATTTCTAATTTAACTTTCGATTTTTAATTTTGCTTTTCTCTTGCAAATTACATAATTACTTTTGTTTTTTCAATTCTCCTTTTTTCTGATCACTTTCACTTTTTCATTTCCATTTCAATTTTGCTTTTAAATAAGAATTTTTCAATTCCATTGCTTTTCGCTTCTGATTTCACTTTCGCTTTTTGATTGTGCTGTTCATTTTCGTGTTCTAATCTTGCTTCGTTATTGTTTGTGTTTTTGCTTGCTCCTTTTTAATTTCAATTTCGGGGTTTCTTCTCAATCCATACCTGCTTTTCCTAATTTTTTTTCTCATTCTCGCGTGCTAATTTCAATTTTTCTTTTCAGTCCGATTTTGATTCTTCTTTCCAATTTACTTTTGCTTTTCGATTCCTAATTTTTATTCTCATTCTCGGGTTCTAATTTCGCTTTTTGTGTTAGATTTTGCGTTTACTTTTCCATTTTCATTGTCCTATTTTAAATTGATATTTTTATTTTTTGTTCCTTTTTTTAATACTATATGGTTTTTGGCCTTTAATACGTTCGCGAATCGCTTAAGTGCTTAAATTCGCGTTTTATTCCCTTATGACGTAAAATATCGTATGCAACTCGGGAGATAAATGATTTTCGAAAATCACTTTATCTTCCTTGTTGCATAATATACTATTTTTTATTTTCATTTGGTTTTCTGTTTTCCATTATCGATTTCTTTTCTCAACTCACATTTTGATTTTTCAGTTTTCGGTTTTAGAACTTTGTTTTTCTTTTAATTCCAAGTTTCACTGCTCTATTTTTGATTCTGTTTTTTATTTTACTTTTTAATTTTGCTTTTTATAATTTTTTAAATCTCTAATTAGGTACTTTTTTTCATTTTGTCGCTTCTTTCAAATTTTTACTTTTCAATTTTAATTTTCGATTTCTTCTCTTCATTTTTTTTTTTTTTACTTTTACATGTTTAAATTTTCAATTTTGTAACTTCTTCTCCCTTTCAAGCTACCATTTAAAAATCTGAAAAAATTACAAAAAGCAGCCATTTTAATCTATTTTTCAACCACTTAATTTTCAAGATGGGATCTCCAGACCCCAAAGGGGTACAGGGGTCCACAATTTTGGTCAAAATTCAAAAAAATTGTAAAAGTAGAGTAATACATCGATTGTTATCAATTCGAAGGTGCTTATTTTGAATATGCACTTGGTTTTTTCATCCGATCCCTCTGAACGCAACTATTAGCCCCCTTGGGAGGGTAAAAGTTCTAAAAAATTAAAAATAACGCGTTTGACCTGTCGTTTGTTAGGTATTTGAGGGCAATGAGGTAGAATGTTGGCCTATTTTTTGGATTTGACCCTTCAGTGCCCTCCTAGCCTCTAATTTTGGGGAAAAGTACATTAAAAAGTTGTAATGACGTGTGATTTATCGATTGTCACGCGCCATTTTAAATTTTTCAACATATTTTTACCCAAAATTGGGAGGCTAGGGGAACATTGAAGGGTCAAATCCAAAAAATTAGCCAAAATTCGAACTCAGTATCCTCAAATACCCAAGAAATGACGGGTCACGCGTAATTTTTCATTTTTTCGAATTTTTACCCTCCCAAGGGGGCTAATAGGTGGGTTCAGAGGTATCAGATGAAAAATTGTGGACTCCTGTACCTTTTTGGGGATCTGGAGATCCAATCTTAAAAAATTGGTTGAAAAAAATAAGTAAAAAGGGACTACATACTGTAATTTTTTCAGATTTTTAAATGGATCTATGGTGATCATCGTGAAAATTGAGCTTTTATCACCAAAATTTAACTTTGAGATTTTTAATGCGATTATTGTTTTCGAATCCCTTATCAATTCCTTTTATCTCGAGATATGAGCCTTCAAAGTCATGTACTTCGGCGGAAAATCGTAATGGCTTGAAAATTACAAGACCCACCCCACCCCATTCCCCAGCCTACTTGAGTAATAGAAGAGAAAATAAATAATGGTGGATTCATGAAAAGACCTTATAAAGGAACTCGGAACCAGACTTCATTTTTGGCCTGTTTTAGTGTTGAATAGTCCACCTGTTTAGTTATAAATTATTTTTGCATTTTTTGTTTTTACATAAAAAGGTAATTTTATTTTATGTTTTGTTTACAGATGATTGTATGGTTTCCATTATTTCCAGTTCCAAATCACAACCACAAAGAAAGACGACGGATACAAATTGAAATGTTTTTTCCAGTTTGCAGACACAGTGAGTTTATTTATATGTGATTCTTTTACTTTTCGCGAAATCTTTTTTTCTAACAAAGGCTCTCTCTGGTGTGGTAAGGGGGTCATTTGGCCTCTGGTCCAACTTTGGAAAAATGCTTAGGCCATTCAATTTGCCATGGTAGGAGATGATTTTAGAGCGCATGAGTGAATTTTTATCCATCCCTGGGGGGGGGTGGCTAGGGGGTCAAAATACGCGATTTTCAAGCCAAAAGCTCATAAAAATTTTATCTCCTCGAGTTTTCAACCGATTTTCTCCAAACTTGGCACAAAGGTGTAGTGGTTCTAGGGGGGAACGCCCTGAAATTTTTTCAGATTTTTTAGACCACTTTAATGACCTTGAGTTTGACTTTTGATAATTTCAAATCGCCCTGGGGGCAGGGTTTGGGGCTGTCTGAAATTTTTTTTTAAATTTGAATTTATCGATATACCTATTTCACGTTTCTGAGAATTTTGTCAGATTTTTTCAGGAGGTGGAATGTGGTCAAGTGTTCAAAAAAACGCTGTAATTCATCTTTTTTATAGCTTAAAATCATTGTTTTTCTTCAATTGTTCATTTTCCATAATTTCCAGCTAAAAATATTGTAATCCCCCCTCCTCTGTGCCTCATTGCGACCTTTATTTATTTATTTATTTCATATGACTCTATCACCCAGATTCAACTATAAACATCTTGCTGCCGAAATTTTACAACCCTTCAAATTTAAAAAAAAAGGAATAGAAAAAAATTAAAGGGCAGTATGTGACTAGAATTCTGAATATAGAAGCTAGATACCCCCTCCCCAGATGTGATGTCGTAAATTTTATTGCCCTGTTTTGAAATTCATCTCCCAAATTTTACTTTCTTTTAAACTCCGAAGCAACCATAAAAAAAAGTACAAAAGATAGGCCGCCAGATGAGATGTCGTAAATTTGATTGCCCCACTCAAAAATGAATCGGAATTCAAGGTCAATAATGTGGTCAAAAAAATCTGAAAAAATTTCAGTGCATTCCCCCGTAGTGCCACTACCTTTGTGTCAAGTTTGGGGAAAATCGGTCGAAAACTCGAAGAAATAAAATTTTTATGAGCTTTTGGCTTGGAAATCGCGTATTTTGACCCCCCGACCCCCAGTGGTGGGATAAAAATTCGCTCATGCGCTCTAAAATCATCTCCTACGCCAGGGTTGCGAGAACGGATCGAGTTCCGTTCCGTTACCGTTCCGTTTCGTTCTAAAAATAATTTTTCCGTTCCGTTACCGTTCCGTTTCGTTCTAAAAATAATTTTTCCGTTCCGATACCGTTCCGTTTCGTTCTAAAAATAATTTTTCCGTTCCGTTACCGTTCCGTTCCGTTCTAAAATGGCAATTTTATCTGTTCCGTTATTCCGTTCCGTTCCCGTTCTTGCAACTCTGGTTCCGGCAGTTCCAGTGTCCTTTTCCGGCGCCAAATTTCTGTTTTTAAGATATTGTCAATTTTCGCCAAAAATATTTGATTGAAGATTTATTATTATTAATATTGAATCTGTTTTGTCCAAGCAGGGTTGCGAGAACGGATCACGTTCCGTTCCGTTCCGTTCCAAAAATAATTTTTCCGTTTCGTTACCGTTCCGTTCCAAAAATATTTTTTCCGTTTCGTTATCGTTCCGTTCCGTTCCGTTTCCGTTCTCGCAACCCTGCTCCTACCATGGAAAAGCGAATGGCGTAAGCATTTTTCCAAAGTTGGGCCAGAGGCCAAATGACCCTCTTACCACACCAGAGCCTTTGATCATAGTTTCGTTTACCTAATTATTGAATTTTCTTGTTAGTTTTTAATGAACTTAGGTACTATTTTTTTTTGATAGTTGCGATTGTTCGTTGATTTCCTTTTTTTTTCATGACGTTTCAAGTTGAATTTATTTTATTTATTTTTAATGTTTACTCATGACAATGTAATTTTTTTGCAGAGATGGTCGTGATTCACGTGACTGCAAGTCCACGCCCATCAAGTTTCAAATTTTTATCAAATTACATTGCTCTCCTCGCACCTACTTGATAGTTAATCATGTCACAGGTAAATTTATGCTTCAAACTTCTGTTTTTTGATTAATTACCTATTTTTTAGTTCAAATTTTGATATTTTTGTTACTTTTGGGAGTTTCAAATTCAATTGTTGATTCTTGCCTACTTCTTACCGTAATTAATGTAGGTATTTGTTTGTATATTTTTCAGGACTTTCTGCCCCAGATAATAATGAGTTATTTACACACATCGCATTGCTCAGAGTTTTTCCGAATAATACGCAGGTAAAGTGATTTTGTTTCATTTTTTGAGTGATTTTTTTTTCATTTTTATGAAGTAAAAAGTGCTTCGATGTTGGAAAATAATTCGCGTTTTAATTAATAATCATTATTATTGTTTCGTGTTTTGTTTTTAGCATTGAGGTGTTAGCTCCCTGGAATATTTCAAGAGCGTCCGATTCTTGAAAAGGTTACAAATAGAAATCCATATTAGTTGCAGTAGGTAAGAAATTCAAGCATGGTTTATTTTCAAGTTTTATTTTCGCTTGCATACAAGATTGGTTTTCATTTCATTTCAACTATTATTTTTTTTCAAACGAGTATTGTGTTAAAATGTTTCTTACGTTAGTCAATTTCTACATGATCTTTACTTGTTTTTTATTTCTTTTGTTGTTTTATTGCAGATGTTCCATGAATGGATAATGTTTTTTTGTGTACCTATACCCACTTTTTACCTACCTGAAACGCAGATGGATTATGCTGTGATAAGTTTTCCACAGAATTTTATCATAATGTGAGTAAGTATTATTTACCTTTGATCTCTTTTGCTGTTTTCATTTTAATTTTAGAATTTCGCTGCTTTTTTTCCTTCTTAAATGAAGTTTTCAATGGGCTAGTTTTTGTATGTATATGTTTTTGCGTGATCTGCGTCGACTTATTTTCTTCAGTGACCTAATTTATTTATTTATTTTTTTTTTTTGGTGCTTGTGTGTGTTCCAAACTGACCGTTTTTTTTTTTTCATTTTTTCAGGTTGTTGGAAATTTTCTCTTTATTGGACTTTTTTGTTGGCTCTCGTGAAGACTATGAAGAAAATGCATCTGTGATCTCTGCCACCTTTCCTCCTGTTGCAAAACATTCAAGATTGGGTACCTACTATTTACATTAAATCATTGGTAAGTATTTTTTTAAAATAATTTCTGCTTCGTTTTGTTTTGTTTTTTCAAGTTTAATACCTGTTTTCACGTGTTTTAACTTTGTGTCTAATTTTACAGACTTTTGGAGAAGTCTCGCATCTTCTGTGTCTGTATATTTCAGTGCGCTGTTATTTTTCGTCGTCCTCAAGCGATTTATATGTATTTATTCCTGCGCCAATTTGACTTCCATTTGCTCAACTGAGGATCTCCAATCAAATCGTGAGTTTTTTTTCATCTTTGTACCCATGTTTTAAAAATAATTTTTCGAACAGTCAAATTTTTTCCATTTAAATTTTTCCAAATTGAGTTTTTTCGATTTCATAATCTTGAAATTTTTTTCCAAATATTTAGTGAAAATAAATATTAAATTTTAAAAAACGTAAAGTTACAAAAAATTTTCAAATTAGAATAAATTTTTCATTGGAAAAAATTGGACAATTGGAAAATATCATGAATTTTATTAAATTAGAAGAAGTTTTAAAATCACTCGAAAAATTTAACAATTTGAAGATATTTCTTTAAAAAATAATAGGTATAAATTTGGAAAAGTTTTTAAAAATTCAACGTACAATATTGAAAAAAAATCTCTTGATACATATTGGAAAAATTTCACAATTTTGAAAAAATTTTATTCAAACATTTCTTCAATTTATTTTCAAATTTATACTTTTTGAAAATGTCGGAGAATTCGAAAATAACTTTTGAATTACAAGAAATTTTCAATTTTATTTTTCAAAATTTTTCTCTTATTAAATAACTTATTACCTACCTATTGTTATAATTATATTAACGTTAATTTTATTAATACGATTCTGTTTCATTCCAGGATTAGCAATTTTCAACAACTCGAGAACGAACACCAGATCTGTGGAAGTAAATAGTGCCAAAGGATTTCTCCAATAAATTGTGTACTTGCAGTACGTGGAACTTCCGAAAAATAATTGCTGAGGTAACTATTGAATTTATTCTCAATAATTTTTCAATGTTTTTTGTTATGTCTCAATTTGGATTATTTTAGTACCGCCTTCGTAAGTGATAAAATAATTTCTCTACATTCGGGCTATTCAAGTTGCCTATCCTATATTTTCATAGGCGGTTTTTTCTTTCGTAGAAATCGTATTATTAAATCGGAGACGATGCGATTTTGGACGAATTTTGAAGCTGGAATATTTGAAAAACATTCGTCTCCTTATTTGGGTGAAATATTTTCTGTTGACGTCGGAGGAAAACTTACACTTGTATTATCGAGCGATCAGCGTGAGGGTGAGTAACGAAATGTTGCATTCTTGAAATTTGTGGTTTGCAGACAGTTGAAAATTGTTTTTTATTCTATTTTAGGTACATAATTTTCTACTTACCTTAAATTGTAGTTCTTTGGAATTAGTATTTATGTCAAATTACCTACCTTGATTTTTTTTATTTTACAGATTTGTGGAGAGTTTTCTTTGTCAGTCGAAGTTTCATGGATTATTCTTGTGGAGTGATTCTCTCATGTGATGAATTTTCTTCGTTCGCTTTTCTGAAGATTTTTTCCAAATTCAAATGATTATGATTTAAATAGGTAAGTATTTTTTTTTTGCATTTTATTCGATCAGTTTTTCACTAAAATTGAAAATTTTCTATTGTTTTATAATCCTTTCTTTTTTATCTTCAATTTGCAGGATTTAGAAAATGACTTTCAGTATGGCAGTGTTGATAAATTTTTCGATTTTCTTTACAGAAAGTGTTTTTCAATATTCAGTGATCGTGATATCAGTTGTAAGTTTTTTCACTTCAATTAATGAGTTTTTCAATTTTATAATATTAGATAATTTTTCTTGTTTTTATTTTGCAGAATTCAGCTTACCTTTCCCAGTGGCAGTCTTCATTTTAATATTTGTTGTAACTTATTTTACTGGTTTTCTTTTTACAGAATAATTTCAACGATCAGTTCTCCGTTGGCTCTTGCGGAGAGAAAATCTCAACTTGCAGATTTTGATTTTTTTTTTTAAATATTTTCGATGCATATTATGCTTTTTTGAATTTTCGAATTGTTGAATTTGTAATGAATCGGGTAATTAATTATTAATTTTCGCAAATGTCATTGAAAGGGCTTTTAATTATTTTTTTAAGTATTTAGAATTTGTATGTTTATGTATCTAACGAATGATTTGTGACTTAATTTAACCATAGCTGTTTTGATATTTGTGTCCGAGCTTTTTTTTCGCAGTTTAAATTTTATTTTACCTTTTTTTTTTTTCAAATAACGTAGACGTATTAAAAAAAAACTCGTTTATTTTCAAATTATATTTAATTAGAATAATATTGATAAGTGATGTAATTCTCGCACATGTGTATTAAAAATTACGAATATTCTAATTAGGTTAATATAGATATGGCCCCTAAATGGGAGCAGGATCGGATTCCTGCTCCAACTCCTAGTCGCACGTCCACGTCGTGGGGGCTGGGACCTCCTCGAACTTGAAAGTTCGGGGTGCAAACGCGACAGGGGGGCGTGTCGAAGAGATTCTTCGACACGCTGTCTTTCAAAATTATAATTTTCGGTTTTGGAAGGGGGAGTAAAATTGAAATTTTTGATTTGGGCAAAATTGGTGAATCAGGTAAGTTGTCTCATACAGGGTCACCCTAATACCTTCGTTAGTATCGGGTCACCCTGCATGAATCGGTTTCGGTGGGTGAATTATGCAACGTCATCGGTGCCTGGGTGCCTTTGACGGTGCATTTTTCTCTCGCCGACCCGTCTTTTTGGTAGTCGTAGGGATTTCTTATGACCTGCGTAATGCGCGAAATCTTGTGGCTTTGCTGAGGGTCTTTGATCCCCATATCTACCTTGGCAAATCCGGGATGGAGGGCATTACGTGGCTCGACGGGTAATCAGGTGTCTGGTCTTTTTCATCGTGACAAGCAAAATTTGAAGATGGTCGGACCCGGACGCTCTTTTTAGTACCGTAAAAAATTGAAAAACCGTTTTTTTGTTTTTTGGTTTTTTTAGGATACTAAAAAGAGCGTCCGGGTCCGACCATCTTCAAATTTTGCTTGTCACGATGAAAAAGAGCAGACACCTGATTGCCCATCGAGCCACGTAATGCCCTCCATCCCGGATTTGCCAAGGTAGATATGGGGATCAAAGACCCTCAGCAAAGCCACAAGATTTCGCGCATTACGCAGGTCATAAGAAATCCCTACGACTACCAAAAAGACGGTTCGGCGAGAGAAAAATGCACCGTCAAAGGCACCCAGGCACCGATGACGTTGCATAATTCACCCACCGAAACCGATTCATGCAGGGTAACCCGATACTAACGAAGGTATTAGGGTGACCCTGCATGAGACAACTTACCTGATTCACCAATTTTGCCCAAATCAAAAATTTCAATTTTACTCCCCCTTCCAAAACCGAAAATTATAATTTTGAAAGACAGCGTGTCGAAGAATCTCTTCGACACGCCCCCCTGTCGCGTTTGCACCCCGAACTTCCAAGTTCGAGGAGGTCCCAGCCCCCACGACGTGGACGTGCGACTAGGAGTTGAAGCAGGAATCCGATCCTGCTCCCGTTTAGGGGCCATTTCAATAAAAAAATTATAAAACTAATTTTTTTACTTTTTTTGAAGTTTATTTATTCCACGAACGTCAATAGACAACTGAAATAAATGGTCTGCTTTCCAAAACTGTCGTTGCAGAACTGAATTCAAGTTGGGTTCTCGAACTATTTCTGTACACAATAAAATATCTTCATTTTATCTGAAATAAAAATTACATCATAATAATTATTTTTTACTTATGTATAATACTCTGAATATTGAGGGGGGGAAAAAAGTATCAACTGATACCTAATCGCAGTCGATAGGTATTTAAAACAAGAAAAAATTTGAATAAGCTCCAGAAAATTGGCAATAGAAAAAACCATAGGTACACTGGAAATTCATTCAAAAATTAGAATTATAGGTAAGTAATATCTAATAGGTATTTAAAGAAAGGTAACGAAACAAGATCGAAGTGAAACAAGGATAATTTCGATTAAGAAAAATACAAATAAAAGAAGAAATTTTGTTGTAAAACAATAGAAAAATATGACCGATTATTCAATGATTTAAAAGGACAACTGCGATGAACATGGTTAAAATTTTGAAAAAAGTCGGGTGCTTTTTTTCAAAAAAAAAAACTTGAAACTTTAAAAATTGAATTTTTTTAAATCTTAAGAAATAATTTTTTATTCAATTTTGACCACGAATAATTCAATACTGTTCAATAATTCGTTTAAACAAAAATAAAAACCTTAAAAGTCACCTATTTTTGAAAGCAACCAAAAATGTAAAATATTCAGTAATATTTTAAATTGAAAAAAAAAATCAAAGGCACTTGATTTGAAAAAAAAAAAATCATAAATAATGGCAAAAATGTCTGAACTTGATTTGCTTATCATCAAATGAATTTCAATTCGGGAAACCTGATAATCCTGTCACCAGCCTAAAACTGAAACAGTTTCTGAATAAAATTATAAAAAAAAATTCTAATGAAATGTATACGTGCTTGATTTCTTAAAAAAAAAAAAACTTATCAACTACCTACTCGAATGAAGCATTAAAACATTTACCGACAAGCCACCATTAAAAATTGAAATTTGATATTCGGTAAGTACATGCATTAAAATTTTACTTTATGTGTACCTAAGAGTAAAAGGAAACATTCAAATAACTTACCCACGTTTGGTATCCATGTTGTTTATCCAATATGAGCAGAATAATCGTCTGGAATTGGTCTGTGGCTCTTCACGTTCACAAAACAATTACCATTCACCTCAGAAACTCGGTCACAGATTGCGTATTAATTATTTGAAAAATTAAAATTCGTAAAAACGAAAAACAACTGCTGAAACACATTAAAACAGATTTCATAAAATTATAAAACAGTTGCCAACATTTGGTATTCAAATTGAACCGATATAAATGGAAAATATGTACAAACTTTGCTCAGAAGATGTTACTCCTTTGAGAGATCACAATGAACTGAGCTGAATTGAAACTCCACCAATCTAATTATAAATAAATGGAGTATTTCTCTGGAGATATTTTTATGGTCTTTCTCATCGTCCAACGCAGCGAAACTCTGAAAAAAAAAGAAAATCGAAATAGGATCGCATCGCAGCACTATAATAAAATATCAGGTAAAAAAAACGAATATTATACCTACATACCAGATAGAATTAATTTATCGGACATGTTTAACATAAATAAATTTTTTTACTTTTCTATTGCCAATAGATACGGTGAAAACGTGTGAATCTTTGCTATTTTCTATTCATCAGGCAGCCAAACGACTTTTATTCAAATTCTTGGTAATGGCAGAAGGGCAGAACACCTGAAACAATCAAATTTTTTGGTCTCCAACAGATCGGGTGAAAAACTGACAAATCTTCGATATTTTATTCTCATTACACAGCTTCTTTTGCAATTCGAATTCTAGTATTGAAATGAGCACAGTTAGAGCTTAAAAATTCAAAAGAAAACGATTAAAAATCTTACCCATAAATTTCCAA
This sequence comes from Pseudococcus jackbeardsleyi, assembly GCA_038380155.1. Classification (NCBI taxonomy): domain Eukaryota; kingdom Metazoa; phylum Arthropoda; class Insecta; order Hemiptera; family Pseudococcidae; genus Pseudococcus; species Pseudococcus jackbeardsleyi. The sequence continues at coordinate 18,061,391 of CM076241.1, forward strand.
CAAATCCAGGAAAAAACTCGCACATCTTCGCCATTGCTTTCCATTTCACTGCTTCTTTTGAAATGTGAAGACTTGAAAAATCGGCACAATACCTGGACAAAAATAAATCAACAACTTTTTCAGTTTTAAAGCTACAGAAGCTGAATAAAATCGCGAAAAAGCATTACGTAAAAAAATGAGCGAAACAAAATTTCACAACTTGAAATAAAACTAAAATTACACCAGATGTCGAATAAAATCAATTACTTAATGAAATTAAATCGTACAAAAATCATATTTAAGTAGTTTCAACATACTCTTGGTAACTTGTTCCGATCGCCAATAAAACGAATTTTGTTTGTTTATTCCATTACTCAGCTTCTTTCAACCGTTTGAAGTATATCTGCACCTAAAAAGAAAGAAAATGGGTAGATTAAAATGATCTGATCAAATTTAAAAAATAATATAAATGAACAAAATACGGAGAAAAACGAAACGTAAGATTTAACGATCAAAAATCGAAAATAAAACCTAAAACGGAATTAAAAATCTTCGAAAAAATAGAAAAACGAATTTAAAAAATGTAAACCAGAATAGAATTTAAAATAGAAACTAATAAGGTAGGTGTAATTCCTACAAAAAAAAAAGAAAATTGAAGAAAATTCAGTTCTCACTTGATTCACGATCGATAGGTACTCCATAGATCCATAGAAGCTTCTGGAACAGCAGGCATAGAACAAAAGACGACGCTCCATTTTCAAGTAGTAATTTACTCCTGAAAAAACAAACAAACAATTGCATTAAATTAAAAACTGAACCGACAATATTAATAATCAAATCTCATCAAAGGCGATTAATGAAAAAAAAACCACTTGATTAAAATCTGAAACCATCCAATTTGATAAAAATAAGCATAAATTTTCAACATTCTAAATCGAGACTTCGCAGAGCACACAAATTACAGACTGAAACAGTTTTGTTTGTAATTTATCTGAAATAAATGTAAAAAAAAATTAAAATAAGGACATGTGATTACATCACTAACAAAAAATTCAATTTATCGAAAATAAAAATTTTAAAAAAATCGGAACGAAAAATTCAGGCAATTAATGTGGCAAAACAAGACAAATTTACTCATTTAGACGAAATTCCAAAAATTGTCGCCTAAAACCGAATTCAAATTAGGTATAGCTAGAAGTACCTACATCGTTTGATATCAAAAATTGATCTGCAACGAGAACGACTCAAGAGCAAAAAACGTGTTACAAATGATGGACACTAAACCTTCTCACAAACAAAAAAAAGGAAACTAAAAGTAGGTATTACCAAAAGGAAAAAAAAAACAAATAAAACATCTCAGATAAATTAAAAGCCTTGATCACTGTATAAAAAATCAGATGCTCACCAAAACGAATACTTCAATTTATATCAGAACGCAAATCAAAAAAGCAATAACTATTGCTTCACTCAAAGCAGTATTAAAAATACTCTACTTAGGTATTTAAAAAACCACCACGATTAAAAACCGCAATGAAGTGACACAAAAAATACAAAAAAAATACCTAAGCGGCAAATTTTTTAAAAAAACCAACATACCACGATTGAAAACCACAAAACCAAAAAAAATAAGCGGTAAAATTTTTCTGCGTATTTTAAAATGAAGATGAACAAAAAGAATACACATTGTAAACAATACATTAATTATTTACCACAAAAGAAACAAAAAAAATAAGCAGCAAAAGGTTATAAAGCTACACTTGGACAACCTCATACCACTATACTGAATAGCCATGCTCCTACTAATGACGATAGTACTACTTAAAATTGGAAAGAGGATGAATCATCCGGTTTAGGTGGCAAGATCGCCTTATTTATTAAGGGCATAGTTCCTGCGTTGAACTCGGCTCATCGACGCGGACATTTTGACAGGGTCACTTTTCACTTCCGGTCCATTCCCGCGATTTTCGCCTAAAACTACGCTAAAATGATCCGAATCGACGAGCCATCGGTGCCGTTGGACTCGACACGTCGACGCGGTCATTTTGATGGGGCCGGGGGGGGGGTAGTCGTCACTTTTGACTTGCCGTCAATTCCAACGAATTTCGCCTGGAACTCCGCTGGAACGGTCCGAATCAACGAACCGATGGTCGCGTTGAACTGGCTCGTCGATTGGCACCCTGCCGTCGGAGCTATGGGTGAAAATCCGTGGAATTGACCGGAAGTCAAAAGTGACCACATCAAAATGACCGCGTCGACGAGCCGAATCCAACGGCACCCACGGCTCGTCGATTGGCACCCTGCCGTCGGAGCTATGGGTGAAAATCCGTGGAATTGACCGGAAGTCAAAAGTGACCACATCAAAATGACCGCGTCGACGAGCCGAATCCAACGGCACCCACGGCTCGTCGATTGGCACCCTGCCGTCGGAGCTATGGGTGAAAATCCGTGGAATTGACCGGAAGTCAAAAGTGACCACATCAAAATGACCGCGTCGACGAGCCGAATCCAACGGCACCCACGGCTCGTCGATTGGCACCCTGCCGTCGGAGCTATGGGTGAAAATCCGTGGAATTGACCGGAAGTCAAAAGTGACCACATCAAAATGACCGCGTCGACGAGCCGAATCCAACGGCACCCACGGCTCGTCGATTGGCACCCTGCCGGCGGAGCTATGGGCGAAAATCGCTGGAGTTGACCGGAAGTCAAAAGTGACCACATCAAAATGACCGCGTCGACGAGCCGAATCCAACGGCACCCACGGCTCGTCGATTGGCACCCTGCCGGCGCAGCTATGGGCGAAAATCGCTGGAGTTGACCGGAAGTCAAAAGTGACCACATCAAAATGACCGCGTCGACGAGCCGAATCCAACGGCACCCACGGCTCGTCGGTTGGCACCATGCCGGCGCAGCTATGCGGTCAAATCGCTGGAGTTGACCGGAAGTCAAAAGTGACCACATCAAAATGACCGCGTCGACGAGCCGAATCCAACGGCACCCACGGCTCGTCGATTGGCACCCTGCCGGCGCAGCTATGGGCGAAAATCGCTGGAGTTGACCGGAAGTCAAAAGTGACCACATCAAAATGACCGCGTCGACGAGCCGAATCCAACGGCACCCACGGCTCGTCGATTGGCACCCTGCCGGCGCAGCTATGGGCGAAAATCGCTGGAGTTGACCGGAAGTCAAAAGTGACCACATCAAAATGACCGCGTCGACGAGCCGAATCCAACGGCACCCACGGCTCGTCGATTGGCACCCTGCCGGCGCAGCTATGGGCGAAAATCGCTGGAGTTGACCGGAAGTCAAAAGTGACCACATCAAAATGACCGCGTCGACGAGCCGAATCCAACGGCACCCACGGCTCGTCGATTGGCACCCTGCCGGCGCAGCTATGGGCGAAAATCGCTGGAGTTGACCGGAAGTCAAAAGTGACCACATCAAAATGACCGCGTCGACGAGCCGAATCCAACGGCACCCACGGCTCGTCGATTGGCACCCTGCCGGCGCAGCTATGGGCGAAAATCGCTGGAGTTGACCGGAAGTCAAAAGTGACCACATCAAAATGACCGCGTCGACGAGCCGAATCCAACGGCACCCACGGCTCGTCGATTGGCACCCTGCCGGCGCAGCTATGGGCGAAAATCGCTGGAGTTGACCGGAAGTCAAAAGTGACCACATCAAAATGACCGCGTCGACGAGCCGAATCCAACGGCACCCACGGCTCGTCGATTGGCACCCTGCCGGCGCAGCTATGGGCGAAAATCGCTGGAGTTGACCGGAAGTCAAAAGTGACCACATCAAAATGACCGCGTCGACGAGCCGAATCCAACGGCACCCACGGCTCGTCGATTGGCACCCTGCCGGCGCAGCTATGGGCGAAAATCGCTGGAGTTGACCGGAAGTCAAAAGTGACCACATCAAAATGACCGCGTCGACGAGCCGAATCCAACGGCACCCACGGCTCGTCGATTGGCACCCTGCCGGCGCAGCTATGGGCGAAAATCGCTGGAGTTGACCGGAAGTCAAAAGTGACCACATCAAAATGACCGCGTCGACGAGCCGAATCCAACGGCACCCACGGCTCGTCGATTGGCACCCTGCCGGCGCAGCTATGGGCGAAAATCGCTGGAGTTGACCGGAAGTCAAAAGTGACCACATCAAAATGACCGCGTCGACGAGCCGAATCCAACGGCACCCACGGCTCGTCGATTGGCACCTGCCGGCGCAGCTATGGGCGAAAATCGCTGGAGTTGACCGGAAGTCAAAAGTGACCACATCAAAATGACCGCGTCGACGAGCCGAATCCAACGGCACCCACGGCTCGTCGATTGGCACCCTGCCGGCGCAGCTATGGGCGAAAATCGCTGGAGTTGACCGGAAGTCAAAAGTGACCACATCAAAATGACCGCGTCGACGAGCCGAATCCAACGGCACCCACGGCTCGTCGATTGGCACCCTGCCGGCGCAGCTATGGGCGAAAATCGCTGGAGTTGACCGGAAGTCAAAAGTGACCACATCAAAATGACCGCGTCGACGAGCCGAATCCAACGGCACCCACGGCTCGTCGATTGGCACCCTGCCGGCGCAGCTATGGGCGAAAATCGCTGGAGTTGACCGGAAGTCAAAAGTGACCACATCAAAATGACCGCGTCGACGAGCCGAATCCAACGGCACCCACGGCTCGTCGATTGGCACCCTGCCGGCGCAGCTATGGGCGAAAATCGCTGGAGTTGACCGGAAGTCAAAAGTGACCACATCAAAATGACCGCGTCGACGAGCCGAATCCAACGGCACCCACGGCTCGTCGATTGGCACCCTGCCGGCGCAGCTATGGGCGAAAATCGCTGGAGTTGACCGGAAGTCAAAAGTGACCACATCAAAATGACCGCGTCGACGAGCCGAATCCAACGGCACCCACGGCTCGTCGATTGGCACCCTGCCGGCGCAGCTATGGGCGAAAATCGCTGGAGTTGACCGGAAGTCAAAAGTGACCACATCAAAATGACCGCGTCGACGAGCCGAATCCAACGGCACCCACGGCTCGTCGATTGGCACCCTGCCGGCGCAGCTATGGGCGAAAATCGCTGGAGTTGACCGGAAGTCAAAAGTGACCACATCAAAATGACCGCGTCGACGAGCCGAATCCAACGGCACCCACGGCTCGTCGATTGGCACCCTGCCGGCGCAGCTATGGGCGAAAATCGCTGGAGTTGACCGGAAGTCAAAAGTGACCACATCAAAATGACCGCGTCGACGAGCCGAATCCAACGGCACCCACGGCTCGTCGATTGGCACCCTGCCGGCGCAGCTATGGGCGAAAATCGCTGGAGTTGACCGGAAGTCAAAAGTGACCACATCAAAATGACCGCGTCGACGAGCCGAATCCAACGGCACCCACGGCTCGTCGATTGGCACCCTGCCGGCGCAGCTATGGGCGAAAATCGCTGGAGTTGACCGGAAGTCAAAAGTGACCACATCAAAATGACCGCGTCGACGAGCCGAATCCAACGGCACCCACGGCTCGTCGATTGGCACCCTGCCGGCGCAGCTATGGGCGAAAATCGCTGGAGTTGACCGGAAGTCAAAAGTGACCACATCAAAATGACCGCGTCGACGAGCCGAATCCAACGGCACCCACGGCTCGTCGATTGGCACCCTGCCGGCGCAGCTATGGGCGAAAATCGCTGGAGTTGACCGGAAGTCAAAAGTGACCACATCAAAATGACCGCGTCGACGAGCCGAATCCAACGGCACCCACGGCTCGTCGATTGGCACCCTGCCGGCGCAGCTATGGGCGAAAATCGCTGGAGTTGACCGGAAGTCAAAAGTGACCACATCAAAATGACCGCGTCGACGAGCCGAATCCAACGGCACCCACGGCTCGTCGATTGGCACCCTGCCGGCGCAGCTATGGGCGAAAATCGCTGGAGTTGACCGGAAGTCAAAAGTGACCACATCAAAATGACCGCGTCGACGAGCCGAATCCAACGGCACCCACGGCTCGTCGATTGGCACCCTGCCGGCGCAGCTATGGGCGAAAATCGCTGGAGTTGACCGGAAGTCAAAAGTGACCACATCAAAATGACCGCGTCGACGAGCCGAATCCAACGGCACCCACGGCTCGTCGATTGGCACCCTGCCGGCGCAGCTATGGGCGAAAATCGCTGGAGTTGACCGGAAGTCAAAAGTGACCACATCAAAATGACCGCGTCGACGAGCCGAATCCAACGGCACCCACGGCTCGTCGATTGGCACCCTGCCGGCGCAGCTATGGGCGAAAATCGCTGGAGTTGACCGGAAGTCAAAAGTGACCACATCAAAATGACCGCGTCGACGAGCCGAATCCAACGGCACCCACGGCTCGTCGATTGGCACCCTGCCGGCGCAGCTATGGGCGAAAATCGCTGGAGTTGACCGGAAGTCAAAAGTGACCACATCAAAATGACCGCGTCGACGAGCCGAATCCAACGGCACCCACGGCTCGTCGATTGGCACCCTGCCGGCGCAGCTATGGGCGAAAATCGCTGGAGTTGACCGGAAGTCAAAAGTGACCACATCAAAATGACCGCGTCGACGAGCCGAATCCAACGGCACCCACGGCTCGTCGATTGGCACCCTGCCGGCGCAGCTATGGGCGAAAATCGCTGGAGTTGACCGGAAGTCAAAAGTGACCACATCAAAATGACCGCGTCGACGAGCCGAATCCAACGGCACCCACGGCTCGTCGATTGGCACCCTGCCGGCGCAGCTATGGGCGAAAATCGCTGGAGTTGACCGGAAGTCAAAAGTGACCACATCAAAATGACCGCGTCGACGAGCCGAATCCAACGGCACCCACGGCTCGTCGATTGGCACCCTGCCGGCGCAGCTATGGGCGAAAATCGCTGGAGTTGACCGGAAGTCAAAAGTGACCACATCAAAATGACCGCGTCGACGAGCCGAATCCAACGGCACCCACGGCTCGTCGATTGGCACCCTGCCGGCGCAGCTATGGGCGAAAATCGCTGGAGTTGACCGGAAGTCAAAAGTGACCACATCAAAATGACCGCGTCGACGAGCCGAATCCAACGGCACCCACGGCTCGTCGATTGGCACCCTGCCGGCGCAGCTATGGGCGAAAATCGCTGGAGTTGACCGGAAGTCAAAAGTGACCACATCAAAATGACCGCGTCGACGAGCCGAATCCAACGGCACCCACGGCTCGTCGATTGGCACCCTGCCGTCGGAGCTATGGGTGAAAATCCGTGGAATTGACCGGAAGTCAAAAGTGACCACATCAAAATGACCGCGTCGACGAGCCGAATCCAACGGCACCCACGGCTCGTCGATTGGCACCCTGCCGGCGCAGCTATGGGCGAAAATCGCTGGAGTTGACCGGAAGTCAAAAGTGACCACATCAAAATGACCGCGTCGACGAGCCGAATCCAACGGCACCCACGGCTCGTCGATTGGCACCCTGCCGGCGCAGCTATGGGCGAAAATCCGTGGAGTTGACCGGAAGTCAAAAGTGACCACATCAAAATGACCGCGTCGACGAGCCGAATCCAACGGCACCCACGGCTCGTCGATTGGCACCCTGCCGTCGGAGCTATGGGTGAAAATCCGTGGAATTGACCGGAAGTCAAAAGTGACCACATCAAAATGACCGCGTCGACGAGCCGAATCCAACGGCACCCACGGCTCGTCGATTGGCACCCTGCCGTCGGAGCTATGGGTGAAAATCCGTGGAATTGACCGGAAGTCAAAAGTGACCACATCAAAATGACCGCGTCGACGAGCCGAATCCAACGGCACCCACGGCTCGTCGATTGGCACCCTGCCGGCGCAGCTATGGGCGAAAATCGCTGGAGTTGACCGGAAGTCAAAAGTGACCACATCAAAATGACCGCGTCGACGAGCCGAATCCAACGGCACCCACGGCTCGTCGATTGGCACCCTGCCGGCGCAGCTATGGGCGAAAATCGCTGGAGTTGACCGGAAGTCAAAAGTGACCACATCAAAATGACCGCGTCGACGAGCCGAATCCAACGGCACCCACGGCTCGTCGATTGGCACCCTGCCGGCGCAGCTATGGGCGAAAATCGCTGGAGTTGACCGGAAGTCAAAAGTGACCACATCAAAATGACCGCGTCGACGAGCCGAATCCAACGGCACCCACGGCTCGTCGATTGGCACCCTGCCGGCGCAGCTATGGGCGAAAATCGCTGGAGTTGACCGGAAGTCAAAAGTGACCACATCAAAATGACCGCGTCGACGAGCCGAATCCAACGGCACCCACGGCTCGTCGATTGGCACCCTGCCGGCGCAGCTATGGGCGAAAATCGCTGGAGTTGACCGGAAGTCAAAAGTGACCACATCAAAATGACCGCGTCGACGAGCCGAATCCAACGGCACCCACGGCTCGTCGATTGGCACCCTGCCGGCGCAGCTATGGGCGAAAATCGCTGGAGTTGACCGGAAGTCAAAAGTGACCACATCAAAATGACCGCGTCGACGAGCCGAATCCAACGGCACCCACGGCTCGTCGATTGGCACCCTGCCGGCGCAGCTATGGGCGAAAATCGCTGGAGTTGACCGGAAGTCAAAAGTGACCACATCAAAATGACCGCGTCGACGAGCCGAATCCAACGGCACCCACGGCTCGTCGATTGGCACCCTGCCGGCGCAGCTATGGGCGAAAATCGCTGGAGTTGACCGGAAGTCAAAAGTGACCACATCAAAATGACCGCGTCGACGAGCCGAATCCAACGGCACCCACGGCTCGTCGATTGGCACCCTGCCGGCGCAGCTATGGGCGAAAATCGCTGGAGTTGACCGGAAGTCAAAAGTGACCACATCAAAATGACCGCGTCGACGAGCCGAATCCAACGGCACCCACGGCTCGTCGATTGGCACCCTGCCGGCGCAGCTATGGGCGAAAATCGCTGGAGTTGACCGGAAGTCAAAAGTGACCACATCAAAATGACCGCGTCGACGAGCCGAATCCAACGGCACCCACGGCTCGTCGATTGGCACCCTGCCGGCGCAGCTATGGGCGAAAATCGCTGGAGTTGACCGGAAGTCAAAAGTGACCACATCAAAATGACCGCGTCGACGAGCCGAATCCAACGGCACCCACGGCTCGTCGATTGGCACCCTGCCGGCGCAGCTATGGGCGAAAATCGCTGGAGTTGACCGGAAGTCAAAAGTGACCACATCAAAATGACCGCGTCGACGAGCCGAATCCAACGGCACCCACGGCTCGTCGATTGGCACCCTGCCGGCGCAGCTATGGGCGAAAATCGCTGGAGTTGACCGGAAGTCAAAAGTGACCACATCAAAATGACCGCGTCGACGAGCCGAATCCAACGGCACCCACGGCTCGTCGATTGGCACCCTGCCGGCGCAGCTATGGGCGAAAATCGCTGGAGTTGACCGGAAGTCAAAAGTGACCACATCAAAATGACCGCGTCGACGAGCCGAATCCAACGGCACCCACGGCTCGTCGATTGGCACCCTGCCGGCGCAGCTATGGGCGAAAATCGCTGGAGTTGACCGGAAGTCAAAAGTGACCACATCAAAATGACCGCGTCGACGAGCCGAATCCAACGGCACCCACGGCTCGTCGATTGGCACCCTGCCGGCGCAGCTATGGGCGAAAATCGCTGGAGTTGACCGGAAGTCAAAAGTGACCACATCAAAATGACCGCGTCGACGAGCCGAATCCAACGGCACCCACGGCTCGTCGATTGGCACCCTGCCGGCGCAGCTATGGGCGAAAATCGCTGGAGTTGACCGGAAGTCAAAAGTGACCACATCAAAATGACCGCGTCGACGAGCCGAATCCAACGGCACCCACGGCTCGTCGATTGGCACCCTGCCGGCGCAGCTATGGGCGAAAATCGCTGGAGTTGACCGGAAGTCAAAAGTGACCACATCAAAATGACCGCGTCGACGAGCCGAATCCAACGGCACCCACGGCTCGTCGATTGGCACCCTGCCGGCGCAGCTATGGGCGAAAATCGCTGGAGTTGACCGGAAGTCAAAAGTGACCACATCAAAATGACCGCGTCGACGAGCCGAATCCAACGGCACCCACGGCTCGTCGATTGGCACCCTGCCGGCGCAGCTATGGGCGAAAATCGCTGGAGTTGACCGGAAGTCAAAAGTGACCACATCAAAATGACCGCGTCGACGAGCCGAATCCAACGGCACCCACGGCTCGTCGATTGGCACCCTGCCGGCGCAGCTATGGGCGAAAATCGCTGGAGTTGACCGGAAGTCAAAAGTGACCACATCAAAATGACCGCGTCGACGAGCCGAATCCAACGGCACCCACGGCTCGTCGATTGGCACCCTGCCGGCGCAGCTATGGGCGAAAATCGCTGGAGTTGACCGGAAGTCAAAAGTGACCACATCAAAATGACCGCGTCGACGAGCCGAATCCAACGGCACCCACGGCTCGTCGATTGGCACCCTGCCGGCGCAGCTATGGGCGAAAATCGCTGGAGTTGACCGGAAGTCAAAAGTGACCACATCAAAATGACCGCGTCGACGAGCCGAATCCAACGGCACCCACGGCTCGTCGATTGGCACCCTGCCGGCGCAGCTATGGGCGAAAATCGCTGGAGTTGACCGGAAGTCAAAAGTGACCACATCAAAATGACCGCGTCGACGAGCCGAATCCAACGGCACCCACGGCTCGTCGATTGGCACCCTGCCGGCGCAGCTATGGGCGAAAATCGCTGGAGTTGACCGGAAGTCAAAAGTGACCACATCAAAATGACCGCGTCGACGAGCCGAATCCAACGGCACCCACGGCTCGTCGATTGGCACCCTGCCGGCGCAGCTATGGGCGAAAATCGCTGGAGTTGACCGGAAGTCAAAAGTGACCACATCAAAATGACCGCGTCGACGAGCCGAATCCAACGGCACCCACGGCTCGTCGATTGGCACCCTGCCGGCGCAGCTATGGGCGAAAATCGCTGGAGTTGACCGGAAGTCAAAAGTGACCACATCAAAATGACCGCGTCGACGAGCCGAATCCAACGGCACCCACGGCTCGTCGATTGGCACCCTGCCGGCGCAGCTATGGGCGAAAATCGCTGGAGTTGACCGGAAGTCAAAAGTGACCACATCAAAATGACCGCGTCGACGAGCCGAATCCAACGGCACCCACGGCTCGTCGATTGGCACCCTGCCGGCGCAGCTATGGGCGAAAATCGCTGGAGTTGACCGGAAGTCAAAAGTGACCACATCAAAATGACCGCGTCGACGAGCCGAATCCAACGGCACCCACGGCTCGTCGATTGGCACCCTGCCGGCGCAGCTATGGGCGAAAATCGCTGGAGTTGACCGGAAGTCAAAAGTGACCACATCAAAATGACCGCGTCGACGAGCCGAATCCAACGGCACCCACGGCTCGTCGATTGGCACCCTGCCGGCGCAGCTATGGGCGAAAATCGCTGGAGTTGACCGGAAGTCAAAAGTGACCACATCAAAATGACCGCGTCGACGAGCCGAATCCAACGGCACCCACGGCTCGTCGATTGGCACCCTGCCGGCGCAGCTATGGGCGAAAATCGCTGGAGTTGACCGGAAGTCAAAAGTGACCACATCAAAATGACCGCGTCGACGAGCCGAATCCAACGGCACCCACGGCTCGTCGATTGGCACCCTGCCGGCGCAGCTATGGGCGAAAATCGCTGGAGTTGACCGGAAGTCAAAAGTGACCACATCAAAATGACCGCGTCGACGAGCCGAATCCAACGGCACCCACGGCTCGTCGATTGGCACCCTGCCGGCGCAGCTATGGGCGAAAATCGCTGGAGTTGACCGGAAGTCAAAAGTGACCACATCAAAATGACCGCGTCGACGAGCCGAATCCAACGGCACCCACGGCTCGTCGATTGGCACCCTGCCGGCGGAGCTATGGGCGAAAATCGCTGGAGTTGACCGGAAGTCAAAAGTGACCACATCAAAATGACCGCGTCGACGAGCCGAATCCAACGGCACCCACGGCTCGTCGATTGGCACCCTGCCGGCGCAGCTATGGGCGAAAATCGCTGGAGTTGACCGGAAGTCAAAAGTGACCACATCAAAATGACCGCGTCGACGAGCCGAATCCAACGGCACCCACGGCTCGTCGATTGGCACCCTGCCGGCGCAGCTATGGGCGAAAATCGCTGGAGTTGACCGGAAGTCAAAAGTGACCACATCAAAATGACCGCGTCGACGAGCCGAATCCAACGGCACCCACGGCTCGTCGATTGGCACCCTTCCGGCGTCGACACAGTCATTTTGATGTGGTTACTTCTGACTTCCGGTCAATTCCAGCGATTTTCGCCTGGAACTCTGCTGGAAGGGTCCGAATCGACGAGCTGTGGGTGCCGTTGGACTCGGCTCGTCAGGACACTAAATGTATTACGGAAAGGAAAAAAACATATAAAACATTTCAGATAAATTAAAAGTCTTGATTATTGCTTAAAAAATCAGATACTCACCAAAATGAATACTTCCGATGCCGGATCCATATCAGAACGCGAATCAAAAAGCAATAACCATTACTTCACTTAAGGCAATATTAAGAAAGTCTACTTATTTAAAAAAACACATTGAAGTTACTCAAAACACAAAAAAAATAAGCGCCAAAATGTTTCTGCTTATTCCAAAATGAAGATGGACAATGCGATTAAACATTTTCCAACACAATAATTATTTATCACAAGTAAGGCAATAGTGAAAAATAATCTACTCACTTGAAAAACACCACAATTAAAAAACAAAATCAAGTGTAGTCCATTCCATCTAAGAAGGTATAAACATATGTATTTGGAGAAACAGTGAGTTTTGAGACTGTACTAACCAAATAATATTCCTTAGGTCATCACTATTTTGTGTTTCCGAAGTATCAATCTCACTGTCGTGCATTATGAAGCATATAAGATTCTATTATTCATTTCAATATCATTTTTTTGAAAAAAATTATCGGGAAAACAGTTAGTTACATTTGATGAACACAAATGATTATTATGTTTAATAACAAATACAGAATGTAAGACAACATTTATTGCATGCCTTACAAAGCACAACAGTGAGGTTGATATTTTGGAACAAACAATATGTGGTTAGTCGGATCTCAAAATGTCTAGTTTCTCCAAATGTGTTTGTACCTTCTTAGATGGAATAGACATTGGGTAAGTAACATGAAACTCAAAAAAAAAAATTGTGATAAAATATATCAGCAGAGGTATTTCAAAATGAACATGAACAGCAAAAATACAAATTTTAAACAATACATTAATTATTTATCTCAAAAAAAAAAAACACAAAAAAATAAGCAGCAAAAGGTTATAAAGCTACACTTGGACGACCTCATACCACAACGAAGGTCACAGACATACTGAACGGCCATGCGAATGCGATGCCCCCTACTGATGAGGATAGTACTACAATTGGAAAGAGGATGAGTCACCCAGTTTGGGTTGCAAGATCGTCCCCTTTATCAAGGGCATAGTTCCTGCGTTGAACTCGGCTTGTCAACGCGGTCATTTTGATGGAGTCACTTTTGACTTCCGGTCAATTCCAGCGATTTTTGCATTCTTCTGTTTCTGGGGAATTTCCCTCGGCCTGCTGATGCCGAAGCCGAAGAGTGAAATCCAAAACATGAGTAAATATCTGAATTCAGTGCCCGCAAATACCTATCAAACGACACTTCGCACGTTAGTTTTCCTTTTTTTCAAATTTTGACTCCTGTCCAGTGGGCTGTTAGGCTGTTACAGGGGTTCAGAGGGGTTGGATGAAAAAACCGCTAGTGCATATTCGTAATCAGTGTGGCGGGATACATTAGCGCTAACAACTGAGGCAACAGTGTATTCTCTGTGCGCCTGCGTGAAAATGCACTGTACCCATTGCAGTATGTACGAGACAAATGAGATTTCAGTATGGTTGTAGCTAGTCTACCATTGAATGTAATCTGAATGTACTTGTGAATGTATTGTCAATGTGGTACTTAATTGTACATGTCTGTAATTGTTATTAGTGTGTATGCACTGTGAATATACGAGATTCATTTATGTTGAACGTGTTATTATTTCATTGTTAATGTGTGTTTCTATGTATACCTCTTATATCAGCGCCTTCGAATTAGATGAAATATATGTATCGCTTTACTTTTTTGATTTTTTCGAATCTCGATCATAATTGTGGAACTCTGTACCACTTGGGGGTTCCGAGATCTCATCTTGAAAATTTGTTGAATGTAGAGAGGGTAAAGACGAACTGTAATTTTTTCAGAATTCTAAATAGTAGCTTTCACCTTTTGTTCATATCATTAAAGTCAAACTAACGCATAGGCGCACCCAGAAATTAATTAAGGGAGGGGCTGAGAATTTGAGAAAAATCAGGGGAGGGGGGTCAAATTTCAAATTAATCATTTTTCACTGATCTTTCAGCCAAAAATTATTAATTTTTTTCTGACAAACTGGGAATTTATTGAGGAATTGGTGATTTTTGACTCGAAAATTGGTCAAAAATTATATCAATTTTGAACATAAAAAAAGACTAAAATACTGCCCGAGCTAAGCTTGGGCGAATTTTTTTGGAAAAACCCGATGAAAAAATTTCAGATCTGATCATATCTCAAAAATGTCCCAATCTAATTTTATCAAATCACATCAAATCATATCTCATTGTATCAATTCACATCTGAAGGTTCAGATCCAGTTTGATATGATGTGATCAAATGACATCTAATTTGATCAAATCATATCTAAAAAAAATCAGATGTAATTAGATATAATTTGATTAGGACATTTTTGAGATCAAATTTTATCTGTTTTGATAAAATCAGATATGATTTGATACGATTTGATCTAAAATTTTTTCATCGGGAATACTGTTTGAAAAACAAAAAAATGTACTTTTTAAATATTTTTGCAATAAAAAAAATATTTCTTCGAAGCTTAAGGGAGGGGCTCAAGCCCATTGAGCCCACCCCTTGGGTGCACCTATGCACTAACGAAGTTCAACTTTGAGTTTTTCAAAACATGATGGCCGATTTTGAATCTATCAATTCTCTTTCAGACCCGGCAATCAGTTTTTCCTCAAATAAGTACAATCTATCTCGAATTTCTCGAGTAGCCTTCAAAGTTGGGTAATTTCGCTGCTTAAGTATAAGTCGTAATTGCATAAAAATTTTGAGAATCAGGAAAAACATGATCGTGGTTTTATTTTGTGAATATGGCCAAAAAAAATGAGCCAAAGCGGCAGACCAGACTTCATTTTTGTCCTGTTTATTAGCATGGAATAGCCCTCGAAACAAATCTATGTCATTTTTTACCTGCCTCTTCACCACCAAAGAAAACAGTAAGTTTCGTACCTGAACTGACCTATTGAAAACCTGAGATGGTATTTTTACAGTTTCCACTCCTCTTCCCCCTCCTTCAGCTCCCTCGCAAAATGCTTTCGAAACGTATTTTTGCGATTTATACAATCGATATTTACGTAGGCACCGCAAGACCAAAGTACTCGACAAATTCAAGCTCCACTGGACACTTATTAAAACAGTATTTTTGCCAAGAATCGAAACCGGTTCCATATGCAAAAGCATGATACCAGAATAATATCGGAATCATACTAGTTTATTCCATCAGGTGTAAAAACCTAGACCAGATTGACCTAACAGAATAGGTAATTCTAAAAGTCGACTTATTTGCACTTTAAAGCGATCCTATTGAGCCCGAGACTACTGCAAGGTTCGAAAATTTGTCGCCTCCGAGTCGTCTACTTTCTACGCGGGTTTAAAAATAACCCCGTCATTATCTTAATGCATTCTGCATACTCGAGACATCTACACAAGATAACGGAGCAATCTGTAAGACAAAAGGTGTAATTTGAACACCTTTGGCATATAATTAATAGCCTCTCTTTGTTAAGTTTATTTTACGAACGCAACGTAAGAAAGTAGTCACAACGTCACCCGTAGCGAGATGATCCATACAGTTCGAGTTCCACCACAAGATCCTGTTATCATATTCTCTTATAATGGACCCCAGACGTAGGTACGTTGCTCGTAGGTATAATTTTTTGACCTGTACGTTGAACTTGATTACCAGTTTACCATCGAGACGGTTAACGAACTGAAGTGTGTCATTTATAGTTTGGTGATAGTTTTTCGTGGTTGAAAAAAATACACGATCATCATGCATCGTGTAGGAGTAATCTGTATCATTGGTTCGTAAATTATTAGTGGTTTTTTGAAAAGAATTTCTAAGAAACGTGTTACCTACTTTTTTTCTATTTCTGCAGCTTGTTTGTTTGTAAATTTGAAGTTTGGCTCGAGTTCGACGATCGTCTCACGTTCGGAATCCGGTGAATCGAATTTTTTACAAAAATCAGGATGTGATATTACAAAAATAGTGCTCAAGGTAGGTCCATAGTCGAGATTTTGCAATTTTTTTGGTATTTTCGAGCTCGTCTCATTTTTTTTCTCGATTAGAAATTAGGCAGAAATGAAACCAATTATATTTTCTCACCTTTTGGATACTCGGTCATCTTGGGCTTGTTGGCTGAAGGAGCTGAAGACAGCACGAAACAGGAGCTGGCTAAAATTCTGCATTATCCCGAAGACGTGAACGTGGTCAGGCAAACGTACAAACACACCCTGGAACGATTACAAGTACAATATTACACAATTTTCGATTAAATTCTTCCAAAAAAAATTGACCTCCGGGTCATTCAACTATTTATAATATTTTCAAGGAACATTCATCGACCAATCCGGAATTCAAAAATTATTTCTATGTTTATAAAAATTTCACTGTACAAGATTCGTACAAAAGAGTCCTTTTAGAGAACTATTTCACCGAGGTCAAATCTGTTGAGAGACCTTTGTCGAACGACGAAGAAACTCCCACCGATGCGCCGACCACTTTTGAGCCCGAGCCCAGCACTGCAGCGCCGGAAAAGAAAGGCAGACGAGAACGTATCAAGAGGCTGGTCAAACGATACCTGGGAATTGACTTGGAAAATAGTTCGAAAAGCGAGCTTTCGGGATTATCGGCCAATCGTCTTTATACTGGAAATGTGACAAGTGAGCATGACGTCATTTGTGTCAAATTTTCCATCGGAGGCTAAATGCATGTAAAATTCATCAATCATAATCCCACTCTGATTTGAAAGAAATTTATCTTTATAATTCTTAAAATGTCATGTGACTCCGAAAAATTTTCTAAATTTTTATCAACTTTGATTTTTTTTAAAAAAAATACCCAACCTCAAATTTTTCAACATTTCTCCCACTCAATGACTAGAAGATTTTTTTAAAAATATCGCATTGAAAAAGTTTTTTAGAAAAATCAAAATAGGGAAAATTTCAAGTAAGTTGAATTAAAATTTTTAACATTGGACACAGTTTCGATAAAAAACGAAATTGATTTTTTTTTAAATATTGAATTGAACTTGAAAATTGAAATACCTACGACCTACCAATGAACTTTTGGAAAATTCAAGTTTGAAAAATTCAAGAAATGAAAAAAATTGAATACATGCAGCTTTGAAAAAAAATCAGAATTAAAGAATTCAAAAAAAAAATGAAAGAAATGGTAATTCAATGTGACTGAACATTATAAAAAATATTGATTTTTGAGTTTCGAAGTGTCTCCCAATTTTACCCTTTCAGAAAGACACAAAATTGGTGTCAAATGAAAAACTACTTTTCGACACTTGGGTGGTTTCTATACCCAAGCTCACGTATTTGGACTCAAAAGGAGTATTTTTACAAAACTTTCAGCGATACTAGAAAATGAGCCACATTTTTTTAATACTAGATTTTGGTTTTTGATTTTTTTCCACTTGACAGTTTTTCAACTTTTATTCTCAGAATTTTTTCTCCTTATTCTGGAAATGTTCATTTTTCGTACTTGTTTTACTTTTTTTTGTTGGTACAAATTTTTTAGAAAATACAAAATTTCTTGCTTGAAATTTTCACAATTTTCTCGACAATTTGTTCAACTTATCCCAAAAATGCTCGATTTTATATTTTCATAGTTCTGTGGAATTTCTTTTATTTTTCACTGAATTTTTTTCAAATTCAAATTTTCAACCCCCCCCCTCCCCCCCCAAAAAAGTCGAAGATTTTGTATTTTTTCCAAATTTTTATTAAAGTTCAAATTTCCTGAGATCCAAATACAATTTTTCCAGCGGAAAAGTTTTTCATTTCAAATTTTTCCGATTTTCACAAATTTTCGAATAAATTTCCACGTTTAAATTTTTTAAAACTCTATTTTCAGTTTTGAATTTTTTTCTAATTTGAAAAAAAGCCAAAGAAATTGAAAAATAGAATGATGATTCAGTATCACGTCGAGTTCGAAAAATATAAATTTTTGAATCATACGTTCTTGAAAAAAATCGAAATATCTACGTAAATGAAAAATCAAACAATTGAAAAAATTTCCAAGCTGTTAATTAAGGGAGCAAAAAAATTGGAAAATTCAAACAAAAAACTCCAGAGTCGAAAAAATTTTGATTTTTCGAAGAAATTTGAACTGAAAAAAACAATAAAAAGTAAACTAGATTTAAAAAGTTATAAACATTTCAATTTGAAGAATTTTGAAAACAATTGAAAAAATTTCCAAGTCGTTAATTAAGGGAGCAAAAAAATTGGGAAATTCAAACAAAAAACTCCAGAGCCGAAAAAATTTTGATTTTTCGAAGAAATTTGAACTGAAAAAAACAATAAAAAGTAAACTAGTTTTAAAAAGTTATAAACATTTCAATTCGAAGAATTTTGAAATATGTACCAATTTGAAAAAATTTTATACCCTAAATGAAAATTTAAACCAAAAAACTAATCTGAGAAAAAAAATGCTTTCGAAAATTACTCGCGAATTCACAATTTTTCAACCTGCACTTGTTTTTTTTTTGCCAGCAGAACATTTATCCAGAATGATCGTCTTCAACGGATTATACTTCAAAGGCCTGTGGAAAACGCCATTCCAATACAAACAAGGAAACGAATCGTTCTATTTGCAAAATGGCAACAAAATCTCGGCCAGAATGATGTTTACCGTAGGTCAATTCAACGTAGGTCAGCTGCCCGAACTCAACAGCACCGTGTTCTTTATTCCCTACAAGGTTAGACGTATGTACATAATAATAATTAATTCCTTGGCTAGTTTTCGATTCTACTTTTTTTTTTTTCAAATTCGTGTAGCCAAAAATCTAGCTTTTGTATCATATTTTCCAACATACGAGAATGACATCACCGAAAACAACGATTTTAAAATATAGGTCTCCCAAAAAAAAAAAAAAATCCGGATCCGAACTAGGTAGTAGATACCTAACTACACCTATTAGCATAACGACGAACTCTCCTGCTGTTATTTTGTCTATTCGATCGTTGAGAAAAAAATACCAGAGATAAACAAAATCAGGTTCTTTATCGAGATGCATTCGCATCTTTATTACACATTTCCAGGGCGAACGTTACTCTTTCGTGGTCGTCGTACCGGATGAAAAAGATGGACTTTCAAATGTACTTCAGAACTTGGATAATCTGAATTTATCGCAAATCTCTTCGAAGCTGGAACCAAGACATGTGCAAATTTCGATACCTTCGTTCGAATTTAAAACCATCAGTTATTTGAAAACATCCTTGAATGAGGTAAAAGGAGCATATTGACCTATTGTCAACTTTTTAATAATTGCAGATAAAATAGTAAAACACACCAGGAAAAACCCTCTAACAAATTTTTCTCATTTCCTTAGCTCGGAGCTTACAAAATTTTCACATCGGACGCCAATTTCAACTCGATTAGCAAAGATTCCGGATTATTTGTTGACGATATCGTGCAACTGGTCACTATAAATGTTGATAATGATGCAGCAACGCCGAACTTTTTAACTGGTGGGTGAATTTATTACACAATTGAACGTTTTTCTGAGTACAGAAAGAGTTAGGTGTCAACAGCATGGCCTATTTCATGAATTTTTTCGTCGATTGTTTTGATTTTTCAAGAGTATTTCTGCAAATTTGCGAGGGTGGAGGATTTTTGGAATATTAATAAGAATTTGGAAAAATCTTGAGCCAAGATTTCGCGTTTTTGGCTCCTTTCATTTCAGTTTTTTCAGAGGCAGGGATAGCATTTGAGGGATATTTTTTTGCTCAAGCCAAAAATTCGAGTTTAGTGAATTTTTAGTTTCGAAGGAGGTCGATTGATTAGAATATTTCGTAACACATTTTTGTTACGAATACTTTTTTTTATTCTAAGAAAACTATTTTCTTGGTAATTTCACTAATCTTGCATTTACAGCTTCATCCGTTCAAACGCGAACTGTCACCGAAAAATTCACCATCGAT
Source organism: Pseudococcus jackbeardsleyi (assembly GCA_038380155.1). NCBI lineage: Eukaryota > Metazoa > Arthropoda > Insecta > Hemiptera > Pseudococcidae > Pseudococcus > Pseudococcus jackbeardsleyi. The sequence continues at coordinate 18,081,708 of CM076241.1, forward strand.
CGTCCATTCTTGTTCTTCGTGCAAGATCACAAAGATAACATCGTCATCGCCTCCGGAGTTCTCGGCGATCCGACATCTGATCGAGAATAAATCGATGTCCACGAAGTGGAAATATTTTTAAGACATTAGAACATAGTAAATTATTCTCTTTGCGTAAAATAATCAAATATACGCTTTGCCTTTGCTTTTATTTCAATTTTAAAAGAACCGGTTGGTATTTCTGAATTCTGAGAGATATCCTAACTCGTGGTAAAAATTTGAGTAAAAATAAAAATAAATCAAAAGCGTATAAGAAGACAACCCTGTCTAAAAAAATTCAAGTGCTGACGTTTATTTTTCGAATTTTGGCGAATTTTTGAGATTTTAAAATTACCTTACAGAGATTTTAAGAACAAGACAGTCAAACCTGGAACTGAAATAACTTCAAGACGTCACTAATATACTGCTGAATATTATTAATATTGTAGTTTCAACTTTTTTTTCGAAGTTCAGAATATTTACGTCATTTTTAAACAATTAAGAATTTTTCGAAGAACTGAAGAAGTTTTTAAAATGGTTTCCTCGTAATTTTTTCAGGTCATAATTTTTTCTCAGAATTTTCCTAACGGAAATTTTTCTAACGTAATTTTCTCCAGTAAAATTTAATTATCTTCTGAAGAATTTCCCCATTGTTAAACTTACATCTTCTTTGAAAACGATGATTTCTGTTTGATTGACGCCATAAATAAATTTTTTTCTCACAATTTTCACATCTGAAATTTTTTCACGAAGAATTTTTCCGCGCGTTCAATTTTTTCTCCGTATTTTTTCAAGTCGATTTTTTCCCTTAGAATTTTTATGACGTCGATCAAACAGAAATCATCCTTTTTAAAAAGATGTAAGTTCAACAATGAGAAAATTTATCAGGAAAAATTTCAATGGAGAAAATTATGTCAGAAAAATTTCATTTGGGAACATTGTAAGAAAAAAAACATAAGAAAAAAATTTAGAGTTGAAAAAATTACTAAGAAACTTTTTAAAAACTTCTTCAGAAAATCTATAAAATGTTTAAAAATGACGTAAATATTCTGGACGTTGAAAAAAAAAAAAATGAAGCTATTCGAGTTCCAAGTTTAACCGTATTGTCCTACACAATCAAAATTTTATTCAGTCAACAAAAACAACTGAAATTTGGTATATATTTGTACCTATAAGCTTATCGTAGGTATTTTAGACCAGCTAAATATCGATTGGAAGCAGTTTCGACAATTTCTGGAGCCTCCAGGAAATTTTGGAACTTTCTACCATCGATCGAAACTTAATTTTCCAAAATTAGTAATATCGAATTAAACTCTATTTTTTTTTCAGGGAAGATTTTCAACCAGAAATAAAAGTTCTCAAATAATAGTTATGAATTTTAAAAAGCTATGTTTTAAATTGATCAAAAAACAGGACACCAATATGAGTGATTTGCGATTTTAGGAGCTGAAGTCCTTACGGGTTTCCAAAGTACACCGCTGAAAAATTCCAAAATTTTTGGGAGCCACCAAAACGTCTCCAAACTACTTCCATCAGATTCAGGATGCCAAAAATAGTATCTATCAACATTCAACTTTTTGCCTCGATACGTTTGCTGTGACAAAATACATACAATATTTTAGAATTATTTTTATGAAAAATTTTTGGCCCAAAAATCATGGATTTGAAGTTTGAACTCAAAGTTACGAATTTTGGAAAATTGTATTTTAATAGATCAAATAGGTAGGTCATAAGTATGGGAAAGTTCATAATATTGGCCATTTCTATGTGATTTTCTTTAACACATAAGGAATTCCGAAAAGTCCTGCAGGCTCCGAAAAATCCCGAAACCTAATTAATTCCGCAGTTGAGCTTAGCGAGAGGAGGGTACGAATGGTGCATTGAAAATATCGTTATTTCCTGTTTTCAAAAGTTCACAATAATTTAGTGAATCGCCAATCCTTTGATACAACTATCATCATTTAGGTGTCATTTTAATGATATAAAAGATTGGGAATTTGCATTTTGCATCCTTCCATTTTTTAAATGCTGATTTCGAGAAAAACGTAATTTTACTGATAGTCATTTGAATATCCTGGGAAAAATCATCATACTGGTAGCAAATTGAATTCGCAGCGTAAAATTATCCGACTGATGGCCATTTGAATTTTCGGAGAAAAATTAAACCCGACATTTTTTCAAACCCGGGTTCTACGGTCATTTAAACAGAAAAAGTATTCGAATGAAAATTTCTTATTAGAAGTGAATTTGTCGTAATAAAAATATCGAAATTTCCATACATCATTTTCCATTCTTCGAAAGTTCACGATGATTTAAAACATCACTGATGACCCTGTGATATTTCAAAATTCTTGGGAGTGATGAATGATTTCGAGAAAAATAGAATCGTACTTAAAGCCATTTGTATTTTATGTGAAAAATTATTCATTTGATAGTAATTTAATGTCCTGTGGAAATTCATTTAACTGATAGCAATTTGAATTTTCTGCGAAAAGTCATCCAGCAGATGACAATTCAAGTTACATGCAAAAAATCATCTAACGGAGGTGACCAAAAGTGAACCCCTATCGTTCATTGACAAATTTAACAATAGGCTTGAAAATAGTCGAAAACCAAACCAAACTAAATTGGATCAAGTGAAATTCGTTCAAGTGAACGAGATATTCCAAAGTATCATGTTTCAATAATTCCTCACCAGGGAAATATCCCAACTCAGGTAACATTTTTACACAAAAAAAACCGAGCGTACCTATACCATAAGAGACCCCATACCCAAAATTTCGGTATTCAAGTGAATTTCTCGAATTTTTGAAAAGGTACCGGCGGTTAAGATAGGCGAATCTGCCCCCGAGCTGAAATTTGAAACTAACCGACGGAATTGTACCTTTGTCCTTTCAAGACAAAATGGCCGCTCAAAACTGTTAAAATGCCATAACTCGGCAAAAAATGAACCAAAAATTTTGAAAAAAAATTTTAGGGTTCCTCCAACTCCCTAAAATTCATCTAAAAAAAAATTGGAAACTTTCATCTACATTTAGCAAAAAACCACAAAAATACGAAAAAATCCATTGAAAAAAACACATTTTGGCCCCTTTCTCCGAAAACACTTGCGCTAGGGGTCTGAAATTTTTTCTGGAATGTTTTCTCATCATGGTTGACCTTTTGGGGGTAGGAGCGGTCAAAACTGGTTTCAAGGGCAAATTCACCATACCTCTTGTTGATAATGATATTAGTAGCAACGTAAGTATTGTTGAAAAAAAATTTGTTGACTATAAAGTGAATTTTCGAAATTTGAGTGCTCTGCTCATGCAAATGAATTTTTCGAAGGTAGTTCGAGCTACTGAACACAAATTTTCTTTCAGTGTTTTCCGTATGATAATTTTATACAGGTATAAGGAAAGTTACATACACACAATTTTAAGTCTTGCGCTTTAGGTTACTTGAAATTGCGAAAATCATTCAAAAAAGAATGAAATGAAGTGAAAATCGGGCAAGTGGCGTAAAAATACGTATTTTGGAATATTATTACCCGAAAAATTTTTTCGGCCAAAAATGACCATTTTTTGAGCGAAAAACGTGATAAAAATGCGGTTTTTTGCGTTTTTGAAGGTCTTCCACCCACCTAAAAAATTCTGAAAAAATATTACGTTGTAGATAGGGACTAGATACATGATATATATTTTTTTCATTTTTGCACCTCTGCAACATCATGTAGAAAACTCGATTTCAAGTTTTAAAATGCGATTTTTGGCTAGAAAAAATCATCAAAAAATTTTTTTCAAACCACCCACTAATACCCCTCAGTATGGAGTATAACTCACGTAAATTTGAAAAAATTTGGTTGAAAACTCTCGGAGATAGAAATTTTTAATGAAAAGGCTGAAAAAAGTAACGTTTTGCCCCATAACTCGGGTTAGGGGAGGGGTAGGGGGCCAAAATTTTTACCAGGTGGTTTTCAGACCCTAAGGACCAAATTCCGTCGGTTAGTTTCAAATTTCAGCTCGGGGGCAGATTCGCCTATCTTAACCGCCGGTACCCTTTAAAATCATCTCATAGCTTGCAAAATATCTTGCAAAATATGGATCAAAGTTTGATGTAATCAACAAAAAATACTGAATTTAGCAACCAAAAAATTTTGGAATTTTTCAGCGCTGAAGAAAATTCCATAAAAATGGTCCATTTGAACTTCGACATCTACAACCGCGAATTAGTAATATCGATGACTATCGATCCAGGCAGGATTTTCCAAAATTTGCAACTACCAGTTCAAATCGAGATTTCTTGACAAATGAAATATCAAATAAATACTTAGGCAGAGAAGAGCTCATGCAGACTAACTGAAATTGAGTAATTATTAATGGCGCAGAAAACTGAAAATTCACATATGTAACGAAATCCTTCAAAATTGTGAGACTCAAAATGCAAAAGTTGTCTAAAAAAATTATTACTAAAAAATATAAAAGCAAGTATGCTCCTATTGAGGAAAGGTAAGGGGGAAAAATTATTAAAAATTCAAAATGTGCATCCTTCTCCGCTTTGTTATCGAGAAAAATTGGAATCGCGCTGACAACTAATTGAATTTCCTGCATAATATCATCCAACTGATTACAATTTGCATTTCTCGCAAAAAAAAACACAATCAACTGATAGAAATTTAAATTTCCTGCAATAACTCATTCAACTGAAAGTCAGTTGAATTCCCAACAAAAAAAATCACTCGACATTTTTTTCAAACCTTGATTTCTAGGTACCTATTTAGTAAAAAAGGAAAAAACTCCATAGGTATATCTACTTTTATGTATATTTGAATGAAAGGCTCTGGTGTGGTAAGGGGGTCATTTGGCCTCTGGTCCAACTTTGGAAAAATTCTTGCGCCATTCGATTTGCCATGGTAAAAGATGTTTTTAGAGCGCATGAGCGAATTTTTACCTCACCCCTGGGGGGCTGGGGGGCCAAAATACGCGATTTTCAAGCCGAAAACTCTTAAAAATTCTATCTCCGCGAGTTTTCAACCGATTTTTTCCAAACTTGGCACAAAGGTAGTGGTACTAGAGGGGAATGCCCTGAAATTTTTTCAGATTTTTTTGACCACTTTAATGACCTTGAATTCGACTTTGAAGATTTAAAATCGCTCTGGGGGGCACAGCTGGGGGGCTGTCTGAAAAATTTTTTTAAATTAAAATTTTTCAATGTATTTTACATTTCTGAGAATTTTTTCAGATTTTTTCAGGTGGTGGAAAGTGGTCAAAAGCTCAAAAAACCGCCGCAATTCATCATTTTTATTGCTTAAAATCAACGTTTTTCTTCAAGTTTTCATTTTTAATAGTTTCCTGCCAAAAATATTATTATTCTATTCACTCTCCGTGTCCCATTTTGACCTTTGTTTGTTCATTTCTCATGACTGTTATCAGTTATGTTCAGAGCAGAAATGAATATCTGTGAAAAAAAAGCCCCATCCGAGGATTTTTGGCGTAATTGACTCACAAATCATGTGACAAAAGTAATCCTACCTGTTTTTGAAGTTTGCCTGATTCCCCTGAGATTACTGGCCTTCCTCCCCGCTCAGTGGAGGTTTTTCTTATTATTTGAGGAGATGTATTCCATGATTTTACCTTTACGTCATAGACGGAATAAAATGACTATATTCCCTCTCGCGGCTCTCGCTAATCGCTCAAGTACTTAAATTCGCGTTTTTCCCCTCTATGACGTACGTGTATAATATCGTAAGTATTCAACTCGGGTGATGAATGATTTTCGACAATTTTGAGTTATTTCCCTCATTTCACTCGGGCAAAAATCTCAAAATTTTCTAAAATCACTTCATCCCCCTTGTTGCACAATATACTATTTGACTATTGGTACATTCAACTTTTCTAAATTGAACCCAGACCTCTTTTTTCCTTCTCTCTTTTATTATTATTATTTAACTATGGAGGATACTTAAAGTACCTAGGTAAGTTGAATGACCCAAAATTCAGAAATTGAAAATCAACTAATCAGTTATTCATTTTATAAGTATATCGCAAAACTTATGAAATATTTCTAAAAATCAGAAAATAAAGTCAGCGTATAATTAATTAATTATGCTTTTGTAATCTAATCATCATCTTCACTATATTCAGATATGATTGGATCTTCAATTTCGTTGTCAAATATTCTGTACAAGATTTGAGCTGGGCGCACAATTAATTAATTATACGCTGACGTTATTTTCTGATTTTTAGAAATATTTCATAAGTTTTGCAATACTTATAAAATAAAATTTTGAGATTTTTGCCCGAGTGAAACGAGGGAAATAACTCAAAATTGTCGAAAATCATTCATCACCCGAGTTGAATACTTACGATATTATACACGTACGTCATAGAGGGGAAAAACGCGAATTTAAGTACTTGAGCGATTAGCGAGAGCCGCGAGAGGGAATATAGTCATTTTATTCCGTCTATGACGTAAAGGTAAAATCATGGAATACATCTCCTCAAATAATAAGAAAAACCTCCACTGAGCGGGGAGGAAGGCCAGTAATCTCAGGGGAATCAGGCAAACTTCAAAAACAGGTAGGATTACTTTTGTCACATGATTTGTGAGTCAATTACGCCAAAAATCCTCGGATGGGGCTTTTTTTTCACAGATATTCATTTCTGCTCTGAACATAACTGATAACAGTCATGAGAAATGAACAAACAAAGGTCAAAATGGGACACGGAGAGTGAATAGAATAATAATATTTTTGGCAGGAAACTATTAAAAATGAAAACTTGAAGAAAAACGTTGATTTTAAGCAATAAAAATGATGAATTGCGGCGGTTTTTTGAGCTTTTGACCACTTTCCACCACCTGAAAAAATCTGAAAAAATTCTCAGAAATGTAAAATACATTGAAAAATTTTAATTTAAAAAAATTTTTCAGACAGCCCCCCAGCTGTGCCCCCCAGAGCGATTGTAAATCTTCAAAGTCGAATTCAAGGTCCTTTAAGTGGTCACTAACATCTGAAACAATTTCAGGGCATTCCCCTCTAGTACCACTACCTTTGTGCCAAGTTTGGAAAAAATCGGTTGAAAACTCGCGGAGATAGAATTTTTAAGAGTTTTCGGCTTGAAAATCGCGTATTTTGGCCCCCCAGTCCCCCAGGGGTGAGGTAAAAATTCGCTCATGCGCTATAAAATCATCTTTTACCATGGCAAATCGAATGGCGCAAGAATTTTTCCAAAGTTGGACCAGAGGCCAAATGACCCCCTTACCACACCAGAGCCTTTGTTTTCAACTCGAAACAAAAATCTTTTCCCTAAATCATCCCCTTTCAAAACCTATTTTTACGCAAACCTCACTCTTCTGATGGAAATGAAAATTTTCCACCTTAGTAGGGGAGGCGGAAAAAAGGAGGCTAAGACCTTCACTTCTGCTTTACGGGGAAACTTTTCCTAAAATTCTATTTTCAAGTCACACTGATTTTTTTTAGCCACCAAATTTTTTTAAGGGAAGATCACTTCCCGAGATGATATAACCCCCCAATCAAAAATTGTGTTTTTGGTCTAGAACATTGACAGAGAGGAGATGAAATTATTATCATAGATTTATTTCGGCGTGGATTAAGAAATAAAAACGTTTTAGATCAAATATTCATGTAATTCATGTTTTAACAAAGAATAAATATACACAGGTAAGTATTATCTCGCCAAGTTGAAATTAATGAAATATTTACCAAGGTATGATCAAGGTACATCAAAAGAAATATAAATTAATCTACTTTCAGGATCAATTTATTAAAAGCAGGTATTTTTAAATTTAAATTAAATATTGAAATTCTGGCTTCCTATTGGCTTAACCAGTTGTTAGATCGAAATTTCCATACATCATTTTCCATTCTTCAAAAGTTCACGATGATTTAAAAAATCACTGATGACCCTGTGATATTTCAAAATTCTTGGGAGTGATGAATGATTTCGAGAAAAATAGAATCGTACTTAAAGTTAGTATTTTTTGAATTCAAGGTATGATTGATAAAATAAAACTGAAAATTTACTCAACCTTTCTGTGAGTCGCCATTTCTTCTCCTTTTTTAAATGCACCACTTTGTAAGAAATGTAACAAATCTTTCAAATGTTGATGATTCTTTAAATACGGTTTATACTCCAAGTCATTGGATAACATTTTAGTCAATTGTTTCTGTATTCTATCCTTTGGTTTGGAATCCTCCCATATACCAAATTTGTTAATCCTGAACTTTGTAGTGTTCAAATCATTCAAAGTGAAACCGAGAATTTTCACACGATTCATTCCATCTACCACGCTGTTATTGTCAAATTTGAATTCCAGTGTATCCTTCCAGTTCAATGGGAAGCTTTTCTTTTCCATCGATGTAATTGGGACTTTGATGTCATATATCTCCACTGGTTTATCCAAACCTTTTTGCAAGCTGATTTTTACAAAAGGGGTTTTGAAACTTATATTAGGATAGGACCATGTACTATTGACTGTCACAATCAGCAACGTTTTTTTATACACATCAACTTGTAAAACTGCTGCCAAGCGGTCCTTCACATCAAAAATTTCAAATTGAAAAGGAGGTAATAATGGTGTGGGGTTTCGTTTATCATAAGTCAAAAGTTCAGGGGTCACGGTACACATGTAGTTCGTTTTAGAGCTGCAGAATGTATAAGTAGGAGCAACTACAGCAGTACTATTTATAGCTCCCCAAAATACAAACACTTCTTCATTTGATTCTATTTCAATAGGAGTTGGTGGTACTGTAATGACCAGTGAATTCACTCTTACCTTTGTCTTTATCAACTTCGTATTATTAATGGTAATCTTAATTTTTTTTGAGTACTTTGTTACAGTTGGACACAAACGTAAATTGGAGACTACTTTTATATTATGCTCTGTAAAGTGATACTGAGGATAATCAATTCCATCAGGGTAATAAAAACATGACATTCTGAAATTCCTAGATTCCACCAGATCATAAATGTTGGTGATGTTGAGCCAAGGAATCCCTTTATAGATGACACGTTCTATGAAAGGAACAACATTCACATCATACTGGTCTTTGATGAAAACAGCGATACTTCTGAGTATATTGTTTGTAGTATCTGGATCATTCATGGTTCTTATATTGTAAGATCTAAACACCGATGCATCATGGTTATCCAAGGTAAATAAAGCTGTTAAGAAGTGAATACGCCGACCAACAGTGAAATTTTCCAATGGTAAAGCTAAGTCATACAAATTTTGAGACTTATAACCGAAGCCATTTTCATCTTTATCATTTGATATTGAATAATAGTATGAAATGTTTTCATACTGGAATCGAGATAGATAGAGGAATGTATATATATTGGGCCAAACTTCGTGTAAATTAATATATAAATCAGTGGTTTCAAGATCAAAATGATGAGCAATTTCATGCACTGGAACAAGGCCTTCATAACCTATAAACTTTTGTGGGAAGAAAGGTAAAATACCATCATCAGAGAAATAAATGACAGCAACAATCTTGAAACGATTGTAATAAGCATCAGGTCCTGTAACACATTCTTTTCGTTCACCAAGTTTACTGATTTCATTTGTCTCATATGTGGCAAACCTCAATGAAGTTGTGAAATTCTTAATTTCATCTTTAGGAAAGTTACGATAACATTGCTCTGATTTCAAAAATAAGACTTGTTTTTCCAAATTCATATTAATATGTGGACCATTTATGATTGGAATCGAACTACGTCCACTATATTCTATATATTTTTCTATTGCATCATTAAGTATCTTGAGGCCTTCCAGGAAACGATTATTGATTTTCAATTCTTCCACATCTGCATACCTGATCAGTACTTGGACTCTAGGCGTGTTGACAAAGCCGTAATCAACTGTCTCAGTCTTATTCAGAAATTCTTCAGGATCTTGATTAACTCCATTGTATGTTTCAAATGTCTTGAAATTAATAATGGGCAAATGTTGGAATTGTTGTTCATCACGTTGGTCTATGATGCTAAGCGTGACCACTGGTTGAGCAGAAGTTTTATTGCATAATTTTAAAACACCAACAGTTGGTACACATGTGACGTTGATGGGTATAACATGAAATTTTTCAGTTTTAGAAAAATGTAACACTATGTCCTTGGCACTCCCCGAGTGCTGGCATGAGACCAAAAATTGTCCATCGCCAATGGATTCTGGATTCAATAATTCGAATTTCACTTTAGTGCCTTCTTCGATGATGACACCAAAGGTATGCAAGTAATGCCAATCTTTGCGAAATAATGCTGGTAAATGGGTGCAGCTGTTGACAATAGGCACTGAAGCATTGGCAAAGGTTAATTCAAATGAAAACGCGTAATCCGAACAAATCGCCACTAAAAAAAGAGGTGATAGGAAGCCGAAGCACAGCCACGAAATCATTATTGCACAAACACAATGTCAAACGCGATCGCTTCAATATTATACTAGGTAGATGAGTAACTATCATAAATGAATAAAGAACAAAGAGTATTTATACACGTTAAAATGGTTGGGTAGGGTCTCACTATGACCTAATTTAGATGTGGTGCAATTTTTAACCTTCCCTGGCTGAAAATTCATTTTCACTTTTCTACTCACAACTCTCGATTGAATCACTACTGGAAACACGTGTGATAAGTGAGCTTTCGAGGAAAAATTACCGCGTTTCCGACTATGGGTGATGTGTGATGAGACGACAGAATTTTAAATTCATTCGTTCACGACTGATAAATTACCGCAAATGTAAAATATTACGAGCGCGAACGATTTTGAAAAATATGATGCAAACATGAAAATAAATTGAACCACTCCTGATTTTCACCTATTTCACATCATATTATAAAAAAGCTCGGGTATTTAGATAGAATTTAGCCTAAATACTCAAAAAGGAATAATAATGGGCTGTAGACGAGTTAATTCTCAAGGAAATACTTATAAGTGTCGAGATAGGCGGACTGATTTCCACTTTTACGAGATAAATGCTGGGTTCTGGGTACCTATTAAAAAATTTATGAAATAAGTACATTTTTATGAAATGAATAGAAATGTGGCCGATTCATCGAGTTGTCAAAATCAGTGCTTTATTTTAATATCTAACTTCTAAGTAATGTGACTACATTATGATAAAAAATATATCACATCAGCATATATTTTCGAGACCTTTAAAAACATCCTTCGACTATTTCCAAACAATGCTTTCAATCCATGGAATGAAGTGGGATACTTTGGTAAACGCAGTAGGACTTTCTGGAAGACCACAGCTGTAAAAGCCACCTCCATTCGATTCAATTCCAAATTGCTTGAATATGGGCGAATCGTTGCATTCAGGGTTTTCAGTTTTGATTTGCAATGGACCGCCCGAGTCCCCCTGAAAATCCAACAAAAATTAACAATTGAACAAGTTTGCTTAATGTAAAACTATCCCCAATTCGTAAGCATTTCAACTTCAAATCTATTTTTTTCTTCTTACTTGACAGGAAAAAATATAAAATATTTAAGCATGGAGCGCAAACTTTCAACTTCATCACAAAAAATTTTTTGATACAATTTTTTTTTTGACAAAAAACAGCGTTTCTTCAAAAAGAAATGCACTTTGAGCATCCCTTGCTCCCCTTCACTTACCCTTCGGGGACTCAAATTTTTTGGGGAAGCCTACCACTCAAAGTTAACCACCTCACCAAATTTGGTCAAAATCCAAGATAATTTTTTTTTTCACTCCACCCGAGCGATGCAGTGTAATTATAAATTTTTCTTTGTAGTAAAATAATCATTCATACTGAATTCTAAAGTCTATCATACTTACTTTACACGCGCCTTTTCCTCCAGGAGCATACCCAACGCAAAGCTCTGTGCTGGCATTGAATTTAATCGGTAATGGTTTGCATGATTCTACATCTTGTGGATACAAATCAACACTGAGTAAAATGTCGCTTAACGTTTCATCTGTACAGAAAATTTTCTTGGTATAAAAATCTGATATGTTTACCTACCTATATAATTTCTAAGGAAAAGTAAATCAAAAACAATTTTTACTTTCAGTTAATCCCCATCCAATGGCGGTGAAGTTTTGGTCTGGGATAGTATCCAATGTATTCAGGCATATTGGTCGGATGTATTCAGAGAATGAAGTCAATCCTTTAAATTCGAGTAAAGCAAGATCATTAATACCATTTTTATCACTTGCAGTGAAGTTTGGATGTACAATGGTGTTTGTAATTGGAAATTCAACTGCCGTTGCATCATTAGGTGCATTTTTAGAATACAATGTTCCCAAACGTATCTTATCAGCTTTACCACTGTGGAAATTATCGGCCACAATTATTATTTAAATTTCAATGGATTAAATTACAAAAAAAAAAATTGTGCCCACTTACATCAGTGACACGCAATGAGCAGCAGTTAATACAAAGTTTTCACTAATCAAAGTACCTGCACAAGCCCATTGATTTTCGTTAAGAAGCAGCGCCTACATAAAAAAATACACGTTGAAAACATCTTAATGTCATTCGAGCTCGACTAAATCATATTTACATCGGGTCCTCGATTAATTCCCCCTCCCCAATACTTTTTGTGTAAAAAACGTAAATTGGCAATAGGTACTTTGTATACTTATGTTCATAATGGAACAAAGTATTACCAACTTACAATTTTCAACACAAAAAATGTCGGGAGGAGCCACACCCGGAACATCTGCATATGCAACGGAAGATTTTTTTTTAAATACCATGTGAGGATACTCCTTCGGTTCTGCTAGCCTTCCTCCTGCAATGTGATTACCCTGTTCAGTGATTACTCGTGAATTGGAAGGAGTTGATGAAGTGGGTATTTCACAAGATTGTGTAATGTATTTTTTACACACTGAAACAGTTAAATGAAAATTATAAGTACCTATCTGCAGAATGAGAATAATTTCATAATAGCAATTCTTACTTTCTTCAGCCTTGGATTGAGTATGAGCAGCAGTTGGAACCATAACATTCTGTTTGATTTCTTTAGGATCAATTTTTCCTTGTCATAAAAAAATATTTTTCTAATTAAGTAGGTATAGATTTTTAATACTAAGATGTAAGTACAGGATGTACATAAAACAAATTAAATTTTTTGATAAACGGAATAAGTATTAGTAAGGGAAAGGGAAAGGGAATAAAACAAGTGTTGCGAAAACGAAAAATCAACAATAACCGAATTTTAAAAAATTCGGTTATTGAGCGGTTATAGGGATCTAAATTTTGAAGAACCGTTTAGAATGAAAACCAGAAAAAGTCTAATCAACTCGAGATCCAAAAATAAACTCGAGGTATATCGAATTTATAACAGAAAAAATTAGGGAAAAAACTCAGATGTCGACCAAAAAATTAGACTAAAAGTAGGTACATACGGATACATTCCAGTCTGAAAATTCAAAAATTTCTTCACAATTCTCTCCCCCCCCCCAAAAAAAAAACATGTAACTATAAATTCCCAGGAAGTCTCTCTTTTCGGCTTGGCTCAGTAAATAATTGATCGACGAGGAGTAAAATATTGATTAAGTAGGTGTTGTTTTGATAAAATAGAGAAATATGAAGGGCCTGAGCGAAGCCAGGTCGAAAATTTTTTTAATGAATATCTTCAAAAGTTGAAAATTCATCACTTCACACCTCAATAAAATTTCCCAAAATCTGACCAGAAAATACGAATTCTCTTCCATTCTTTACCTTTCTGTTTCAATATCGTGATCAGGGTTATCATGGTATTTCTTTTTCATTAGTTACATTTGTAACAAACATTGTTTGAAAACATCTCAGCAGAAAGAAAAGATTGAAAAAATTACCCTCGAGCGTACCGAGGAAATTTTTTTGAAAGCTTAATATTTCAACTTGCTTTCCCATTAGGTATGATCAACAAAAAACAATGAATCTTAATATTAGTTGAAACAATTTGGCCCGAGAGGAACTGGGGAAATTTTTTTTGAAAAATTTATAATAAAATGAGTCCAAAAACTTCAAATACTTCATTCTCCTTTTGGATTTTTATAAAAACCTAGCGGAAATGCCGAAAATTTCAAAATTCCATGACTTTTTTCCGGTTTTCCAAAAAGTGGACACTGTTATTCTATTCAACTTTTCAAGAAATTCGGTTGTCTCAAGACTGGAATCGATTAGGTACCTACTACCTACAAAGAATGTTTTATTTGAGTTTTGTTGTTTTCAATTTGATTGTAAGTAGGGATTTAAAAAATAAGTTTAAATTCGGTAAAATTTTGATTTCGCGAACAATTTTTTTTTCACAAAAGAACGTAAAATTTAATTTTAAAGAAAAATCAATGAACCGAACGAAACCTCGAAACTTTTCTGAGAATCATAACTAAAAAAATACACAAACCGAAAACTGAAAAGTACAAAAACAAGACCTGAAAACGAAATTTAAATTTTGAGAACGTAAGAACGAAAACCGAAACCGAAACTCAAATTCGTGGGAACGAAAACAGACAACCAAATCTTTAATTTTCGGTTCTTGCAACACAGGAATAAGATAATATAGATATGTACCTTCAATTCATACAAACTAGGTGGCTTACTCAAGAGAAAAATAAGTAGGTATTCATTTTTAGATTGAACTTACTTGCATCGGTTTTCGTTGCTCCGAAAATAATAACGGCAATTGAAAAAAAGTAAAAAAAACGTAACATTTTGTTTTTTATAAAAATATTCATCCAACTTGAAAAAAAAACACTGTATGTACTTGATATGAAGAAAGACAGGGAATCAATGAAAAATGCACCTAGATGTACTTGCTTATAAGTTCAATAATTATCAAAATTATGATAAAATTAAAACCGATAAAATTCGGTAACTAATTTGATGTGTACCTGAGTAATTAATCATCTTAAAAAAACCGCATGTTTCAATGAGCAGAAATTTTTTAATTTTTTCCCCAATCATCAACATGAATTTTCCCGAAATTTTGTAAATATACCCATTAACGCATTGATACGACGAGTATCTAATTACGTCATTTATTGCATTTAAATTTGGAGATTGCAAAATGCAGGCAGATAGTAGGTACGTAATTGGAAAATCATTTATTTATGCCCTTGAAATGACTCATTTGAAACAGCACGAGCTTCGCTAATTTTTCATCATTAAAACACGCACCGTAAGGAATTTTGCTTTCATTTTGATTTGATCTGTTGAAATGTGAATTCATTTCAAATTGGGCTTCACCCGAACGTATCTACTACTTATGAAAGGTATTCACAGTACAGTTCAAAGTTTCTGGAAAAATATTTTTCAAAGAGAAGATTTTTTGCCTCGTTTTAGTATTATTGTGAGTATGAAAGTCTGCATTGAAAATAATCATAGAATAGACGGCTGGGAGGGGTAATTTTGAGCATGAGGAGGGCAGTACTGATGATTAAAAATTGACGGATGAGTAATAAAAAAAATAATAAAAATAAAAAAACGAACGTCGTCTTGTAAACAGTGTCAATTCGCGCACTTTTCATTGAATTAACGAATTGATTTCATTTACATGCCCAATTGACCACAAGAATGAACTCAGGAAAAATAGCGTCAAAAAAGGCTTCAAAGAGATACTTCAACATTTGAATCCCAATTTCATTGCTGGATTTTTCTATATGATGTCCAGAGTCCGTGCTCCGTGATAAACTTCACACTGCCCCAGCCCCGTTGCTTTTTGAGTAAAGTGGACCCTTTATAGAGGAGGAAATTGTTTGGCACTGATTTCGCATGCTAGCAGGGTTAGACATATCAAAAGAAATGATTAATCTAAGTTTCAATTAAGAAAATTGAAATGAAAATTTATTAAATATGAATCAAATTAAGTATTACAAATAGGTGATTTCAAATTCAAATTAAATAGTACCATTAAATAATATAGGTAATCGTAATAATAACGTTAATTACGTCATCAATTCAATCTGACTCATTCTAATAGGTAAGTTAAGTATTACTTACTACGTATCATGATGGATACGAGATTTCATCTTTTGAAACTGTAATATCCTGAATAAAAATCCTCTTGAACAAAATTTCAGCAGTCAAAATTAATATTTCCATGAAGGTAGTAGCATAGAGTAAGACTCTATGGTAGTAGGTACTAGATAGATTAGGTACTAGATAGATTAGGTACTAGGTAGTAGGTACATAATTAAAGTGAATTTATGAAAATTAAAAAAATGAATTTTCTAGATGAAAAAAATATGACAAGCTCTTTTTTACCAAATGATGAAAATCAAGGATACCAACCCGGGCACTGAAATTTTGATAAATTTAGGTTTAGGAGTAACTATTTCCAAAAATCCAAGTCCTAATTTAATCAGAGTCTCACATGTTGTTTTCCGGTGCCCAATAAGTTAAAATTAACTCAAAATTTGACACTGGGGGTAGGTATCGAAACTCGAAATAAAATTTTAAGCGCAAACAAAGAAAAATCGAAAGTACACCATAAGAGAACTCCACATCTAAAATTTCAGTTGCTGAAGTTAATTTCTCGAATTCTGACAAATTTTTGTAATTTCAGAATTACCTACTTCATAGTCCTGCAAAATATGAAAATTCTGTGTTATCAGCAAAAAAAAAGCTTAAATTTGACATAGGTATGCCCTATTTTCGACATATCAAATTTATTGGGAGCGGGGTCGAGACATTTATATAGCCAGTGAAAATTTTTGGAATTTTTCAGAATTAGAAAAAAGTCCATAAAAACTATGGCGAACGCGTCAAGGTAAAAATTTAAAGTCTATAAGTTAAGTACCTTACCTAGATATTCCATTTTAAACACGTACTTACCGAAAAAAAAATGAAGTTATAAAAATTGATACATTTTAACAAAAAATTTATTGAATCCCTCCCCCCTTCAAAAAAAATGAAATTCGCCTAAAAATTAATAACGCGTCCCAATTCACAAAATTGATGAAATTTATTCCAAAAAAAAAAAAAAAAAAAAAAGATAAAATATATCACGAAATTTGATAAAATTTATTGCATAAAAATAAATTTTACCAATTTCGCAATAAATTTCATTAGATAGGTACCTATTTTAGAATAAATTTTACCAATTTTGTGAATTGGGACTTGGGACAGCAGCGTTATTTTTTTTGGATACCAAAATATCATTATTTTGTTTTTTCAGTATGCCGATCGATTGGAACTTTGGAAGCCATTTTGAAACGTTTCAGAAACACCAACAATTTTTGGAATTTTCCAACGTTAGAAAAACATCCATAAAATGGTCCATACCTATGCATTTTAGCACCTGTGATCGTGGATAACCTTTTTGATTGATTAAAACACTATCATCCGAAATTTTTAATTTTGAGTTAAAACTCGCATTTTTTTCCGAGTAAATAGCACGAATGGGAGTAACGAATTACAGATAATCGAGCTGGATTCGATCAGATATATCACCAATATGGGTATCTGCGGTTGTAGGAGCTGATGTTCATACGGATCATTTTTATGGACCTTTCTCCAACGCTGGAATATCCCAAAAATTTTCTGTTGGCTAAGAAACATCTCGAAACTGCTTCTAAACCATGAGATAAGGTAGGTTGAAAAATAATAGGGTACCTGTATACAAAATTTAAGCTTTTTTCGTTCATTTTTTCATACTTTACAGGGCTATGAGGAAACTTGAAAATTTCAAAGATTCGCTATAATTCGAAAAATGGTATCTGAAATTTCACGTATCATGTTCTCTCACGATGTACTTTCGATTTTTTTTTTGTTTTTAGATTCAATATTTTACGGTGAATTGGAGCCTCCTTTGCGAGTAGATTGGTATTTTTCAAGGTACAGATAATTATAACGCCGAAAATTTATAACAATTTAGCTACCTAGCCACCATTTCTCCCCTTATTTACCTGAAATATTTCTCAAAAACCATAATAAATGGATCAAATGTTGATGATTCTTCAAATACGGTTTATATTCCAGGTCATTGGTTAAAATTTCAGCCAATCGTTTTTGGATTCTACCTTCTCGTGTTGGATGCTCCCATATACCAGATTCGTCAATTATGAAATTGGTAGTCTGCAGATCATTCAAAGTGTAATCGAGAATTTTCACACGATTCGCTGTAGTGCAATTTTCATCTTCAAAGTTGAATTCAAGCCTATAATTGTAATCAAATTTCATGATTTTCTTTCCCATGCATTTGATAGGGGTATTAATCCTGAAATTTTCCACCAGATGATTCGTATCATTGTACAAGTTGATTATCATATACTTAAATCGTGAAGAAGTCCAGGTGCTTTCAACTGAATGAATCAGCAGAGTTTTTTCATTTACATCAACTTGTAAAACTGCAGCTAAACGATCGGCGATATCAAATATATGAAATATAAAAGGAGGTAATAATATGGAAAGGTCTTCGTCACCATAGGTCAAAAGTTTTGGTGTCACAGTACACTGATACTTTGTATTAGAACCACAGAATTCATAAGTAGGTAAAACTATAGCAGATTCATTTATGGCACCCCAAAATACAAACACTTCTTCATTAGATTCTATTGTAATGGGAGTTGGCAATACGGTTTCAACCATTGAATTTATCATTATCTTTTTGTTTATCAAATCTGTATTATTAATGGTGATCTTAATTTTTTTAGAACCCTTTGTCACAGTTGGACACAAACGTAAATTGGAGGCTACTTTCAAATTATGCTCGGTGTATCGGTATTGAGCATAATCGCTTGCATTTGGGAAATAAAAACATGGCATTCTGAAATTTCTTGATTCCGCCAAGTCATAAATATTGGTGATGTTGAGCCAAGCAATCCCTTTATAGATGACACGTTCTATGAAAGGAACAACATTCACATCATACTGGTCTTTGATAAAAACAGCAATACTTCTGAGTATATTGTTTGTGATATCTGAATCATTCATGGTTCTTATATTGTAAGATCTGAACGCTGAAGCATCGTGGTTATCCAGGGTGAATAAAGCAGTTAAAAAATGGGCAAGTTCACCGATACAAAAATCTTGTAATGGCGTTTTTTGATGATATTTATTTTGAGTCTTGCAACCAAAGCCCTTTGCTTCTTCATCATTTGATATGGAATAATAGTATGAAATGTTCTCATACTTGAATCGAGATAGATAGAGGAATGCATAAACATTAACCCAGGCTTCGTGTAAATTAATATATACATCGGTAGTTTCCAAATCAAAATGATGCGCAATTTCATGTACTGGAACAAGGCCACCATAACTCGTTAAATTTTGTGGGAAAAAAGGTAAAATACTATTACCAATGGCGACAGATTTATCAGGATTGTAATAACCATTAGCACATGTATTACACGCGATTCGTTCACCAAATAAGTCGACATTGTTTTTCCCATACTTGGGGGGATATTGAAACAATGCAGTGTAATTCTCTTTATCGTCTTCCAAAAAAGTATTAGTACATCCTTTCGATTTTGAAAAACTAGAACATACCTTGGATTTCTGAGTACATTCCTGTGGACCACCAGTACATTGCTCAGATTTCAAGAATATAACTTGTTTTTCCAAATCCATATTGATATGTGGACCATTTGTAATTGGAATTGAACTGCGTCCGCTGTATTCAATATATTTTTCCATTGCATCATTGATTATCTTAAGACCGTGATAAAAACGATTACCCAATTTCAAATCTTTCACATCTGATCTCTGAATCAGTACTAGGGCTCTAGGCGTCTTGACAAATCCATAATCAACTATCACATTGTCAGTCTCATTTTCAATCTCATTGAAAAATTTTTCAAGACCTCGATCAACTCCATTGTATGTTTCAAATGACTTGACCTCGATGGTGGGCAAATGTTGGAAATATTGTACACTGCTCTGTTCTGCGATACTCAGCTTGACAACCAGATGAATGGGATTTTCATTGCATAATTTTAAGACACCGACAGTGGGTACACATGTGTGATCAATGGTTATATCACGTGATATTTCAGTTTTTGAAAAAGGTATAACAAGGTCATTATAACTTTCCGCGTTCTGACATGTAACAAAAAATTGTCCACCTCCAATGGATTCTGGATTTAATAATTCAAATTTTACGCCCGTACCATTTCTGATGATAACGTCGAATGTATGCCGGTAATGCCAATTTTTCCGAAATAATGCGGACAAACCATTGCAGCTATTGACAATAGGTACCGATGTATTGACACAGGTTAAATTTTGGGTAAACGTGAATACCGAAGAGATTCTCATCAATAAAAGAGTTGAAAAAACGCCGAAGCACAACCACGAAACCATTTTTGAACAAGAACAAAGTCAAACGCGAACACAATGGTATTGTACTACATACATCAGTAGGTGACTATTTTCAGTCAACATAATAACCAACGGTATTTATACTGGCTAATATGATTGACAAGGACATCATTGTCACCAAAATCAGGCGTGACAGAATTTCTTCCCTTCCTCGAATTAAAATCCCTTTCCACGTTTCCACTCAAATTTTCGTTACAAATTACTGGTGGTAACGCTGCCGATAGGTGGGCTTTCCAGGAAATGTTAGCCTCCCTCCCCTGCAACTAAAGCGTGATGCATAATAGAGAACAAAATTTTAAATTAATCTGTTCGTGATTGATAAATTATTGCTTGGCATGTAGAATATTAGAAGCATGAATATTTTTGAAAAATCCAAGTACACATACGTCAACATATTGGACAATTTTTGAACTTTTACCTATTTTACACCCTTTCAGTCGATAGCTCAATCCGGGAATAAAAATTAAGAATATCCTCAAGTAAAGAAATCACGTTTTCGGCCGCATGGTTATTTATGCAATTTTTTTTTCTTTTCAAGACTGTATAAGAATCTTTGTAATTTTAAAACCGTTCTAAATTTTCTCAATTTTTTTCAAGCTGCAATATTTTTTCCCACTCTTAAAACATATTGTTTCTGAGATTTTTTTTTCAAAATCTAAACTTTTCCTTGAAGTTTAAATGATTAGATAAATTTTATGGTAACATGATATCATTAGTAACCAATTTTTTTTACGAGAGTACCTAACTGTTGTCGTGCAATAATTGTTTCATCAAAACTACACATCTTTAACATTTTCAAAACATTCAAAATTTTCTCATTTTTTTCATCAAAGTAAATTTGTTTTTGAAATTTTTTCAACACATAATTTTTTTTTTTGAAATTTTATTTCCTATCACATAGAATTGGTGAGATTTTTCTGGGAGGTATAATTTTTAAGATATTTTCGAGTGAAGTTGAACATTAGTAGATGTAATAAAGATAAATAAGTTTTATTTCTTAATTTTCTCCCTCAATGTTCAACTTTAGCTCAAAAATATCTTGAAAACTATGCCTTCCAGAAAAATCTCACAAGTTCAATCTTATACGTTTAAAAAAGATTTTGAATGTGTGTACGAGGCTCGTTCAAAAAAGAAGGGGAAAACTCAATGTAACTCTAAAACTACTGAATCTAAATCTTTATTTTCTTTTTTTTTTAATGAAAGCCTGACATTTTAGCTATTTCTTTTCTATCCTTACCATTACGCAATTCTTACTTCAACTTTTATCAATATGAAGAATAGATGAAAGGAAATAGGGTTCATGACTTCATGACATCATTTTGAGAATAAGGAGGAAATTGATCGAGCCCGAGCAAAGCAAGGGCGAAACTTTTTTTTTAATTCCTAAAGTTAAATTTCCTTATTTTTTTAAAATCACTATTCTTAGTATAAATTGAGTTGATAATTTTATGAAAAAAAAATGGTTCGTTTTTCAACTGTGACCCTTTTGAAAAGAAATGTTCATGTGAGAAAAAAATCTATTTCTTTTTTTCCACGCGTTTGGTCCAAATTTGGTGTAATTTGGACTAAAATCGTAAAAAGCAGATTTTTTTACACATACTTACTCGGCCCTTCTCCCCGGCAGGATTCCATAGGTACAGGAATTTTGCGATTTTAAAAGTTTTTTAGTATAGCTTGAAGAAACAAAAAGATTAATAAAACAGGGTTTTCATATAATTTTTTTTTTTCAAATAAATCAACATTTTCACCATTCGTTTTTTAGACCATAACATTCAAATTTCATCGTTAGTTACAAATTTCAGCTCAGGGACAGATTTGCCGATTTTATCTGCCAATACCCATTGTAAAAATTTATGAAATGAATAGAAATATGGCCGATTCATCGAGTTGTCAAAATCAGACCTGTGATGATTCCTCAAGTTCAGCGTAAGAGAATAAGTAGCGATCCTCTTTGCATTAGATTTCAAAAGTTCTGAAAACTTCTCCAAGCAAAATTCATCTGAATTTTCTTTTGCATTAAAAATATCTGTTACCTATTTGAAATTTTTTTCACACGCAAATCGCACAATTCACCATTATGATTTTTAATAGTTTCATATCGCCATTAAGTATCTTCGTAAAAAAATGATCTTGAAACTTTGCTCTCCTCTTTTGTTTTTCGATCGTGAGAAGGGTTAATCATAAAAATGTTACATTCCCCCTTTTAATAATTGGAATGCCATTAAATTTCATTCATAAACTTGAGATCTTGAATTTATAACAGAAAAAAATTAAGGAAAAAATTTAGATGTCGACCAAACAATGAGACTAAAAATACGGATATTTCCATTCTTAAAATTAAAAAATTTCTTCACAACCCCCCCCCCCCCCCCCCAAAAAAACACGTATCTAAGAAAATCTCTCTTTTCGGCTAGGCTCAGTAAATAATTGATCGACCAGGAGTAAAATATCGATTAGGTATCTTCTATTATACCTATCTATTATATAAAAGAAAGTGGTGTTTTCGTTGTCACGGGTAATCACCGAAGATCCGACAAGTCGAGGGCGGCGCGGCGGTTGGTACCGTTAGATAGCCCTCGACGAGAGGAAAATCTGAGGAGCTGGAGAAAGGAGAGGGCACCCTCTGTCTATATGCCCGAGATGGTCAAAAATCCGGACCAAAGTCGGATGGAAGAGGCTGGAAGGTCCTCTCTGGATGATTTTTTTGAAGCCAGAGGCACTTTTTAAAAAATTTTGAAATCGGAGCCGGAGCCGTCTATTCTATGATTATTTTCAATGCAGACATTCATACACACAATAATACTAAAACGAGGCAAAAAATCTTCTCTTTGAAAAATTATCCCCACGTCATCAAATCTGCATCGATCTCAACGAAATTTCGTGTGTACCATACTTAAATAAAGAGAACGTAAAGAAGCGTAACAGCATTGTTCCCCCTGCGGTAGCGTTTAGTTTCCGAGTCGTTTTGATTTTTCCAGAAACTTTAGACTGTACTGTGAATACCTTTTACAGGTAGTAGATACGTTCAGGTGAAGCCCAATTTGAAATAAATTTACATTTCAACAGATCAAATCAAAATTCTGTTTTTAGAAAAGCAAAAATACCTACGGTGCGTTTTAATGATGAAAAATTAGCGAAGCTCGTACTGTTTCAAATGAGTCATTACAGGGCATAAATAAATGGCTTTCTAATTACGTACCTACTACCTGCCTGCATATTGGCAATCTCCAAATTTAAATGCAATAAATGACGTAATTAGATACTCGTTGTACCAATGCGTTAATGGGTACGTTTACAAAATTTTGGGAAAATTCATGTTGATGATTGGGAAAAAAATTCAAGAATTTCTACTCATGGAAACATGGTTT
Source organism: Pseudococcus jackbeardsleyi (assembly GCA_038380155.1). NCBI lineage: Eukaryota > Metazoa > Arthropoda > Insecta > Hemiptera > Pseudococcidae > Pseudococcus > Pseudococcus jackbeardsleyi. The sequence continues at coordinate 18,105,364 of CM076241.1, forward strand.
TTTTTAGATGATTAATTACTCTGGTACACATCAAATTAATTGGCGAATCTTATCGGTTTTAATTTTATCATAATTTCGATAATTATTGCACTTATAAGCAAGTATATCGAGGTGCATTTTTCATTGATTCCCTGTCTTTCTTCGTATCAAGTACATACAGTGTTTTTTTTTTTCAAGTTGGATGGATATTTTTATAAAAAACAAAATGTTACGTTTTTATTACTTTTTTTCAATTGCCGTTATTATTTTCGGAGCAACGAAAACCAATGCAAGTAAGTTCAATCTAAAAATGAATACCGCCTTACTATTTTTCACCTAAGTAAACTACCTAAGTTTGTAGATCCCTACATTTTTATTCCTGTGTTGCAAGAACCGAAAATTAAAGATTTGGTTGTCTGTTTTCGTTCCCATGAATTTGAGTTTCGGTTTCGGTTTTCATTCTTGCGTTCTCGAAATTTAAATTTCGTTTTCAATTTTTGTTGTTGTTCTTTTCAGTTTTCGGGTTTTTTAGTTTTTTGGTTTCGATTCTCAGAAAAATTTGGCATTTTGTTCGGTTTAATATTGATTCTTCTTTAAAATTTTACCTTCTTCTGTAAAAATAAAGTTCTTCGCAAATTCAAAAGTTTACCAATTTTAAACTGATTTTTCAAATAGGTATGTACCTACTTGCAATAAAATTGAAAACAACGAAACTCAAATAAAACATTCTTTGTAAGTCCTAAGACAATCGAATCTCTTGAAAAGTTGAAAAGAATAACGGAGCGTCCATTTTCTGGAAAATTGGGAAAAGTCAGGAAATTTTGATATTTTTGCCATTTCCGCTGGATTTTTTGTCAAAATCTAGAAGGACCATGAAGTATGTATTTGAAGTTTCTGGACTCTTTTAATAAACATTTTTCTGAAAAAAATCCCCTCCCTCCGCTCGGTCCAAATTGTTTTAACTAATTTTAATATTCATCGTTTTTTATTGATTATGAAGTAAAAGCAAAGTGATAGGTAGGTACATATTTAAACACACGTTTTTGTTTAGGTATTGAATTATCAAGTTTTTTTTTTTTTAAAAAAAATTCCTCCGTAACTTGGAAATAATTTATAGGTAGGTACACTTTTCTTTCTGCGGAGATTTCTTCGAACAGTACTGTTTGTTGTAATGTAATGAGAAAAGATTAAGTTACCATAATAATTCTGATCATGATTTTGAAAAAGAAGGAAAATGAATGGAAGAAAATTTGAATTTTCTGATCAGATTTTGGGAAATGTCATCAGGGCGTGAAATGATAATTTTTCAAATTTTGAAGATCTTCTGAAAATATTTTCGCTTTTCGCCCTCACTTCGCTCGGGCTCATCGTATTTATCTATTTTGTCAAAATACTTGATGGATATTTTACTCCTCATTGATCTATTCACTAAGCCAAGCCGAAAAGAGAAACTTTCTCGGAATTTGTAAATTTGAAATAGGTGGTTTTTTTGGAGGGGAGGGAGGGTAATGAATCGTGAAGAAGTTTTTGAATTTCCGGACTGGAAATATCCGTACTTTTAGTTTCGTCATTTGGTCGATATCTGAAGTTTTTTACTTTTTATTTGAAATTTTTTCTGTTATAAATTCAAGATGTTAAGTTCATGTTCGGATCTCCAGTTTGTTAGATTTTTTTTTCAGTTTTCATTCTAAACGGTTCTTCAAAATTTAGGTTTTAGAACCGTTCAATAACCTAATTTTTTAAAAAATTCATTAAAAATCCCATTTGTTGTCGGTTTTTGATTTTCGTTTTTGCAACACTGTTTTATTATTCCCTATCCCTTCTGATATTCAATTTTCCATTTATCAAAAGATTTAATTTATTTCATATACATTTAAGTATTAAAAATCGGGAGTTGGTGAGTTGATTTCCAGGTTTCAAAATCATTCTAATTGATTCCCATTATCTATAGGCGAGGAGCCAGCACCGAAAGTCCTGCACCCCCCCGCCGATCCTCTGGGACATTTTTTTCTTGAAGGGGGACTCCTAAAGAACATTTCTAGCGGTTGTCCTCAAAAAAAAAACTGGCCCCACTAACAAAATGGCGGCCATTTTGATTGACTTACCCCCTCAAAAGTCAAAATCAACATTTTCCATTCTAACTCCAAAACGGTACAATTTAGGGGAAAATTTATAACATAAAAAATGTTCTACATAAAATTTGGAACATTTTGACTTTTTAGTGAACGCGTGAAGTGACCGCGTTCGCGAGATACACGCGCGTGAAGTTGCGCTTGGCACTCAAAAATTGAAGTATTAGGATCGCGAAAAAAAACATACCTCAGATTTTGACCAAATTCGTCGGGGTTATTGGGCCACCATCGGAGACTACTCAAAAAAAATTTTGAGTCCCCAGGTGTCGAGGGAGGGGAGCAAGGGGTTCTCAAAGGGGACCTGCTTTTGAAAAAAACCTCGGTTTTTTGTGCTTTTTTAGCTCAAAAATATGGCGAGAGAAACCTGACACAGCACTAAAAAGGTGCGATTTGAGTTTCAACATCTCCCAAGATCATCACCGTCCTCCTCCGATCAAAACTCAGACTGCTACCAGGGGGTCCAAAAGTTGCAGATCGCGAAATTTCCATATTTTGAAATTTTTGCTGGCCCCTAATTAATCACTTTTGCACTGCGCCGAGTAATTGAATTTTTAAAATATTTTTGAAGAAAATTTTGAGAATTTTCTCGATCAGTGTAGCCAACTACGACTTGTGATATTCAAATTTTTGGAATTCGTATTGATCTAATCATTAAGTTGCTAGGTACCTATAACTACATAAGTCTTAGGTATTGCTAGAAAACTCTACAAACTTTTTTTTTGGTTTTTTCAATAATCATTGATGAGATTATGAAGAAAATTTTTTGCACCTCTGAGATTTTTATGCAAAAGATTGACTGTTCATTTTACGTTAGTCAAACTTTCCAAGTAGGTATTTAGCCAAGAATGCTGAAAAATTCAATTATTTGTTTGTGTAATTTGTTGAATATCGAATAGAATAGGATAATTTGTGAGTTAAAAAATGAACAAAAAATGTGAACCATTTTTTGTCAGGTTCAAATTCAAAAAGTAAAATTAGGTGAAAATTGTCAAAAAATTTTTCTTAGGGACTTGATTTTTTTTATTTAAAAATGAGATAAAAACGACTATTAAAATTAACGTAAATTCCATACACAGACGTTTCATGGTGAACAATTGGCTGCACTGGTGCAAAAAATTTTCTTTTTTTTCGCGATCCTAATACTTCAATTTTTGAGTGCCAAGCGCAACTTCACGCGCGTGTATCTCGCGAACGCGGCCACTTCACGCGTTCACTAAAAAGTCAAAATGTTCCAAATTTTATGTAGAACATTTTTTATTTTATAAATTTTCCCCTAAATTGTACCGTTTTGGAGTTAGAATGGAAAATGTTGATTTTGAGGGGGTAAGTCAATCAAAATGGCCGCCATTTTGTTAGTGGGGCCAGTTTTTTTTTTGAGGACAACCGCTAGAAATGTTCCTTAGGAGTCCCCCTTCAAGAAAAAAAATGTCCCAGAGGATCGGCGGGGGGTGCAGGACTTTTGGTGCTGGCTCCCCGCCTACTTCCCCTGATTTTTCTCAAATTCTCAGTCCCTTCCTTAATTAATTTCTGGGTGCGCCTATGAGACTAATGAATTTTATAATTATCATTCATAGAGTTCGTATGTTTCGATAAGATCGTAACATCGGTACCTAATTTCTGTATACAATGTTATCATTTCATTTTGTGATGAATGAATCATGTACGTATGTATTCGAAAATTGCGTGGGAATCAATTCATACATACCCTCTTGAAAAAGGGGAAATCAATTCGTACATCTCCACAAAAAAAAAAAAATGGGAATCAATTCACTTATGTACAGCCTAAAAATCTATAATTGAAATGAATTTTTTCACGTCAAGGAAATATTTATCCTGAAGAAATCAAACAGAATGTTATGGTTCCACCACCTGCTCGTACTCAATCCAAGGCTGAAGAAAGTAAGAATTGTGTTCTCAAAAGAATTCTCACTTCCATTATAAAATTATTCTCATTTTACAGATATAGGTGCTATTAATTTTCACTTAAACTGTTTCAGTGTGTAAAAAATATACTACGCAATCATGTGAAATACCCCCTTCGTCAACTCCTTACAAATCACTAGTAATCACTGAACAGGGTAATCAAATTTTAGGAGGAAAACCAGCAGAACCAAAGGAGTATCCTCACATGGTATTTTTTTTTTTAATCTCTGTTACATATTGTTACATTATGCATAAAGATATGACTTACAGTAGAGCTCGAATGACATGAAGAAGTTTTTAACGTGTATTTTTTATGCAGGCGCTGCTTATTATCGAAAATGAACGGCTTTGTGGAGGTTCTTTGATTAGTGAAAACTTTGTATTAACCGCTGCACATTGTGCGAAACATTACAAAAGGTAGGCACTAGGCACTCGGTTTTTTTTTTTTTTGTAATTTAATCCAATGAAATTTAAATGACCGATAAATTTTTACAGCCGTACTACTAGTAAGATACGTTTGGGAACGTTGTATTTTTCAAAAAAACTTAATGAGTCAACGGCAGCTGATTATCCAATTACAAACGTCACTGTTCATCCGGACTACAGAAAAGCTGGTTATAATGATCTTGCTTTAATCGAATTTAAAGGATTAACTTCATTCTCCGAATACATCCGACCAATATGCCTGAATACATTGGATACTATCCCAGACCAAAACTTCACCGCCATTGGATGGGGAAAAACAGAAAGTAAAAACTGTTTTTGATTTATTTATCAATAGAAATTAGATAGATAAACAGATCCTATTTTTATACCAAGAAAATTTTTTTATACAGATGGAACGATAAGTGACGTTTTACGCAGTGTTGATTTGTATCCACAAAATGTAAAATCATGCAAACCATTACCGATTAAATTCAATGCCAGCACAGAGCTTTGCGTTGGGTATGCTCCTGGAGGAAAAGGCGTATGCTATGTAAGTACGATGGACTTCAGAATTCAGTGTGAATTATTATTTTACTGTTTAAAAAAAAAAATTATATCGATCTGCGACTTTTGAATGAAAATTTGAAAAGGTTTAGGGGACGGGAAGGAAAGAGGTTAAATGACTTTCAATTGAAAAAAAAAAATACACTTAAAAGGTCGACATCTAAAATTGCAATTTTTCTACTCTAAACAGACTTTAACAATGTATATCGATTCTTGAGGTTTTTCTCGAAAAAATTTTCTATTTTATGGCTCTTTCAACTATTGCCACAAGCAGATTTCTTTCGACAGGCCAAACATTTTGTCGGGGAAGTAATTTCAATTGACTTTGCATATCTACATATTATATGTTATGCCTAAATTGGTAACTTCAACTTTTTTTCCATAATAGAAACATTATTTTGTTAAAAATTGTAGCTCGTCTATTCTAGTCTACAGTCCAAGCGGCAAAAGGTGTTCATTATTGAGCGTGCATTTCAGCTGGACAAAAAAAATCAGTAGGTTTATTTCAGGTATGGGTCCGGTGATTTCAAAAAACCGTATTCTGGATTTTTACCCGGGCATAATAGTGAGCTGAGCCCTAAACCCCCCCCCCATTTTTTTTCAATTTTTAAATTTGATTTTGGACAAAAAAATTTTCATATTCTGGTAGCGGACACTCCCCCGACTCCAAATATGTGTTACATCATTTGGGTCACGGACACAATGGGGTGCTGCCCCCCATGAGCGATTTTTTTTGCCAAAGATCATTTTTGGCACCATAATGCCTCTGTTGCGGTTAGGCGGTAAGATCAAGTGTTCTGTATTCTTGGGTTCATTCTGGGTCCAATGAGCCAAAGTTTGAGAAAAACGGTGGGCACAATAGGTCGTGGTGAATTTTCAAAGTTTGAACAATGCACCATTTCCCCTTCCTGTCATTGAAAAATAAGTTACCAAAAAAAACGGAAACATTGGTTGCGACCTATCAAAATGGGTTGAAATTTCACGAGCAGAACAAAATAATTGATGAATATCAAATTCGAGCAATTTTAACCCATTTAGAGCCCAAAATTGAGGGGATGGGGAAGGGGTTGAAAGTGATATTTGGCGAAGATGTCGTGTGACATATCAAAATGTATGTTTTCGAGGCTGTACATTACGAATTTTACATTTAAGAAAATTTTGGGTGCAAGGGGAGGGGATGACGGAAGGGTCAAAAGTGAGATTTAGGAAAAATATCGATGTCAAAACGCATGTTCTCAATCTCATGGTGGTAGAATACGAATTTCGTTCTAAAAAATTTGTTTTTTTGGTCTCCACTCCTTCTTAGGATGCGCAAGGCAACCTATGAAAGTGGGGTAAAATTTCGCCACGAATTCAAAAATGCTTACCAAAACTTTTTAAAGCCAATTTCGAAAATTATGAGCCTTAGATTCAGTGGTTTTTTTTTAAATAGATAAACCAATCAGTGTCGATTAAAATTTCAAAGAAAAATGAATAATGGAGATCGATAATTTTCCCACTGAAACAAGAACCGCCCTTCACACGATATTTTCCCCTAATCTCACTTTTTAGCCCTCCCTCACCCCCTCCCCTTGCACCCAAAAATTTTTTAGTGCGAAATTCGCTACAGCCTCGAAAACGATCATTTTGTTGCGTCACACGATATTTTCCTAAATCTCACTTGACCCCTCCTTCCCCCTTCCTTAACCCCTCCCCTTGCACCTAATTTTTTTTTAAATGTGAAATTCGTAATCTACACTTTACAGCCTCGAAAACGTGAGAAAAGTCCAAAAAAATGCGATTTCTTTCACAGAATTTTGGAAAGAATGAGCTGTAACTTTTTTTCGTAAAAGAGATGATGGTTTGCGGTTTGCGGCATTGGATTCTCCGTGAATTTTTCTATACGATTAGTCCAAAAAAAAATTTTCAATTTTTTGTGATGGTCAGGCTTCTTTCTCTCCAAAAATCAGTTTTTTAGTCCCCCACCCACTCAAAGCAAGCTTTGGTCAAAAAAAATTTCCCCTTCATTAGTTAAATAATGGCAACCTAAATTTGGCAATCGGAAACAAAAATCGTGTTGATGTTAGCGAAGTATGTAAAATTTAGTCCATTTCATGCATTCGGCAAGTGACCGGATAAGGTGTATCATACTCTATTAACAGTCAACTATACGCCAGATAAAATTAAATAGGTAGAGTTACTAAGTAGTTCAATTGTTAATTTTTGTTTGATTTTAAGGGAGACTCGGGCGGTCCATTGCAAATCAAAACCGAAAACCCCGAATGCAACGATTCACCCGTATTCAAGCAATTTGGAATTTCATCTAATATAGATGGAGAGAAGGGATGTGCTAGTCCAGGAAGTCCTACTGCGTTTACGAAAATATCAAACTTCATTCCATGGATTGAAAGCATCGTTTGGAAATGATTGGAGGATGTTTTCAAAGGTCTCGAAAAATTTTCGATCGATTTGCTATTTATTATATTAGAAAATAAAGATTGAATAATCTCGTCTGATAAGTTGAACGAGCTGAAGTACATATTTAGGTACCTATAGATAATTGTATTATCTCGACATTTTCTCTTAGGTATTTGGATTTTTATTACCTAATAAAGTTTGCATAAACATGAAATTAATAATGGGTGTCTGAATTTATTTACTGAAGAATATTACAGTATACGTATTAGGTATTTATTTTTTTATCGATCTCAAATTTTAACAATTTTTTGGTTATTTTTTCGAGTGAGGCTCATCCGTATAAAATTTAACGGTATTCTTAATTATTAAAAGAGGAATGTGACATCCTCACTGTTAACCTTTCTCACGAGCGAGGGATGACCATTGAATCCTTTTATCTAACGAGGATCTAAAAATGAAAGAGGAGATCAAATTTTTAAGATCATTTTTGTAAAATTTTCTCAAGAATACAAACGTTTGAGAAATTTCAAATCATAGATAGGTATGTATTCAAATGCAAAAAAGGACATGATGAATTTTTCTTGAATAAGTTTTCAGAACTTTTGAAACGACTTGGGAATTGAATGGGAATTGACCAAAAATTAAAAATAATGGTATGATTCAGAAACCTTGGAAAGATATTTCAACGTGAAATAATTCCTAAACCGAAAAAAAATTTCATGTGGTTGAAAGTATAACCGATAGAAGATAAGAGAAGATAAGAGAAGAAATAATTCGTAATTCTTTCAATTTCGTAAAACGGAAAATAATCATCATTCGAGCTTTATGCCTATTCTGCGATAATTTTTTTTAATTCGGTGTTTCTACTGATACGAAATCAATGGAACTGTACAAATTGATAAACATCTTACATATTTTCAACTAATAATTATAAATTATAATTTCATCTACAATACCCATTACCCACGTAATAGATTATTTCAGTTTCCGAAAACATGTCTGATTATATTTTTTACATTTCGGTATCACGTTTGATAAAATTTGTAATATAAAAAAAGATTACTTTTTTATGAGCTAAATCATAAATGTGTCATATTTTCCCAAAAACACTCATCGAAGAGCATTTTATCATCTTACCAAAGTGAATCATTTCTACGCGATGAAAATATTCATATTTTTCATTTCTCTGTCACGCATGGCTCGTGATTAAAAATTCAAGCGCCAGATTTTCTTTTTTCGAATATTGGCAAATGAAAATTTTAAATCGTCCCAACGCCTTGCAAAGAATGGAAATTTAATCAAATCAAAATGAAAAATAAAAAAAAAGATTGGGTAAAATTTTTTAATGAGCATTTCAAATACAAAAACCCTACAAAACAATAATGCTTCGAGCACCGAAATTTAGAATCAGTTTTTCCGGATGATGCTCTCCCGTCAAACATTTTTCGGTAGCGGCTACCGTAGCCAAACTACCAACAGTATTTTTCACTATTTCTCTGTATCTTAGTGTAAATTTTTGGTAGAAAATTAGTAGCGGCGCTACTATTTGCCTTTTACACAATTTTTTTGGTAGTGGATTGGTAGTATAGCTACTTTGTCTCATTTAGTATTTTTGCAACTGAATTACTACTGTATCATTGGTAGCAAATTAGTAGTGACGCTACTTCATCCCATTCAGTATTTTTGCTACCAAGTCACTACCGTAGCAGATTGGTAGTGAAGCTACTTCACCTCAATCAGTATTTTTGCTACTGAATCACTACTGTTGATTCATAAGTCAATAGTAGTGATTCAGTAGCCAAAATACCTAAATATGTACAGTAGTAGGTAATAGACCTAGAAGAAATTCAACTAAATTTTTCAACATCTCTAAAATTCTGTGCTCAATATTTCTAAATTCTATTGTCTTTGTTTAGAAAAAATGAAAATTTCCAACTTTTTGTGATTTTTCGAAATTTTTTGAGTGTGTAGAACGCAAATCTACAGTGTTTTCCTTCAAGAATGAAGGCTTGTGTGAGAAAAGGATAAGGGTTGGAGTGAGGTTTGGAAAAATTTCAATTTTGTAATTCCCCTAATATTTTTGTTGGGGCGCAGAATATGAATATGGTAATGTTTTTATTTTTGAGACCAAAGGTATGTACCTAGGGTGAAAACGAGCGCAGGTGAGAGCTGGAAAAAAATTTCAATACCTATTTTTAAAAAAGTACCTATTTCCAAATTCGTATTCTAAACATAGATTTTAATAATAACTTGGGAAAATTAAAAAATTGAAAATTTTCAAGCCCTCTCACTACCCTCATCCAATTTAAAAAAAAAAATCATCATATTTTTATTTTACATAAGGAGGTGAATTTCTAAGGAGTTAAAAAAATGCCTATAAAATTCAATTTTTCCAAGACATTTTTTACCCAAATTGTAAATTTCAAATTTGTTAAATGTGTCCCAAAAGTTAAAATTCATTGTAATAGACCACAAAGAAAAAATTTAATATTTTGATCAAAATTCAAAAAAAAAAAAATCACTCTCCGAGTTTAAGTACCCCTAACAACCAAATAGGGCTATTTTATGTCTGTCCGATATCTTCATAGCGACTTGCGATTTAGGCGATTTTATAGCCGATAATGATATTGCTAGATTTCGCATATATTTCTTACCTATATCGTTGATATACACGATATTACATGTATATCGAATGATATCGGAGATATCTCTCGATATCAACCAGATATCTTGAAACGCTGAAGTTTTACAATATCCATTGGATATCTTTACAATATATTTGCTCGAACTACAGATATCGCCGATATCGGTAGATATCTCTCAATATCTATCAATATAAACAATATGCTTGAATACTGGTTTTAATTTCAAAGTGGCCTAAAAAGTTAATGTGTTTATGTCTTGTGCAGTTGTTATTGACTATTTTTACTTTTTTTCCCCAAATCAATAAGTAATTAAAACAGATGTGGTGTCGGATTAAGTATGATATCAGAAATTGTTTGTGAATGTGTAACTGTAATCTGGCAAGTCATTTTTATTATCATAATTTTCTATTCAATTTTTCTATTTTTTATAATTTTTTTAAAAACCATTTTCTAATCTTGTATTCAAACTTCTGTTCTTCAGATATCGCATACCTAGGTATAAAATTAAAGCTGATGTTTCCATTTAGCACTAAGTCCATCAATTTTTTGTTAGATTTTGGTGCATTATGAAAACACAGAAATAGGGAATATTGTCATTTTAATTTCATTCTTTGGCAAAGAAATATTGAATTTTTCATGAAAATCCAAGCTTTGTTATACCCATTTGAGTAAAAATTCTACAATAAATAACGTTTCTAACTCAAAAATCATGAAATTGGACTTCGTGCTATTTGGAAACATAGGTAACCTTCCAACAATATTGCTTTTTTGTATTTCTGGAAATAATAATTAAAAATGTAAGTAGGTAATGGCACTGTAGTTTTTTGTACCTTTACCAACATGTATGTTTCAATTTTAATTATTTTTAGAAATACCAAAATGAATGCAATATCGTTTATATCTATACAATATCTGAAGATATCGTGAGTAAGATATATCACAGATATACTTTGAATATCCATACAATATAGATCGATATCGAATGAATATCGGAAATATATCATATTCCGATTTACCTGATATCTTACCGAAATCGGGCGATATCGGGCAATTTTTTAAAAATTTAGCGATATAGGCGGACATTTCGCCATGCTATAGATATAGATAGGATATGGTATAGCTTTGTATACGAAATGAAACGATATCGTTTTGGTGTTAGGGGTATTACTTTTAATACTTAGTTCTCAACCTGACGTGGTGGCGTACTCCGTTAAAACGAGACTGTGGGAAGGGTATCGACGGGAGTGGTGGTAAGTATTGTGTGTATTGGTAAGTAATCGTAGGTGAATAACCGCTCAAAAATATTTCGCTACCCGAATTGCAATAAAAAGGTATTTTCGCTACTAACTCTGTGGGTAGCAAAACAGAATTTCAGCTACTAAAATACATTGAAATTTCGGTAGCCGCTACGGTTTTGGCACTCTTTTCGCTACCAAATTACTACCAGTCTTTTGGTAGCGAAACTACTGACATGCTACTCGCACACTACCAAAAGGCTTTGAGTAGCACGTCAGTAGTTTGGCTACCAAAAAACTGGTAGTAATTCGGTAGTGAAAACAGTGCCAAAACCGTAGCGGCTACCAAAATTTCAATGTATTTCAGTTGCAAAAATTCTGTGTTACTACTCCAGAAATCGTAGCGAAACTACCGTATATTTCCAAATCTGGTAGCGAAATGTTTGACGGGTTTGATCATTTTTCTTTCTACCTGAAATTTTACTGCGAGTTAAAAAACCTCTGCTTTCACAAGAAAATTTCAGAAATTTTTCTATCCTTCTCTTCATTTAAATTATATGGTTAGAGGTTTTTTTTCTTACAACTTTAGGATTTCTGGACACCAGCATATTATGTTGAAATTCTGAAAAAATAGGTATTTATCGAGGAAACTACTCTTTAAAATATTACTCAAGTATCTCGCGTTTTTCAAAAAAACTGTTTAAATGTGGAATTTAAAATTTCTAAAAAAAATGAAACGTAATCGTATGAGTTTTTCACACTGCTATGCTATACCGAATTAGACTTCACATGGTTTTCAAGAAACTGTGGTCATCAATGGTTAATTTCTTATTCCGGTATTAAAACGTTGATAAAATTTCAGAAAATATCGAAGTTGATTTGTTTTTCTAATACCTATTCGATATAACAGTTTAGATGCATCATTTGCTGTGAAAAGTAGTGTTAATGATATTCATTTCAAACTAACATGCTACTGTAACTTCCTGTGGAAAAATCTAATCAGCTCGTTATGTTGGTTTTCCATTTTCCAGTTGGTGTGCATTAAAATTTTGAAATTTCGAAATAATATTGCATCCGTTTTCTATTTATACTAATTTTACGTGTAGGTAATTTGTCGGAAAAAATAATGATGAAGTAGAACATTCCATCAACTCAATTTTTCGCTATAATTAATTCATTTTTTGCACTCCTCGCTTTCTGCATTCGGTAAAAAAATTCTGCCATTTTTAGGAAAATTTAGAAAATTATTCGCAATTGTAAATATCCCTGTACGAGATGCAAATATCCTTCACTTTTGTCTAATTGAAATTAGGTAATAAATTCTTCAAAAAAAATTCAATAAAATAGCCGTGATTCCAAAAGAGAGAAAATACTAGTCAAAAATTTTTCAACCCATTTTTTACGACAATGGATGGCTGCATCTAGAGGGGAGGGGGCCAGGAAAAAAATCGGAGTAGAGGCCAATTCCTTCTTTCATCTGGTTAGACCCTTATGCAAAATTTGTGAAAAAATCGGTTTAAAAACTAGAAACATTATAATTTATTGAATTAGTCTACAGAGGGTTGAGACATAGGTATTTCTCATTGAAAATTTAAAACCCCAGTTGAATAAGGAGACATTCTATACCTTTCACTAGATTAGGTTTTAGGTTAGGTATGAGAGAGAGAAAAGAATAAAATGGCAAAAAAAAGTGTAGGTATAAACACAAAATATACATATTCCTGCGGATAGTTGGGTAATAAATTTATTGATATCATGTTGTAATGAATTAACAATACCAGTAAAACGATTACCTAACAAATTAAAATTAGTATTATTCAAAATCACGAGTGTATTTTTCATCTTAAATTACAAAAATACTTTGTTGAATATGTAGTATGTATGTACCCATATAAAATTTTTCTCTTAAACTCCCTGGCTACTTTTTATGTAAAAACTTTCATGGACAAGCTCCAAACTTTAATTTTTATGGTAAATAACTTGATGGGGTGAACAGAGTGAAATAAAGTGATTAAAGAAGAATGGCAAGAGGATTCTTAGAAGAAAATTCTGATGAAGTCCCAAATCGCAAATTTCCATTACAGAACATTTCCTCTTTTTCTTTCAAATCTTTTAACCGAAATCAGTCCAGTAAATTTTTCAGAAAATAAATTTTTTAAATAATAATAATAATAATAATAATAATAATAATAATAATAATAATAATAATAATAATAAAAAAAAAATTGTGAACAGAAAAACACGAATCTTATCTCTAGAAAATTAGAAAGAAAAACATTCAAACCAAAAATAAAGTTCAGCTCGGAAAGCAACATAATTAATCAGCAAACTTGCAGATTCCAGATTGCATTAAAAATCAACTTCATTGAGCATTTTTCATGATACGCAACAAATCAGTTAAATGCTGGTAATCTTTCAAATACGGTTTATATTCCAAATCTTTAGATAAAATTTGAATAAATCGTTGGCGAATTATACTTTGCCGCTCAGATACTTCAGTCACTCCCAATTTATCAATTTCAAACATATTGTTCTCAAAATTGTTCAAATTATAATCAAGAATTTTCACACGATCTTTTTCTCGAGCTATCAATTCGAACGTGTAACCCAACTTGATATTGAACCAAGTATCTCCAACGGGCATATCGGTTCCATTGATTTTATACACAGATATCAGCGATTTCAAAGTATCATACAATTTTATCTCCACATAGGCGCCTTCGGAACTTGGGAAATAAGGATGACCATCTTTTACCAATGTCTTAATCAGCATCTTGTTATTTTTCATATCGATTTGCAATAATGCAATTTTTTCATCACCAAGGCCAAGGATATTGAATACGAAAGGAGGAATTAGCTGGGATGGATTTTGATCGTCGTAAGTCAAAATTTGTGGGGTCACGGTACACTTGTAATTGTCTTCAGAACTGCAAAATACATAAGTGGGTAAAATTACAGCAGATTTGTTGATGGCACCTCCGAATACAAACATCTCTTCATACGAATCTATCTCAATGGGATTTTCCAGCACAATCAAGGCATTCGAATTTACTTCAATCTGCTTGTTCCTCAATTCTGTATTATTGATGGTAATTTTTATTTTCTTTGGTTTCTGAGTGATGGTGGAGCACAGACGTAAATGGGTGATTGATTTTACATTATGCTCATCAAACTGGTACCCAGGATAGTTATCTTTGGCAGGGTAATAGAAACAAGGCATTCTGAAATTTTGAGAATTTGCCAAATCGTAGATGTTGGTAATATTGAGCCAAGGGGTACCTTTATAGATAACTTGTTCTATAAAAGGGACGACGTTGATATTGTACCTGTCCTTGATGAAAACAGCAATGCTCCTGAGTATATTATACACAATATCTCCGTCTTTCATGACTCTTATGTTATAAGATCTGAACACTGACGAATCGTGGTTATCTAAAGTGAACAAAGCCATTAAAAAATGAGCTCTTGGACGATGTGGAAATTGCTGCAATGGAGTTCCAGTCTGGTACAGTTCTTTGACCAAATTTGCATCGTATTCCTGCATCCAATAATCGAACTCATCTTTATATACAAATCTAGACTGATAAAATGAGGCATACAAATTATTCCAAACTTCAGCCACATCTATAAAGTCATCTCTTTGGTGGATATCGAAATGGTGACCAATTTCATGCAAAACAGCCCACTTTTTCGCATCTGGGGTGAAAAATCCCAGAATATCATCATTTATAATGGCTGTTTGATCAGAATTGTAATAAGCATAAGCGACTGAACATTTCATTCGATTGATCAGATGAACATCATCAAGGTAGTTTTTCAAATGTCCAATAAATCTATCATCTTCAATGCTGGGATTGAAAATACCTGGCTGGCATTCCTCAGATTTCAACAATAAGACTTCTTTTTCCAATGCCATGTTGATTCGTGGACCATTTGGAATGGAGATTGAGCTACGTCCGCTGTATTCGAAATATTTCTCAATCACATCATTAATTACCTTCAGACCATCCAAGAAAATATTATTTTTTTGTAATTCGTTCGCCTCTGCTTTAGTAATCAGTACTTGAGCTCTAGGTGTTTTCACAAATCCATAATAATCAATTTTTCTCAAAAACATTTCAACGTCTGCAATATTATAACTGTAAGTTTCAAATGATTTGAACTCGATGACTGGCAAAGGTTGTAAAGACTCTTTTTCTTCCACTGTAAGGATTACAATCGGATTGACAGACGTTGAATTGCATAATTTTAGAACACCTAGGGTAGGTACACAAGTGGTATCTATATTTACTTGGTGCAAAAATGTTTGGCTTTTTGAGAATGTCAACTTCAAATCCTCTTCTTTGCTGTTTTGAAAACAAGTCATGGAAAATTCTCCGTTTCCGATCGAATTCGGATTTAGTAACTGGAATTTCACATTGGAGCCTTCTTTAATTACGACGTTGAAAACATTTCGGTAATGCCAATGTCTTTTAAATAACTCTGGTAGGCCATTGCATTCGTTTACAATAGGTACCAAAGCTTGGGCAGTGGCTGATTCGAGATTAAAGAGCGGAGACGCGGATACCGAACAGGCCAACAAAAATGAAATTGGAAAAACACTGAACCACAAACAGGACTTCATGTTGCACAGGCACAATAAATAAAAACTGTACTGAACTGTCATAAATATTTTAATTTTAGATTATATTCTATACTTGAGATCAGAATGTTGAGTGTCACAAATGTTGGCTGACTTATAAATTCAATAACAAGTATGAGTCGCGCCCTTCTCCGATTCAGCATTTACATTTATGGTTCTGGTTGAGCTCCAGTTTCCGCTATTCGAGATAATTCTAGTAATAAAATGTAATTTTCAAGGAAATATTTCTACATTGATAGCGGAAGAGAAGGTGGTTTTAAAAATTAGCATTTCATTATCTCGCCAAAGTGAATCATTTCTACGCGAGGAAAATATTCATATTTTTCATGTCTCCGTCATGCACGGCTCGTGAGTAAAAATTCAAGCGGCAGATTTTCTTTTTTCGAATGTTGGCGAAGTTTTGAAAATTTTAAACCGTCCCAACGCGTTGCAAAGAATGAAAATTTAATCAAATCAAAATGAAAAATAAAAATAGAGTAATTTTTTAATGAGCATTTTAAATACAAAAGAATAATGCTTCGAGCTCCGAAATTTACAATCAGTTTTTCCGGATTATGCTCTTTTGATCATTTTTCTTTCTACCTGAAATTTTACTGCGAGTTAAAAACCTCTGCTTTCACAAGAAAATTTCAGAAATTTTTCTACCCTTCTTTTCATTTAAATTATGTATTAGCATGGTTAGAGGTTTTTTTAAAAAAAACTTTAGGATTTCTGGACACCGAAATATTTTTTTGAAATGTTGGAATTCTGGAAAAATATTTATAGAAGAAATTACTCCTCAAAATGTTACTCAAGTACCTACCTCACGTTTTTCAAAAAAATTGTGTTTTGAATGTGGAATTTAAAATTTCTAAAACCAAAATAAAACGTGATCGTAAGAGTTTTTCACACTGCTATACCAAATTAGACTTCACAATCAGTGATTATGGAGTACCTAATTTGAAATTATCATGGTTTTCAGGAAACTGCGGTCATCAATGGTTAATTTTCTAATCCGGCATTAAAATGTTGATAAAATTTCAAAAACTAACGAAGTTAACTCGTTTTTCCAATTCCTATTCGATATAACAGTTTAGATGCATCATTTGCTGTGAAAAGTAGTGTTAATGATATTCATTTCAAACTAACATGCTACTGTAACTTCCTGTGAAAAAACCTAATCAGCTCGTTAAGTATGTTGGTTTCCATTTTCCAGTTTGTATGCATTAAAATTTCGAAATTTCGAAATAATATTGCATCCGTTTTCTATTTACTTATACTAATTTTACGAGTAGGTAATTTGTCGGAAAAAATAATTTTAATGTAGAACATTCCATCAACTCAATTTTTCGCTATAATTAATTCATTTTTTGCACTCCTCGCTTTCTGCATCCGGTAAAAAAATTATGCCATTTCTAGGAAAATTTAGAAAATTATTCGCAATTGTAAATATCCCCCGTACGAGATGCAACTAAACTTGGTGTCGAAAGAATGGAAAATTTCCTTCACTTTTGTTGAATTGAAAATAGGTAATAAATTCTTCAAAAAAAAATTCAATAAAATAGCCGTGATTCTAAAAAAGAGAAAATACTAGTCAAAAATTTTTCAACTCATTTTTTACAACAATGGATCGCTGCACACCATTTAGAGGGGAGGGGGCCAGGAAAAAATCGGAGTAGAGGCCAATTCTTTCTTTCATCTGGTTAGACCCTTATGCAGAATTTGTGAAAAAATCGGTTTAAAAACTAGAAACATTATAATTTCTTGAATTAGTCTACTGAGGGTTGAGACATATTTCACATTGAAAATTTAAAACCCCAGTTGAATAAGGAGACATTCTATAGGTACGTTTCACTAGATTAGGTTAGGTATGAGAGAGAGAAAAAAATAAAATGGCAAAACAATGGGTGGGTATAAACACAAAATAATTACATATTTCTGCAGATAGTTGGGTAATAAATTTATTGATATCAATATAGTAGGTATAGGTATTTGAAAATTCAAACTTGGAAAATGACCTACAAAATCTAGTAAAAATGGACAATTATTAATTTCATAAAAATTAATTAGATATAATTTGCAGTTTTCAAGATACGTAACAAATCAGTCAAATGCTGATAACTTTTCAAATGTGGTTTATACTCCAAGTCTTCGGATAATATTTTGAAAAACCGTTTACGAATTTTGCTTTGCTGCGCAGGAACTTCTGCAACTCCAAATTTATCAATTTTGAACACATTGGTCTGCAAATCCACCAAAGTATAATCAAAAATTCTCACACGCTTCTTTTCTCGAGCATTCAATTCGAACATGTAACCCAGACTGATATTGAACCAGGCATCTCCAACAGGCATAGAAGTTCCATTAAGTTTATATGTAGCTATCAGAGATTTTGAAGCATTATATAATTTTATTTCCACATAAGCGCCTTTGGCACTTGGGAAATAAGGTTGACCATCTTTTACCAATGTCTTAATCAGCATCTTGTTATTTTTCATATCGATCTGCAATAATGCAATTTTTTTATCACCATTTCCATGGATATTGAATATAAGAGGAGGAATCAACTGAGATGGATTTTGATCATTATAAGTCAACATTTTCAGGTTCACCGAGCAGCTGTAGTTGTGTTCAGAGCTACAGAATAAGTAGGTAGGTAAAATTACAGCAGATTTGTTGATGGCACCTCTGAATACAAACATCTCTTCATACGAATCTATCTCAATGGGAGTTTTCTGCACAGTCAAGGCCTTTGAATTTACTTCAATCTGCTTGTTCCTCAATTCTGCATTATTGATGGTAATTTTAATTTTCTTTGGTTTCTGCGTGATGGTCGAGCATAGACGTAAATAGGTGATTGATTTTACATTGTGCTCATCAAACTGGTACCCAGGATAGTTATCTTTGTCAGGGTAATAGAAGCAAGGCATTCTGAAATTTTGTGAACCTGCCAGATCGTAAATGTTGGTAATATTGAGCCAAGGGATACCTTTATAGATAACTTGTTCTATAAAAGGGACAACGTTGATGCTGTACCTATCCTTAATGAAAACAGCAATACTCCGGAGAAAATTTTTTGGGACATTTGCATCTTTCAAAGCACGAATATTATAAGATCTGAATACCGATGCATCATGGTTATCCAAAGTGAACAAAGCCATTAAAAAATGAGCTCTTGGACAATGTGAAAATTGCTGCAATTGAGTTCCAGTCCGGTAGAGCTTTTGAATAGAAATAGAACCACCTTTTTGCATCCAATAGGCGGATTTATCTTTATACTGGAATCGAGACTGATAAAATGAGGCATACAAATTATTCCAAACTTCAGCCACATCAATGAATTCATCTCTTTGGTAGATATCAAAATGATGACCAATTTCATGCAAAACAGTCCACTTTTTTGCATCTGGGGTGAAAAATCCCAGAATATCATCGTTTATAATGGCTATTTGATCAGAATTGTAATAAGCAGAAGCGACCTTACATTTCATTCGATTGATCTGGTGAGGACCGTCGACAAAGTTTTTCAAATGTCCAATAAATCGGTCATCTTCAATGCTGGGATTGAAAATACCTGGCAGGCATTCCTCAGATTTCAACAATAGGACTTCTTTTTCCAATGCCATGTTGATTCGTGGACCATTTTGAATGGAGATTGAGCTACGTCCGCTGTACTCAAAATATTTCTCAATCACGTCATTAATTACCTTCAGACCATCCAAGAAAATATTATTTTTTTGTAATTTGTTTGCTTCTGCTTGAGTAATCAGTACTTGAGCTCTGGGTGTTTTCACAAATCCATAATAAATGATCTTTCTCAGAAACTTTTCCACATCTGCAATATTATAACTGTACGTTTCGAATGATTTGAACTCAATGACTGGCAAAGGTTGTAAAGACTCTTTTTCTTCCACTGTAAGGCTCACAATTGGATCAACTGATGTTGAATTGCATAATTTCAGAACACCTAGGGTAGGTACACAAGTGATATTTATGAACACTTGGTGTAAAAATTTCTTGCTTTTTGAGAACGTCAACTTCAAATCCTCTTCTTTGCTATTTTGGAAACAAACCAGGGAAAATTCTCCGTTTCCGATCGAATTCGGATTTAACAACTTGAATTTCACATTTGAGCCTTTTTTAATTACAACGTCAAAAACGTTCCGGTAATGCCAATGTTTTTTAAATAACACTGGTAGGCCATTGCATTCGTTGACGATAGGTACTGAAGCTTGGACAGTGGTTGATTCGAGGTTGAAGACCGGAGATGCAAATACCGAACTAGTCACCACGAACAAAACGAAGAAAACACCAAACCACAAACACGACTCCATTTTGAACAGACAATAAATCAAATCTACTCGTATTACTGTATAGTTGAAAATAATCGAATTTCAATTATTTATACTTACTAAAAAATTGTGATCAGAATGGGTGACAAGAGATGAGTTAATGACTCATACCCTTATGTGACTCAGCATCCCTTACCTATGAATTCTGCATGAACTTCCGTTTCAACTGTTCGGAAAATGCAGGGGAGCAATGATATATTATTTTCATGGAAACATTTCCCCACTTGCAGCTGAGGGCGTGGAAGGTTTGAAATTTTTTTTGTTCAAGTGAGGTAACGAGAAGAGCGAGGTATTTCTTATCCGTGTAGTTTAATTTTTAGAAGGTATTTTAAATAGGTACCTACTACCTATAACGCTCTTATGAAAGCCGAATCAAAAAATTCATGTACATATATGTATATTACGTAACAAGTATAAAAATTATTCTTCACATTTTTTAAAACAAGAATCAGACAGACAAGAGAACTATTCCAACTCGAAGTAAAATCTTGAGCCCAAACAAAAATTAATCGGAAGTACACCAAAAGAGGACGCCTTAACCAAAATTTTAGGTGCTGAAGTGCATTTTTCGAATTTCGGCAAATTTTTAAAGCTTGAAAAATACCAAAATTTGATCTAATCAACGAAAATAGTTTAAATTTGGTAAATACCCTATTTTCGATCCGCTGAATCGATTGGAAGCGGTTTCGAGACGTTTCAAAGCCATCAGAAAATTTTGAAATTTTCCAGGCTGAAGATATGCCCATAAAAATTGCCTATATGCACTTTAGCACCTATAACCGCGGATTACCCATATTGGTGACCTATTCAATTGATTAGGGCGCAATTTTCCAAAATTCGTAACTTCGAGTTTAAATTTGCATTTTTGGACAGAAAATTTTCCATCGCTTCCAATCGCTTTGGCAGGTTGAAAATAGGAGCGCGTAACGTGTGCCTTGGGTATACCTTTGAATTTTTCCAGGAAAATATTCTGTCCAAAAATACGAATTTGAACTCTGAAGTTACGAATTTTGGAAAATTGCGCTCTAATCGATTAAATAGGCAGGCCACTAAAATGGGTAATCCGCGATTATACGTAGATGCTAAAGTGCATATGGGCCATTTTTATGGGCATTTTCCAACGCCGGAAAATTCCAAAATTTTCTGGTGGCTTCGAAACGTCTTGAAACCGTTTCCAATCGATTCAGCGAGTCGAAAATAGGGCAAGTATTTACAAAATTTCAACTCTTTTCGTTGATTACTTAGATCAAATTTTTGTGTTTTTCGGGCCATAAGGTACCTTTTTCAAAATTTAAAAAATTCGCCAAAACTTGAAAAATGCACTTTGGCACAAATTTTGTTTACGGGATCGTCTCATGGTGTACTTTTGATTAATTTACCTATGTTGGGGTTCTTCGAGTTGGAATACTTCCGTTGTGAGTTAATCTGAACACGAAGCCATTGAATTTTCATTTCAAACTTCAATATGGATCAAAAAAGTCAAAACAAATTACATACGTATATTATTTATCTCAACTTCTGTCCTAAAAATGATTTTAAAATATTACCTCAACCTTACTCATAGTTTTCGCTAAAAGAAGTTGTGAAAAAAGAAAAATTAAACTAGGTATTTGTATTCAAGATACCAAAAAAACAAAAAAATAATGAATGAAAAGCTGAAATAAAACGAGAAATTCATCTAAAACATGTAAAATGTGCTATTTATCAAATAAGTCGGCAGAGAAGAGCTCAAAAGACTAACTAGAGGGGTGAAAACCGAACTTGAAAGTTTTCAATTGAAACAAAATTTCTTCCAATTTTCCAGGCTCAAAGCACGAATATTGCCCCTAAAGAAAGTTACCCCCCCCCCCTCATTACTTTCGAACATAATTAAACTAAAAATACAAGTTTTGGCATTTTAGAGGGGAAGAGCATAGAATGTTCCTTACTGTTTAGTCTGATCCTAACAATGCTTATTTTACTGAAAAATGTTTTGAATAACGAAGGTGATATGTACTGTGATACAGCTCAACAATTTTCTTCTCAACAGAAACACGTGATTTTTTTTTATTCGTTGTGAAGCTAATTGATTTTCGAGGAAGAACAATTATCAATATCTATGTCGGTATTGGTATTTAGAAATACTATCAAAGTTTTGTATTGCATTATCTACATACATCCTTTTCTGATTTTCAAAAGTTCATAGTAATTTCAATAAATCATCCATCCGGCGATAAAATTATCTATAAAAAAGATGAATAAGTAATTGAAGAAAAAAACACAGAAAAAAATGCACAAATTGATTTAAAAAATTCAATTTTGTGCATTCCTTTCGGTATTTTTCTCTCTTTTTTTGGATCGATGAGTGATTTTGATAAAAATGGAATCGTTCTGATGACAGTCATAATTTCCTGTAAAAATGTAGCAGATAGCGATTTGAATTTCCGGCGAAAAATCATGCGATCTTTTTCAAATCAGGTTCAATGGTCAGTAAAAACGAAATAGTATTCGAATAGTTTGTTCTACGATTTTTCTTACTCATGAACGAAAATTTTCCTTCTAATTCGCCGATTTCAAAAACATTTCTCACTCTCGTGCTTTATTTTTCGACTGATCATAAAAATGCAATAATTTGGAAAACTTTAACTTCCTACCATCATCACATCAAATTACCATCACACTGTATGGAGTTGTCCCCATGAAAATCGTGATAAAAGTAAATCTTTTAGAAAGAAGCGAAAACTTCGATTTATAAAAATAGCTTAAATAACTGAATACTGTGATATTCATTTAAGTTGGTCAATATGTTAAGTTTGAGAGTTTCAGAAATCAATTTTGCTGAAGAAAAGCAGTTTTTAAATTTCAAATAAATCCAAAAATTCGTAAATTTTTTCGCATTTTTAAGAACAAAATTATTAAAATACATGGAGCTGATAAATGGCTGAAGCTTCATTCCTTTTAAAAAATATGAACCCCCCCCCCCACACATTAATTACAAATCACTAAAAAAAAAAATATTAAACTTTTTCGATTTTTGTATTTTTCAACAAAAAAATCAGAAAACCGAAAATATTAAAAATTTACAAATCGAGGTATTCAAAAACTTTGTTATGATGGGCCATTGGATAAGGATCAGAAAATCATTGAATACGGAATTTGCCTTATCAAAAATTTGAAGGAACAAAAAATTACTAAAAAAATATAATTTTTCATGAAATTGGCAACACTGCCTTCCCATGCCATAGCATGCCATGGCATGTCATTCGGATATTGTAAGTACGGCGTTGGAAATGCCCCTTGCAGACCAAAATGTAGGCAACTTTTCATTCAGATCAGCGCGAGACAATGTGGCGCGATTAAAAAAAATTGGTCATTCTGGAACTTCTGTATCACCCTGTACCCTCTACCCATTTATCAATTCATATCTTCGCAAAAATAGTACTTTGTCGAATGAAATTCCATGTCAACGAGCTTTAAAAACTAAAAAAGCATTCACACAAAAACTATTTTTGAAAAAAAATCCTACCCATACATATTTTTAATATTTTTTGGGATGGCAAGATTCTGAATCGAGGGGGGGGGCGAATGTAAATCCAGAAGAAGGTGAGCTTTTCACTACAATTTTTGAGACTTTTTTGAAAAGTTTTCACATCAAAAGTAGATATTTTCTGGTATGGATATTTTTTTTAGCAATTGTAAGGCATTGGTCAACATTGAAAGAGCATTTTGCTTCATATCGAGATTTTACCATTAGGTAGGTATTTGCGAATTTTTTAAAACTAAATCTCTTGGCATTTTCGTAATTTCTTGGAATTTTTAGACATAGGCACAGCTTTCTAGCAACTTCCTTACTTCCTGGGCACTTTCGGGAAAAAATTCAAACGATTTCCCCAAGCAGGCATGGACCTGGCATGGCACAATATTCTTTTTTGGCTATCAGAATTCCATCCAATCGAGTGTGAATTCGTTTAAAGAACAATTCAAGGAATTTTTTATCACTATATCAGGGAGGGAGGGATGGGCATAAGCGACAGAATAAACAATCTTTATCATATATCCCCTTCATTCTTCAATTTAATTACGTGTGTAAACGTAATCAGGTTTTCTCAAGTGAAAAATAATTTCCAATGTTAGCAAATCTTACCTTTCGTCTATTCTCCAATTCTCCAAATTACGTATAAATGAAGATTGAATTACGGTGGTCTGATCTCAAGTTCCAATGGTATTATTCTGCGAACATAAAAACAAACAAAAAATGGTAAGTAAGTAAAATTTATATCATTTTATTAATGAGGATTATTCTAACACAATTTACTCAAAATTTTTGGGAACGACAATAGGGAAGGAAATGAGATACGCGTACATCAGCAATTTTTTTCAGATACATAGTTTCGATTTTTTTTTTCAAATACTTTTGAAAAAAAGTATCCTTGTAGATGAAGCAATATCATCACATTGGTATGGATTTTCATACTCTTCTTCAGTCTAGCAGTGGTTTAGATCAATAAAACTCTCATAAAGGCTGAATTGCTCTCAATGATCAAATTCATCAGACTCCTACATAATCAAAATCTCTTTCATAACTCAACATATCAATCTCCTCATCACCAGTAATCAGAAAAACCTCTCAAAATTAATCAAAACGATAATCAGTTTCACGTCAAAAAAATTCAATCCTCCGTTGAATGATTCAATCAAAATCAATAGCATTCATTCGATAACGAAAGCTGCAATAAAACAACCCATTTATAAAGAAAATAAATTTATCTGTAAAAAAAAAAAAAAACGAAAAAAAATAATCCCACAATAACACAAATAACATAACATTAAAAACTAAATGACAAAAAGACTCGAGCGAATCGAGTCCAACATTGAAAATTTTGTGTACGTTGATTTACAACGATGCATTGGCTCTTGCAACATTCGCGTCCCCTCGATTCTCTCCATTCGACCGAGGACCGCGATTATTATGTCTCTTTGAATTTTTACGAGCAGCTCTACTTAGAGCTCGTCTCATTTGATGGAAAATTTCAATGCATCGATCCTGAAATACAGAATCACACGTGAAAATGACGTTCGACCGAATGATATGCAAAAATCATACTCTTACGTACGTTATTTTCGCACATTTCTTCGACAGTCTTTCTTTGTTTCATTTCCTTAAATTTAATTTGAAATAATTTGGCTTCGAATTTCATAAAAATTAAATCCTAAAACAAACAAAAAAAATGGAAAATTTGAATAAAAATATCTTTTTTTTTCAAAAAAATTCATTTCAAGCGAGTAAAAATTACTTACACCCGAAAGAGGCACAGGATAACCGCAAGCAGCCATTAACATTATCACCATGCTGAAAGTTCTGATTACACCTACACTGATATGAGTACACCTTGGATGATGAGTTCCGTAATATAATGTTTCCAATTTTTCCCGACTGTATAATGAGAAAGTGGCAACTGTGGCCATCACAGCATTCATTTCAAACCCACTAATAAACTCTTGCTCCTAAAAAATCAACAGAAAACCCTCAGCTGACGAATATCTTCCAATTACAACGATTCGATTGCCTAATACTTACGAAGAGATAAAACAGACTCGCTGAAATAGCTACCAAATCTTCAGTCAACGCGCACCATTCTGTAATAGAAGTAATATTGGGCGAAATGGAAGATAGAAACAATTTCCATTTCATTTGGCTGTGCCTATCGCTATTATTATCACTCCATAATTGAAGCAATCCCGGATGATGAGCTGAAAAATCATTTTAAAATGATTAAAAATTCACACGAGTCGTTCTCGTTGCAGAACGCCAACTTCATCGAAAAACTCACCAGTAGGAGGTACAGGTTTAACAAGCACCGGATGCTGATAACTATTTATATCTTCACCGCACCATTCCTTAATCTCAACGGTATCCAAATGCTCATATTCGTGCAACAGAATGCCATACATTCGTTGACGTAACAAACGAGTAACCGTAGCACTCGGTATGAACGAATTAGGTCTCATTCGATTATTAGATGCTCTCCTCAAATCTTCGAAGGCCACAGCCAGCTCGAAAACGTGATCATTTAAAATAGCCCAGATTGATGAAGGTACGATGGTGGTTCGATGGCGGTGCCGAGCTATCTGCAGGATTCGAGCCCATTTCGTCACCGGATTCGTTATTTCTGCAAATTTCCAGAACGATAATTTGGTAATTTGTATAAATTTCAATTAAGAAATACCATATTACTTGGAGTGTCTTGGATCAGGTAACTGTTATACGAAGATTTGATCAAATCTAACGCCGACGTATCACCGAAAATTTCCACGCAAATCATTTCCAATATTTCGTCAATAGGTCGATCCTGCGGCAACTTATTGATATATCGACCGATGGCCGGCATCAGCATGTCAAATTTTACTTGAGTTTCGAATCGTATATTACATATCGAGCAGTGGAACCCCTATAATCAGACAATCGTTGAAAAATTGATATTCATTCTCGAATCATAACTCATCGAACATCGTACCCTTAAAATATCAAATTCGATCAAGTCATTTCCGGCCAATATCCCTAGTAAAGGTAACTGATCGACTCGAATACGTAAGATCTTGGCCAATACTTCGCGATCATAAAGTAGGGTAGTCATATCACTCTCGTTGAAATTTTTCGATGATAAAACCCTGCAGTTGATATCGCTCACGATAAAATCAGAATCTTGAGCAAAAATAGCCATACATTTGTTTTTATGGACATATTCTACGATTTCTTCGTCGCATTCTTCGATCGTCATGAAAACCTGTAAAAATAACGAAGAGAAATCGATCACGAATAATTCTTTTCTTTTACTACTGGACAAATAAGAAAACTCACTTCGCAATTCAAAACATATTTCAATATCATCGAGGTGAATAATCCCATCGTCGGAGGTAAAGAAGCATATTTTTCGGGGAGATTTTTCGTCAGCGTTCCTTTCTCGAGGAGATTACAAACGTCATAAATATCTCTCAAGTTTCGCATCCGACGACCGATCCACGATTTACGTTTCTTTTCTACGGTCAAGCCGCCGAAGAAAAACACCATCTTGGCTCCGATCTTCTTGAAAGATTCGACGAATAATCGTAACCGGTGAAGGAATTCTTGTATTTCGAATCCAATAACCCAGTCGAGACCTTTGCACCATAATGAATAGCAAGATTGGGCGTCTATCACGATCACAGCGTCGTTGCCGGTTTCGTTTCTAAAAAATCAATCAAGTTGATAATTTATGATTGGAAAATGATGGAGAGAAAGATTACAAATGATGCTATTTACTTGTAATTTTTGACTAGTTCGGCGATTTTCACATGGTAACAAGCAGATGGACAGTACGCTTCCAGGAATGTCTGTAAGCCTCTGACACCCATTGTGAAGCTTCGGTTTTGGTAATAATTAAAATAAATTGAAACACATTATGGAAAATAGAATGAAATTCACCGCAAACTTATGTGTTTTTATCGGTTGAACTTTGAACTTTTGAAAAAACACCAAGCATAATGAAGATAAACAAAACACAGGCCAAGTACATAGGTACTAATTACCAACATGTTCTATTTGCGGCCGTCAGGAGCGCTACAAGTTGTAATTTTTGTTTAAAAAATTTTTTTACAAAATGATTTTTAAATTTTTTTTATTTTTAAAAAGATCTCTTTTTTGTAATTTGCTAGAGTCTAGAGCTTTGAGCAACGAAACTCTGAGAAGTGAGAACCAGGGAAGCAGACATTTCTCACTTCTCACTTTCTCAGAGACTATCAGGAAAATTGAAGCATCCGTTTGAAAAACAACCATAGTCCAAAATTTGTACATGAGAAAAAAGACTCGAGGACTCACCCGACACAGGTGTTACCTTTTTTTGGGTACACTTATGCCTTTTTTCTCATACAAATTTTGAACTATCGACTATGGTTGTTTTTTAAACGGAGTAACGGACGCTTCAATTGTGACTGTGAGAGTATTGATATTGAAGCTTCTGGAATCTGGATGATTTTTGAAAATTATGAGGTTATTTCAGCACTATGGCAATTTTCATTTTTGAAATTATGGGAGGGAGTATCCAGGAAAAAAACAATCGGAGATTAAAATTGAAAACAATTCTTCGAGCTTTTAGTCAAGATCTCAAGAAGGGGAGAGAGCCGACAGCTGAGGCGGAGAGGTATTCAAAATAAGTTGATTTGACTGCGGAAGTGCGGATAGGGGATACTCTTCAATGAAGTAGGTACTAGGTAGCTAGCAAGGTACCTACTCAATTTCATAGAATGAAAATTCTTCGAACTGAAAAAATCTCCCATGATCATTTTTATTTCAAGAGCTCATTGGGCTTACACACTGTAAAACCAATGTAAACCCCAATGCATTAAAGAGTTGAAAGGGAGAATAGCATAGGCGCACCCAGAAATTAATTAAGTAAGGGAGGGACGGAGAATTTGAGAAAAAATAGGTGGAGGGAGTCAAATTTCAAATTAATCATTTTTCACTTTATCAGTTTATCTTCAATCCAAAATCATTTATTTTTTCTAACATCGGTGACTTTTGATCGAAAAATTTGTCAAAACTTATCAACTTTTAAAATAAAATGATTAAAATACTGTTCGAGCGAGGCGAGGGCGAAATTTTTTGAAAAAATACTGTTTGAAAAGCAAAAAAATGCATTTTAAATATTTTTGCAATAAAATTTTTTCAGAGCTTAAGGGGGAGAGGCTGGAATCCCCTGAGCCCACTCTTGTCTTGGGTGCGCCTGTGAAGAATAGAAAGGCTAACAGACCTTCCAACGTTCCAACAAAATAATTTTTTTCAATTTGAAAATTTTTCAACATTTTTCCATGAAAATAAGCAGGGAAAAATGCATAGTTTGAAATTTTCCTCCTTTGAACTTTTTTCTTCCTTTTACTGCGAAAAATAAACTGCATTACAATACTGCAATATCAATCTACATAATTCTGAATTATTGAAATTTGAATCAAGCTAAGTGAAGATGCACCAATGAACTTACACACACAAATGATAATTTTATTTATTCAAATAAGTCGGTTTTTCAACTCTTGATTTAATGGTTAGCTTGTATCCATTAACAGAATTTATAACTAATCCAGCATCCATTAGGATATCCTCCATTTTCATTCTCGTATAAAATGCAAATTTCCTCAATAATGCAATCAGCGTCAATTTCATTTCCATTATAGCAAAATGGTAGCCTAGGAGAATACGTAAATCATATTAAAAATACTCGTTGATGAAGTCTTGACCTTAGATCTTGATCAATGACTGTCATTTTTCACTGGGTCTCATGCAGTGCTATAATTTCAAGAGGAGGAAATTTGGAGAGGAAATCTTCCGAGGACCAAAAATGACCCGGTAAAGAGTTAGAAAATGGCTATCCGGTAAACGCAAACGAATTTTTGGCGATTTTTCCCACCGAATGAACGAAACGCGGACAAGAATCGCAGCCTTATAATGATTTTTGAATGGCTTTTTACGTTTGTTGCCGACATAATTTTTTTCTTAATTTTATTCTCATTCTAATCTCATTCTTTCTACCAGACTTTGATTTTTCATTTCCGTACCTATCGTTCTTTTTATAGATTTTTAGGCGAATGAAAATTTTCAAAACTGGTTACAAGTGTTCCAACAAGAGAAAAAAGGTTCATTTGTAATGTTCTACACTTTTGCCAATTTTTGGCAGACTGAACCACTTTCAAAAATTAATTAGGTATGCTTCAATGTACAGTAGGTATATACCAAATCAAAAAATATGTTCATGGCATTTGAACTTTTCTAGAAAAAAAAAAAAAAAAACGAGAATTGTAATTTTTGGGACACCCTGTCTTTGAATCTGATCTTTTTGAAGAACAAGCAGGCAACTTACCCAGGCAATTTCTTATACCAGCGCTGAACGCCAACAATGATAATTTATGTAGTTTACTGGCAACTTCGGGGGCAAAACGATCCGGATCGAATTTCCAAGGATCTGGATAATACTTGGGATTAAAATGTACAGCAGCTACAGATACAATAACCATTGTACCAGCTGGAATCACTCTATCTTCTACAATATCGGCGCAGAATTAACATTGATTCAGACATTCACAAGTTTTCAAATTTTACAAGTTCCTAATTACTCAATTTTATATCTTCTTCGGCTCCTCGAAATATTACTGAAGTTATAGGAAATCTTCTGAGAGTTTCTTTTAATACTTGATCCAAATATGTTAACCTATCCAGGTCGTTTACATCGGCAGGTCTGTCACTATCGCCAAAAACTTCGTATAATTCATCGTATAATTTGTTCTGAAATTGTATCAAAAAAAGGATCAGCGACTCCTTGATTAAAAAATTAGATAATATGGACATATGGATCATGGGAAATTGATAATAGGTATTCAATATCACAACCTGAATGTCTTGATGAATCGCCACCGCTAACAGGAAAAATGAAGTCATAACTGATGGATCAGATCCCTAAAATAATATTTTCCTTGAATATAAGTATTTGAATTGAAAAAATCGAGGTAGGTAAGTACGTTAATTTAGGACTTACCGCAGCAAGGATAACCAGAAGTTCATCGAGCATAATATTTTCATCATTTTCAGATTCAGCTAATTCGTAGGCTATAGTCAAAAGATTTTTTGGTGGAATTTCTGAAAAATATCTTAAGATTTAATGAAGAGAACTTGAGTAATGAAATGACGGATTCAATGAAAATTCCACCTTCTGAACTGACGGCTGATTTATTTCTATGCGCTTCCAGGTGTTTTAGGATTTCGCTCTTTTTGGAGTTTATTAGCTGAAAATCATCAAAAAGGTATGAATTGAGACGTATAGGCACATTCTTTCTACTCATATGAGAAGAAAGAACGCCTACCTTTCGTAGAAATTCATTTGCTTCCCCTCGATACTTTCGAGACTGTTTCTGGTATCGTAAATAATTAATCAACTTATGCTGCAGCCAAGGAAGGTAAAGTTTTCTTGAACATATATCCAAAGCACTGAAAACATTTGCAGATGTGCCCGTTCAGCATCTGAGTAGGTACTCGACATCCAATGAAAATGATTGGAATTAAAAACAAATTACAGGCTTACTTCATTGCTGCCATATAATACGATAACAGTGATTCATCTTCCCAATCTAAATCAACGTTCATTGTGGACTCTGAAATCAAAGAAAGTATAAATCGTAATCACAAAAGCCAACGAGGCAAAAGGTGTTCATGGAACGTGCACTTTCACTTGATAAAAAAAAAATCAGCGGGTTAGTTGCTTTATTGTGGAAACTTGGGAGCCTAAGTTCGAGGAAAACGGTTGGCACAGTAGGCCGAGGGGAATTTCAAAGTTTAGGAGAAACGGTAGAAAATGCGCGATTTTCTCCCCGTCAATAAAAAAAATGAGTTGTTAAAAAATTCCGAAACTTGGGTTGCGACCTATCAAAATGGGGTGAAATTTCACGAAGTGAACGAAACAACTAATGAGAATTAAATTTGAGCAATTTTAGTCAATTTGAGCCCCAAAGGAGCAATTTTTGAGTATTTCCAAAGAATTGGCACGTGAGCATGTGACTTATGAATGTGAGGTAACTGGGGTAGAATTTCACCCGAAATTCAAAAATATACTCCAAATTTTTTTGAATCACTTTTGAAAATTTCGAGTCTCAAATTGAATCTATTTTTGAAGAATTTCAATAAAATTTACATGTGACCTACCGCTACCTGTGAAAGTGGGATGGAATTTCTCCAGCATGATTGATTTCTGTATGAAATATATCAATCCAGAAAATCTATCGAATCAAAGGCACCTAATTCTCAAATGTAGCTCAAAAGAAGTTCAGGATGGAATTTTTGAATTTTTGGCCAAATTCTACTCTATTTTTTCAGTCACATGTAAATTTTTTGACATTTTTCAAAAATTATCTCAAGTGGCTCCATAAAAGTTTGAATCGCAAATTATTTTCGTAGGTCACATTCAAATTTTTTAAAAAAATTTCAAAATTCAACTCAATTTGTGGCTTAAAATTCTGAACCATGACTCAAAAAATTTTGATGACTTTTTGAATTTTGGATGAAATTCTACCCCCACTTCCAAAGGTTTCATAACAATTCTTTAAAATTAAAAAAAAAATGGGACATGGGTTAAAATTGCTCAAATTTAATCTTCATTAGTAATTTAATTCTCCTTATGAAATTTTAACTCATTTAAATAGATGGAAACCCAAATTTCAGTTTGTTTTTTTTTTTCCTAATAACTGATATTTTAATGGAAGCGGAGAATATCACCAAACTTTGTCCAAAATCAAAAATGTAAAAAAATGGTTGTTTTCAGGCCTCAGCTCTTCATTGTGCCAGGGTAGAAATCCAATTTAACCAATTTTATAAAAATATTATCAAATTTTTCAACGGAATGTAATCAATTATTTTGGCCTACCTCCTCATTTCTTTGTTTCATCTCTCTTCATTAATTTGATCGAATTCATAAAATACGTACTCAGTATAATGCTAAAAGCCAAAGGTGGCATGTAATCCCAAGCATCGAATTCTGCACCATCAACCAAATCTTGCAATTTATTGATCACATGATTGACCTTATCGTTGACTATTGATGTATACCTGGGCAATGCACTGCGTCCAAATACAGGTAGAAATGTTTTCCTGTTTCTTCTCCATTTATGCACTGTAAATTATCTACTTTCAAGTACCTATTGATGTAGATATACCTACTTTGGATTAAGAAAATAATCAGGCAGAAAAAAATCTGTGTTTTTTTCGTAAATAAATATTTTCGAATTTTTTAAAATTATTGGTATTCAGTACTTACCTGCCATAAATGAAATCGTTGCGTCGGTTTGAAATCTTATCAACAGATAAAGTTACTTTAAATCTTGAAAAACCAATAAATCACTTTTCCTTCACTTTTGGTGGAGTGGATGATCAATTCACAAAATACGGATATTTTGAGAAAACGTCAACAGAAAAATGGAGAGTTTGGGGTGGTTTATTTACTCCAAAATCATGGATAGTATTCCACTTACAGATGACCATTTCGCTAGGTATTGAAATTTAAGTATCCATCAACCATACATTTTTTCCAGTTTTTGGAATTCCAAATCGTCCGAAGTTTTTGTTTCCTCAGCTCAATACATTTCAACTACGTCAAAAAATACTTATTCTAAATTGATTAAGGTACTCACTGGAGCGCGTAACAAACATCCCATCTCCGAAGAAATCTTCAAACGGTGCGAAAAGTTTCGGTTTGCCTAATGTCTTGGAGCTCATGAAAACGATCTGTAAAAATTAAAAAAACAGACAATTCGTTCAGTTTAATTGGCGATTAATTTTTGAAATTTCGATACACAACTCATCGACTAAACACAACCTCTAAATCTTCAACATTTGATAATACCACTGTGAGATATTTTCCCAACCATAATCGAAACGTTTCACCGTATTTTTTATTATACTCGAGCATCAGGTTTAACCAATCTAAATGAAGATATTCAAAAATTAAATTAGAAACTAAGCAACTAAGGATGGAAATTTCCCAATCAGGAAAAACTGTATCCGTTTCCCAATGGACAGATATCTCTTTATTTTAAACTTGAAAAACAAGCTCAACATAGCTACCTTTTCTAAAATAGAAATCCAAACTATTTCCAATCAAAGGCCATCCTGGCGGACCTGGCAGAGTTTCGGCAAATTTCACCATATGACGATCTCGCCGACATTTCAGCACAATATAATTGATACAATAGATACCCAAAGCCACCGCCAGCAAACCCAATAAAGAAGCAGGGTCCACAATATTGAAATTATTGAGCAATGACATATTTATGCTGGATTTTGTGAAGCTGCACTCTTATTACGAATCTCTGTCTGCAGAGTAAATTTTTCTGTTAAATAGAAAATGAAGTTGATGAATAATTTTTTTAATTTGAACAAGAGGTTTTTTTATGAAATGTTGGAATCGAAATGGAAAACTTTCAGTTATATTTCATCAAATAAGAGCAAGTATTTTGAATATTCTTAAAAAAAAAAAAATCGATGGCATTCATCAACTGATATCTAGACCTCCATTTTCAAGCAATGTTAAAAATCAAAAATTTTCTCAAAAGTAATTTTTCTAATTTTTTTCTTGATGATTTATAAAACACATTGTTGACTGCTGAGATAATTTCCAGAAATTTATTTTTTCCCCTCAAAATTTTCTCAACTTCCATCATTTTTTCAAAATCCAAATTTCAATTCATGATTTTTCTGTCCATCAAATTTTCCAACATTATTTCCAACTCCAAAATTCATCTAATTTGAGATGTCCACAGTTCTGTTGGGGTCAATTTTTTCAAAAAATTTTCCAATGTGCTTTCCACAATTTTCTCATTTTTCAAGTTCAAATTTTTTTAAATCATGATTTTTTCATTTTTTCTCAAATTTTCTCAGGTTTTTCAACTCGAAATTTTTTCCACTTTTCTAAAAAAAATTGGGTAGATTCAAGTTGATTTTTTTTTTTAAATTTGATTCACTTAAACATTTTTCCGACTTTCTACAAAATATTTTCAATTTTCCATAATTCGAGTTTTCAATACGACCAGAACTGCAGTTAGTCTAATCCAGACACATGCAAGTAGGTAATTAAATTTTACAGATTCACAATTCATGGGATTCAAAAAACACCACACAAAATGTTCACAAACTGGCACATTAACTCGATATCTATTCATGTAATGAAAAAAATCAAATTCAGCTTACTCGAAATAAATAACTGAAATTAAAATTGATAGACACGAGACACGAGCAAGCCACTGGTTCAAAAGCACCCATCAGTAAACGAAACAATGAGGCGAAATAATACACGTCTAATGTATTTATACGCGTATCAATAGATACAAAAATTTCACAACATTTCGTACAGTGTTATTATCATCATAAGGTCATATTTATTAAGGATTGCGCTTTCGACATTAAATAGGTGGGTTCAAAAAGTAGCAACTAAAAATCGAAATCAGAAATTATACGTTGAATTTTTTTTCTTTCAACAATACTAGATTACGATAAGTGTGAACAGAGGAGATACGAAAATGTACACTTGACTGATAAAATGATTATTATTGAAAACGTATAAATGAAATCGAATAATATTATGTGTTTTGGCTTATGCTACAAGATCGTAACATCAATCGACAGGTTTGAAAAAAACAATAAGTAATAAGTAAAATTATTACCCAATCTTTTGTAATTGAAGTAAGTAACTCGATGCGATATCTAAATTAAAACAGAATGGTGGGAGAACAGAACAATTAGGTGGACATTTGTTTCGTGGATGTTTTTTTAAAAAAATAAGTAGGTACCTATTTTGATAAATCAAATCCAAGATCCATTTTTAAAAAAGTATTTATGAAGAAAACCATTCGATAATTTTTGCAAAAATGATTGTATCAACAGACCACGAAACCAAATCAAATGAATCTTTTATGGTTTTCATTTTAGGTTCAAAAATATCGATTAAGCTTCTACTTTTAACCCAAACACAATTTTTCTCTTAAATTTGTTGCCCAGTACACTTGACACGAATGTCTCTTATCGAAATGAAAAATCACTTGCTCGGTTTTTCACAATTACCTCATTTTTTTGGAGTAAAGTAAATATGGCTTGGAAAAAATGATTTTTCTCATGTTTTCTTCATTTCCAGCAAAAAATAATTTATTTTCTCGTATTTTTTTTTGTGATGTAGGTAATTCAAATGTAGATATTTACAACTTTCAACGGTTCAAAAACCCATCAATAGGAATTTTCCAACATTATTTGGATAAGTAAAACACAATGGGAATTATTTTCCATTTTCGAAAAATTTTCAAATCAAGAGAAGTAACCTTAGACATTTTTGAGTAAAAATACCCATATTAAGACATTATCGAGAAATTTTCAAAAAAAAACATAAAATTCAGTTGTTTTTTTTTAAAGAATTAAATTATACCAAGGGTGTTTTCTCGATATGATCAGTTTTCAAGGATACCTGATCAGTGATAAGGGCTAAGCCGAGGTGAGTTGAAATTTTCACCAGGGTTTTCTAAGGGGTTCAAACAACTTCCTGGCACCCCTTTCCCATTCAAATTTTTCCCATAACTTGTACCAATATAAATGAATAAAGTATGAAATAAAAAAGTGAATCTGACCTTGGTCTTTATTAAAACTCGACACCTGAGTAATTTGACATTTTTTGAATATGTACTTTGCTTCATCAAATTATAAATAGTTGTCAATTATCAATAAATCTTTTGTGAAAAAAATTCAAAAAGGTGAAACAGCCAGCGATACAAAACCACTTATCAATTTTTTCTTAGGTGGGAGGGGGGAGGGGGTAAATAAATTAGGTGTTTATTTTGTTTTCTTTCGAATAAAATAAAATAAAACTCTGAAAAGGTTGAAAAATGAGCTTATGGTGCATTTTTGAAATTACTAAAATAATGACTAACGAAAATCAAAAATTCAAGAAAAACTCATACCTAATGAAAATTCAGTACTTTTTTCACTCGATCACTCGAAAAAAAGGTTTGGGAATTTTTTTTTTTTCGAACAAAGAATGACCTTGAAATTGAATCCACTGAAAAGTGAAACCATACCACAAGTCAAACTTCTTCATTTTTATTGGCGAAGTGTCGATGTGGCAATAACATTCATATTTAAGCAAGAATATTAAATTTCTGATATCTGAATTCAATGAAATAGGTAATATTGAATCGATTAAAAAAACTGAGACATCACAATGAATTAATGAGGTTTTGAATTTCAATTTTTGTTCCTAAATGAGCAGATGGGGAGAAAAAATCTAGGTTTCTCGGTTTGATTAGGAAACGACTTTGAATAATTTTATCTCTACAATTCATAAGAAACGCATTTCTTCAAAAAAAAAAAATTAAATTTAAGATCTCAGAACCGATAAAAAATATCTAAAAAAAATTAATCAGTGACACCTTTTCTTAATACAAATTTTTAATAATAAAACGTACATAAGTCCATATTATAAAACAATCCATCATCACCCATCAAGCCAACTCACAATCTACTTCTTCAAATAA
This sequence comes from Pseudococcus jackbeardsleyi, assembly GCA_038380155.1. Taxonomy (NCBI): domain Eukaryota; kingdom Metazoa; phylum Arthropoda; class Insecta; order Hemiptera; family Pseudococcidae; genus Pseudococcus; species Pseudococcus jackbeardsleyi. The sequence continues at coordinate 18,142,699 of CM076241.1, forward strand.
GTAGGTTTTCTGATGCGCGGTTTAATGGTCAATTTGTACCCATTAACGGAACTCATCACAATTCCACTATCCATATGAACATCCTCCATTTTCATTCTCGTATAAAATGCGAATTTTCTCAATAACCGACTAAGACACAGTTTCATTTCGAGAATGGCGAAATTATAGCCTAAAAAGGCATTACCAAAACAATCAAATTTTCCTGCATTTTTATGATAAAAAAATAGGCAAACATATTTCTCGAACCTATGCACATTCTGGGACCAGCACTGAAAGCTAAAAATGCCCATTTGGGACGTTTCTCGACAGCTTCGGGAGAGAAATGATCCGGATTGAATTTCCAAGGATCGGGATAATATTTGGGATTAAAATGGACAGCGGCGATGGATACGATTGTCATAGTTCCCGATGGAATAATTCGGTTTCCTGCCATTGTAAGGTAATTAGAATTTATAAAATCGGATAACTAGCCAAAGTTATTAAACAAGCAGGCATGTAATTATTTCCATTTGTAAAGAAAACTCGTCCCATTGGGATACAGTTCTACCTATTTTGATATCTTCCTCGGCTTCTCGAAACATCAAAGGCATAGGAAATCGTCGCAGGGTTTCTCTAATGGCTTGATCGAGATACGATAATCGTTCCATGTCGCCTTCATCAGCTGCTCTATCACTATCGCCAAAAACTTCAAATATTTCGTCGTATAATTTATTCTTAATGCCAGAAAAAAAAAAATTGAAAAAATTTGAAGTAAGTATTTCTTTGCATTGGAAAAATCAAACCTGTATATCTTGGTGAATAGCCACCATCAATAGAAACATGGAGGTTATGAGACCCGGATCAGTTCCCTGCAATAATCATGCGTCAATTTTTCAGTCGAAAAAATTCATCAAATTTTGAGAGATTTAATGAAGAGCCAACTTACTGCTGAAAGTATTATAATCAATTCATCTATCATAACCATTTCGTTATTTTCCGATTGCGCAAATTCATAAGCCACTGTAAGATAATTTTTTGGTGGGATATCTGATGGAAAAATTCCATGAAAAAAAAAATAGAATTCTTAGAATCACGATTGAATTTTCTCATAAATCTGGATTTTTTTTTACCTTCTGAATTAGCTGCTGGGGTTTTTCTATGAGCTTCAATTTGTTGGAAAATTTCGTGTTTCTTTTTTTCAATCAGCTAAAATTGGTCAAAATATTAATCTTTGAATACCTAGTGGGGGTTTCAATTTTGATTTTCAATAAATCATACCAAAAAGGTACCTACATAAGTCGATACCTACTTTTCGTAAAATTTCAACTGCAAATTTTCGATGTTTTTGGGATTCCTTTTTATAAAATAAATAATCAATCACTTTATGCTGTAGCCAAGGAAGGGTAAGTTTTTTAAAGCAAATATCCATGCCTCTAAAAAAAAATTCAATTTGTTCAGCGTATAGATAACCTTAGTAGGTAGTTCAGCTCTAGGGATATCCAATTTCTGCAGTCATTAAGCTCCTTTTTACTGTCATTAAATATCTTACTTAAAAGTGGCCTCACAATACTGCGAAAGTAATTCATCGTCCCAGTCTAAATCAACATTCATGGTTGATTCTGAAAAAGCAGCGACAACATCAGGACGTGCCATTTTAAATTATGCAAATTTTAATTCATTTCGTTTCAGAGCGAATAACTGAATATGGCTGTAAAACGTACTGAGTATTATGTCGAACGTCAAATTTGGAATATAATCCCAAGCGTCAAATTCCGGACCATTGACCAATTTTTGCATTTTGTTGACCACGAGGTCAGTTTTTTCATTGATTATCGATGTATACCTGTGCAATGCACTTCGTCCGAATACAGGTTGGAAAATTTTTCGGGTTCTTTTCCATTTTGGTACTAAAAAAATGAAGTGAATTGATTACATAAAGTATAAGCGTGAATTTTGACGAAAATTGGCGAGCACGTTTACCTATTTTGAGGGGAAGATCTCCACACAAAAATTTGAATTTCTCAGCACATAAAAGAGAATTTCAAAATGGAAATTTTTGAGCACCTCTCTCCTCAAAAGTACGTTTCGAGTTTGTACATCTTGCTGAACTACTGACTTGGTAATTGGATACCAATTTTTGCCCCCTTTACGTGGGAATTGAAAAATTTTCAGACCGAAAATTTAAAAAAAAAAATATTTTCACGGAATTTGAAAATTTTTCATGACAGTGCTCCCGACTGAATTTTGAATTTTAGAAAATTTTCAAAAAATCCAAGTTGATAGAAATGTTGAAAAAAAAAATCAAAATATATTTCGGCGAAACAGAAATTTTTGTCTCATATTTCGAATCAATGAAAAAAGATCAAGGTAAAATTACAGCTGAGAAAAAAATTTATGGGAAACCAGTTGATCAAAATAATTTTTCGATCAATTTTCAAATGTTTCAATGAGCGATTCGAATTTGGTTAGAAATCAAAAAACTCATTGTTGGTCCAAAGAATGACCTTTGTATCACTAGTGCATACGCCCCAATTGCAAAATGAAGGGGAAAAAATAGCTTTTTTTGTAAAATCCATCACGTAATGACGAAGACATACTATATTCAGATATACATTTTTTTTTTCAAGATTAATAACAAACATCAAATAAAACAAAACAACTACCAGACGTGGGAGAATTTTTTTTTGAAAAATTCGGGATAAAATGAGCGAAGAAAATTTTTCCTGAAGATGTATGTATTCTTCTGATTTTTTACAAAATTTCCAAACTTACAGATTTTCAAAATTTCCTGACATTTCCAAGTTTCTCATGTTCTTTATGAATAGGGCTTTCGTTAATAATTTTTAGACCTTCAAACTTGGAACATTTTCTATCCATTTTAATTTTTGCTAATGATGGGGTTTCAAGTTTGGAAAAAAGTAGGACTGTTCCTGAATAGAATGACTAGGTAAAAAGACCTGTTGTACAACTTATTTGAGCTGGAGACTCAAAATTTTTGGTAAGATCTTCCATCTCCCTCTCAAAATAAGACTTTTTCATCGATTTTGTGAAATATAGAAAAAAAAATTTTCTGACCCACCCTAATGTAGGTACTTAGATACCTAGGTAAGGTACCCATGAAAAAATTCCAAATTTTATTCTCACGTCAAGATCAACATTTCATTTATTTTTCTAAAAACAAAGTCATAAAAGATACTTACACCTTGAAAAATCATTTTGAAAAATCCAACAACGTATGCATAATAATTCGTCGAGTAAAATTTTCAATTTTAAAATCACATTTTTTCGTGTCAAAGAATGAGATTAATAATGGTGCATAGGTAAAAAAAGTTGTCAACTTGGCCATCATCATGATTCCAAAGCATTGGTGAATAAATATCAACGAAACAAGTTGAAATTCGAAGTACATATTATGTAAATTCTTTCAATAGGGAACCGAAATAATAAGAATGGGAATGATTTCCATTTAAAACTCAAATCGATCTCTTTTTTTCAGCAGAGAGATGAGATGACCAACGTAAGAAATCAGTATCGTAAAGAAGTCGATTGATATTTGCAAAATTCATTCCAAGTTTAGATTTTTCAAAGAGAAAGAAATAAAGTAAGTACCTATTCAGAAAATATTTTAAGGTACTCACTGGACTGCGTGATAAACAAGCCATCGCCGAAGAAATCTTGAAAAGTTCGAAACAGTTTCGGTTTCGCCAACATTTTCGAATTCATGAAAACAGTCTGGAAAAAATAAATACAAAATCGATTCAGATAGTTATGTCTATTAAAACATAAATTTCAATTCCTGCAACTCATTTCCATTACATTTTATTAAAATTTCAAGTATCAAGTGTATAAGCATTAGCAGTAGGTCTAGGTACCTCTAAATCATCAGTATTTGATAACACCACTGCGAGATATTTCCCAAACCATAATCGATACACGTCACCGTATTTTTTTCTGTACTCGCTGGCCTTTTCTAAAATATCTGAACAATTATGGATCCAAAATGAAAAAATTTATCCGCGATAAAGATTAAAATCGAAATTTTTTCGCCGCAAAAAATACAAATTTCAATATTTAGATGTATAAGTAGGTAGGTCTAGGTAAATACCTCCTGTTGAATTAAAAACCATACTATTTCCAATTAGAGGCAAAGCGGGTGGGCCTGGCAGGGTTTCGGCATATTTCACCATTCGAGGATCCCTCTGACATTGAACCAAGATATACTTGATGAAAAATATCACCAAAGTTGTCACCAAAAATACCAATAACGATGAGGAGTCGATTACGTTGAAAAGGCTGTGTAAGGACATTTTTGTAGACAGCAAAACCACTAAACTTTTACTTCACTTCAAAAAATACCTACATACAAAAAATTTATGCGATAAAAATTAATAAACGAACTAATAGGTAGGTATACTCGAAAATGTCAACAATTCCGCCAGAGCTAACAAGACAGATTGAATCGAAAATCTACAATGTTGAGGGCAATTATATAAATAAAACCAATATGTACTCGAGTTTTTATCTTAAAAGTTCATGACATTCGCAGCGTTTATCTTTCAGCGTGTTGTTTATAATATTATTTTATCAGTTAACCCTTTGGTGCCCGGCGAAAAACTGACGGATAAAATTGAAAAATTTTCACATTGCTGAAATATACCAATGGCCAATAGTTGAAAGCCCCAAAAAAAATTGGCCCGGATGAATTAGTTTATTTGGAAATGAGCAATTTTAAAAAATTGTTAAAATTCGCCTATATCCGTTTCCAAATCTGTGGAAGCTGCAACTGAAGTGAAAATTGCGCCAAAATGTGAAGGACCTAACATTTGATGAGGCAGCCGGAAAATAAAATTTTTTCGATCAAATTTCCAGCCATCAAGAAAAAAAATTGAAAAATTGGTTTGAAAAAAAGCGGTCCTTTTCCGCCAAGATTTTTTTTGCTGATTCGCTCTGGATCAAAAATTTTCTGGTAGAAAAATACTTTAAGGGGTCACCAAGACATTTACACGAGAAAATTCATTTAGGTATTGCCACATTTTTGGAAATTGGATTTCAAGGTCACATTAGAAACCAAATAAAGTTGGAAAAAAATTGGGAAAATTTTCAGCGATAAAGAAAATTTTACATCTGGAAAAAGTAAAACTATGAAAATTTTTGATTTTTTATGGACCACTTATTTGGAAAATGAGATTGAATTTTTGAAATTTCGAAAAAACGGCAGAGAGATGTGAAAAAATATTATTTCTCCAATTCCAAATAAAGGGGAGGAAAAATTTGTGAAATTTTTATACTAGGCAAATACATTGCATACCCACGGAAATATGATCTGAAAATTTCGAGAATTGAAACGAAAAATTTTTTGGAAACACAACTTGGTACATGATGAGAAATAGAATGAGACCTCGTTCTCATGCTAAAATCAAATATGGTGCATTGCGTTTTCTCTGGTACAAAAATGATTGGATTTTCCAAATCTTGATAGGGCTAAGTAATTAAAATTTTCAATCGTAAATCCAAATGGAGACCTATTGAAAATTTTAGGTTGAAAATTGTTGAAATTTTGGCCTTAAATTTTTTGGAATTTTTAGGGTAATTGAAGGAAATATTGTATTACTCCGATTAACACAAAATATTGGATTTTCCAAATCTTGATGGGGCCCAGAGGTGAAAATTTTCAGTTAAAAGTCAAAAAGGACACCTACTGAAAATTTCAGTCGGAAAATTTTTTGAATTTTGGGCCTTAATTTTTTGGAAATTTGTGGTGGTTTAGAAGTCTGAGATTGGAAGATGGATATAGTGTACTGCTTCGACAATACAATGAATATTGAATTTCCAAATTTTTACAGGGGCAAAAACGGACAGTTTTCAGCTGTGGTGCCCAATTTAGTCCAATTGAAAATTTTAGCTGGAAAATTTCTGAAATTCAGGTCTAAATTTTTTTGGAATTTCATGGGTAGGTAGTTGAATGAGATATTGTGGTATTTCAAAATGACTTAATTTTCCAAATCTTGATGGGGCTAAGTAGATGAAATTTTCAGTCTTAAGTCCCAATGAGAACCCATCGAAGATTTTAGGCTGAAAATTTTTAAAATTTAGTCCTAATTTTTTTTGGAATTTAATTGAAGGTGTTATTGTACCTATTACTCCTATCAACACAGACAGATTTATTTTTCCAAATCATGATGGGGCTAAGTAGACGAAATTTTCAGTAGTAAGTCTCAATGGGAACCCATCAAAAATTTTAGGCTGAAAATTTTTAAAATTTAGTCCTAATTTTTTTTGGAATTTAATCAAGACAGAATGATTTAATTTTCCAAATCTTGATGGGGCTAAGTAGATGAAATTTTCAGTCGTAATTCCCAATGGAGACCCATCGAAGATTTCAGGCTGAAAATTTTTAAAATTTAGTCCTAAATATTTTTGGAATTTACAGGGTAATTGAAGGAGATATTGTATTACTCTTATTAACAAAAAATGATTGAATTTTCCAAATCTTGATGGGGCTAAGTAGTTGAAATTTTCAGTCTCAAGTCCTAATGGAGACTCATCAAAAATATCAGGCTGAAAATTTTTAAAATTTAGTCCTAAATTTTTTTGGAATTTAATTGAAGGGGATATTGTATTCCTCTTATTAACAAAAAATGATTGAATTATCCAAATCTTGATGGGGCTAAGTAGTTGAAATTTTCAGTCTCAAGTCCTAATGGAGACTCATCGAAGATTTCAGGCTGAAAATTTTTAAAATTTAGTCCTAAATATTTTTGGAATTTACAGGGTAATTGAAGGAGATATTGTATTACTCTTATTAACAAAAAATGATTGAATTTTCCAAATCTTGATGGGGCTAAGTAGTTGAAATTTTCAGTCTCAAGTCCTAATGGAGACTCATCGAAGATTGCAGGCTGAAAATTTTTCAAATTTAGTCCTAAATTTTTTTGAAATTTAATTGAAGGTGTTATTGTACCTATTACTCCTATCAACACAGAATGATTTAATTTTCCAAATCTTGATGGAGGTTGATGGGCCCAAGTAAATGAAATTTTCAGTCGGAAGTCCCAATGGAGACCCATTGAAGATTTCAGGCTGGAAATTTTTAAAATTTAGTCCTAAATATTTTTGGAGTTTACAGGGTAATTGAAGGAGATAATGTATTACTCTTATTAACAAAAAATGATTGAATTTTCCAAATCTTGATGGGGCTAAGTAGTTGAAATTTTCAGCCTCAAGTCCTAATGGAGACTCATCGAAGATTTCAGGCTGAAAATTTTTAAAATTTAGCCCTAAATTTTTTTGGAATTTCATGGGTAGGTAGTTGAATGAGATATTGTGGTTATTCAAAATGATTTAATTTTCCAAATCTTGATGGGGCTAAGTAGATGAAATTTTCAGTCTCAAGTCCCAATGGGAACCCATCGAAAATTTTAGGCTGAAAATTTTTCAAATTTAGTCCTACATTTTTTTGAAATTTAATTGAAGGTGTTATTGTACCTATTACTCCTATCAACACAGAATGATTTAATTTTCCAAACCTTGATGGGCCCAAGTAAATGAAATTTTCAGCCGGAAGTCCCAATGGAGACCCATCGAAGATTTCAGGCTGAAAATTTTTAAAATTTAGTCCTAAATATTTTTGGAATTTACAGGGTAATTGAAGGAGATAATGTATTACTCTTATTAACAAAAAATGATTGAATTTTCCAAATCTTGATGGGGCTAAGTAGTTGAAATTTTCAGCCTCAAGTCCTAATGGAGACTCATCGAAGATTTCAGGCTGAAAATTTTTAAAATTTAGTCCTAAATTTTTTTGGAATTTCATGGGTAGGTAGTTGAATGAGATATTGTGGTTATTCAAAATGATTTAATTTTCCAAATCTTGATGGGGCTAAGTAGATGAAATTTTCAGTCGTAAGTCCCAATGGGAACCCATCGAAAATTTTAGGCTGAAAATTTTTAAAATTTAGTCCTAAATATTTTTGGAATTTACAGGGTAATTGAAGGAGATATTGTATTACTCTTATCAACACAGAATGATTTAATTTTCCAAATCTTGATGGGGGCTAAGTAGTTGAAATTTTCAGTCTCAAGTCCCAATGGGAACCCATCGAAAATTTTAGGCTGAAAATTTTTCAAATTTAGTCCAAAATTTTTTTGGAATTTAATTGAAGGTGTTATTGTACCTATTACTCCTATCAACACAGAATGATTTAATTTTCCAAATCTTGATGGGGCTAAGTAGATGAACTTTTCAGTCGGAGGTCCCAATGGAGACCCAACGAAAATTTTAGGCTGAAAATGTTTCAAATTTAGTCCTAAATTTTTTTGGAATTTAATTGAAGGTGTTATTGTACCTATTACTCCTATCAAGACAGAATGATTTAATTTTCCAAATCTTGATGGGCCCAAGTAGATGAAATTTTCGGTCGGAAGTCCCAATGGAGACCCATCGAAGATTTCAGGCTGAAAATTTTTAAAATTTAGTCCTAAATATTTTTGGAATTTACTGGGTAATTGAAGGAGATATTGTATTACTCTTATTAACAAAAAATGATTGAATTTTCCAAATCTTGATGGGGCTAAGTAGTTGAAGTTTTTAGTCTCAAGTCCCAATGGGAACCCATCGAAAATTTTAGGCTGAAAATTTTTCAAATTTAGTCCTAAATTTTTTTGAAATTTAATTGAAGGTGTTATTGTACCTATTACTCCTATCAACACAGAATGATTTAATTTTCCAAATCTTGATGGGCCCAAGTAAATGAAATTTTCAGTCGGAAGTCCCAATGGAGACCCATCGAAGATTTCAGGCTGAAAATTTATAAAATTTAGTCCTAAATATTTTTGGAATTTACAGGGTAATTGAAGGAGATAATGTATTACTCTTATTAACAAAAAATGATTGAATTTTCCAAATCTTGATGGGGCTAAGTAGTTGAAATTTTCAGTCTCAAGTCTTAATGGAGACTCATCGAAGATTTCAGGCTGAAAATTTTTAAAATTTTGTCCTAAATTTTTTTGGAATTTCATGGGTAGGTAGTTGAATGAGATATTGTGGTTATTCAAAATGATTTAATTTTCCAAATCTTGATGGGGCTAAGTAGTTGAAATTTTCAGTCTCAAGCCCTAATGGAGACTCATCGATGATTTTAGGCTGAAATTTTTTCAAATTTAGTCCTAAATTTTTTTGGAATTTAATTGAAGGTGTTATTGTACATATTACTCCTATCAAGACAGAATGATTTAATTTTCCAAATCTTGATGGGGCTAAGTAGTTGAAATTTTCAGTCGGAAGTCCCAATGGGAACCCATCGAAGATTTCAGGCTGAAAATTTTTAAAATCTAGTCCTAAATTTTTTTGGAATTTCATGGGTAGGTAGTTGAATGAGATATTGTGGTTATTCAAAATGATTTAATTTTCCAAATCTTGATGGGGCTAAGTAGATGAAATTTTCAGTCGTAAGTCCCAATGAGAACCCATCGAAAATTTTGGGCTGAAAATTTTTAAAATTTAGTCCTAAATTTTTTTGGAATTTAGTTGAAGGTTTTATTGTACCTATTACTCCTATCAACACAGAATGATTCAATTTTCCAAATCTTGATGGGGCTAAGTAGATGAAATTTTCAGTCGGAAGTCCCAATGGAGACCCATCGAAGATTTCAGGCTGAAAATTTTTAAAATTTAGTCCTAAATATTTTTGGAATTTACAGGGTAATTGAAGGAGATATTGTATTACTCTTATCAACACAGAATGATTTCATTTTCCAAATCTTGATGGGCCCAAGTAGATGAAATTTTCAGTCGGAAGTCCCAATGGAGACCCGTCGAAGATTTCAGGCTGAAAATTTTTAAAATTTAGTCCTAAATATTTTTGGAATTTATAGGGTAATTGAAGGAGATATTGTGTTACTCTTATTAACACAAAATGATTCAATTTTCCAAATCTTGATGGGGCTAAGTAGATGAAATTTTCCGTCGTAAGTCCCAATGGAGACCCATCAACGATTTCAGGCTGAAAATTTCAACTACTCAGCCCCATGAAGATTTGGAAAACTGAATCATTCAGAAATACCACAATATCTAATTCAACTATCCACCCATGAAATTAGAAAAAAATTTAGATTTGAATTTCAGAAATTTTCCATCAAAAATTTTCAATAGGACTAAATTAGGCACCACAGCTGAAAACTGTCCGTTTTGGCCCCTGTAAAAATTTGGAAATTCAATATTCATTGCATTGTCGAGGCATTACACTGTATCCATCTTCCAATCTCAGACTTCTAAACCACCACAAATTTCCAAAAAATTAAGGCCCAAAATTCAAAAAATTTTTCGACTGAAATTTTCAGTAGGTGTCCTTTTTGACTTTTAACTGAAAATTTTCACTTCTGGGCCCCATCAAGATTTGGAAAATCCAATCATTTTCGGGGAATAGCAGTAACACAGTATGTCCTCCAACTAACGAATATTCCAAAAAAAATTAGGACTAAATTTGAAAAATTTTCAGCCTAAAATCTTCAATGGATTCCCATTGGGACTTACGACTGAAAATTTCATCTACTTAGCCCCATCAAGATTTGGAAAATTAAATCATTTTGAATAACCACAATATTTCATTCAACTACCTACCCATGAAATTCCAAAAAAATTTAGGACTAAATTTTATAAATTTTCAGCCTGTAATCTTCGATGAGTCTCCATTAGGACTTGAGACTGAAAATTTCAACTACTTAGCCCCATCAAGATTTGGAAAATTCAATCATCTTTTGTTGATAAGAGTAATACAATATCTCCTTCAATTACCCTGTAAATTCCAAAAATATTTAGGACTAAATTTTAAAAATTTTCAGCCTGAAATCTTCGATGGGTCTCCATTGGGACTTCCGACTGAAAATTTCATCTACTTAGCCCCATCAAGATTTGGAAAATTAAATCATTCTGTGTTGATAGGAGTAATAGGTACAATAACACCTTCAATTAAATTCCAAAAAAATTTAGGACTAAATTTTAAAAATTTTCAGCCTAAAACCTTCGATGGGTTCCCATTGGGACTTCCGACTGAAAATTTCAACTACTTAGCCCCATCAAGATTTGGAAAATTTAATCATTTTGAAATACCACAATATCTCATTCAACTACCCACCCATGAAATTCCAAAAAAATTTAGACCTGAATTTAAGAAATTTTCCAGCTAAAATTTTCAATAGGACTAAATTGGGCACCACAGCTGAAAACTGTCTGTTTTTGCCCCTGTAAAAATTTGGAAATTCAATATTCATTGTATTGTCGAAGCAGTACACTATATCCATCTTCCAATCTCAGACTTCTATAAACCACCACAAATTTCCAAAAAATTAAGGCCCAAAATTCAAAAAATTTTCCGACTAAAATTTTCAGTAGGTGTCCTTTTTGACTTTTAACTGAAAATTTTCACTTCTGGGCCCCATCAAGATTTGGAAAATCCAATATTTTGTGTTATCGGAGTAATACAATATTTCCTTCAATTACCCTAAAAATTCCAAAAAATTTAAGGCCAAAATTTCAACAATTTTCAACCTATAATTTTCAATAGGTCTCCATTAGGATTTACGACTGAAAATTTCAATTACTTAGCCCTATCAAGATTTGGAAAATCCAATCATTTTTGTACCAGAGAAAACGCAATGCACCATATTTGATTTTAGCATGAGAACGAGGTCTCATTCTATTTCTCATCATGTACCAAGTTGTGTTTCCAAAAAATTTTTCGTTTCAATTCTCGAAATTTTCAGATCATATTTCCGTGGGTATGCAATGTATTTGCCAAGTATAAAAATTTCACAAATTTTTCCTCCCCTTTATTTGGAATTGGAGAAATAATATTTTTTCACATCTCTCTGCCGTTTTTTCGAAATTTCAAAAATTCAATCTCATTTTCCAAATAAGTGGTCCATAAAAAATCAAAAATTTTCATAGTTTTACTTTTTCCAGATGTAAAATTTTCTTTATCGCTGAAAATTTTCCCAATTTTTTTCCAACTTTATTTGGTTTCTAATGTGACCTTGAAATCCAATTTCCAAAAATGTGGCAATACCTAAATGAATTTTCTCGTGTAAATGTCTTGGTGACCCCTTAAAGTATTTTTCTACCAGAAAATTTTTGATCCAGAGCGAATCAGCAAAAAATCTTGGCGGAAAAGGACCGCTTTTTTTCAAACCAATTTTTCAATTTTTTTTCTTGATGGCTGGAAATTTGATCGAAAAAATTTTATTTTCCGGCTGCCTCATCAAATGTTAGGTCCTTCACATTTTGGCGCAATTTTCACTTCAGTTGCAGCTTCCACAGATTTGGAAACGGATATAGGCGAATTTTAACAATTTTTTAAAATTGCTCATTTCCAAATAAACTAATTCATCCGGGCCAATTTTTTTTGGGGCTTTCAACTATTGGCCATTGGTATATTTCAGCAATGTGAAAATTTTTCAATTTTATCCGTCAGTTTTTCGCCGGGCACCAAAGGGTTAAAGAAAAGCAATCATATAAAGTTATATTTATTAGACATCGTGGTTTCGTCGTCGAATATTTTAGGAACCGAAAGTATCACCAGTGGTTGAGAATTACTTTCGAATAATTTGATAGGTAATTATTTACATAGAAATATCTGATCCACTGAATGTAAATTTGTAGATGAGGAATATCTATCCAAAAATCGGTATTTTCAGAGACATTTTACCCGAAAAATTTTATGAAAGATTACGTAGTAGTTACCAAATCTTGTAAAATAATCATTCGATGCGATATTTTTCATTTTTTTATAATATTAGATAAGGAGTGATTTTAGTAATCTTTTCCGCAATAATATTTTTCAAACGAGATCAAGTTGGATTAACTGTTATTAGAGTGCTTTTTTGCACTCAGCTCAACATGGGTGTAGTGACTGTACATTTTTGAGGATCGATTTCGTGTTGAAGATGAAAGGGGAAGGTAAATATAAGTAGGTATTCCTCTTTTTTTCATGTATCAAAATGAAATGTTGAGAACGTTAGAATGTCATTTCGTCGATGGTTTTGTGGTTTCACTGCATCTTTGTACAAGCAAGCGTCGCCAAAATTGAAAATTAGGAGAGGCATAAAATTGGCTCAGTTGGCAAGTTTTTTTTTTCTTTTTTAATGCGAAAATAGGGGCTGACTTTTCTCGTCAGCTGAAAATGTTCACATTAGGAAAAAAAACTTGCTCTATTTGCATTCATTCAAAAATGAAAATCATAAAATATTGAGATTCAACAAGTTTCAATTGGTTTCAAAAAGTTTCATTAAGTTTCAAAAGGGTTTCAACCAGTTTCATTCAACTGGATCGGTGCCAGGTTTCAACTGGCTTCAACTGGTTTGGTTTCAAGTTTCAACTAGTTCCATCAAGTTTCAAGGTTTCAACCGGTTCTAATTGGTTTCAACCAGTTTCTAAGGATTTCAACAAGTTATAACTGGTTTCAACAAGTTTTATTCAACCGGTTAGGTTCTAAGTTTCAACTGGTTTAATTCCAAGTTCAACTATTTTCAACCGGTTTGGTTCCAAGTTTCAACTGTTTTAAACTAGTTTGGTTTCAACTGGTTCGTAGGGAAAAAAAACTTAATCTATTGCATTCATTCAAAAATGAAATATTAAGGTTCAGCAAGTTTAAATTGTTTTCAATAAGTTTCAATAAGTTTCAAAAGGGTTTCCACCAGTTTCATTCAACTGGATTGGTGCCAAGTTTTGACTGGCTTCAACTGGTTTGGTTTCAAGTTTCAACCAGTTTCATCAAGTTTCAAGGTTTCAACTGGTTCCAATTGGTTTCAACAAGTTCCAACCAGTTTCTAAGGATTTCAACAAGTTACAACTGGTTTCAACGAGTTTCATTCAACCGGTTAGGTTCTAAGTTTCAACTGCTTTAATTCCGAGTTCAACTAGTTCAACCGGTTTGGTTTCAAGTTTCAATTGGTTTTAACTGGTTTCAACTACTTTCAACAAGATTCAACTACTTTAAACAAATTTTAACTGGTTTAAATAAGTTTCAACTCGCTTGGTTCCAAATTTCAAAGGGTTTCAACAAGTTTCCAATGGTTTCAAAGGGTTTCAAGCAGCTTCAACTGGTTTTAAAGGTCTGACCAACAAAATACTTCACAAAGTACCCTACAACCAAAATTTGATTTTTTTACATGAGCTGAGTATTTATCTGCCCCATAAAATATACCACAATCAAAATTTTCACTTTTTATTGAGGTATGAGCGGGGTAATGATCTCCCACAGCCAAGAATTATTTTTCATTTTTTAATGACTTCATATTTTTTAGTAACTCAAAGGACGATAAACTAATAAACGAAGAACGGTCGATTATTTTGATTTTTTATTCTACCTATGTCACGTTCTTTTTGCAAAATTTCTCGGAAAGATTTTTTTTTCATTGTTCTCTTCCTACTTGAGGCGGGAAAAGGTCTTGAAAGCGCTGGACGGGCAACGAACTATTTTACCATGCTTTTCTTAGAAGGGCATTAGCGAAATGATCTGCTCCACAAAATACCCCACAACCAAAAAATTTCATTTTCTCATGACTTATGGTATTCTTTAGCCACCCAAAAAGGACGTAAACGAATAAAAATCAAGAGCGGAAGATATTTTGTGATAGATAGCGAGAGCATCTCGATTGAAAAACTAAGTAACCCCGTTGAGTTCTTGAACGTTTGAATTTCGATTTCTGAAAAAATTCATTTTTCTCTACTCCTGGATGGACAGATTGGGTGAAAAAATTGTGTTCCTTTGATTTGTTTGGGAAATGAGTTTAGATAATTTCATATCTTCAATTCATAAGAAACATTTCTTCAAGAAAAAATCAAATCAAACATCAAAACCGATAAAAAGTAACCACTAAAAATCAATACAAATTTTTAATATTAAAATGTAAGTTCATATAAAGTATAAAACAATGCATCGTGACACAACTCACAATCTACTTCTTCAAATAAGTAGGTTTTTTAATCCGCGGTTTAATGGTTAATTTGTACCCATTAACGGAATTCATCACAATTCCACTATCCATATGAATATCCTCCATTTTCATTTTCGTATAGAACGCGAATTTTCTCAATAATCGACTAAGACACAGTTTCATTTCGAAAATGGCGAAATTATAGCCTAAAAAGGCAATACCAAAAAAATCAAATTTTCTTAAATTTTCAGAATGAAAAAATAAGCAAACATATTTCACGAACCTATACACATTCTAGGACCAGCACTGAAAGCTAAGAATGCCCATTTGGGACGTTTTTCGACAGCTTCGGGAGTAAAATGATCTGGATTGAATTTCCAAGGATCAGGATAGTATTCGGGATTAAAATGAACAGCGGCGATGGATACGATTGTTATAGCTCCCGCTGGAATAATTCGGTTTCCTACGATCGGAATATTACATCGGAATTAATCAAATTAGATAACTAGCCGGATTTATCAAATAAATACTTCTATTTTTGAAAAAATTTGTCCACTCAAGTCTAATTTCTACCTATTTTAATATCTTCCTCGGCTTCTCGAAACATTAAAGGCATAGGAAATCGTCGCAGGGTTTCTCTTATGGCTTGATCGAGATATGATAATCGTTCCATGTCGCCTTCATCAGCTGCTCTATCACTATCGCCAAAAACTTCATATATTTCGTCGTATAATTTATTCTTAACACCAGTAAAAAAAAAAAAAAAAAAGAAATTGGTCACGAATTTGAAAAAAATTGAAGCAGATGCCTATTTTTTTTTTGTATTGGAAACATCAAACCTGTATATCTTGGTGAATAGCCACCATCAATAGAAACATGGAGGTTATGAGACCCGGATCAGTTCCCTGCAATAATCATGCGTCAATTTTTCAGTCGAAAAAATAGATGAAATTTTTGGAAATTCAACGAAGAGTCAACTTACTCCCGAAAGTATTATGATGAGTTCATCGATCATAACCATTTCGTCATTTTCCGACTGTGCAAATTCATAAGCCACTGTA
The DNA here is from genome assembly GCA_038380155.1 of Pseudococcus jackbeardsleyi. Classification (NCBI taxonomy): domain Eukaryota; kingdom Metazoa; phylum Arthropoda; class Insecta; order Hemiptera; family Pseudococcidae; genus Pseudococcus; species Pseudococcus jackbeardsleyi. Next base: position 18,158,670 of record CM076241.1, read on the forward strand.
AGATAATTTTTTGGTGGGATATCTGATGGATAAATTCCATTTTAAAAAAAAATAGAATTCTTAGAATCACGATTGAATTTTCTCATAAATCTGGATTTTTTTTACCTTCTGAATTAGCTGCTGGGGTTTTTCTATGAGCTTCAATTTGTTGGAAAATTTCGTGTTTCTTTTTTTCAATCAGCTAAAATTAATCAAAATAGTAATCTTTTCAATAGAAGTAATTTTTTTTCACGAATTCCAATCATGATTTTAAATAAATCATGCCTAAAATGTACCTACATAATCCGATACCTACTTTTCGTAAAACATCAACAGCAACTCTTCGATGTGTTTGAGAGTCCTTCTTATAAAATAAATAATCAATCACTTTGTGCTGTAGCCAAGGAAGAGTAAGTTTTTTAAAGCAAATATCCATGCCTCTAAAAAAAAATCCATTCAGTTTGTTCAGCCCATAGATAATCTCAGTTGCACAGCTCTACATTCGAATTCTCCAATCATTAAGCCCGTTTTTACTGTTAGTAAATTATTCTTACTTTATGGTGGCCCCATAATACTGCGAAAGTAATTCATCGTCCCAATCTAAATCAACATTCATCGCTGACTCTGAAAAAGCAGCGACGACAACAGGACGTGCCATTTTAAATTACGTAAATTTCAATTCATTTCATTTTAGAATGAATAACTAAATATGGCTGTAAAACGTACTGAGTATAATGTCGAACGCTAAATTTGGTAAGTAATCCCAAGCATCAAATTCCGGACCATTGACCAATTTTTGCATTTTGCTAATCACGAGGTCTGTTTTTTCATTGATTATTGACGTGTACCTGTGCAATGCACTTCGTCCGAAAACAGGTTGGAAAATTTTTCGGGTTCTTTTCCATTTCGGTACTAAAAAATGAATGAGTTGATTATGTTGCGTGGGTCGAAAAAAAATTACGTTTATTTTAAGGAAACTTGGCCATCGAACGTTTGCTTTGAGTGGAAGACATCCACTGAAAAAATTAGGGTTTCTCAGTTCAAAGGAGAATAGATGGGTTCTAAGTGGAAAACGTTGAGCACTCTTTCCCTTAAACGGTCAATCTGAGTTTGTACACCTTGCTGAACTATTGACCGGGTAAATGGATACCAATTTTTGCCTTTTACGAAGAAATTTGAAAATTTTCAAATCGTGAATTAAAAAATTTAGAATTTTACCGAATTTTAAAATTTTTTCATGAAAGTGCTCCCAACTGAATTTTGAATAATTAAAGAAAATTTTCAAAAAATCCAAATTGACAGAATTGTTGAAAAAGAAAATCAAAATATATTTCGGCGTAACAAAAATTTTAGCTTCATTTATGTATTTCCAATCAATGAAAAAAATAATTGAATTTTATAAAATTCAATTGATAAAATCGCGGTATTGTTGAGAAAATTTTATCAAAAATCATACCAGGTGATCGAAAAAAAATGTTGAGCGATTCGAGTTTGGTGAAAAATCAAAATATTTTCAAATTTTCTATCTGAAACTTTTCAACCCTCTGTTAGAAGGCAAGAATTGGTATCCGACTTCAAGGTCACTGGCTCAGAGAGGTATATAACTTCATGACACTGCCTAAAATTTTGAATAACATCATTTTGAGGGGCACTCGTTCCGGCCATCTTTGGCAGGGTGTCAAACAAAATCTTGAAACCAAAAAGAATGATCTTTGCAGGTCCCTCAACAGAATTTGTTCAGCCCTCCTCCTCTTCCCTCTCTTTTCGAAAAAAATCGAAAACCTGTTCATAAAACCGTTCTTACTCATGAACTCAAAGTTTTAAAAAATTTTCAAGTCATTTTTTGGCCTTCAAACAATAGAAAAATAAAAAATTACCAATAATTGATTCAAATTATGACTTTTTATTTGTATGACCAGTAAACAACGATTTTTTTTTTGAAAAATTCATAAGGTAGGTAATAGACGAAGAAATGCAAATTTTCAAGTTTAATATTAAGATTACCAATAATATCAAAATTGAAAAACATCAATACATTGTAGATAATAAAAAAAAATAATTGGCCATTTTCTTCGAAAAATTCATGATAAAAATATCAGCAGGAGGAACTATTTCCAGATGATACATCCTTCTAAATTTTTACAATTGGGCTGTAAATTCACCATTTTTTGAGAGGTTTCCCATTTTCCACTCAAAATTGACTTTTTAACCATTTTTCGTCAAAATCCAGAGATTCTTTTTCCAACCCACCCTAATGTAATAGGCCGAAGGTCCTAGGTAACTTGGCCTCTGCATATCTTTGTGAATATAATTTCAATCCAAAAATCAAGATGTACCTTAAACCCTTTTTTTTGGATTTTTTTGATAATAAATAAGCCATATGCATAATATACTTACCTTGAAAAATCATATTAAAAAAATCCAACGACGCATGCATAAAAATTCGTCTCATGAAATTAAATTTAAAAATCACATTTTCTCGTGTCAAAAAATAAAATCAATATAAACTTATAAGGGGGAAAAATTGACCAAATTTGTCAGCATAATTCCAAACATCGCAACGTTTGGCGAATGTATCAACGAAACGAGTTGAAATTTGAAAAACATAAATTAGTCTTTCGATAGTGAACTAAAATAATAAGAATGGGAATAATATCCATTTGAAATTCAGATCTATCCCTTTTTTCATCAGACAGATGAGATGACTAACGTAAGAAATCAAAATCAGTCTATTGATATTTGCAAAATTCATTTCAAATTCAGCTTTCTCAAAGAGAAAGTAGGAGAATAGGTACCTATTCACAAACAATTTGAGGGTACTCACTGGACTGCGTGATGAACAAGCCATCGCCGAAAAAATCTTGAAACGGTTGAAACAGTTTCGGTTTCGACAGCATTTTCGAATTCATGAAAACAGTCTGAAAAAAATAAATACAAAATCGATTCAGATATTTACGTCTATTAAAATATTTCAATTCGAACACTCATTTCCATTCCATTAAAATTTCAAGCATCAAGTAGATAGGCATTGACGGTAGGTATAGGATAGGTACCTCTAAATCTTCAATATTTGATAACACCACAGCGAGATATTTTCCCAACCATAATCGATACACGTCGCCATATTTTTTTCTGTATTCAATTGCCACTTCTAAAGTATCTAAATAATTATGGGATACGAAATGAATAAATTTATCCACGATGAAGATTAAAAATCGAATCTTTTTTCGCAGCAAATAATACATAATTATTTCAAAAAGTAGTTATTTAGGTGTATAGGTAGAAAAGGTACCTCCTGTCGAATTGAAAACCATACTATTTCCAAGTAAAGGTAAGGCGGGTGGGCCTGGCAGGGTTTCGGCGTATTTCACCATTCGAGGATCCCTCTGACATTGTACCAAGATATACTTGATGAAAAATATCACCAAAATTGTCACCAAAAATACCGATAACGATGTGGAGTCGATTACGTTGAAAAGGCCGAGCAAGGACATCTTTATGGAAAGCAAAACAAGTACAATTTCAGTTATTTGTAAAATGCTCTGGATCTCTAGGAAATCAAATATGTATTTTGTATCTTACCTTTACAAATAGTAATAATATCAGTTCAAAGAAAGATGGTTGTTTTTGATAGAGTTCAATTTAATTTTTCATTAAAAAAGCCCAAAAGCAAAGGATGATGGCAGCACTGCAAACAAAAATTGGTCTTCTGTTTACAGGGAGTGAAAAACACAATTTATAAAACTCAATTTCCTGGGAAAATTTTTTAGAAAAAAGAATACTTCATTTTAATTTATATAGATTTTCCATAATTCCGAAAAAAAATTCAAAGATAAAGTTCATCCTTTTACAAAAATAAGTTCAGGACTAGGAAAAATTTTGCAACGAACTTGAAGCCCTTCAACTTTTGTTCAAATTTTTTGTCCAGCTACTTTTAGAAATTTCTCAGTTTTATTACTCCCCCTCTCCCCCCACTTCTTCAAAAAATACTTTTCCATTAAAAAATCATTGTGTGAAAAAATTGATATTATTTTTGCATACCTAATGTTTATAAATCAGATTGAAACCTCTCTTCATTTAAATTTATCGAGAAAAAACACGTTTTTTGTGATTTTTTTGAATTTCTCACTGATATAGAACCAAAATTTTTTAAATCGCGATCGAAAGCACAATTAGATTCCCAAATTTGAAACATTAAATTGAATTTGGATACTTTTATAAAAATATAAGACTTGAGTAAAATAATTTGGCAGTCACTAACCAAAAACACGATTACTTTCACTTCACTTCAAAAAATATCGAAAAATTTACACTGCAAAAATGAACAAGCGAAATTAGGTAGGTATTCGAAAACGTCAACGGTTCCGCCACAGCTAACAAGATAGATTGAATGGAAAAACTACAATGTCGAGGGCATTTATATTATACATACTCGAGTTTTGATCTTGAAATTTCATAACATTCGTAACGTTTATCGTTCAGCGTGTTGTTTATAATTTTATCAGTTAAAGAAGAAGTAATCATATAAGGTCATATTTATTAGAAATCGTGTTTTCGACGTTGAATACTTAGGAACCGAGATCAAAACCAATGGTTGACACTTTTGTCGAATCAAAAATAATTTGATACACAAGGAGGGCCTGCTCTCACCTTCTGGCGGCGCCTCTGTCCCCAGAGCTCAATATTATTCTTAAAATCACTAGAAAAATCCGAAATTTTCAAATAATTTCAACGAAGCAAAAAATTGTTAAATTAACTAAGAAATAATAATATTTCTACTAAGAGCTTAAAAGTAAGTATCATCTTTTCAATTTTATCAACTTGCGAAGAAAAAAATCATCGTATAAACTACATACTTTTTATAGGAAGTCTTTTTTGAGAATAATTTAAATAAATAAACTTTCTAATTTTTGATCAGGGAAAGTCACGGAAGTCAGAATTGCAGCACAGTGAAAGTCGACGCAATTTTTCGACTTTTAGCGAATTTTCACTGATTTTTTTTCAAAAAATTTCATTCGCCGCCTTGATTTTCAAGCGATTTCTTTTTAAAGGTTTTAGTAAAATTTTTTACTAAATTTTAATTGTTTTCCACTGATTTATAGATGAAGAAGAAATAGATAAGTTTACATGCTTTACTGAAACATGAAATCATAAAAACATTTCATTTTTAACAAAAAAACAAGACAATAGATTCTTCAGGAAAACCATAAAAGAACATAATCAATCATCTCGTCACATAAAAAACCCCTGAAAGGAATTTTTTTAAATCATGTTTTGCTGTATAGTCTTGAAAAATGAACGAAAAAAAATCAGTTTTCATTTTCCTCAGAAAAAAAATAATAATTTTTTACAAGCATGCTTAGCAACGATTTTTCGGCTTGTTCAGAAAATGTCTCTAAAATGCCGTTATTTTTGAGCCGAAATTCATTGGCGACGGATGATCATTATTAGGTATACTTTAATAGAAAAGCATTTTCAATTTTTAAAGGTTTTTCCATTAAAAAAATGCGCTTTGGTTATAAGAGTGTTTCATTTTAGTTTTACGCCAAACTAATTTTAGAAGGCTGATTTTTATGAAAACTTGAAAAATTGTTTTGTGATAGATACGAGAGCAACTCTTCCAAAAAAAATAGTGGGACAGAAAAATTAATCAAATTATGTACTTGACTACCTACCTACTGACCTACCAAAAAAAAAAAAACCTCAAACATACCAAGAAAGGATTTACACTTTTAAAAAATGGCCAAATTACGAAAGTTTTTTAAATTTTTGAACATTGTTGACATTTCATGGTTTTATTTGTGACGCGCCATGAGAAACCGACCTTTAAGGTGAAAAATGAAATTTCGCGAAAAACGCCAAAATATCAACTTTTTAACCAATTTTTGCGTTTTTCCCAACATTTTATTTTTCACCTTAAGGGTCGGTTTCTCATGGCGCGTCACATTTGGAAAATTGGACTATTTCTTCAAAATTTTGGTTTCGATAATAAATTGGTGATAATTATCCCAAATCTGGTAGCAGAAAAATTTAATACCATTTTTTTTTGAACATTGAACGGAAAAAATAGGAAAAAAATAGTACATATTGTATAATGTAAGTTTTTTTTTTTTTTTAACTAAAAATCGGTACAATAATAATTTTAGAAATCCTCCTCAATTCATTCAGGCAGAATTTTATCGTTATTTTTCAATAGTTCATTTTTAAAAACATTCATATCAAGTAAATCGAATAAAATTTGAAGTACCTACAACTTAGACCTATTATCAATAATAATAAAAAAAATACCTTCAAATTGCCCTAAAAATTTTTTGCCTGTGATGAAAAATATTCACTCTTGAGGCAAAACTTTTTACCATTTTTCTTTTCGTTTTACCCAGTAACTCGCCCCAGTACTGTCAATAGAAATATAGATATAAAATAATAAAAAAAATACCTTCAAATTGCCCTAAAAATTTTTTGCCTGTGATGATTCACTCTTGAGGCAAAACTTTTTACCATTTTTCTTTTCGTTTTACCCAGTAACTCGCCTCAGTACTGTCAATAGATATAAAATAATAAAAAAAACAAATGTAAAAAAAAAAACACAAGAAATTAAAACCTCTAAAATCATCTGTCTATCTTCATCAGAAATATTTATATCAAGAAATGCAAGTATGCGAAATTTCAATATGTTTCATTAACGGTAGTGATATTCATACTCGAAGTTTTTTGAAAAGGGGGAAAATTAAAGTTCAGAGGGAAATAAGTCAAATTCTCGAACGACGACTGACATGAGTAAAAAATAAGAAAATTACTACATCTGGTTTTGACAACTCCGAGTAGAAATTAATTATCAATCTAATTGATGACCAGCGTCGTGGGTTGTTGATTCTCAAAATTCTTTTTTTTTTTTTTTGAAAAATTACAAAGCTTGATTTTTTTATTAATCCTATCCCTTTGCGTTCAGACTTCAAGGTCGATAAGCCCATTCTTAATATTATATATTTTCAAACTCATAAAACGTGATTTCTTTTATGTGGTTTTCTGTATCAATGAAGACAATTGCTCACTCATATATTATCTCTTAATCAATGATATTTTTCCTACATCCATCGAGTATGCAACCATATCTACTAAAAGTAATATGGGAATACTTCGCCTCCAGCACGCATATCTCATCAATTGAAGGATATTTTGGCCTCCCCAAAAAAAAATTTAAATTAAATCCTACAAAGAATAAATAAAATAACGAAAAATCATTTAATAAATACGTAATAATAAAATCTTAAATTAAAAAAAAAATAAACAACATCTACAAACAATGATAAATGCATCGAACAAAAAAATGATCGCCAAGAAAATTATTGTGAAACTCGTTTGTAGTATCGAATACGTCATTATAAAATAGTACAACAAAAAATTATAGGAATTTAGCTCTTGAAAAAACAATACATCTTTCGGTAAAACATTTTTTTTAAAAAAAAATCAAAGTACAAAATTTCATTTCAAATTACGAACATCAACGACGAAAAAAGAAAAACCTCGACAAAATTATCATCAAAATTTCACCTTAGAAAAGAACAAAAATTAAAGAAATCTCTTAAAACTTACGTACAAATCAACACATTCACAGCCTAAAATCCTATAATTAAATTTTTTTTAGAAAAAAAAAAAATCCTCATCAAATTGTAGGTTATTTGTCAACGGCTATCGCCGTGTTTAAAAATAAGTTATAAAAATTTATCACATCATTCTCGGTATATTTTGCCCAGAATAATCGATTTATTTTGCATATTGATATCGTGAAATTCTTCGAAATCGGCGTAACGAAGATATACAAATTATTCGTAAAAAAAAAGAGAAAAAGGTGGCAATGAGGGCGAGGGTGGGGCGGTGGGGGTTACACGGGCATGGCAAATGAAACGACGATTAATGAATTTTTATTTCTCGTTATCGGTGTCTAAATGAATGGTATTAATTGATCCGCATATTAAATTTAAATTAACAACGAAATTGTACACGGTATCACAAAAGACTGTTCGCCTGCGTCATATATTAACACATCTCAATTTCTTATCCGGTACCCGGTTGGCAAATTCGTTCGATGCGACGACCCTTTGATGCGTGGATGATTCAGCTGCCTCGATTCGATCTTCCAGCTCGGGACTGGCTGCGCATCCGCCGTTCATCAAATCGGTCAAGCAGAGTTTTTGCTTTTGTATTCGGTCCAATATTAGGACTTCTAAGGTGAACAGTTCGACGTCTGTTTCTTGGGGTACATTACGTCTCATGAAATCGGCCAGTTTCAATACGTATTCGGCATTATATCCGGCCATACCTTTGGAATTTACCACTTGCCACGATATATCCATCAGAGGTGCATCGCCGAGCCATAGATGATTATCCGAGTAGGCGATAAAAGTAACTGCTTGGATTGGCGTACTCGTTTCGTCGCCGTTTGGATGAAACGTAACGATTTTTCGAATATAGCCGCCATTTGAGCATTCGCGTTTTTGCAAATAGTGATATGCTGCCGAGTCTTCGGTTACGAGGAACGCTCTGCCCCATACCAGAGCCTAAGGTGAAAAATGGTATCGTTTTAGAGGTAGGATTCATAGCGGTATCTTATTCTCTACGCATGATGAGTTATGAATGAAGGTTAATTCAGCAAAGCAAGCTACTAGAAGGTGTAAAAATAGGCAATATTTATACAGGGTGTATTGGTTACATTGTGACGCCTTCCAATTGATTACACGGCAACCCAAATTACACGAATGTAGGTAGATTTGCAGATTTCAACACTTTGAGGCGAAAATTTGTAGAATTCCAATAAGGTGAAACTTCTTAAATCACAAATAGTCGAAATTTTGAAAGAATTAAATAAACATTGAAAATTAAAATTAGAAATTCGATTTTGAAAAAATACTAGTTTTTGGACGAAATTCGTTATTTCATTTTTACTGAATTTGCAGAGAGATTTGCTCCAGTATGAAGAGAGAGTCCCTCAGTCCCACCAGGGATTTGAAAAAAAAAATTCATGAATTCGTCATTCGATGAGTCAATTTTTTTAAAATTTTCCCTCGTATATTGAGCACTTTGCATTTTTGAAAATTAAAATGTATTTTTTTTCAATTTTCAGGGAAGGGTTATCCCTTTTAAGATGGTGAAATCGACCTTTGACCTTTTGGTCGGAAGAGATGCCAAAACCAAAAAATATTACTCAGAACATAAAAACAATCCATTTAAATTTTTGACCCCCCCCCTTCAGATTTTTTTCCAGTTGTGATGAGTTCGAAAGAGGAAAAATTTGAAAATTTTCACAGATTGCAGATATCCTGTGGATAAAAATGGATAATTTTTTGAATTTTTTTCGAATTTCCTCAGTGTGGAAATAGTTTGAAAATTCCAAAAATATTGATTTTTGGTGGGGGGGGGGGGGAGAATGACTTGAACTGTTTGAAAAATTCGTTTTGTTGTCAAAAATAAAATATATTTTCCTCACATCTCCAAAATAACTGTAACATGGTCAAAAAAAATATGAAAAGATATTGAGCTCGAGGAGATACGTCACATTTCTCACGGTGCTCTCGTGAGAAGTGCGGTGTTCACGGTCTTACGACACAGGTGAGAGAAAAAAAGGCTTCGATTTCGCTCAAGTTCGAGTAAATGCTTACTAATATGTTCGGAATGATTTAAATTTTTTTCAACTTCTAATGATCAGAGAAGCTGATTCAAGAAAAATTACATTTTTTTCGACAAAGCATGCCGTACTGAAAATAGCGATCGGTATCTCATCAATTTCTCGTTTTTTTTTGTTTTTTTTTTGTCTTGGGTTAGGGTTTACCTTTTTTTTAAAAAAGAGCCAATTTTAAGATGATAGAGAACTAGATCTAATAAAAGTGATAAAAATGAGAAAATTTCGGGTTGAAAAAGTCTCAAAGAGCTTTTGAAAAGCGAAATGTACCTTCGTTTCACTCGAAACATGATTCTAAATTTTTTAAAATTAGTGCGCATGTCTTTTTTCAAATTTACCCAGCCCGAACCTCGATTTTTTCATTTTTTAATACATATTAGCACTGCTGCCAATACCCTTCCGTCAGAAATTTCTTTCAAGAAATCAGAGAAAAATCATTTTCTTTCCCTTTTTAAATCGTTCTTTAAATCAGATTTTTAAATTTTTTTTCGAACTTTCGTAAGTTTGAAATATAAAACTGTGTTGTAATTATAGAGAAATTTTTAATCAATTTTGAAAAATGAATATCACGAAAAAACCAAAAAAATTTGAGGCTGTACCAAGCAGAACCGAAATCAGGATTCAATCAATTCAATCAAAAGTTTCAACATTTCGAAACCAGTACTTGAATTTCCAAAAAAAAAAAAAAGAATGTTTTTGACACCTTATTCGTAATTTTTCATTGAAATGGGGTGAAGCTTTCCAAAATGTTCTCAAGAGTTGCCAGGAAAAGCAAAAATAAGGATGTTTCTGTTACAGTTTTATTTTTTAATTTCAAGGAATTTTCGATTTTTTTTTAGACGAAGGAGGGATATCCATCTAAAATACTTTCTAAATTTAAATCAGTTAAAATTCACTGATTAATAAGGCAAAAGTGTGCAACTGAAGAAATCAGAGAAAATTTTACCAATTTAATCAGTGAATTTTCATTTTTGAAGCGGTAAAAATTTCAATGTACTGATTGAATCAGTAATTAATCACTGATTGAATAAGAAATTAATCACTGATTGAATTGGTAAATTAAAATTTTTACTGATTCATTTCAGTAGTTAATAAAAGATTACTGATTCAAAAATGAAAATTCACTTATTGAATCACTAATTTTTCACTGATTGACAGTCAAATTTCACTGATTAACAGTTGCACACTTTTCGCATGCTTTCGGTAAATTTAGACAACTTAGGATCGTTATATTTCAGCAAATATTCAACATTTTTCTAATATCTTTTAATATTTCGTTTCTGTACAGTGAGATCTTTGGAGGACTTTTGAGACTTTTCACCTAAATCCTTCCAATTTTGAAAAAATTACGTTACAAAAATCATAAAATTGTTGAAAAGTCTGCTCCAGTCTGCAAAATTATTCTTTTAAATCTTTTTTTTTTCGATTAATATAATACTTTTTGGAAATATCGCAAAAGTCCTCCAAAGACAGTGCATTAATAAAGCATTTATCGAAAATTTCATAAAAATTCGTTCGATATTGGATGAGAAATCGCGATCCTAAATTTTACTTATTGATAACAAACGAAAGCATACCCTTAATTTAAATCAGTCAAATTTGACTGATTAAAATCGACAAAATCAAGTCACTGTAAGAATCAGTAAAAAAATTAATGATTCAATCTGTGAATTTTCACTACTGAATCAGTAAAAATAAAATTTCCTCGATTCAATCGGTAATTAATTACTGATTCAATCAGAGATTTTTTTTACTGATTCATAAATGAAAATTCACTGATTTGAATTAGTAATTTTTTACTGATTGGCAGTAAAATGACGCTGATTAACTGCGGAATCAGTGGAATTTGACTGATTATCAGTGACTTGAAATCTCTATTTCATCAGTTAATCTAGGCATTTTTGACTGATTCAAATTAAGAAAGCGGTGAATTTTCAATTTTTTGACTGATTCAGATTTAGAGAGTACACTGAGAGGAAGGGAAGAGTCTGAAGACTTCAAATTGAAAAAAAACCACCAGGTGGCCGAATAAAAAATAACAAAATTCATGCCACATAAGATAGTAGTGACAAGCAGGAAGAATTGTTCCTCTCTTAATTTTAATCAGTCAAAATTAACTGAGTAAAATCGACAAAATGAAGTCACTGTAGGAATTAATGAAAAAAAATTACTGATTCGATGGGTGAATTTCCATTATTCCATTACTGAATCAGTAAAAATAAAATTTCAGTGATTCAATCGGTAATCAATTACAAATTCAATCACTGAAATTTTTTTACTGGTTCAATAATGAAAATTCACTGATTTGAATCAGTAAATTTTTACTGATTTCAATCGGTCAACTAATTTTAATTTCAACTGATTCAACAATCAAAATTCACCATTTAAATCTGTAATCATTTTACTAATTTTTCACTGATTGGCAGTAAAATGACGCTGATTAACTGAGGAATCAGTGTATCTCTATTTCATCAGTCAATTTGATCATTTTTAACTGATTCAAATTAAGATAGTATAGACCTCTCATATATAATGATTTCATCCTCTACTCCACCTTCGGTCCCTTACTATTTTTTTCCAGGCCTAAAATCAAATCAAGTGCATAACAATGTTCGAAAAAAGCTAAAATCGTGAAAACAAAATTTAAAACGCCTTTTGCATCAGTGATTTTAGCCATTAATTATCATTTTTCACGTTTTCCTGATTTTGAAGGATTTTTTTTTAAATTTCACCTCTATCATGCTTTTTGAAAAGGTACCTATTCAGCACTCGGTGAAAAAATTTTTTACAATGTTTTAAAAATATTATTTTAGGAATAATTTTTTTTCAAAATTTTTTAATTTTTTACAAAAAAAAAAATATTTGAAAAAGACAAAAAAAAAGTTATTTTCAAAAGAATCATGATGAATATGAAAAGAATAAAACTTTTTTGGGGGAGGGGAAAGGGGGAGTATTTCTGCTCAGAACATTTTTTTCAGAAATATTGTTTCCTAGACCTTTTTTCTCAAATTGAAGAATTTTTACCAGAGGTCGTTTCGAAGTCAAGACACAATTTCTTGAGTTCATGATTCTTCCCTATTCAACTTCCTTTTTTTCCAAGTGCAAATCTACGCGAAAATAACCATATCTTATAAAACGGATAACTTCTGAGCACTCGGATCCTTACATCATAATATCACGTACGATAGAATCCCCTCCCCCTCTCCCCTCCACCGTTTCTGCAAACCTACATACACAGGTGTAATCTATTTTGCTGCATCGTCGGTCGGAAGGCTACGACCTATGACCGTCACACCCTGCATAATAGCACCAAGCTTTTCAGGTCTTTCACACGTTACTACAGAATATCTGCCTATAGCAACGCGACAACGATCGATTCAACTCTCGTTTATTTTTCCGACGACGACGACAAGAAAATGAAGTACGCTCAGATTCCATATTCATAAAGATACTTCATCGCAATACAGCGAACGATGATTTTAATATAAATACATTTCTTCGACGGAATATTCCATTAAATTACGCGAGAGCTTCGAACGACAGTTCATTCTTCGAATGGCGAGTATTATTATAAATTCGCAAGACGACATAAGACACCGACACGTGTTTAAATAGGTACATTACATATATGGGTGCGAGAACGAACAATGCAGCAGATAATGCAGCACAAGCATCATCACTGTTTACATTATTTTGAGGTACAACTACGACGAATCGAATTATTTACCTTAAGTTTATAGAAGAGCACTTGGACGAGATTACATTTCGCATGTATATTCGAACGACAAATCTATTATGCATACGCGAATAATCATACTCGATATCAAATTAACCTATATTTGCGAATCTGCGACGATACGTTTATTTACCTACATATCCATTCAATAACACACGATAACAAAAAAAGAATAAGGAAAATCTTTAGAATTTTACGCAGTATCGACAAAAATATCTACTCGTATGGTATTCGAGTATACGGCAAGAATTCTTGGCATTTGTTGATTTTGCTTTTAATTACCTACGCTCTGGTACCAATACGAATACGATTTCGACACGACGAGATTAATAAATTTGATACTTCGTAACTTGATAATAATGAATATTTCATCGAGAGAACAATAGCTATATTGTATGCATACGAGAATGAGGATGATCCGAGGGGTAATACACACTCTGATAAGTACCTTACGATCCTCGTCCCGAAATCATCATTTCAATTATGCTGACGTTCGTCAATATTATGTACTTTTAGATACACACACGTACTTGAACCGTACGAATAAACGAACCGGCTGTAAAATTTAAATCACCCGTGAAGCTCCTAATATTTACAATATCAAACGCGAACCGGCGATATTGATTAAAATTATATTTTTATTCCAAATACACCCCTCTCGCGTCGCCTTCTCGCCAAAAATTCTACGAATTGCAAACAAAGTACCGGTTTGTTTGAAGAAATCATAAATCGAGTTGACTGACATTGGAATGAATTATCATATCGAGATAATGTAATTATAAATTTCCTCAAAAACCCCACCATCAAGATTCGTATACAGAGATGAAAAAATCTAAAGTGGAGGGGGAGGGGTAAAAATGGCAAATTTTTCGAGTAATAGAACTCAAAAATGAGAAATTTGACGACAAATTAAACTCGGGAGGAGCGACTCAGCCCCAGACACAATGCCTGTAGAAAAAGTTGGTAAATATAACCAAAAAAGAGAAAAATTGTGAAGGGAGGTTCCTTTTCAGGAATCACAACCCAACTCTAAAATCGCAAATTCGTCTCAAACGAGAAAAGTTGGCAAATTTGACCAAAAAAAGTGGAATTTTGGGGAAAACATTCATTTTTAGAAATCGCAATCCAACAGCTTTGGATTTGCTGAGATTGGCGTAATCCTTTTTGGTCTTTAAAAGTGAAAATGGCCGATTTTTTCATTCAACTTTATTGATCTAACACGTTGTTTTATTGCACATTGAATTTAAAGATTTCAAAAACTTTCACTCTCCTTATTCATAATTGAAATCACAAAAACTTTTCAAATTGAATTGTGATTATTCTCGAAAATTTCCACACCTTTGCTTCTCACTAGAAAAAATCAGAAAATTTCATACTTGCAATTTTTTCAACTACAATCAAATTGGTGTGGAGGGGGGACCCGGTCAAAAAATTCAGTGTAGTCAAAAAATGTGTGTCATCTAGGTGATTGAAAAAAAACATGATTTTTTCGGCGAAAAAATAATCAACAGTCGATATAAATTCCGTATTTTGGAATTTTACGATTCATTGTTGGCTTCCCTGGTGTACAAAATTTTCAAATTTTTTCTTCAATATTTACTTTTAGTGGTTTAAAAAAAATTTTCAATCAATTTCCCGATGAAAAAAAATCATTCCGGCTTCATGAAAATTTCGTATTATTGGAATATTGCAATCCACAACTTTTTAACCCCCTGATAGCGCTCTGAGCTCTGATCGGAGAAGGATGGCGAAGGTTCGAGGAGACGTAGAAACTCAAATCGCAACTTTTAAGTGCTACAACAGCATCTCACGCAATTTTTTTTGATTAAACACAAAAAACAGCGTTTTTTTCAAAAGGAGGTGCACTTTGAGCACCCCCTGCTCCCCTCCGCTTGTCCCTTGGGGGCTCAAATTTTTTTGGGGAGGTCTCCCACTCAAAGTAAACCACTCCACCAAATTTGGTCGAAATCCAAGATATGTTTTTTTTTTTCACTCCATCCTATTGTAAAACTGGAGAGAAGAGAGAGGAAGGCCCCACTCTGGATGATTTTTTTGGAGCCGGAGTTGGCGACATTTCTATGAAAATCCCACAACAGGAGCTGAAACCACTTTGGAGCTAGAGCCGGAGTCGGAAGAGGGAGGAAGGAGGGTCTTACGGATGATCTTTTTGGAGCCGGAGGCACTTGAATCAAAAATCTTGGAGCTGGAACCAGAATCACCAGACTCCCCTTCTCTTCACAAAAAATTTTTTTTTTTCGAAAATTCCTTTCGAGTTCGCCATTAATATTTCATGCAGTCTAAAAGAAATTGCATCAAAGTGATTGAAAACAAAATACATGTTAATCGTAATTTTATTATCCACCTAAAAAGCTTCTACATATGACGCCGCATACGAAAAGGAGGCGTTTTGAAAAAATAAACGCATTTGTGACCCTGCCGGAAAGAAAGGACCTTGTGTTTTAAAAAAAAGCGATGCCTCATTTCTCACGTTTTTGGTCCAAATGATGAAATGACACCAAATCTGGACCAAACGCATAAAAATGAGTACATCGAAGTAGAAGTACTCTCCCAAAAAGTTTTAGCTCTTTTATACCTCAAAAGGCTAAGCCATCGATCTCAAAAGTTGAACTTTTAATGGAGAAAATAGCAAAAAACGAGTTTTTAGATTATAAAACCATCTCAAAATTTAATTTTGGAAAAAGTGGACCTCTCCTGGATAGAATTCGAGATGGCAATCCGACGAGCAAACTAACAGGAAATTTTTTTTGGAAAATTCATCAGGTTTTCCAAAACGAGACTGATAATTTTTTTTCGAAAAAAATTATATTCATGGAATTTAAAATGTTAAAATAATTATTGAAAACACAGAAGTTACAAAAATTTTTATTATTCGAAAATACCTTGAAAAATAGAAATTATGTTCATTCAAAATGTCTCGAGAAAATCCTAAAAATTGCGTCAAAATTGATTGTTATTATGTAAAATTACATTTCTGAAATTATTTTCAGCGAATTTTCAAATCATGAAAGTTCAATAAAAATATTAACATTTGTGTAATGTTCAAGTTCATTGCTTTTCCGAAAATTCATACATTTTCAACGAAATTTTAAAAATTCATAATATGTAATTTCTCTACAATTTTCAACAAATTTCAACAATATTTTTACATTTTCATTTATTTTTTTTTGAGTTTTTCAATTTCCTCCACTAAAATAACCTAATTTTGGACACCAAACAAGAAAATTTTGAGGATTCTTTCAAAATTTCCCAACTTCTTCAGGTTTTTTATAAATGGGAATCCTGATATTTTAATAAGTTGTTCGTTATTGGAGAAGATAAAACATTTTCGTGTTTTGTTTTTTTTTTCAACTTTCAAGATATCATAAAAATTTGTGCTTTTTTCTTATCTTGTGCCCTTTTTTTACGCTAACCAGTTCGCAAAAAAAAATTGTAAACTTTTGAGGAAATATGAAAATTGGATCAAGAAGGTTGCCTCCCCTCATTAATTCGTGTCCATATATTCAATTCCATCTTTCACAATTTCTCGCCGTTTCCTTATTAACATGGCCCGTATTTCACCTAAGTCTCCTCTCGAAGCACGTGTTAAGAATATTTTAAGTATTTTAATACGCAGTATCTTCTACAGCAAGTACCTAACAATACCACACGTAAAGTGTAGATAACGAGGTGTATTAGAAAAGAGGCGCGAGGAGAATCTGAAAGATGGTTGTCGTGTGCCAAAGTGGTACGAAAATAACGCC
Organism: Pseudococcus jackbeardsleyi; assembly: GCA_038380155.1. Classification (NCBI taxonomy): domain Eukaryota; kingdom Metazoa; phylum Arthropoda; class Insecta; order Hemiptera; family Pseudococcidae; genus Pseudococcus; species Pseudococcus jackbeardsleyi. The sequence goes on from CM076241.1 coordinate 18,175,822, forward strand.
ATAAAGCCAACAGATTTTTATGCCAAATTAAACCTATCCTACGAATGATTGATATCATAAGTTGAACACGTATTGTAATAAAACTATTTGAGAATAACGACGAATAATGGCCAAAAAAGAGTATAATTTTAGGATAAAAATTAATGAAGTGCGAATAGGTATTTCAAAACCATAACGCATCGAAAAGTTCAATTATTGATCGACTATAGACTATCACCTTTGAAAAAGGAAATGCTGACAGAAATTTTATCAGTTCACCATTCGATTGAAGTATGCCTACCTCTGTGTACTCCATTTATCGAAGAAAAATTTATAATAAAACTAGATTATCAAGTTTTAATTTAAAATTCAATAATCACGTTCGAAAAAATTTAGGTGAAAGAGTATAAAAATCGTTGCATCTGCACTTCCGCAGCAACCCTTTGTTTACATCCATTTGATAGTATTAGTAGGTCAACGTAATGCAGATAGACGGAATTCTAAACTTGTACGTAAAACGTGAACACAACGACGGCGTTAGTTCCCTTTGAGCCTCGAGAGAGATAAAAAGTTTATATTTACGCGACCGTGGCCTCTTATTTATCATGTTCGAAGTGTATATTATACTGAAACTCGACGTCAAACGTGGGATGTTGGGGGTGAAAATACGCCAAATGTTTCAATTCCAGCAGGATGAGGTTACCTGAGTGTAGGTCGTTGAAAAAGACGATACGGATTGAAAAGCGCAAACTCATCCGGGTTCCTAGATGCAATTTCGCGTCACAAACTAGGCTAATAACTAAGTAATTACGTTGACGAAATACGAGAGATGTTCTTTTTACTCTCTCGCAAGGGAATTGAAGGAAAAAAAACGCGATGAAAAAAATTCTACGATCATCTGGTTATTCGAGAGGCACATGAAGGGACAGCTAAACTTTTTTAGTTTCATGCCAACAAATCCTACATTTTTTTTAAAAAAAAAATATCTGGTATATACATATTAACCATAAATTTTTCGCAAACGTAAACATTTTTGGAGCCTGCATGTTCCATACGTCGAAATGAACGGATGGATTCACTAATAAATTTTATTTTAAATTTAGTCTGAAATGAAACTTCACAGCACTTTTTTGAAAAAAAAATCAAGAAAGTTGAAGAAAAAATTCGATATTTGCAGAGAAAAATGAATTATTATGCTTGAGGGGAGGGGTGAAGATGGCAGGATGAGTATTATTTATCACATTTTTAAAGAAAATTTTGACTCAAAACTACCAAATTGTTCTTCAATGATGAAGAATAATTCGCCTCCTGCTTACATTTCTAAAATTAAAAGATAGGAAATAATTGATATTGGGCTTATGAACAGTTTTTTTTTTTTTTTTTTTTCATTTTTATGGGTTCAGGCTTCACTGCTTCGGACTACTACACTGAAAAAAAAAATATAATAAAATTTATCCAAAAAAATAATAACGTGTCCCAATTCTCAAAATAGGTAAAATTTATCATTTTTTGAATAAAATTTATTCATTTTTTTGACAAATTTTATTATTTTTTCTGATAATAAATATTATTTTTTAGAACAAATTTCACCTATTTTGTGAATTGAAACCCGTTATTATTTTTTTCAATACAATTTATTATTTTTCGATTAAAATTTATCATTTTGGTAAAATTTATCATTTTTTTTGATAAAATTTATTACTTTTGGGGTAAAATGAATTCATTTTCGTAACTTCTGTTTTTTCCGTGTAGGTCTATCAGCCCATGAAACATTTATGAACATAAATTTCAAATTTTTTGCACCAATTTTTTTGATCTATGCGGAAAACCCCAAAAGATATAAGTGAATCTCATTGTGAATTATTATTGATGAAAACTAAAAATATTAAAAATACATTTTCAACGAAAATAATATTCAATAATATTTTATCATCGAAATTAACCAGAATAAAACTTTTAATCAACTGTAAAATTTTCAAAATTTCAAGAAAATAATACGTAGAAATTTCAAGAATATACCATCGAAATCCTCATGAAATTTGAACTCTTCTAAACAAATTTCAACATCAATTTTTCAATAATTTTTGAAAAAAAAAAAAAAAAAAAAACAGAAACAGAAAAATTCACTCAGCTTTATAACGTCTTTCGATTTTTTTTTTGAAAATTAAAAATTAGATCAAACATGTTTTGCCTTTTTTTTTTATGAGTGGTTGCAGCCTCTAAGAGGCTTTTACGAGTCTCAATCTATTCATGAAAAAAATTCTGGGACAATTCAAATGAACTTTTTAAAAAATGCAAATTACAATTGCAATTGACACGACCCCTCCAATTCATTAATTTTCTATTTTCGAATTTCACAAATTTTTATGTGCAAGGAGAAAAGGTTCGATGGGGGAGGAAGAGTTGAGGAAATGTTGAGAGGGGGGAGGAAGGGAGAAACTGGATAATGGAAAAGCTGAAATTTCAATTTTCATCTTAATGAATGTATATTATAATTTTTCTTTGAAAAATTTGATTACAATATTTTTTTAAAAGAAATTTACTTTCTGACTTATTTAAAATTTACCCTCTCCCCCTCTCACTACCCCTTCAAATCGCTATTTCTCGAGAACTTTTTAAAAAAATTTCATAATTTTTCTCGATTTTCTTCATTTATATTCAGTTTAAAAAATAATAAAACCTTTTTTACCTTTTTTTCATTCCAATTCAAACCAATTTCTTATACTTTTTCACATTTATTTTCTCGCTCTTATTATTTCTCGACTTTTGGGCGAATTTTAGAACTAATCATTGGACTATTTTTCAACTATTCGACCTACTTTGAAATTCTCGTTTCAATTAAACAAAATTTACCAAATCGTGTACAAAATTTCGAATCCCACGACTAATACAGGAAACTCAACTCTTCACATTAGTGGACCTAGACCTCTGAAAAGTAGGGCAAATTTTGGCTAACTTAGCTCAATGTGATTTTTAGTAATTTTCTGCGAGTAGTTCTAGTATTTCAAATTTTTGGAATATTTTCTCAATCTCATCTACTTCAAAAAAAAAAAAAAAAAAAATGAAAGAAAAAGAGAGAAAATAATTTTTGATTTAAATACCTAATTCTATTATTTCATTTACCCTTTTACCAGTCTTTTTTTTTCAAAAAGGCAATACGAAATTGAGAAAAATTTCAACATAAGACAGAATAGAGAAAGAGGTTGGAAATTACGAGAAAAAGTCAGCATTTTTCCCACCGAAAAAAAAAATTGGCACGAATGTTCGAAGTTGTCTGATTAAACCATTAGGTACATTACATAATTCTCTTCAGTTAAATTTTAAACGCACAAACCAACTGAAAATTACGAGTTTTACTACTGCAAATGATACACTGAATAAATAATAAAAACAAAATTTCCAACGAAATACATTGACTTTCTCTGCATGAGCCAAAGAATCCGAGAGCAAAAAATTTACAATTTCATAATAACTTGAAGACGTAAATTTTTCATCATGCACATTTCACTTCAAGCATTACGTACAGAGAAAAATAAATTTCTCGATTGAATACAAGATTTTTGAAACTTTTTTTAAAGAACATGGAGAAAATCATAATAAATCAAGGTTTTTAAAAATCATAGGCTAAAAAAATTTAAGACGTTTTCAAATTGTGACGATGCCCCCCCCCCAATACAGGCATCATAAAAACTTTCTGAAAAAAATAGGACTTTAGTGACTTTTGGAAGAGAAAAAAGTGACCAAAGAGTGACCCCTTTACTTAATTTTTCGATGTTTAACGAACCAAAAAAATTCCCTCTCTGAATTAAGTTATTTCTGCTAAGTACTTGATTTGTAACAAATTTTCAGCATTTTCGACTAAAAAAAATTGACCATTTAGTTCGAGTCCGGTTAGAATTCTTTTTGGTCGTCAATGATGCCTGCCAATAATTTTTTAAACTCAAATATTCCTCATGATTTGTTTCATTCTTCATTTCTATTGAAGTTCCAGGAAGGTCTCTAAAAAAAAAATCTTTCGTATTTGAGCTTTGAGAACTCCCAAAACATATTTCACCAAATTTAACCAAAAAATAAAACCATCTGCACGAAAAAAAACCACGATTTCTCTTCTAAACCCCATCTAAAAATTACTCCTCACCCCAACTCACAAAAACTAGGACACCAAAGTGCACTCCAACTCCACCAATTTCCGCCAAACCTTCTCTCCCAGCATTCCATCCTTTACAAACGGGTGGAAAAATGAGACAACTCGTCAAGGATGATAAAAGCTGCCTCGCTAGCGCCGCGAGCATCACATAAAGTTCAGTTCGACCCTGACCACGAATACAGACTCATTGTCACGTCAGATCACACAGACCAATCGATACGTAAAGTTTCAAAATCATCCCCCATCGTATTCGAGCCTATCGAGACTACATCGTCATTCTCTGGGGGGTTCACATACAAGGTCGAGCCTACCACCTCATAGCGTTCGAATTTTTATACCAAATCCTAACTGTAGATAATATTTTTCCATAAGACATTATACAAAACGAACCCTAAACGAAGGTATATTTTTCCGCGTATAAATATTTTTTCTTCGAATTAACCCATATTTCGAATTTTCTATCTGGCGAATATCGACTGATACGGGAGACGTAATTCGGCAGCTGTTTCAATTCAATTTCACGACGAAGTTGGACGACACAAACGAAACCGAACGAAAAATTTAAACGTGCTGTAGGAAAAAAGTTCAAAGTGACCTTGACTTCTCTCATTAGCTGATCTGAACTGTGTGAAGTCTACCTACTACCTTCGTTTTAATTTACAAACGTTTTTAAAACGTTATTAGATAATTATTTTAATAATAGATTGCAAATTAGCAAAGCTTATGTAATTTGGTCGATGGAAAAAAAATGAAAAAAATTACATTTATACGAAATCAACTACAAACCTTATCGTCTTCGATTAACGTGGCTACTCTTCCTGGCTGAAATCAAACAAAATTAAACACAATTATAATTTTTTATTACGAAATTTAAAAAAAAAATATGAGTCATAAAAAAATGACGAAAAACTAGATACGACATAAATTTTTTCATAGGAAATGGAACATACGAAGATAACAAAATAACGAATTAAAATTACCCTCGAATGACACCTTTTCGCATTAAAGTAGTACAAGATTCGATTTATCTTCACACGTGGTTTGACAATCCGAGAGACAAGTAGAATCGCACTCTTGAACGACCTTGCAGTCTCTCGACAACCGCACCCCTTTAATTTTTCAAATCTCCCCAGAGCTTTTCGTCGCACCTTGCTCCTGGCTTAGTACGTCATTCGTTGATACTGTCGCAAAAATACAAGGCGAAGAAAACGCCAACGCAGTCTATGTATATTAATCGAGCTTTCTTTAAATTTCCTCATACCCAATAAGAATAAGCTCGGTACCCTATTATTTGAACGGAACGAGGAAAGAAAACAAAGACTGAACGCAAACAACCATAACAAGATATTACCAAATCTGTGGTGTTTGCGTATCTGCGTTTCAGGAAATTTCACCAAAATCTTTCTGTGCGTGTACTTTCGCCTTAAGCTTTCGTCGAGTTAACGTCTGCTCGCATATGGGATTAGGCAATAAGGCAACGAAAACATTCCATCGTACGAAAGTTATATACCTATAATAAATATCGTGTACAATAAAATATGTTTTAATATGGAGCTCCAGATGTGGATTTTTTTTTTTCGTATTTTATATCCATTAGCTGATATTAGTGGACTGCGAAACGTAGACGAAACGCAGATGATAATTAAATTATATAATCGCGTAATTATAGCAATGAGATAAGACGTCAACACATATTACGTATATCGAGTCTGATTGGTTTTTTTTCCCATTCAGATTATCGAATGATCATTAAAGTGGATATTTCGATGAATGGGCTGAAGAGGGGAAAAGATATGGCTAAAAATTTGAATTTTATTTTCAATTCGATGAAAAAAACCCTCAATATTTTAATAAGTTTCAATCTAAATCGTTCATTAACTTGCGATAAGAAATTTATAAGAGACCAAAAAAGGTTCACAGCTGCACAGAAAAAACAGAAGTTACGAAAATCAATACATTTTACCCCGAAAATAATAAATTTTATCAAAAAAATGAATATAAATTTTACCAGAATAACAAATTTTAATCAAGAAATAATGAAATTTATTCAAAAAAAAATAATAACGTAGATATCTCAATTCACAAAGTCTTAGGTGAAATTTGTTTTAAAAAATAATATTTTTATCAGAAAAAATAATAAAATTTTTCAAAAAAATGAATAAATTTTACCCCCCAAAAAATAACTTTATTCAAAAAAAATGATAAATTTTACCTATTTTGAGAATTAGGACGCACGTCATTATTTTTTTGGGATAAATTTTATTATCATTTTTTTTCAATGTGTTACAAAATTTTATTTCATTTGAAAAATTCCACTCTTATCGGTCGGATTGGCTCACTGTAAATTTATTTCCTTCTCGAAAAAGCTAAAAATTAGAAAGTTAAATTTTTTCAGAGGAAATTCTTCATGAATATTATTTCGCTGGTTTGAAGGGGTAGGTTATTTTTCATGTATTCGAAAGGAAATATGAAATCTCAACTCTGAAACCCATTTACTGCGAGCTTTCGACACGCGTCTAGTCTACTACGAGTACCCATTTAAAACCTCGAGGGTTATTGAAAGCTTCGATACGAGCTTGAATCAAAAACAACGACTTTCTATAGCTTTCTCGCATCCATTGTGGAAATTTTTATCGTCGATGGTGAGTTTTATGACGCGTTTCATGATCTCACGATTCGCCGATTTAATGGCGATAATTTTTCGACGATTGTAATCGAGTTTAATTGCGTGTCTGTTGTGTTCAATTTTTTGCGCTGATTTCCGCTAGCGAGTTACGTTCGATGCATACAAATTTGAGGTTTAAAATTAACTTGACGGATTTCGTAAAATTTTTCTGAAATTTTGCCGAATTGGTGGAATTATTAGGTGAAGATGAATTATTCTTGAAAAGAATTGTAAAAAATTGTCGGGAATTTTTATGAAAATCGGTTACGAGTAGAAAATCGTGAAACAAGCACTTTCGAGCGTCATGTCATGTCATATGAAAAAAAAAAACATTTTTTTGTAAAAATAGGTACATAGAAAAATTTGAGAAAATCTATCAGAAAAATAGCTCAAGAATTGCTTCCAAATTCATAAAAATTCTTCAGCACAGATATATTTATTATCGAGGAATTTGAAGAAATTCAAAACATGGAAAAATAATCACTTCACTTGACAATTTTTTCACTACGAACGTTTCGAACAAATTCTCTATTCAATAAGTATCATGAAACCTTCACGATTCATACATTTTTTGGAAAAATAATCTTAAGTCGAGATTTTAAAAAAATCATGTTCAATAGAATACTTTAACGAGTTTTTTGATGAAAAGAGGGGGGAGGGGATTGAAAATGTTTAAAGATCACAATGTTGAAAAAAAATAATCGAAAACTTTTCTAAAATACTAAAAAAAATACTACAAATTGTTCAAAATTGAAGGTAACGTAGTAAAAGTAAAATTTAAAAAAGTTCAAAAAGTATTGAAAATATGCTAAAATTTATGAAAATACATACCGTGAAAAATAATGTAGGTAGGTAGTCTAAAATATCAGAGAAGGTTGACAAACGAACAAAAGAATGATTGAAATGTTACTGAAAATACTGAGAAGTTGTAAAAAGTTCGCCAAATTTTATAGGAAACTTCAACAGTAATTTTTACGTCAATTCTGACAATTTTCCGAAAATTTCATCAACTTTTACCAGTAACATTTTCCACTAGGTACTATTAAGAAATATTTACACTCAGCCAATTTCAATTTTTTTTCCTTTTTTTCATGATTTTTTCATTCCGATATTTTAATCAACATATTTTGATAGGTATTTAAACAGATAAGTACATTTTACATAATTTTTACAATTGTTCATAAATTGTAGGAAAATCGATTCGAGAAAATCCTCCCAAAAAAATGCCACAACAAATTTCATTTTCTCTCTCCCACCCCACCCAAAAAAATCATCAAAACACACGACTGAGTTATTTACGACATCGACAGGTATTTTACAATATTTCAGCTAGGTACTTTTTTTCGCTGACAACATATTTTACTAACAATCTTTTGTTTCGAAAAATGTTTACATTTAGTGTCGAATAATCGACCACTCAATAAAATCATCATAAAATTTTAGAATGTGAATAATTTTCCAAAATTTTCAGTGGAATTATCAAAATTTTTAATGATATTTTGTGACATTAAAAAAATGTGGGATAAATTTTCAACATTTTTTTTCACAATTTCGAATAATTTAAACGATGATTTGAGGTCCCTCCTTAAAATTTTGGCAGGTGGCAGATATCTTGAGCAGAGCCAGAGAGGGTAGAAGGGGCGGGGTTGAAAGAAGGTCGATTTTTCAGAGCCGGTGGCTCTTCTATAAAAATATCAAAATCGAAGGGCGAAGGGATTTCGATTAGGACTGAAGCAGAAGAGAGCATCTCCCCCCCTCTCTCCAGATCATTGGAGATTTTGTAGCACTTTAACGCAATTTTTATTCCTCAATTATGTATTTTGACTTTTCAAAATTTCAAATTCTCGAACCCAATAATTACAATATTGAAATAATGTTCGGAGAACAACTAATACGTAATTCGCATTAAAATATTCTAGCTGAAATTTTCATCAATTAACCCATTTTTATGAAATAATCAGCAATCTTCTCACGACATTTAAAACTATCTTCGCAAACTTCAAAACCAACTTTCAAGCATATTGAAAATTCTGTATGATTTTCGACAATTTTAACGATTCATCTCGAATAATTTTGGTAGTGGAATTTTCAGAAGGGTGTAAAGTAGCTTTAAAGACCTGAAATACAAAAATGTTTACATAGGAAAAGAGGGTAAAAAGGAACATTTTTTTTCACTAATTCGCAAAGGCAAAGCTTTAAAAAAAAATTGGATTTCCGATATCCAAAAATAATTTTTTTCATGTTTTAATGCTTTGAAAACTTCAGCCTGGTGCTACAAAAACAACACGTCGAATTTCTGAGGACGAGAAAGGGGACAATACACCGCTTTACTCCATTTTTCGAGACCACTGGTTGAATATTTTTACTTCCATTACCATTTTCTCATAATTAAATATTGAGAATTTTTCAAAATGAATTTCCAAAATTTTTTTGAATGAAGAGAACAGAGGGAATGACGTTTGTCTTGACTTTTATCAACTTTGAAGCTAAAATTTAACTAACAACTTGGAAGCGAAATTTTTTGGCCTCAAGGGGTTGAAATTCGCATAAATCAACTTAAAAATTCAATTTTTTTCTTTTTTAACCAATTATATTCTCCAGCGTATCCCTTTGATTTGCCCCTGGTACCATTTAAAATTGAATTTTTTCTAAATTAACAATTTTTTTTGATAACATGATGTCATCAAAATAAGTCATCTTTCAATTTTGCAATTTTAAGTTTCTCAACTCGAATAATTATTTCCTATTTCAATTAAATGTATGTATCATCATACATTATACCGCATGATAATTACACCTCATAATTTTTCTGACTGTAATTTTTTTCCCAAGAGATACATTCCTAGAAAGAAACAATTACCTCGTAATAAAACGATAACACTCGAGGTTTTCAGCTTTCTAACGAAAAACAAAAAGCAAGACTAGATTGTGTTTTAAGCTTAGGTAATTATCAATCTACGTATTCGCTAATGCAGGTAGTTTTGTAATAAATGATGAGCTTTCATGTGCTACACTTATACAAATAAATTACCTCGTAAATAATTATCCACCAAAGTCGTAGGTAAGGTACTCGGATACAAAACAACATTTCGTGTAAGCCTATAAAAGTCATCGACCGTCCCATCATTGGTACTATTTGACATTTTATTATAGGTACAGCTACCCCATACCTTGGTAATACGCAGTACCCAATACAATGTATTACCAAATCATATTCGTAATAGATTTTTTTTACGGTTAAAAAAAAAAACGTAATACTCGAAGTAAACGTGCACGTATTTTGTATTTACCGCACAAATATACGAGGTCGATAACGCAATAATTCGTATACAATGAAATGATACTCGTATACCTGCCGACGTAGACATGGTACGTAGATATTTGATGTTTACTTTTAAAATACGAATATTATTGTCATCTCTGTACAGTTCAGAACCGTATAATTATACCTACATACGCAGGTACCCAGCTAAATCGAAGTATCCATTCGAATAAAATTTTATCCCCGCGTTTACGTTTCTAACTCAATGTCAATGTCGATGCCATTCGCACAGGCCCAGCACGCGATCGCTATTACCATTAAGTAATCATTCCGTGGTACCAGCTATTAAATTTCTATTTCTTCTGGTCTCTTAAGGTATTTCGTGTCATCTGCCTTCTCCATTGAGAAAAAAAAATACAACAAAACAAGTACTTATTCTAAATTTATACTTCGTATACGTACAACAACGACGACGAAAACATTTTACCCAAACCTCGAATTAAGAAAGAGATACCGAAACACGCCCTTATGGCTTATAGACAAATCGACTTTCTAACTCTATTGCTTATAGGTGCCTTTTTTTTTCATCAATTTGCAATTTTTTCTTTCGGAAATCTAGTCTTCCAGCCTCCGGGTACAGTTTGCCGGTTTGGCAGAAAATCTCGATGATGCAATTTTCATCGTCGCTCGATCATACTGCACCTTTTTTCAGAATATGTGTGACTGTGTGTCTGGTTATTACGCGAAACCGGTTCGAGTTTGTATTGAAACCTTGACATTACGAGATTTTTTGCGGTTTGATTTGCCGCCAAACGGATACCACCTGTTCGGGTTGATTTAAATTGTCTACAGGGTGTTCGGTAAATGAAGATGAACGCAGGTTGATAGACTTTGGCACGAATTATTCGACTGGTTGGATTTAAAAATTCGAAGTCCGAACTCATCAGAGAAAAAAAATTAAAGGGTTTCCTGAATGGAATCCAGAGTGATTGTACATAATTTTTCTATCAGAAAAGAATGAAACTACGTTGATAAAAAAAATGAATGAGTTGGTAATAGTTTTTTTTCCAATTTTTGAGATTTTTTTTCGACAATGGACCACTAAAAAAATTGGGAAATTAATCAAAAAATTTTATTGAAAATTTTACATAAAATTATGCAAAGTGAATGAGAAAGGAGTCATTTAAAAAATTCATTTCGAGTAAAAGAGAGAAAATTGTAAAAAAAATTCAATTCGCAAAATTTATTTGAATAATTTGTTGAAAAAAATCTAACTCAAGAGAAAATGAAAAAAAAAAATCATTACAATTTTCAAATAGGTACCCAGTCAACTAGAGTAAAAATTGTAAAAATGAAACACGTACCTAAGTAACAAATTGTTCTCATAATTTTATAAAAATTGACAGGATTGAAATAAAAAAACTATACGAATGATGAGCGGAGGGAGAGGGGAAAAATAGAATTGCAAGGTGATATCATCTATAAAGAAGAAAATTGATGAGATTTTGAAAAGAAATTGAAATCGAAAAATCCTGCTTTTTTTCTACGAATTTCATAATAAATTGGTTCATTTATCCCTCCTCCCTCCCGCATCATCACCATTATCATTCTACTCCTCCTCTCCTTACTCTTCCCGACTAAAAAAAAAAGGTATTCTACTGGATCAGCTTTTCGATATTGCACGACTTTTTCAAGATTTATAACACTTTTTTTTCCATAAAAGAAAAGAATAACATTTTTTTGAATTTTTCGTACCTCATAATTTTTTTTTCAATAACTTGTTCGTGAATTTTATGACCAGTAGACAGTCTATAGACACCTTGTAATACCAGAAATCATTTTATGGAAACAAAGTATCACTTGAACAGTTTCAGAAAAAATTTAAGTGTTTTTTTTTCTTGTTGAAAAATTCCTGTAATTTTATCGAACGAGCATTTGTGTTACCTACTAATTTTAGATTTGAGCTACTTGCAAAGTTTGGCAATATTCCTTTGTGTCTGTATCATTTGAAACAGTACCATGAATTTAAACTTGGAGGGAAAGGCTGGTTGAAAAAAAAAAGGACTAAAAGTACTAAAACTGAAGCATGGAAATTTAAAAAGGGTCCAAGCCGGAACTTGATATTTATTTATGACAATTTATGTAAAACGTTCATTTTGGCTTTTTGCATCATCTATCGCAAGTAATTGTGTTCAATAAAGTGGGCTGCGAGAATTGGTCATCGCAGACACCAAATTTTTATGCTTCAATATTGTAAATTTTAACACAGATTGAATTTTAGTCAAACTCGAAATTTAATTAGATTTTTTAAAACATGATTAATCTCGTTATCGAGGCCATATTACGTAGTTTCGAACTAAAAACAATTTTTTTTTTTTACTGAAGAATATTCGACCTATTTCTTACACTCAAAACTTCACTTACTTACACAAATCTATAAAATGATAAAGATTTTTTTTACAGTCCAGCTTTAGAAAAAAATGAAGAAAATGCTAAAAAATATATATTAAATTATTTTTAAAAAGCATTGCTTCATTTGAAGAAAAAAATTTAAAATCAATGAACATGAGAATTTTCCAAGAAAATCGTCACAAATTTCCCATTGAAAACTTCGTCCATTCCCCATAAACTTGAAAAAAAAAACGTATTTTGACAATTTTAATAGAAATTAAAAATTTTTGAAAATTAATTTTCCAAAAATAGTTTTTATATATTGTCGTTCCATCACAAATTGCATCGAAATTTTCGTAAATTTTGTTGAATGTTCTTCAAGAACTAAAAATTCAAATTTCTGAAAAAAAAACACGATAATTTTCAAGTGTCAATTTCATGATTGGGCCAAAAATTATACCGATTTTATAAAAATACTATAACCAGATCGTTGATAATTTCATTAATTTCTGTAACTCCAAACTTTGAAAAATTGACAATGATGTATTCTTGAAATTTTTATTTTGATGCGGTCTTACAATTCATATGATTAACCTCCTGAAAAAGTCATTGAACGCGATTTTCCACCATTTATTAAATTTTGGGGAAAAAACACAAGACGAATCTTTCTTAATTTTTGAAAAAAGGTCAAAATGAGAAGCTAAGGGTGGTCTCCCATCCAACTCTTCACACACAAAAAAAAAAGTAAAATGATCCATCTTAGTACGCCAAACATTTCGTAAAATCCAAATCAAAGATCTAAATAGAAAAAAATCAATGATTTGCCATATGAATTCCAACAGAAAGGGCTATAAAAATTAAAAACTCTGTTCTATGTAATATTTCAAAAACGAGCTGCCTCAAGATTTATGGCTTCATGCGACACAAAAACTGATACTTCAAAGCTTGAAATTTTTGATTTTTATCATCATATAATTGATCGAGAAAATCATCTTTACCAACATTGATGGTTGAGGTATCTCAAAATCAAAATAAATCTCTCAAACTTCTTCTATCTGGATTCTTTAAATAGATTCAGATTCGTAATTTTCTTGAAATATTAATAATTTTTGAAAATCATCTTCCTCAATTCCCTATTCCTATATGGAAAAATCAACAAAAATGAAACATAATTTTTTGGATGGGATTTTATAATTTTTTTTTTTTCATGTAAATCGGTTTACAATTGAGTCAACCTTTTTCGAGAATTACTAAAAATTTCAAAAAATTGACTCATTTGAAAATTTTCCAGTTTCATGAACTAAGATTTTCGCAAAAAAAATCAAATACGAGTACGACACTGCCACAACTGAAAATTTTCGAGTCACCCTGTCACACGTTACACATATTTACATTCAAAACCCATTCAATGTATCATACCATGAAAACTACACTCTTGCAAAGCTGCAAGGCGCCAGATATCGTAATATTCCAACAGATCCAGTAGTACAAATATGGACTTGGAAATTAGCATAAAAAAAATAACGGATTTCAAAACACATCTTACCATTTGTTCCAACCCTAAACCCACCCCTCGAAAAATGATCAAACGACAGAAATCAATTTACAATTCGCAAAAATCATTACTACGTTGGACATCAAGGTTATCCACATCCAATCGTCACCGGAGATGTACTTTCACCGCGTACAGCTTCTCTATAAGCTATTTCCTCATGTATAGATAAAGTCCCCGTACTTATAGAAGCATATCGCATAGACGCGAGCGGAGGTTAATAAAAAAAAAAAGGAAATGAGGCAAGAGCGAGGAAGAGGGAGAAGGGAAGGGATAGATCTCTATAATTATATCGCGTCTAAACGAGTGTACGTATAAATCGAAGTATACGAGGAGGTACTTCAAAAGTACATAATAGTGTAATTATTATCAAGTATATATTTCGTCGTCTTCACTTCACTTCTATTTTGATGAGTCTATTGTTCAATATCGCGACGTTTTTTAAATAGAGGATTTTCATTTTCTCGTGAATTTTTTTTTTACCATATTGATTGAAATATTGAAGCTGGAATTTTTTCAGGATCGTTGATACGACAAAATTCGTTCAATTTTTTCCAACAGTCGAAATGAGAGGAAATATTCAAAGGAAGGGAATTCCACGGAGCACATATAACGTCGTAAAAATTCGCACTCGTAAAAAACGGTCGTTATTCGCCCACTACACATGATTACACCAACTACGTACGTGGGTACGTGCATAATTTATTTTTTTTAATACATTATATCGTTTCAGCCACCGATTGTTTAATCAACGTAAAACGACTTGATTGCGTCAAAACATAATTTTTTTTTGGAATTGGAAAAAAAATTTAGAAATGAATTTACAACTTGAACATGTACGTATCGTTATCTTCGCACAGCAAATGGGAAAATCTAAATATTTATTTGATTTGTTATCGTTTAACTTCGATGCATCATCTTTTATTTCATCGTAAACGGCGGTAAATTTGCAAACATTAATCGCTCCTTGCCCCTGGCCTATATTTGATCATCTTGAGTACGATATTTTTCGAGATACGGCGAGGACACTTTTTAGAAGACCATTTTTTTCTCAAGGTGGGTAATTTTCAATTCCCCGAAATTAAATGAAAGGAAATTTTTACAATTTTTTTCACATGTCATATTTAAAAGGTCAGTATTTTTTCGATCCCATTTACGTATCGTCCGTCGAAATTCGAATTTACGACGAAGTCATCGATTTTCCAAATCAACGTGATTAGATAATTGATGTCTAGACTCAAATTTTAATATTATGACGATTTTCTGCAAAAAATTCAGGTTTTTTGAAAAGTCAAATTTTTTTAATGACGATAATAAACTATCAAGTAATTTTTTTGTCACCCCTCCCCTCAGCCATCATCTCAAAAATATTTAAGAAAGGTTTAAAAAACAGATAAACGTTGAAAATTATTGCTTTAATCGTTTAATTCCTGGATATTTTCTGGTTTTCGTGCATCGTGCTATTGCTATTACAACTAAATAAAGTGAAATTCTTGTTATTTTCTATTCTTTTTTTCAATTTTTCTGGTCAATAAACAACGAATGGAAAAATTGGAAGAGAATACGCATATTCATTTCATAAAATTTCAAAACTGAATACCACAGGATTTTTCCAAGGTTGTCGAAGAGATTTCAAAAAATTGTAACATCAAAAACTTTTCAACCGCCCAAAATTCACCTGTTTTTATGATTTTTTTTCCAACTGATCAGAATGAATTGTATTTTTGGCTTCTTCTCTCCTACTTTATCCTATCAACTTTTTTGTGCAATTTTTTCGAATTTATTACATTCTTGAGGAAGAAGGAAGGATCTACAAAAATTCATAAAAAAAAATTGCAAATCGACATTTCTTTGAAAAAAGAGATATTTTTGAATTGTTAAAAATTATTACTTCCTCAACACTTGAAAATATTACAAATAATTGAAGACCAAGGAAGAAAAAGAGAAGGGAATGAGGTGAGGAGCAGCTGATTCTTCATAAATAACAAAATTGAAATCCTGCAAGAGGTCTGAAACGCCGAGAAAAAATTCTAGGCTTATGGAGTATCACAAGACACTTCCACATCTAAAATTTTCAACCCCTAAAATTTACTGGAGGGAGAGGGAAGGTCATAAGCAGTTTTTAATTTCAAAAAATCGCCCAACAGGAAAATTTTCAAAAATTTAAATAATTCGCCTTCACATGGCATTTTATAATCATCTTCGGTATAAAATTAATCTCCTCGATGTCAAGTGGGGAAGTGTTATTTAAATTTTTGTAATTTTTTTCGATGTATCAGACAATTTTTCAAAACTGAAGCCTCATTAATTTCTCCCGAGTCAATTTTAGGAGTTGAAATTTTTGGCTGTGGATGTTTCTTGTGATGACCTAAGAGCTTGGAAATTTTTTTTGGCCTTTCTGACTTCGGGTAGGTCCCTTGAAAAAAAATCGAGTTCGAGGTGAAAAATTTTCGAGTAAAGATTTTTTCTGAATCCTCAAAAAAAAGTGATCTAAGAAGGGATTTAAAATCCCTCCCCCCCCCCCCACTAAGACCATAAGATTCTTCCAATTTTGATGATGAAAGCAGATTTTTTGAGAAACTTCCGAAAAAAAGTAGAGAAATAGGTAAGTATAGCATTAAAAAAATTCAAAATTTTGGATGTGAAAAAATTGCAAGCACATGTAAAACTTTATTTTCCATTTTCAAAATTTTTCAATTAAAAATTCAGACTTGTGAAGCATAAAACAGTGAGAAAAAAATACAAATACAGCAATTTTCACTTTTCACACAGTTGTATTCTATATCTTGACCCGTAGGAGGAAAAATTCTCATCCCTATGCTCGATAAATTCGATTATTTGCGCCAGTATCCTCGTTTAATTGAACCACGTCGAAGGATACGAGCACAAGGGGTGAGGTAGAATAAAGTCGTGTTATCGAATAAGAAAAATAGCCCTCCAAAAACGCCCACCAACTACTCGTAAATTTTTCAACTGCGTCGAATTTCCAATTCCTCCTCGTTCGAACGTTGTCTCCGGTCTTTTGCGTTCGTTTATACGAAAAGAAGGATCCACGGAACGCGGGTGCAGTCTCGTTATCGCCTTTACTTGTACTTATTTAATTATTCAAACACATGCATTGGCTATTTTTAGGTTCATTTATTCTTCTTCAGTCTCTCATATACCCATTGTGCCTTCCTTTTTGATTCGATAACCTTGATAATTTCATACTGTGAATATAAAAATACTCATAGGATAGATTTAAACGTATCAACACTTTATTCTCCATTTCATCGATCAGAATTTTCAAATAAACAAGAATTCGCAATGTACATAGTTATTTTTCACTCGAACGAAAAATAAAACAAAAAATCTTCACGTGAAAGGAAACGATTTCCATCAAACGAAACAATAAGATGAGCAAACACAAGACGTTTTAAAGTACACCGCATTCCTTCCACGTAAACAATAAAAGAATAATTCGACACCTCGATTCTCTTCCACCCTGTTGAAATTTTTGACACACAGATAAACCCTGCAAGGTACAAATCTGCACACTTTCTTCGGATACAAATATTCGATTGTAAACAAACGAAATGCCGAGAATTCTTGCAAAGAGGATGACAATGCTGGATCCGGAGAAAGGGGGAAAAAAGACCTGTTTTCAATTCAAAAACTGAGCCCTTTGGCTGTGCGAATATCTCTCGTACAAAGTACAATTACAAACTATGCATATACACCACAACCTAATCGATTATTTTTTCAAGGAAGACGACTACATTTATAAACCATGCAGTTGAACTGAGTATTAGCCAAAACAACATTATCAGCAACATCCGGATTCTCTTCCGGTACAGCCTCGATCCGGCTGCCGAAAAAAATCATTCTTACCGCCAAAATAAAAATTTTTTACACACTGCACCACTTTGTATGACACGATGGCGAACTTCAAGTGTAAAATTATACGACTACGATTTAGAAAAAAAAAAAAAAAAAAATAGCAATAATAATAATAAAAACTACAACGTAGTACGAGAAAATTTTCTCTCCAAACGCAATAAATCAATCCGAAAAAATTTCGTACTACGTAGTACAATATAGGCTCTGCGTAGAAATGGATACCAGCCAATAACCTCTTGTTAATGAATAAGAAAAAATTTTTCGAAACAGGGTGTTCAACAATGTTGCAAATGATCGTAGATAAACGTACTTTCAAGGACGTCGGTGCATATTTTGCCAATGTGCTAATTTGGGTAGATACAAAGTTTACTTTTTTTTCTTTGTATGAAAACAGAGATTTAATTTTTTGAAGAAACATTAAAAGTCAATGAAAGGAAAAGCCTGTTTGAAGATTTAAAATTTTTAGGATTCAAGTTGGGACTTGAAAAATTACGTTTTAAAAAATGAAAGAAAAATTTAGTGTTTTGATTACTTTGATATTAAACTTGCAAAAAAAAAATTAAAAAATTAAGCAATTAATAAAAGCTAAAACGTCAAAAATTCAATTCGTTTACGTTATTTTCAAGAAAAATGTAGGTATGATGGGGAATGAAAAGAAAATTTTTATTCTTAAAAAAACCATAATTTGTAAAAAAAAATTTCGTCAATTTTTTGTCGAAAAAATTCACCATTACTTACCCAAGGAAATTGAAAATTTTGTTGAAATAGTTACTTGACAAATTCTTCAAATAGGTACCTCATCTTCAAAATATAATAAACCATGACCCTGTGGTTTTTTCTTTTTTTCAGGATTTTTTAAAATTTTGATCTTTACATTTTTTTCCCATACGTAGGTCTAGGTACCAATTCTAACAGCAAGACATTTTGGTAAAATTTCCGTTACATTATTTTATAAATTATTGTACCTATCACATTATTATTGCATTATTTTATATAAATTTTGTGACGTTTCTGTATAACATTATTCTATTAAATTAGTGACGTTTTTGTTACGTTATTTCTATCAATTTCGTTACGTTTCTGTAACATTATTTTATTAATTTTATTACATTTCTATAACGTTATTATATCAATTTTATAACGTTTCTGTTGTGTTATTCCATCAATTTTGTTATGTTTCTGTTATGTTATTTCAACAATTTTGTTACGTTATCAATACCAATTTTTTATATGTTTCTGAAACGTTGTTACATTTATTTTGTTACGTTTTTGTTGCGTTATTTTTATGAATTTTGTTACGTTTCTGTTACGTTATTTTATAAATTTTATCACATTTCTATTACATTATTTTATAAATCATGTTAAGTTTCCGTTACGTTATTTCATAAATTTTGTTGCGTTATTTCATCAATTAAATTACGTTTCTGTTACGTTATTTGGTAAATTTTGTTACGTTCTTATTACTTTTGTAGTTGTGTACTTTGGTCAGTTTTTTATATTTCTGTAACGCTATTTCATCAATTTTGTTACGTTATTTAGAGAAGTTTGTTACGTTTCTATCACGTTATTCAATCGGTTTTATTATGTTTCCGTTACGTTATTTTATAATGTTTGTTACGTTTCTGTAACGTTCTTTAATGGATTTTTTGTTACGTTTCTGTTACGTTATTTTTTATAAATTTTGTAATGTTTCTGTTACGTTATTCAATCAGTTGTCATGGTTTGTTATTTTATAATGTTTGTTACGTTTCTGTAACGTTATTCAATCATTTCCGTTACGTTATTTTATAACTTTTGTTACGTTTCTGTTACGTTATTTTATAATTTATGTTACGTTTCTGTTACGTTATTTCATCAAATGTTTTGCAGAGAGTCAATCACTTATTTTATTCATTATTATCGCATTAGGTATTGCTATAATTAAAGATTAATTCGAAAAAACCTAAAATTTCTTTATCCTGGTAAAAGTCAAACTGACTACCGGAAATCTTCAAAAAATTTCCGTAAATCAGTGTTGCCATTTTTCAAGGTTTCTATTAGGAACACAGAAAATATCCTTTTTCCCGCAGTCTTCTTGATTTTTTTCGAACACCAAACCGATACCTACGAAGAAGACACTCCAGACGAAAACATTTCTCGTAAACTACTCGCCCCCAGAAAATCTCACGTCAGTATTTTCCCAACACTTCAGTCGCCGACTCGCCGCGCGCCGTCTCAATTCGACTTCATCGACGAAAAAAATTTCCTCGAAATGGCCTTCGTCGATGCAAAAATTCCGGCCACTTTCGCTCGACTATCTTAATCGCCGCTAATTTTCGAATCAACACGATAATCAAATACCACCATACATCACGCAAATTAAATTTCACGTACACGGTAATTACAATTACGACTAATTGATAAATGAATTCGTCCGATTACAGCATAAGCGTCAACTTCGTCATAAAACATTAGGTATAATTTTCTAATTGAAAGCAGTAAAAAAAAAACTGCCGAATGAACTTTCTCAGCAAAGTGTACCTAAAGTTGTAGAACTGCACGACTCAGTGAGCTCCAATGAGACGCAATATACGCGTAAATTTATGACGCCGGGTCATTACGAATTACATTAAACTCGGTCGTATCTTAAAATATACACGTTGGCGAGAAAATTTTCAACGTGCTTTGCTGCCAAACAAACGAGACCAAAAAAGGAAGGGGGATGGAGAAATGAAAAATCCCTATCACTGAAAATCGTCAAACATATAAATTCAAGAACCAGTTCTACCAGCGAAATTTTTTTTTTGCGATAATAAAAAGTAAGCCCAAGGACGATTATTTTGGCAACAAGAAACATGTTTCAGGTAAATGGGTACAAATACCTCAAAAATCACTTCTCAAAATGTCCAAAATACTCGGATTCGTGTCAATTAAGGTGTAATTATTGTTCAAATGATAGACTTGGAGTATCCAGTTCTGAGAATTTTTTCTAAATTGATGGATATTAGATATAGGTATAGTATGAAAATAGCATACCTACACATAGGAATACCTTTTCTGGTACAATTGAGAGAGGACCAGAATGTTGTAAATATAACGTTCAGATATTCATCGAGTCATTGTTACTTCCACTTCACCATCATCGCAGCCTATATAATTTTCTCTCGCAAGTACTTTTCTTCCTTCTTCGAGGCTGTATTTTGATTATTATTCATGTCTAGAGTCTATCAACCTTGCTAAACGCCTTTTTGAACATCTTCAGCACGAATTTAAATCACAAACGAAATAGTTCTTTGAAATGTTCAAGGAAAAGAGAAGAGTTGCCTATTTTCAAAATTTCAATATCAATCCCTCGTCGCAAAATATTCAATTGTCTCATTTCAACAAAAAGTGAAGACCTTCGTATAATCTAAAAATAAAACATCCTTCGATCCTCAATTCCGAATTAGAAACTCAAAAGTAGGCAGAAATCTATGAATAGGTACAACTTTAATTCATAAAAACACAAACCAATAAAATTCATTAAGAAATCTTACTACCCATCTTATTACCAAACACATCAAAATAATTAATATTAAATTTTCAATATAAAAATTAGGTTTATGAAATTTGGATTATTTTTTTGAGAACGTGAATGAATTAAAAGAAGAAAAAATACAAATTTTTATCTCAAATCATGATATATTAACTCATTTGTAATTGCCATGCAATCATTCGAACTCGAGAGTAATGTTACCTACATAAAAAAATAGTGATAACTTTCCAAGTAAAGGTGAGGGTTGCATGAAAATTTTTTTAGACACGTGTAATTACAAAAATAAACATCTACACTTTTAAAAATGATGATATCGCCAAAAAAAACCTCGAACGAAATTGAGCAAGAAAATAAACATTGTAAACAATTTTTACAATTGAAAATAACACGAACGTTTAACTGAAGTGAGGATGGCACAACATGGTTGACTAAAATTCACCTCAATTTCGTGGAATTCTTTTATAATCGAAAAATCAAAAATTGAACATGAAATCCTCCACTCCCCCGAAAAATGAAAAAAACGTAAAAAATTGTTTTTTTGATCCATTTATAATTTTGTAGACAATATTTACCTTGAAAAAGGTGTTGAAAAAGTAACAAAGAATTGACCGAAATTTTCAGTGAAGCCAGAAAATAAAATCAGAAAAAAAAGTCTAGTCACAGTGATTATTAATTACTCTAATGGAACATTTCAACCATGAAGAAAATTTCATTGACAAAGAATTCAATGATTAATGAATCTCAAGGAATAAAGCAATACCAAAAAACTGATGCTTTGAATCAAGATCAGGTAAAAAATGCCCAAAATATTCAATTGGACAGGAGCGTACCATGAGACTGCATCATTAGGAAAGGGATAAAAATGAAAAGCTATGTGACTCAGGAAAATCAAAAGAATTTTCCAATTTTCCACTCGAAATGTAATTTTTGTCCTCTTTGAATAAAAATCAAGATTTTTCCTTCCAATTTTGTAAGAAAAAAAATTACACAATTTTCAAAATAAATTGTCTGGTTTGTAAGATAAATTTCTAATATACTTAAAAAGGTATCAGGTCAGGAAACATCTCATCCATCGACAGAATATTTAATTGAAAAATGTGCATAGGTACATATTGTTTGATTTATTTCGAAATGAAACACTCATATGTATGTACTTGGAATTCGACGTAAGAAATGTGAGTAAATTAATGACGATTTTCAAACTGCAAAAACATTTACTTAACCTGCATTACGTAAATCGATGAATAGATCCAAAACAAAAATATTTTGCGAATTTCATGATAAAATTTGATGCATTTATAAGATGAACAGATTCACTCTTCAAATAAACTTCGCAATAAAAATTTCTATTCAAATTTTGGAGAAAAAGTTGAAAAATCGTTTCATCTTACACAATTTGTTTCAAATACAAAATTTATTCAGAATATCATCAAACCAAAAGGAAAGGATAAGGCAGAAAACTTGCATTTTCGATACTGACAAAAACAAAATAACATTTTTGATGAAACAATACGACTTTCGACAAAATTTTTCAGATTTTTTTTAAATTCAACGAAAAGTGCAAGAATAATTATTTATTTGAGAAAATTTTTTATTATTTTAATTCGTTCTTTTCGGAATTTTCAACATTGTATTCAATTTTTGGCAACGAAAGTTCTTCATAAGGAACAAAAATTACAGAAAGAACAAAAAATAGTCATGAAACTTCGAAAAGTTAATCCAATAGACCTTTGTATGGTACGTACGTTTCAGCGCATTTTTTTTATCCTTTAAAAAATAAACAAAAAATCAAAATCAAAATGTTTTTGAAAATATTTTTCAATTAAAAAAAAAACTAGGTATGGGTAATATTATTAATATTAATATCAATCGAATTTTTCAAGTTTTGCAAAATTAAAAATCAGATTTTCAGACGAAGTTTAATTAGATCCGTTTTCAACCTTGATTTTTTATAAAGAAAAATAAAAAGAAGACTGAAATAAATTATCCCTGGACAATATTTTTAAGCTTTTGAAATACTGTCTGAACTTGAAGGGGTAATTATTACTTAGGTACTGCATTTTTCACGCTGACTACGAAAAAAATTAGTGAAAAAATACCCTCGCACAAGTAGTTTTCACAATTTAAATTTATTTTTATTTTTTTTATACACTTTTTGATAACCATTAGGGTCCTATTTTTTTAGCAAATGAAGATTTCAAAAAAAAAAAAATGAATGGAATATGTATAATTTATTGAGCGTTAAGGTTCCATTCTGTTAAATTCAATATGTTTCGTCTTGAGAAGCTTGCTTAGCTTTCGAGATATTCTAGCTAAAAATTCAACTTTTTTTTTGATTGAAAATACGTATTTCAAAAACTAAGCCTCTCAGGAAAATACGATAATAAATTGAGCACTACAGAAAGAAAATTTTACATTCTGCAATTCATGTTCCAGATCGTTTTTTTTTTAAATCTTGATTTTTCCAGAAACTCATTTTTTTGTGAAAATCCACATTTTTAATATTCCTCAGTATGTAAAAATGGAAATTTCAATGGTTGGAAAATCGACCATTTTTTCCTGCATAATTAATTCCAATTGGTGATTCTAAGCTAATTTTTAATGCTGAGTTCGAATATGATTTCAGAATATCCTACTCTATCCCGTCGAGATTTTTTATGATTGAAATTTTACAATTTTTAACCCATGGAGTCAATTTTCTGAGTAAAAGAAGGGTTCAACGAAGAAAATGAGTGGAACACAAATCGTAAATCGTAAAATCTTCTTTCTATAGGATCCAATCATTTTTTTCTTAGGGGCCTTGATTTTTGAGATAATTATTTCAAACATATAAAAAAATCCTACTAAGAAAAAATTAATTAGTCTAAATAGAATGGAGACTTACTCTTTACAAATTATGTCCCATTCATTTTTTTCGTTGAACCTTTCCTATCCTTAAACAATTGAATTTCAGTATCAAAAATCATCAAAAAATGTAAAAAAAAAGTTCAACAAAAAATTCAAAAAAAGTACCAAACATATCCTTGGATAATGAATTTTTTCTACCATTTTTCTCGAGATCAGCGCGAAAAATACTATGAAAATCACCCATGCAACTTCAAACAGCATTTTTCATGTCGATCAGTTATAGTTTCGTTAAAAGCCCAAATTGGCAGATGTAAAAAAAAGTTTAGGAAGTAAATCGATACTTCTAATCACAAATGATAACTCCCTTAATTTTAATCAGTCAAAATTAACTGATGAAATATACAGAATCGAGTCACACTCTAGAAATCAGTGATAAATTTACCGATTTAATTAGTGAATTTTCATTTTATGAATCAGTACTGAAATAAATCACAAATCGGTGAAAATTTCAATTTACTGATTTCTTTTAGTAGTCCAAGTCGCAAGAAAAAAATAACTGGTACAAAAATGAAAATTCGCCAATTGAATCAATAAATTTTTCACTGATTGGCAGCGTAAAATCATTGAAATTTCACATCCAATCGGTGACTCAATTCGGTCCATTTGAATCAGTCCATTTTTAGTTTTTGACCGATTCAAATTAACAGAAAAATATCACAACCACAAGTTTACAGCAACAGCTGACGACAATACTATAAAAAATAATCATTCATCAACTCTGTACTTTGACTCAACCTAATCTACAGTAGTTTCAAATAAATCTACCTATTTACCTTTCCACCTTTACAAAGGCCAATATTGAATTCATACTCGAAAAACACTTCAAAATAACCTCATTCATAACCAAACAGCCTCTTTCTCCTCCCACCCCACCCAAAAACACATCAAAACACAACCACGTGTTTCCCTAAACACTTAAAATCTACCTATGCCTAGAATTGATTTTAAAAAATCTTACCTGCGATACAGTCCCTCTATGGGAGGTACTTCCTTGCCAAAATTTACGCGAGAATCCTTTGACGTAACCGATCTTAGAGCTTTGAAAAGTGAACCCCGGATTCCAGCATAACGATCCGTATCCGAAAACCCAAACAGCTGACGTATCAACAAGTGCCTCGGTTTCTGACGACGACGATGACATCGTATCTACTCCGAATCCGAATGCTGACCTAATAAACGTACATCAAACTATACTAATCAACTACTCTACAACTAACACGATATTTCATAAAATCTACGATAACTGAGTACACATAGACGAAGTGTACACGAAAATACACAAATGGATACTGATCGAGAAATAAATATTAAAAAATCTTATATAATTGACGAATCGAACGACCACAGCCAGCGTTTCACAGTTTTCAAACACGTAAAAAAAGAGGCCAAAATATCAAGCTTCAAGCGACGTAAAAAGAAATGAAAATAGAAAATAAACAAATTGGAAAAACATTGTTGCAAAAATTGATAAAATAAATAAATAATACTAACGGGTTCTATACGGCGGGCGGCTACTACGTTTAAATCTACTACTCGCACTCCGGTCTCGTGTGTATCTGGCGAGAGCTTCGAGAAGCATACAGCTTCAATGAATGGTTAGCGCGGCACTGATTTTTTTTTCGATTCCGAATGATGTAACTTCGCCAACTTTTACTACTTACACTCGGTGCGTGTTCGCGTTTGCGTACCTTTTATACGAGAGCGCCGCGCGGTTGCGGTACGGTCGCGAACGCAGTACCCAGCGTGTAAGCTGCCGCCTGCAGATTGCAGCCTGCTACGACGATCGCTGCACGATACCGAGTTTCCTTCCTCCTAGAGCTTTTTTTACTACGTGGCTTTTGCAGCTTTTGTGCGTATACCAAGACCTACGATATTTTCTTCCGAAATGTCGAAGCGGTATTGTAATTCGCGGTGGATATCTCCAGTAGAGGGCGCTGCTACGAAAACGAAAACATCATTTTTTTCGCAGACTGGCGAGTATTTTTGTGGGGAAAAAGATATTTTTGAAAATTGATTAAAAATTGAGGAGTCAATTTTTATTTGCAATAAAAGGTCAATTTTCACTCTTTTGGAAATTTTTTTTCTTGAATACGTGGATAATTTTATACAAAAAAAAAAAAAAAATTTAGTTACGAGTAGCTCTTTGACCTTTTTACAAACAAAAGTAAATTTTCGAGTCCATACAAAAAATATTTTTGAAATTTCAAAATTATCAATTGATCATAGCTCTTCAGAATATGAAAATTTGATTTATTCGCCTAAAACATCTGAAATTCAGTGGAAACCTCATTTTCGACCTGCTGAATCAATTGGAAACGATTTCGAGACGTTTCAAAGACACTAGAAAATTTTAAAACTCTCCAGTGCTAGAGAAAAGCCCTTAAAAATGTTCCGTATGAACTTCAGCACTTATAATCCCGATTACAGATCAATTTACCAAAATTCGTGAACCGCGGACTTCAAATCCAAATTTTTGGATAGGATGAAATAATTTTTTAGCAAAAAAATTAAACTTTTTTCAAAAAAAAATTGTTATCTAGAAAAAATGTTTTCTAAAAGTGATCTGGAAAGGGACGAATACAGCGAAAAAAACGTCAAAATTATAGACGCACCCAGAAATTAATCAAGAGAGAGGCTGAGAATTTGAGAAAAATCAGGGGACGGGGTCAAATTTCCAACTAATCATTTTTCACTGATCTTTCCGTCAAAAATCATCAATTTTTTTTCTGGCAGATTGGAAATTTATTGAGGAATCGGTGATTTTTGACTCGAAAATTGTTCAAAAATTATCAATTTTGAACATAAAAAGATTGAAATACTGCCCGAGCGAAGCGACGGCGAAATTTTTTTGAAAAAATACTGTTTGAAAAACAAAAAAAAATGCATTTTAAAAATATTTTCGCAATAAAAAAATATTTTTTCCGAACTTGAGGAGGGGGAGGGCTCAAGCCCTCTGAGCTCACCCCTTGGGTGCGCCTATGGCTCAAAATTAATATTTTTCTTTTTTTTAAAAAAATCCAGAAAGGGTTCCTCCTTGATTTTTTCTACGAATGTTTGAAATTTTCAGCCCTCCCCCCTCATGTGACCCTGCCTTGAAATCTAAAGAAGGAACCCAGTGTAAAAAAAAAAACCATGTCTCATTTTTCACGTTTTTGGTCCAAATGACATCAAATCTGCACTGAACGCATAAAAATGAAGACATCGAATTTTTTTTACACAAGGTCCCTTCTCTACGGCAGGGTCACATATGTGAAAAAATTTGAAAAATTCTCACGCAGATACCTACCTACCCTACCCTACCCGCTAATCATTTTTATTTTTGAACCACACCCCCTCCAATGAAATAAATTTTTGAATTTCACACGTATACGGCCATTTTACTCGGGTTTGTGTGGGTGATCGAGCCAACAATTTTTTGGGAGAGGTTTTACATCAAGACTAACCAGCCCAATTTTCACCATCTTTTCAGGAGAGACTATTTTGACCAAAATTTGGGGATAGGCAATAGAGAAATGGGTACCAAGAGCTCCAATCGAAAAACCGAGTAAAGGTTTAGAATTGACACCTTTAAAATCATAACGAATGATACGTCACACAGTTTTTTAGTTTTTTGTTTTGTTTTTTTTTTGAAAAAAATTCAATCTCCTCAGTGAACCTCTTTAGGAAAAACGGATGACAGAAATGCTTGATAATATTTCCAACCTCAAAGTAAGAATAATTTGTTAAAAATTGCAAACCAGCGGCTGTGTAGACTAATTTGAGGTCAATCAACAGTAATTTTAGATCATCCTTAATAAAAATGGTGAAAAAAGATCACTTCTTCCGAGTAGATTTTTGCCAAAAATAAGCCGCAAAAATAATATTTTCCGAAAAAGGATGAACTGCTCTTTCATTCAAGACAACATCGACTCACTACGTTTATATTAATTGATTTTTAATTAATTTTCTAAAATCGCGATTTCTCCATAAGAATACATTTAACAAAAAAATTTAGCATGATTTTGTTTTCGTAACAGCGCACTCTGCTGGAACTGTCAACCGTGAATTCTGGCTCAAAAAAATTGCAAAGAATTTCTCCCAACGTGACAAGAGGTCCACCGAGGAAGTTAAAAATTTTCTCCCCAAACAAAAAATAGTCTGTTACTTATCATTTGTAATGATTTCGTGATGCTGGTTCAAAATTTTGACTTAATTCTTGTCCGTACCCCCCAAATTTGGGCCGAAAATTTTAAAAATTTATGTACAATACTACGTATTTCATTGTAAATCAATGAAAATTCACTGATGATTAGTCAGAATTGGGGTCAAGCTCATTCATGGAAAGCGAAACTCACAAAAAAATGAACGTATCCTTGAGATGAAAATTCAAAAGCAAGAATGAAAATGTTCATTTGCTATTTCTGAAGCTGTTTTCATTGTTTTCATTACATTAATTTCACCTTGAACCCCTCACCCTATGCCCACTTGACTGATTTTTCAGAATTTGATCGACCAGTCATTGATTTCAAATAAGTACTTGATCAGTTTTTCAAAGCGTCTGATCGATCGATTCATTGAACCCAATCAACCATACGATTTTCAATTTAATCATTGTTTTGAGAAATTGATAATTCAATCAAATTATTAAGTTCAAAACAGTAAAGCAGTTGATCAATTAATCTTTAATTTGATCGAAAGATCGAATTTTCAAAATAATCGATTAAAACGAAGAGATACCTAAATGATTTTAAAATTCTCATTAAAATAGTGCCTCTAGGCTAAGTTTCGGTATATGGAACTTGAAATTAAATGAATAAAAAATTTTGAGGACGAGGTAGATACATACAAAATCGATATTTACGAATTTGGAAAAAAAAATCGATGATTTGAATTTACCTGAAAATCCTCAGCCCACTAATACTGTTTTACAAGATGAAATCAAAAAATGTAGAATCACAATCATTATATCGGATGATATTTTACCAATTTTTTTCTACAGGCATTCGTAATTCCTATTTTCAAAAAAAGTTGTGTAATTTTACCAAGAAGTATTCTTATTTTCTCATCCACACTATTAATAATTTTGATCTCAAATATCTCTACAAATACCAATATTTGTTCAGAAATGAAGAAATTTCATCATTCATTAAAAATTGCAATGAATCACAAAATTAGTTAATTCTATAACAGAATAATTTTGTCATTCCTAGTTCATAAAATCCATCAAATATTGATATTCCTCGAGCACCTATAAAAAAGTACACAGAACTGTTTGAAATGATTTTTGGCTATAATATGGGCCGATTGCCTTGAATATTACTCAAGTACCTTACCGACCATCCATTACGGAAAAAACACCGACTACCTACGAGTAATTTTGTACACATTCTATTCAAAAAATTTTCAACAATATCGACGAAATTTCACAAAAAAATAAGAATCAATGATCATTTTAATTTTTTTTTTATGGTGAAAACTACGAAGTCATTTAAAATGAATAGGTAAGTATAGGTATCAGGTAAGCCCACGTTATTAAAGATTCAATTTTCCACAAACATCAATTAGGAGAAATATGTAGGTAGTTTAAATATTGAACCAAGAGTTTCATCATTCAAATACCAAAGTTAAAAAAATCAAATTTGAAAAAATTCACAGGTGTAAAAAATCTCAAAATCTTTGAAAAAATTTAGGACATATTAAAAATTGTTCCAACTTCGATTCCTTCAAATTTTATTCAACTTCATTTTGGATATGTATTTTAAATTTTTTCCAAACTTTTTCCCTGATGATTTTTAAAAAATATCATTTTTTTAAATTTTAAAATTTTTCCAACGTGGAATTGTTTTTGATTCATTCAAATTGAGTGAAATACTGTAAAATATCACAACGAATAATTTCCATTTACACATTGCATTAGAATTTCATCTTTTTTTTCAACTGGTTTTAAAAGAATAAAAAAATTTGAGTAAAAATAACCAAATTTTTTAATCGATGAAAAATTTTCAATTTTGAAACAGATTTTTTTAGAAAATGAAAATAAATCAAAACGAGGTATCGAACAAATCATTAAAAATAGAAAACATCAAAGACATTTCAATACCTAACACTTACATAATTATTATTTTAAAGCTTTATAATTTAAATAAATTGAAAGTGAATACAAGATATGTAACTGTTTTCATTCAATTCACACTGTAGCATTAGATAACAAACGATAACATTATTTCGAGAAGTTGAATAGGTACTTTGAATGACTCGTTTCATAATCGTGATCAATAATTTTTACAAAAAAAAAAAAAAAAAGTACACCAATCTAATGTTTATCCTCAAAATGTTAGAATAAAATCATACACTCGCTTGGCTTTTTCAGTCTCTCTGCGTAACTTTTTTCCAATTAAAATTAATCGTGCACCCCATCTCGATTACAGTGATTTGTAAAAATAATCTACTTCCTTCCACACCCAAAAAGAGAAATTTTTTTTGCAAATCCAGATTTACAACATTCAATAATAAATTCAAAAATAACGTTAATACAATGTAAATTACTCACCTATAATCATGGTTCGTATTTCCATCGAATCGGTAATTTTCGTGCTGGTAAATGGTACTTGCAAAGCTACTGATCGCTGTGAACATAGGAAAAAATGGAAAAAACCAATGTTATACTAATTAATAATTCCTTCATTTATGTATTGTATGCATGACTAATTACATTTCTACAAAATAGATTAAGTATTTAATTACGTTATAACATACAAGCTCACGTGAGATATGCGATAACGCATATAACCATCATTTTGCAATTTTCTCCGAAAGTTGATTGCGAATGTAGTTTAAATGTTGTGTCGAGGGATCAAAATGACCTGATCAAAATTCCAGCCGCCTGACTTAGCCCTCCCATAGGTATAATTTCAACAAAATTTTGAAATTTTTTGAATAGGTACCTACGTTTGAACAAAAAAGTTGCAAGTTTCAATATGGTTCTTCGAAAATACCTTTTTTACAGTTTCTTCATTTTACTGGCAATTTTTTTCTTTTAACTTGTAGCATGCTTTAAATCGTTTAAATCAAAAATATGGTACCTAACAAAAGAAATTTATCAGCAGTTTGAAATTAATTTTCTGAGAAGTGAAAACTCAGTGATACACTGACTGAGACCACTACATTAATTTTACTCAAAATTTATAAAATTCAAAATTGAAAAACCGTACAAATAAAAGTTACATTTTTATTAGAAACAACACTAATACCTACCTGTATAAAAGACAAAAGACAATTTTTTATTTAAGAAATAATTTTTTTGGAATTTTTTCAACAAGCTGATTCCCATGGAACAAAACCAATGGCAAGTGGAAAGATGGAAGATAATTTAATTTTTTTTCTAAATTTTGAGGGTCTTGACAGAGAATTGTTATGAAATGATTTTTAAAAAATTCGGTAAAATTTGTTCGATTTTTTTAGTCCAGATTTAATCGATTACCCCCTTTTTTCTCAGAGGCAAATTATTAAAATTTCAAATTGCATTTTTTTCCTATTATTGGCTGATGTTCAACTGGTGCTACGGGGTTGATTTTCAATGGATTTTCACTCCACACTTCCACAGAATAGGATAGTTACTGACGTCCTGAAATGAAACAAAGCTATTTCCTATTTCAACGTATCAAGCCATCATCCCTACCCACACAATCATAAAAACTTGACTGTGATTTGGAAGCAAATAAGAAGAAAAATACGATGCCCGCCATATTGAAAATTATGAAGAAAAATAATTTGTAATCCTTTGGTGATTTGACGATTTGAGTTTGAAATCAAGATAGAAGAAAATAAACTACATTATAAGATTGCTATAGCGAGTATAAATTTAAACGCTCTCTTGCGATTAATCTTGAAATACTTTTTTATAAACCTTCCCGGCCGTCTTGTTTTGGGAAAGATTGTTGACCCGGCGCTACGTGTTCTTACTGTTCTTTATATGGATGTAGGTCTAGGTGTCTAGGCATACTAGATAAAGTAAATATTATTATTAGGCGATGGTTCATACAGAATTGGTTTTAAATCAAAATAAGTAAATCGATTTCTCAACTTGAAGATTTAGAGAATTAAAAACTTATCTAATTGAATTTTTCAATTCGGTCATCGGTCTAATTTTCAATAGATCTTCAAGAATTTTTTGTGAAAAATGGTAAGTACATACTACATACATAATTATTTTGTTTTGAAGAACGTTTTCCCGATTAATACATTCTAAAAAATTATAATCAAATTCGAAAGTTGTACGTATGTCATCTATCTATCTATGGACAATTGGATTAGTTCATCCGAAGAGAAGGAAAATGCGATAATTTAAATCAGCGACGTCGGCAGAAATTTTTCAAGGTGTGGAAGAGAGGGGAGGGGGGTCAGAACTTTCATAATCTCTCCTTTTACTACTCAGTGACGTCGGAAAGAAGAGTACGGAGTGCATTCTTTCCTACCCACCCCCGCCCCAATCAAACACCAGATAGGAATTTTCAAAGCATTAGAACATTTTAAAAATGTACAGTATTTTTAGCTCGTAAGCATCCATTTTATTTTGGAACAAACAGTGGTGTCGATAGCTTTTTTTCGAAGGATACAAAGTGCCAACAGACTACAGAGTAGAGACTCAGAATACTCCCAAAGAAGGAAAAAGGAGAACTTTTTTTCACAGTTAATGTAAATAATTGGTATTATGGTGATTTTGGTTATGCCATAGAACAGCGAGGGCGAAATTTCAAGAAAATTTGTTTTTTTTTAATCCTCCTAAAAGGCATTTTTGACATGGATATGTTTAAGGTCGGGGGGGAGGGGGATTTGAAAAGTGTAAAAAATCTTGATTTTAGATGAGACGGTTAGATTTTAGAATGAGATCATTAATTAAAAATTTTCAAGTTTTTTTAGATCAAGGAAAGAAATAAAACGATTTTATTTTTGAAAAAATAAAAATAAATATAAAAACAGAAAGCGTATTTTAAAATATTTATTCGGAATGAAGAAATTGGAAAATAATGCATTAAAATTCTAAGGCTATTCTATGCTAAAACGGACCAAAAATGAAGTCTGGTTTTACGATTTCGCTGAAAGTTTTTTTTACGAGTTTCTCTTGATGACCTATTCAGACTTTCACGATCATTTCCTTTCTAACCTTCAAGGGAGCGGAAAGGAGCGTGAGCCTTGTAATTTGTAGCCAATTACGATTTTTTACCAAATTACCCAACTTCGAAGGTGCAAATCTCGAGATAGGTTATACTTGAAGGGAACCAAAGAGAATCGATAGGAGATTCAAAAACGGTAATCACATTTTGAAGAGTTCAAAGTTGAACTTTGGTAATGAAAGCTCAACTTTCGTGATGATCACTGGAGATGAAAGTTATCGTTTAAAAATCTGGAAAAATTACATTAAGTAGCCCTGTTTACCTATTTTTCAACAAACAAGTTTTCAAGAAGAGATCTCCAGACCCTTAGGGGAACAAAGAGGTCCACAATTTCGACCAAAGTTTTAAAAAAACATTGAAAAAGTAAAGTAGCACGTCGATTTCTACTAATTCGAAGGTGCTGATTTCGAATACGTGTTTGGGTTTTTCATTCGACCCCTATTAACCCCCTTGATAAGGTTAAAATTCGAAAAAATAAAGAATAACGTGTGACCTGTCGTTTGTTGGGTATTTAAGGGCGCTGAGTTCGAATATTTGCTTATTACCACTCAGTACCCCCTACCACCCCATTTTAGGGAGAAAATATAATATTTGAAAATTTAAATGGCGTGTGGCATATCGATTGTTACAATTATTTTGGCATAAAAAAATGAAGAAATATTTTTCTGTAATAAAAATAAAAAAATAAAAAAGTATTTTAAAATGTTGAAAAAAGAAAAAAAAATTTAAAAAATTAGATAAATTGATATTTTGATAAAAAAATTATGAAATTTTGTCTCGACTATTCCATCTACAAAGTAAATATCTGGGAGGGACATATCCACACTGAAAAAAAAAACAATTTATTAAAAAAAATAAAAACGTGTCTCATTTCTCGAAATGGGTAAAATTTATTATTTTTTTGAATAAAATTTATTCATTTTTTTGAACAAATTTCACCTATTTTGCGAATTGAGACACATTTTTATTTTTTTTGAATAAATTTTATTACTTTCTTGATTAAAATTTATTAGGTATTTTGGTTAAATTTTATTAATTTTTTTGATAAAATTCATCCTTTTTCTTTGAAATTTATTATTTTTGAGGTAAAATGTATTCATTTTTGTAACTTCTGCTTTTTCCGCGCATGATCTAAAATTTCACCTTGAAGGAAAAAGTGTGTGAATTTTTCACACGATGGTGTTCGGACTCCCTTCCCTCACCCTCCATCGCCACTGATATAAATTGGTTCTGACAATTTGTCTGCTCTGTGTTTCAGTCGTATTCGACAACGTCGTTCAGAATGGATAACTTTGTGAGAAAAGTAAAACAGAATAGGCACTGGTGGTATTCACGAACTGAACAAATTGAAGTTATCGTTCGCGAATACGACGCTTCTCCTTTTGGTTTGATGAAACCTGTAGCTGAATTCTTTGGAGAATTCTTAGGATCTGTGTTCCCTCCAGAATCTTTCGACTGTAAGTAAATGTGTACGCAATTATCCGAATTGTTTAATACTTCTTTATCCTAACCACATAAATTTTGATCTTGATTCTGTAGGGTTGAAACACAAAGGAATCATCCATACCTCAGTAGAACTAAAATATAAAAGTGGAATTGCAATAGAAATTCACTTTGGATTCGCAGGAATTATTTTTAGTGAACCGGTGAGCAATTATTTATGATTGGAGTTTAAATACATTCAAATCACATAAATACTTAAATTGGTTTTTATTGACTTTTTTTTTTCATTTTAGGGGAAGTCAGATTTCGGCGATAAACCGCAAAAAACCATGGAATTCGGATATACTAAAATGACCATTGATGAAATCGTTACGAATTTGAAAAAAATGGGAACAGGCGAATTTGCGTACGTATTTTTCAAAATTCAATTCGATACAATATTTTTTGAAATCCTCTCGGAGAACCACAATGAGTATTTATGTACCTAACGTATATTCGCAGGAAAGGCAAGTATGATTTATTAGAGCATAACTGCAATAATTTCACCAACGAATTTTGTAAAACTACGACTGGAACCGGAATCTCGAAGAGTATTGTGGAGGCGCCAGACACTGTAATCGAAGCGTAAGTATCAATTCAATGCCAGTCCTGGAGGGTAGGAGGCAATAAAAATTGCAAAGCGTGACAAAAAAATCTTCCACAATTGTTTTAAATGGTTCTGGAAGTTTTTGGGCGACTGAATGGAGAGGGAAGAGAGAAAAAAGGAGGTGAAAACAAAATTAAAAAATTTTTAACTTCAACGAGTCGGTTATCAAAAACCACGGTTTTTGAACACCCCCCCCCCCCTGTATCCATTAATTTTCTCTCCGCCACAATAATAGAGTTCTAAATCAACTCAAAACATGAAAAACTCTAGAAGCATGCCGTTGATTGTGATGTTTCAGACGATGCTCAGAATACACATTGAGTTATTTTTCTAATCGAATATTTTTGATTCTAGTTCTCAAACCTGGAAAGGCCTATTTTATTTTGAAAGAAATTTATGAAAAAAAATCAGTAAAAATTCTGACTCAAAATTGAAAATAATCCAATTTCACAGGAAAAATGTCATCTATGTATTCTAAAAAATTTCCGATTAAAAAATAGTGAAATTTTTTATCAAAGGATGAAGGAATTGTAAGTCCTTTTTCAAATTCATTAATCGAAAAAAAATTAATAATTTTTAATTTTCAAAACATGATAATTATCTATTTACATTTATTCGACCGCTATCGAATAAAAATAACCAAAAAACCATTTTTGTAATGATTTTCAAAATATTTGAGTCACTATACGTAAAAATCTATAGAAAAAAAATCGTTTTACAAATAATTTACCTTAATAATTTCAGATCTCTGAATGCATTATTTTTTTTTGGTGGGGAGGGGGGGAATCATTACGTCGCGTTTGTATTCTTTTCGTAAATATATAGAGCTTTCTAAAAACTAATTCGTATTTATTTTTTGTTTCACAGGATATTATTGGCAATTACGAAAGTGGTGGTGGGATGCCCTGGATGGATAAAATATATTTTTCCCAACGCCGGCTGGCTCACATTGGCAATTTCTATCTTTCAGGCGGCAATTTCCATGTTTTCATTGGGAATTTACATCGGAAAAAAGATTGTTGCGGCTATCCTGGAAAAAACAGATTCACGCACTTTTCCTTCGCGTGCACTTTTATAAAATTTTGCAGGATCAAATTTTTTTTAATTACACCAAATAGAAGACGAGCTACATATTTCTTCAGCAGATTGCTATAGTAGAAGGATCTCTATTGTTGTTGTAATTTTTTGATACTTTTTTACCTATACCTGATTAAAAAATTTTAGACCCGAGCACATCTTTGATAAAATTGAAAAAATTCCATGTAACAGAGTAGAAAAAATTGAAGATAAAAATTGGGGTAGAACGAGGTAATAAGATTTGAAAATTTGAATTTCCGAATTTTTCAAGTGATATTTCGAAATCTAAGTATGTTTTTGAAGGCATAGAATACTCCATGTAAAGTTTTGTTTTAACATTTTCCGAGGGACCGGAAGAAATAACGTTATATTCGAATTAGCGTTCCGATTTTATCATAATTTGATGATATTTTCTCGCTAGGAATTCGAAGGCTGAAAAAAATTATGGTAGAACGTGGTAATGAGACTTGAAATTTTGAATTTTCAAATGATATTGATATAGGTATTAAAACCTATGTTTTTGAGGGCATAGCATAAGAATTTGATGATATTTCTCTGTTAGGAATTCGAGCGTTGGTGAAAATAGGGGTTGAAGGTAGTGATGAGACTTGAAAAATTATATACTTATCAAAATATTTTAATTTTGAAGGCGTAGAACTCAAATCTGACAACAGTTTTCAGGGCTGAAGTAGAGAGGGGATAAGACTTATTACAATACCACAATGCGTTTCACAATCATAATGTGAAATGAGAATGAGATTTGAAAAACGGAAAATTTTTCAGTTTTCGTATTCTTGTTTGCAATATTTCTTTCAACATTGATATGTTTTTTCCTCTTAGGTGCGAGGTCAACCCAAAATTTTCAAGACCAAAATTTTAAGATCAAAAGTAATTGGCTTTCAAAAAAAGAAAAATTATATTATCGAAATTGACTTATTATCCGAAAATTATCGATATGTTATGGGAATGACAGTAAACAATTTCAAAAATTCAGTAGCTGAATTTTAAAAATTAACAAATTTTTATATTTTCAAAACTTACTTACCAAGTCCGTAATATTTTCGTTAATTTTCAACTAGTATGCCATTTTCTCAACATTTTTCCAACTCCCAACTATTTTAATAACATTTTTTCAACTCCCCAATTTTCTATCTAAAATTTATTTCGATTCAATTTTTTTTCTAAAATTTAAATTTACTATGATTTTTTTTCTAAAATTTAGTATGACTCAATTTTTTTTACGAAAACTGATTCCGACTCAATTTTTTTCTGATCTTTACCAAGACTAAGGTTTTTTTCGAAAATTTATTCGTCGTCTCTCAAATTAAAGAAAATTGAGCTGAAAAAATGTTTAGATCAAAATTGGGAGTGGATAAAAAGATTTTGTTGAAAAAAAATTGAAGCTGGAAACAATTTTAGAAAAAATTTGGACCAGATGAAAATTTTGAGAGATCAATAGCAGTGTTGAAAACCGTTTGAACTTCAATTGGTTCTGGTGGTTCTGGTTTTACAATGAACTGTAATTGGGTGGTTCTGGTTCTGGTTTTTAAATTGGTTTTTAAGGATTGAGTGAAACGGTTCTTTTTGGTTCTGATTTTTAAATTTTTGGTACCAATTGATTCTGGTCTTGAAATGGTTCTGGTTTTCAATTTTTTACAAAAAGTTCTACTTCTGGGCTCAATTTAAAATTTTTCAACTATGTGGTTCTGGTGGTGGTTCTCAAAATTGAGATCGATTCAAATGGAACCCGGTTCTCCTGGTTCCAATTGGTTTTTTCTTTTTTTTTTCAGTTTGAATCAATTGAAAAAAAAATATATATAGAACGAAATTCAGGTATCTATGTATCAAGTGTGTTTAAAATTTCAAATACATTTATTAGTCCAGTGGCAAACGTAAACTGTAAGTAAACGGAAAAAAATGATAATGGCGTGAAATTTGGTATGATGAAGTCAGATGAACAAGGACACCATAAGGAATTTTTTGAGCCCAGGAGGCCATCGCCACTTCGCCAAACCTCATAGGAGGGGGAGGGGAGAGGTTCAAAGGGAGGTTCAGCCCCCCATTTTTCGAAATTGGGTCATCGGTCCTGTTTTGGTGTCATTTCCATACAATTGAATCCCGCTGAGTTCAAAAATGTCATCAGTTTCAAAATTTGAGGCAGGGAAGTCTCTCAAATTTGAGATTTTTCAACCCTTGTTTTCGTATTTTTGTTTTTTTGCTAATAAAACGGCCTAAAATCTACGTTTTTTCAACTTTGCACAACCTGTCGACCTCCCAATCAAATTTTTATCAAGATTTTCGAATTCTACGGGTAGATTACCACATATAATCACCTTTTACAACTTCCCATACCCCAACTCTGAGGAAAAAATACCAAAAAAGTAACTTAACCACTAATCTAGGCTAGCTGAATTGAATTCAGGAAACAGTAACATATCACTTCATTATTCATCTAGAGTTTTTTTTTTTTTTTCAGAACCAATTGGAACCGATTCACAAATTGGTGGTGATGGTTCTTGTTTTGGTTACAGTATAATTGAAACGGTTCTTATTGGTGGTGGTTTTATCTTCAAACATATTTCCTTGTGATGGTGGTTGTTTTAATTTTGAAAATAAGTTCTTTTTTCTGGTTCTCCCAAATGGGAATTTTCCTTTTTCCTTTCTAAATTGGTTCTTTTTGGTCCTTTTTGGGATTTTCCCCCCAAATTTTGGAACCGGTTCCAAATGGTTCTGGTTCCCAATTGAAAAATTGAAAAAAAAGTGGTTCTGGTGGGTTTTGGTTCTGGTGGTTTTTAACACTGATCAATAGTTGAAAAAAATTGAAAAAAGAAAAAATTGTGTTGAAATTGAAAAATTGTTCAAAAACAATTCGAGTTCAAAAAAGATGAACATACCTATCGTAAAAAAATTTGGAGTTGAAAATTTTTTTCAAAATTTGAATCGAAACAAATTTTAGAAAAAAAAATTTGGTCGGAATATTTCAGAAAAAAACTTTTAGTCGGAATATTTTGGGGGTTAAATTTAGTCTGGAATACTTATTTTAAAAAAAAATTGGGAGTTGAACGAGTTGGAATTCGCTGTGAGGAACAAACATTTGCGATCAAACGCTATCTATAAAAATGCATACGGTCATTTTTTGAACTAAAATTTGAAAACGGGCAGATGTGATAACGCAATCTTATCAATTTACATAATTCAGATTTTGACGTAAATTTTCTGCGAAATAGTTGATTTTTCACAAAAATCAACAGCCAATAATTATTTAATATGATCACTTATCACTGATAAAAACTTGATAATCATTCAATTGCCCGTTTTCAAATCATGAACAGCGCCATCTAGGCGGTTGTTCCTCCTAGCGAATAAATTTTATAAAAAGTTTGAGATTTGGGAGTTGGAAAAAACGTTGAAAAATTTTTATAGGGCCTCTTCTTCAAAATAGAAAATATACGGCAATATACCCATCGCAGATTGGCTATTCGGAAATAGTTGATTTAAACGCCCTCTAACAATTGATCACGAACTAATTGAATGATACTTTCTCATTTTTAGTCGCCAGGCCCGCTTGTTTTGACTTGTGAGTTTTGAGAAAGATTGTTCTAGATTAAATCAAAGTTTCATTTGAAATTTGACATTTGACGAACTCACGTACGTATTTAAGTTCAGTTCAAGTAGATACTGGTTTATAAATCAAAATAAGTGGGTCGATTTCTTAATTTAAAAGTTTTCGTGAAT
Source organism: Pseudococcus jackbeardsleyi (assembly GCA_038380155.1). NCBI lineage: Eukaryota > Metazoa > Arthropoda > Insecta > Hemiptera > Pseudococcidae > Pseudococcus > Pseudococcus jackbeardsleyi. The sequence goes on from CM076241.1 coordinate 18,216,171, forward strand.
TGAATTTATATTTATAATCCAATTTTTCGCATTTCCAATGGAAAGAAAAATGGTAAGTATAATGAATACATTTTCTTAAGCCGTCTAAGACGTAATTTTGCCCATGTAGTATTCTTAAATTTCTTACGTATAGTTTTGCCCTTTTCTGATTAAAACATTCTAGAGAATTATAATCAAAGGTCGTACCGTTTTACGTAGTGATCTATCTACAAGCTATCAATTTATCTAAAAAGAGAAGATGAAAATCTAATTTGAATTTATTTTAGAAATTTTGTCTGCTCTGTGTTTCAGTCTTACAAAATGATTCACTTCGCGAGCAGGGTAAGAGATATGAGGGAGCAACGAATTGAAGTTTTTCTTCGCGAGTATGACGCTTCTCCTCTTGGCTTGGTGAAGCCCACAGCCGAATTTTTCACCAAATTCTTAGGATCTGTGTTCCCTCGAAGATCTTTCGAGTGTAAGTAAACAAAGTAATCAACTAATACCCTGAATTATTCACTACCTCTTTATCCTAATCATATCACTTTTAATCTTAATTTTACAGGGTTAAAACATAGGGGAATTGTCCACACTTCAGTGGAATTGAAATGCGGATACGCTGCGATAGAAATTCACTTCGGAAACGACGGGATCATTTATAGTGAACCAGTGAGTACCTAATTTATTTAGATCGAAAATCAAATAGATTCAAATCACAAATCAATGTATTTCTCAATTACATTCGCGGTTTTCTTCTTTTTTTTTTTTTTTTCATTTTAGGGAAAATCAGCATTCGGCAATGAGCCGCAAAAAATCACGGAATTCGGATATACCGAAATGACCGTCGAAGAAATCTATTTATATCTGAAAAAATTGGGATCGGGCGAATTTGCGTACGTTAATTTTCAAATTAATTCGACATTTTCCTGTTTTATGAACGAAAGATATACTAATTTGTGTAACGTGAATTCGCAGGAAAGCCAAGTATGATTTATTGGATAATAATTGCAATAATTTCTCGAACGAGGTTTGTAAGAAAACGGTTGGTAAAGGAATTGCGCAAGATATATTGGATGCGCCAACCACAGTAATTGGAGCGTAAGTATCTAACATTGTAATATACCGACCTAATGTTAATTTTCAATGAAATTGTATAACAGAATAGGTCATTTTTCGTGGTATTCGAGCTCCAGATAGATGGATAAAGATTTCAGATTTTTGGCATTCATTTTTCCTTCAAAATTTAAAATTTCTCCAGCCTTGGGAGAAGGGGCAGGGGAGATATAAAAATTGAAAGAACGTCAAAAAAAACGTTGACAATTTTTTAAAATGATTTTTAAAAAGGTTTAGAGCTCCTGAATTAATTTCTGCTCATTTCAAATTCGAGACGATTACGGGGGGTGGGAGAGAGAAAAAGAGTTTGATACAAGATTTAGAAAATTTCAACTTCAACGAATAAGCGGGATATGGAAAACCATGGTTTTTGATATTCTCCCATTCCCATCGATTCACATTTTTTATGGTTATAAATTTGGTTTAGTTTTGACCTTCATCTGCCATCTCCACGAATCGCGAGCCGATCCTGAAGTAGCTCAAAGATGAGAAACTCGAGAATCATGTTTTGTGTGATTTTTTGGACGATTCTGAGCCAACATATTGAATTTTTTCTCTATTTCAGCCCTCTGCTTCCGAATTACTCCCCTGTCTACCCTACATTCGAATCATTTTATTCATAAAAACTTCATGTGAAATGTCATTTGTGTTTATTTCAATCCTCTTTCAAACAGTGAATAAAAACCAAATTGCTCAGTAATTCAAGACATCAAAGTTGAATATTTTTCATAAAAAATTCGCCCGAAGAAAAAAAAAACAAGTCTATCAGAGCTCTCGAGAGAGGGTGGACCCACCCCCCCAAAAAAAACCACAGTGTTTTCTACAAATTAGAATGGTAAAACTTCGTTTAAAAATGTTGAACAAAATCTGGAGACTCGAGCTTCTAGAATAAAAGTACAGATATGGTATGAAATGACTCTCCTTGAATCAAATTCTATAATTAACCCTTCAGGAAAGGAGTTGGATAAAAATTGAATATTTTTCACTCGATACATAGTTTTCAATTTTGATTCCAGCTCAATTATGATTTTCAAAATATTTGAGTCATTACGTGACTTTTTCAGGTCTTCGTAAATTAACTCAATTTTTGAAAAAAAAAAAATAAAAAAAACTATAGATAACGTCGACTTCTTTTAGTAAACAACCTTTCTAAAAACTAATGCATTATTTTTTTGTTTACAGGGCATTGCTGGGTTTAACAAAATTGGCGCTAGGGTTTCCTGTATGGTTAAAATATGTTGCTCCCAGCTTCAGTTGGCTCGCATGGCCGATCTCTTTATTTTCGTTTGCCGGGTGGGCAATTTCCTACTAATGTTATAAGGAAAAACAACATTTTGCAAAAACAGTGATTATGATATTTTTATATCATTTTAATTTTCGCATATCGATTTTTCTTTAAGAACGATGTGTGTTGCCAAAAGAAGAAAACTGAAAAGAATATCAAAAATATTCTTTTCGAGTTTTCTTTATTTTGAGTTCCTAAATAAGTTACATTGTAACTTATTTTTTCATTTTTTATACTTATTAATTTTAGCTTAAAAATATAATTATTATATTATTAGATCTTATGAGTTATGCTAATTGTAATAAGATGTTGTTCGATTGGACTCAATCTTACTTCTTAATATCTTTATGTTTCGCATTAAAAAGATAAAAAAATATAAACTTTGAGAATTATGCTTGTACTCGTGTCATAAGGTGACCTTCCAAGAAAAAACCGACCTTCTGTCCGAAAAAAAATTGAAAAAAAAAAGTGTCCCAATCAATCCAAAACCATGATTATCATTTGTTTTGGATTGATTGGGACACTTTTTTTTTTCATTTTTTTTTCGGACAGAAGGTCGGTTTTTTCCTGGAAGGTCACAGATATTGTTCCTACTTCCTCGTTCAATTCTATTCCAAAATAAAAATAATGCTGTTTAAAACCAAAAAACGATCTCGATTTTTCAATATTACAACATATGAAAAAGTTGAGAAAATGAGGGCAACTTTTTTCACAAACTGATGACAATAAAAAATTTTTAATTTATATTCTACGAAAAAATATTCCGAGGTTGTTCAAAATTAAATACATGGAATTTGATACAAACTGTTCTTTCTTGGATTTTTTTTTTAATATGATCCGGTTATTTTTCAAACCGTTAATATAATGCAGTTCTAGCACTAAAACGAATTATCAACCAATTTTTCGATTTTTCAATATTACAACGATTGAAAAAGTTGAGAAAATGAAAGTAACTTTAAGGGAAGGGGAAGGGATCAAAATCAAATCAGTTGGTTGTAAAATCGCCCATTCCTTTCCCTTCTTTCCACTTTTAAAAAGTCTGGCCTTTGAAATTAATATAATACCTAAAATTTATTGAAGATTAGTCATTTTTTCATTGGTTTTTCAGTCAAATTATCGATTTTTCCCTCAATTTTTCGAAAAATTTATTTCTGTGATTCAAAAAGACGAAATAGACCGCTTCAGGTTTAAAATTCAATTTCAAAATGCTACACTTAATTCAGCAGAAGAAGAAAAAAAAGTCAAAACATTGATGAATTTGAGAACTAAATCAAAGAACAAAGAGAAAAAATTAAAAATTATATCATTCTAGGTACTTCTAAAAAAAAAACTTACCAGCCAGCATCATGATAAAATTCAACACTTTGAAATTGACAAAACAACAGTGTGGTTTAAAAAACCACCTTACAGCATTAAAAAATGCATTATACTTCGTAGGTAAGTAATTTACAATACACCAAAATAATACTCTACTAGTACACTTCGTCTTTATGTTGCGTACATTACGAATATATGTGATAAATACGAAGACAAAAAAAAAATGAAAATATATAACCGTTTCGAGCTTATCTCTTCAACCGTAAATTACAAGCCCTATCACTTCGCACAGTCTACAGAGTTTAATTATTTCAAAAAGAGTACCAAGAAAAAGTATCCTGCTCAGCAAAATTCTTATTTCCCTTAGGAAAAAAAAACACTCGTTTTAATTTTCATCACCATAGGTACCATAAATCAACAGTGCTAAACTTTAATCAGATGATTGTGTAAATAAATTCGCAGATAAGTATAGGTACTTGCGAGTACTTATGGTTAGATAACCGAGCACGAATATTGATAACGTGTGACTTTTTATTTACTTACATGCTCATTTTATTATTACAAATGTTCATCATTTCATCGGAATATTTGCGAGCAAATAGAGAAAATTCTGACAGATTGTTCGAACATTAGGTGCTTTATCTTTTATTCGGTCACAAATGTAATAAATTTTCGGAATTACTCTATATAGTTGGGAAATTTCTGGTATTTTTGTACTTTTTTCTTGAAAAAAAAAAAAAAAAAAAAGTTTCCAAGCATTATTCAAAATACATGAGTAAAATAATGTGAATTTAAAGTACAGTAGAAAATGGACTTCAAACTTTATAACTTACAACCCAATGTACTTATTCGATCAACAATTGAATAATTTCAACCTATTTTAACAATTTTTAAAGTCATAAAAATCTTGATTACTTCTGTTCAAACAGTTCAAACGTAGGTTACCTACTTGTAAGTACTTCCAAGTAGGATTATTTTTAAATCAGATTGATCGAGTACATGAAGTACTTTTCCACTGTTTGGGTTTCCAAGTTTTAATCATTTAAATATGCCAAAATTATTCTCAAGAGATAGGTACTTGAAGTTGAAATTACCTAACGAGGTATATTTTTATCATATCACGATGAAATTTCTGACATTAAGACAGCCATAATTTGCTTGAAATTTTTTCAAAGAAATATTGGTATGCAATAGGAATCAACACGAAAGCTTTTCAAACAAAATTTCTTTACCCTAGAGGGAAAATATCATAGGAGTGTTTTTCGCCAACGATCATACCACGTTAAAAACACCAGTTCTCGTCTGATCACTGAAGTTAAGCAACGTCGAGCCAGGCTAGTACTTGGATGGGTGACCGCCTGGGAAACTCTGGTATCGTTGGCATCCCCTTTTTAGCCATTTTTTTGTTGTTTTTTTTTTGGTTGATTTTTTTCAACTTTTTTCCAGTACATAAGGTTATCGAATTAGTTCAAACACCCAAGGGTAATAATTTTTCAATGATTTTTTATCAAAAAACTTTTTGACACCGAAAAGGAGTTTAATATTTTTTATGGTTCATAGATCATAGAATAATTTTATATGGGTACTTCTCAACATTTGTCTGCATAAACAGAAGTGGCAACAGAGAGTATTTTAATTGAAAAAAAAATTTAAAAAAATAGAATATCTTCGGATCAACTTTTAATCCTAACGAAATACTTTCTTAAATAAATACACATCTAGGTAGGTACTTTAAATTATGCTGTGATGAATTTTGAGATTCTGTTTCAAATAAAAGCAGGTAACAAAACACTTTCCAGTCCATTTTCTTACAAAAATTCAAAATTCAACATAATAGAGATCTATGTAAAATATATGTATTTCAAAATTTCACTAATGCCTTCGATTTCTAATTTGATATTTGAGGAAAAAAATTCAAAAAATGCTTAAGTACATACCTACTTTGTTATTTTTGAAAATTTATGCTTCTACAAGTGAATACATTAGGGGTACGTTGGGTACTACAAAGTATCATTTGTACCCTCCCTCCCCATCGTATCAGACTGACTTTTCAAAGCATTAAAACGTGAAAAAAATGCTTTCTGGGGAATTGAAAATTCAATTTTTTCAAAGCTGGGCCATATTCATAAACGATACTCGAGTATTACTTGGCTAAGTAACGAATTTTAAATCGCAATTTTTTTGAGTTATTAAATAACCATTTCATGTTTTTTTATCGATACCTACTTAAGGATCTAATTATTCGATTCGAATGAAAAATTTATATGCAAGGCTCCATTAATCCTAAAAGAAAATAACTTTAAAATTCGTTACTTATCCAAGTGATACTCAAGTCGGTATCGTTTATGAATACGGCCCACTCGCTTTTTTCGGGCTCGAGTAAATAATTATACGAATTAGTTGAGGCGATAGAGCCAAAAAAATGATTCTTTTGCCCCTCTCCCGGAAATCCTTTAGGTATTCAAAGTCTTGGTACTCCTTTTGTACCCTCCCAAAAAACAAAAAAACTTCTGATGCCTCTGAATGGAAATGGATACACATTTTATTTGAAAAATACTCGCAAAAAAATGTTTTTTCGGAGATGGAAATTTTTTAACACTATAAAATCGTTAAATTGCTCATAATTAGATCCGAGGTGACATTTGTAATAGAAAATATATTTGATAGAAAATTACGCAGTCTTTTCGCTAACGTTCATACCACGTTGAACACACCGGTTCTCGTCCGATCACCGAAGTTAAGCAACGTCGGGCCAGGTTAGTACTTGGATGGGTGACCGCCTGGGAAAACCTGGTAACGTTAGCTTTCTTTTTTCAATTGCATTTCAATTTTTTTTTTCTTTTTCAGCCTAAAAACTTTGAAGTCAAGTAGAATTTACGTAGGTATTTTTCCATTCTCCATAATACATTGTAGGAAAAATCAAAAAAAAAAAAATTGCTAGGATGCGTAATCAAAATCTATACCTGTGTATGTAACTTACATCCAGAGTATCTTTTCAATTTTCGATTGAAGTAAAAATATTTTTGAATCTTATCAAAAGTAGGTAATGACTTTTTGAAAAGAAAATTTACGATTTGATAAAAATCTAGAAAAAATTGTGATTTAATTCGGAAAAATCAAATAAAAATCAAAAATTCATCTCGGTCAAAAATTTTCAGTTTTTCATCAAAAACTTCAGAAGAAAACATTTATTAATCATCTCGTCGCAAATGCACATGAGAGGGGGGGAGGGTGTAGAGTCCAAATTAAAAATGTTTTAACCTTTCAAGAAAATTACAAACATTTTGATGAATGTTTTATGTAGGTAATCACCTAATCAGAAAACACTTTTATTTCTTTAAACTGTTTCGATTTCAAGACGTCTTACAAGTTTGAGAAGTTATTTTCAAGCTGGTTTCGTGTTTTTGTTCTCAATTTTTCATAATCTTTACATCCACTCAGTGGCGTAAATACGGGGGGGGGGTTTTGGGTACAAAACCCCCCCCAGACACCCTTCAAAAATGAATTTTTTGGACATCAAAAATCAAATTTTTTCAAAGCGTCGCCCTCGCTTCGCTCGGGCGTAAGTAAACAACATTATTATTCATTTTGGCTAGTTCAAAAAGTTCAATATGTAAGCCTGTGGCGTAAATACCTCCCTCAAAACCCTCAAAAATGAATTTTTCGGGTATTAAAAATCAATTTTTTCAAAGCTCTGCCCTCGCTTCGCTCGGGCATAAAATAATCGCTATTTGAATTACAAACACCGTTCGAAAAGTATGATACCAAGGTTCTGTCAACCCCCCCCCCCCCATTATCCCAGATCTTTATGCCCATTTAGTATATACCTACCTACGAAAAAAATTTTCACCCTTCGACTTCTGTCCCCCCCCCCCCAGAGGGAATGTCAAGTTACGCTACTGCGATCCACTTCCTGGAAATCATGATTTTTTTGGGACTTCATTTTTTATGGCTACAAAACTTCAATTTTCGAAATACATTGGATAAATTGTTTTCTCAACTCAAAATTTTTTCAATTTATTCCTCTCTCCTCCAATTATACATTAAAATTCGATTGTAAAGCTCTTTTCTGTTTTCCAAAGCGGGTCAAGTCCAAGCTTCGTATTATGAGAAAAAAGACTTTCATTGAAAGTTCATACCATGAAAAACCTAAACAATTTATTGATGCAAAACAAGATTTTTTTTCCTACCTATGAAATCTAATGATCCCACTCATTTACAACTTTTGCCCATCTATTATCCTTAAATCTACTAACATGGCCCGCCCATTCCCAAATTTTTCTTCTACTTTCTATTAAGATTTGTTTGTTTTTTAATCTTTGATTGGGATCCTAGAACGAAAAGGAAAAGAGGAAGGCAAAAGGCAAGATGGAGGGACACAATTGTTAAATTCTTAAAAAACAATTTATACGAGAGAGTTGCATGCGACCGGACAGAATGGAAGCGATTGAGGGAGGCCTTTGCCCAGAATTTGGGCCTAGATTTATAATAATTTGTTTTTTACTTATAACTAGACACTTGTTATTATAAAATAAAGGCTTGATTGATTGATTGATGAAATCTAATGAATATAAAGCAAATTTTCTCATGTACATATATATCAAAATTATGGATACCTATCAAAGGATGACTTTTAAAATCCAAAGGAAAATTAGAAAAGGAAAAATATAATAAAAATCAGACGAACTATCGCCAACGTTCATACCACGTTGAACACACCGGTTCTCGTCCGATCACCGAAGTTAAGCAACGTCGGGCCAGGTTAGTACTTGGATGGGTGACCGCCTGGGAAAACCTGGTAACGTTGGCTCTCTTTTTACATCTTTTTTTTTCACACTTCAAAAATAATTTTTAAATTTTAAAATCAGTCTTTCATAAATTCGAAATAAAAATTTCAAGACACATTATTTGAAATGATAGATGATTTATACTTCCTGAATCAAAATGTGCTGAATGGCTGAAGAATGAAAATTTTGATGTAATCTGCATTGTATTTGAAATTTTTCAAAAATAATTTTTTATTACCACACAGACCACAAAAATCGAGAAAACGAAAATTTTCACTAAATTTTGATTTCAAAACTCGAATTGAAAAAATAAACTAATAATTTTTATTTTTTACTTATTAATAATTCAAGAACACATTACTTCCAATAATATACAAAAAATTGCCTCTAGAGAAAAACTCTCTCGATATTCTTACATCAATGAATACAGTGGCGCAGCCAGAACTTTTTTATGGAGGGGGCTAGAATTCATGAGAAAAGTAAGTGGGTGTAAGCTTGTGTAGAGAGGGGATCCCCCGAACCATCGTTTGTTTTTTTTTGAGGGGGCTCACTGCTCACTAAGGCTTGCCATGGGTAAGGGACCTTGAAATAGAGGAAAAATTTAACTAATTACGTCGGATATCAACGTTAAAAATACCTAAAAGACTTTTTTTCACTTTTAGATTTCTCACCTGAGGCCCAAATTTTCTCTGTACGACTCTGGAGGGAGGGGGAGGGGGCATAGACTCGGCTTAGTGACAATCTATTTTCATGGAACATTGACTTTTTCCCCTTTGAATATTATAAACGTGAATTTTATTCAAAACTACACAGTATAAAGAGCGTTAAGAAACAAATGGCAGTGAATTTTTCAAGAAGAAACACCTCATATGGGTAAAATGAAGGCAGAATCGTGTAAATTCGAGTTTTTTCTATCCATGCCACCCTTCAGTTTCATCCTGGAACTCGTTTTGGTCGATTTAGGGCAGTAGTTTTGAAAATGTGCTGATTTCCGTCTCCGAATTAGCAAAACAGCGAAATTCTTGGAAAATTAGGGTTCTCGAAGACATAAATCCGAAATATTGCCTCCTTGTGACTTTTCTCTATTTTTCAAACTAAAGAAACGTCTTCGAGGACACTAATTTTCATAGAAATTCATTGTTTCGTTGGTTCAGAGGTGAAAATCAACACTTTTTTAAAACCATCACCTTAAATCTACCCACAGTTTAGGGGGGGCTTTAGCCCCTTAGCCCCCCCTTGGCTGCGCCACTGAATGAATATTTGTGTATTCTTGTTTTATTTTCAAAACGACGCCATCTCTTGCAAAAGTAGTGAAAAATTTTCCGAGTTGAAAATGGCAAAAATGAACAAAACCAGAAAACCAGTTTGAAATCAAAATGAAGCTTAAACTTAAATATTCTCATGCCACAAACTCGGTTGAAAAAAACCTCGTGAATCGACGAACATTCCTGCTGCCTGCTGTTTCGTTAGATATCTTTACGTACAACACATATTCAGCAAAAGTTGCATACATTCTGAAACAACGGCGAACTCATCTAATTTTCTAGGCTGGATTTTTTCACATTTCCTGGGCAGAGTGTCCAGCATAAATTTGTTGAACAAAAATACACTTACATCTATCGCCAGCAGTGCATTCCTGATTTCAATTTAAAATTGAGACCGAGCACAGCGAGGACGAAAAATTTTGAAAAAGAGCATTCAGAATCTGAAATTTCATTATTAAGTAAAATAAAATTGTGCTTTTTTCGTGGTTTGTATTGACTTCTAAAAAAACGACTATCAATTTTTGAAAAAAAAAAAGGCATTCAAAAGCTGAACATTTTTTTATTACATATTTGATCAAGATTTCAGTATTAAAAAGGAAGCAAAATCTTCAAATCTCTTATTTTTTTAAAAAAATATGGAATTTTTAAAATTTTTGTTAATTTTTGAAAAAAAAAAGGCATTCAAAAGTTCATTATTTGATCAAAATTTCAGCGTTAAAAAAGAAGCCAAATTTTCAAATCTCTTATTTTTCAAGAATAAAATAGGATTTAAAAAAAAAATATTACCTATCTATAGTCGAAAATATTGACTTATACCTACTGACAATACTGACTTTTACTAACCGTTAAGACACCCTGCTCAGAAATTCGAAGAGGCATTATTTTCAAAATGATCTTCAACTAAAACTTATAGATAAACGAGACTCATTCCATCACACTAATTTCCACACACAGACGAAACTTTTTCAGAATACCTGATGCGAAATGCGAATTATTCCGTCTCGGCATCCGATACACATCGTTGATACCTATACCTGAACGATAAAGAAGAAGACCTGAAATGCTTCGCAACCCAATATTATGCGTATACAAGACATAGACAAGTATACGTTCATCTACATACAAATACACCAATGTTGAAACAATTACAATCGAATTCCTCGCAATATTATCTAAAGTGAAAGGGTATAATTGGCTATGTTGATTAATTAAACACGCCGACATCGTCGTTGGCCGCGCTCCGCAGATATTTCGTCCAGCACCTGACACGCTGCCGTCCATGTCAAGCCAGAATTTCTTGAGTAAAAAGAGATAGGTAGGTACACATGGTTTAATTGTAATTTGGCGTTGCATACGAAAAGGTCATCGATGTACATGTCGTAAGTGTACATACGAGATCTTCTTCTATCACCCACCGAGTAATCAAGTCGGATTACTTTTCACGCGGTTAATTATCGTGAAAAAAAAACACGAAGGAATGAAGTTCGAGTTAATTGTGTGTAAGTTGTCCATAAAGATTGACAATGTGATCGGTGGACTCGAAATTCCACATTATTTAATAACTTGAGCCAATCGATATCAATAATCATTTTTTTATTATGCACTTTGAAAATTCAAGTATCAATAGAGGGTTTGAAACATGGAAAATCTGCAAAAAAAAAAAAGAAACCTGACGGATATCTTTCCCCAATTTCAATCTAAAGCATCGATATATTTTTCAAGATGAAACAATTTAGGATACATTTTTCAGATCAGAAGCGATGAATTTTAAAATGTCTTCAACACGCAACATCTCTAGAAGGGATGAGTAAAATATTTTAAAATTTTCAGAGATTATACGTCTTGCTGGGTGGTACGAATGAGAATTTTTTGAAAATTTTCAGTTCACATTTTCCCAATTTTTTCACACTGAAATTTTCAAAAAAATTTGGAAAAAAATTGAGAGGGTACATGGCTAGAAATTTTTCAATTGGTTCTACCAAGTGGTCATGCATCACATTATTTTTTTTTGGATTCTGAAATTGGGTGCAACATGGTCAAAAAAAATTCAAAACCAAAAAAAAAAACGTGATTTAGCTTTTTGCCTTGTTGTGACAGCAACGGGTGTTTTTAAATTTTTGTAGAAAATTTTTCAGCCAAAAAATATGAATTTGAACAAAAAGTTACGAACTTTGGAAAATTGTGTATCAGTTGTTCAATTAGGTCACCAGTAATGGTAATTCGCGAATGTGGGTGTTAAAGTTCATGTCGGCCGTCAGTTGAAAAAACGTTCAAATTTTCTGATGGTTCTGAAACGTTTCGAAACTGCTTCCAATCAATTTGGCAGGTCTAAAATAGGGTGTATATCGAATTTTAGATTTTTTCATCAAATTTTCATGATTTACAGGACGATGAGGTAATTTTGGAATTTCGAAAATTCGTCAAAATTCGAGAAAGGCACTTTAACATTTGAGATTTTGGAAGTGGAATTTTCTTATAATGTGCTTTCAATTCATGACTATTTCGACTCAAAATTTTACTTCGAGTGGGGATATCTTACTTGTTACTACAAAAAAGTAGTAAAAAAATCAAGTTTTTTTTTGGTTTTGATTTTTTTGACCATTTTGCACCCAAAATCAGAAATCAAAAAATAAATGTGATACATGACTATACCTATTTTGCAGAAATATTTAAAAAATTCCAGCCATGTACCCCCTCAATTTTTTTTCAGTTTTTTGAAAATTTCAATGTAAAAAAAAATAGGGAAAATGTGACCCGAAAATTTTCAAAAAACATCTCTGAAAATTTCAAGATTTTTAACCCACCCCTTTCAGAGATATCGCGTGTTGAAATTTCGACATCAAAAGTGCGATAATTCAGGGTGTCTAACAAACCTTCAAAACCCCAAAACAGGACCTTAGTAGGACCTTCAACAGGACTTTTTAAAAATCGGTGTATTACAACATTTTGACAACCCCCCCCCCCTGCCCAAAAAAATGATGATAATAATAATACATAAATAAATAAAATAAAAACAATTCTTGAAAAAGTAAACCATGATATGATTTTTCTTCAATGATTAAATGAATAACATTAAAATAAGAAAACTCATTTTAAAAGAACAAATTTTTTCAATTTCAAAAAATATTCAATTGGTAGAAATAGAAGAAAAAAGTTTTTACGATAATTTCAAAAAGGAAATAGTTTATTTCACTGAGTGGGAAGAAAATTGGTTTTTCTTCGAATTCTGAACGATATTTTTTCTTATTGCCGGAGAAAAGCGCGAATTTAAACATTCAAGCGTTTCGCCAGAGAGAGGAAAAGTAGCACTTTGCTCCTGTTATTTTAAAAAAAAAAAAAAACGTAAAAACGTAAATTTACTGAACCCAAGCGAAGCGAGGGTGAAAATTTTTGAAAAAAGGGGTATCCAGAATCCAGGAATTTTTCATCAGATAAAATTCGCGTTTTTGACTTTCAAAAAATACGAAACATTTTTGAAAATTGCAGTCGAGATAGTTTCGAGTTCCTCAATAAATGAGAAAGTTATTTTTTTACTTTGAAATATCAATTGTCTAAGCTGGAAAGAAAGAAGTTTTAAAAATCCCAAGACAGGACCAAAAAAGGACCAACAGGACCTGTTAGACACCCTGAAATTCCGAAAGAGCTGGGGTAGGATGTCAAATTTTTTTTGGGGGGGAGGTGTTTTTAGACTATAAGTAACATTTTGGGCTCATTTTGACCAATTTTGGGTCAAGGCCCGTTACTTACTTGGCAAAAAATTTAGAATAAAATTAGGTATCTGAGAATTTTTAGATAATCTGATGAATTTCAGATAATTTATGCTTTCAGACTTTTACAAAATGTCAGCAAAATTTCAAAATTTCCCGACTTTACCCAAATGTTCTCAGAACGTCAAAATTCCCAGACTTTTTCATGTTTTCCAGTGCAGTAATTTTTTTCCACCATCAGACCTTTCATGCTCTTTCATCAGGTGACTAAAAAGGCTACACCCTAGAGCAATACACTCAATAAAACTCAAAAAGCATTCCTTTCAGTAATCATCGACAAATCATCGATACTCCCTATCACTGTTTATAGATCAAAGCCCTCTTTCGTCTCTCCCAATAAATCAATCCAATTTTAGCATCTTACAAGGCAAAAGTCTGGCCAGCATCGGATTGGTGCATATCTTGTCCAAGTAAAAGTGAGTTGATACGGTGCGGTGCACTTCAAGCACACGTTTCATTTTTTTACAATCACATACCCTTAGCTACTTATGGCAATTCGGATACAAAATACCAAGAATGGATACCTGGATCGAGTGTATCCAAGGGAACGACAAATGGGTGTACACCGTGCAGCATTTCGATCATACATCAGCGAGTACACAGTACTTACAAATAATAACGTTCCATTAATGTCCCGTCGAGAATATGAGCTAGTTAAAATATACTATAAGAAGAAGAAGTAAAAAAATACGAAAAATTTAGATTCAAAGAAGCATGTCAACGTAATAAACCCAGTCGCCGACACGACTATCTTTCAAAATAATCTGCATCATTACAGATCATTTTTTCCCAGAGCACGACGATGACGACGACGCGACGCTATGCGGCGGCGCGTACCATACTGTAACGATATACCCGATGGATGGGGGGCCGGGTGGCCGTCGGTCGCTAATGTAATTAGGCTGGCGGACTCCGCAGCACAGCCCAGAGCTTGCGCCGCAAGTAGGTGAGTAATGAGCGGTAATAAGAAACAATTACCGACCGTAGGTAAATAATTTTCCGCGCTCGGGTTTGTGTATGTGACAAGCCCAAGCTTCGCGTCGTCCTAACTTAGAAGATGCTGATTTACATATGAAAGAAAAGTAGCCAAGGTTGTTTATAGGTACACACGGTACATAATACCGCGACGCTGTACGCGAATAACACCGTATAATGGGTCCGAGAGCGTCGTCAGGGACAGGGGTATCTGAGAGTCGAATGAAACTGGAGCTCGAGGAAACTATGTTGCGTGTTGATCTTTTTTCTTATTCTAATCTTTCGCTGGTAAGTACCTGATCTTTCAGCTTCTTTATACGTATGTAATATATACCTGTGCTCTGAAGTATGAGAACACCGTTCACCATATGAAAACCTCATTTGTCAACGTTTACATAATGAACAAATAAGAAGAAGAAAACGTTTTATGTGTGTTGGGTAATATGGCGCGTTCTGGTTCCATCGCATCGTCTCGGTGCAACGTTCGAGGAGATGAACTTGATTGCCGAAAAACTTACAACATATGATGATGCTTTGATGAGATGGCACGTTGGTGGGTGCAGCGAAAATGCTGTAAAATTTGAAAATTTTGAGTCACCTCCTCTCTCTAAAATCGCAAAAAAATTCAAACGCAAAAATTTTTAAATTATGAAAAAAATTCAACATAAGAAAAATCCTGAGGAAATGATTCAAACTTTGAAAAAATTCCGGAGAAAAATTCAAATGTTGAAAAAAAAAACCACCTCCTCAATGATTCAATGAGATGATTAACCAGTGCAGAATTAATTTCAAGACATTTTCATGTTTTAAAAATTGAACTTAGAAAAATTAGATTTCGAGAAAAACGCATTCAAAGTTTTTCTAATACATAGAAGAAAAAGTTTTGAAAAAAAATGGGGTTGAAATAACCATGATTCTGACGATTTTACGCCGAAAAAAATTTAAAAAAAAAAAACAAAAAAATTTTGACCGACGAAATGATCCCTTTTTTCCATCTTATTCAAAGCGATATTGCAGGAAACTAGAAGTAGCTTAGGAAGTGGGGTGACCTCGTGTGACAAATCAGATGAAATGACTGACTAAAATCGACAAAATCAAACCACTGTAGGAATGAGTAAAAAAAGTACGATTTAATCAGTGAATTTTCACTACTGAATCAGTAAAAATGAAATTTCACTGATTGAATCAGTGAAATTTTTTTTCACTGTTTCATAATGAAAATTTACTGATTTCAATCAGTCAACTAATTTTCACTGATTCAACAATCAAAATCCACTATTTGAATAAGTAATTTTTCACTGATTGGCGATAAAATGACGCTGATTAACTGGGGAATCAGTGGAATTTGACTGATTATCAGTGACTTGATTTTCTTTATTTCATCAGTCAATTTAGGCATAATGACTGATTCAAATTAAGAGAGTGGTATTCTAGAAGACGTTGAGTTCAAATTAATTTAAACTGAGTTTTGGGATTGAACCTCTTCAGTCGCTGGTCAAAATTTTTCAATCTGAATAATTATGGTTAAAAAAAGTGGAAAGATGAAATGCACGTGACTTTTTTGACCCCTCCCCCTCCTCCTCCTTCTAGTTATATTCACGTTAGAGGAAAAAGGAAAATTTTTAGAATTCGGTATTGGGTATCATTTCCTCAAAATGGGGGGGGGGAGGGGGAGGAGAGAGTGACTTTTTGAATTTTCGACTAATTTATGTATCATGAAAATTAAAAAATATTCTTTTATTGTTACAATAATATATTTTTTATAGGCACTTTTTTTTTCAATAAAATTTCATTGTCTAGTTTTTAACGTGGTTTTCTCACTTCCCATCGTAATTGACCAATTTTTCTCGCAAAATTTTTTGTAAAATTTCACAATTTTTTTCAATATCTTGAAAAAAATTCAGACATACGTACAATATTTCAGGACGTATTTCAAGATCTTTTAGGAGCAGCCAAAATGGTAAAATCGATTTTTTTACAACCCCCTCCTCCCCTCCTCATCTGAAACAACAATATTCATAAAATTTCAACTTACTTCCTATTCGACGCGAAAATCTCAAATAGATACTTGAAAATGACGAGGGTAAGAATTTTTTCTAAAAAAAAGTGCAAAAAATTCCTGTAGATATGTTACAAGAAGAGTTTTTGAGGTATTCAAACAAAGCTTTAAAATCTCCTTCAAATACACAAGGCCAATTTTGAAAAAATGTTCACATCATATTTTAATATTGGTTACTTACTTCATCATTACTTCATTGAATTCTATGTAGCTCATTTTTAATGAAGTTTGTCACAAGCATGGCCAGGGATCCCGGAGGAAGGGGTCTAGTCCCTCCGGCTCCGAAAATTTTTAAAAAATGCCTCCGGCTTCAGCTTCGGCTCCAAAAAAATTTAAAAAGTGCCTCCGGCTCCAGCAAGGTTGAAAAGGCTCCGGAGGGCCCTCCGACGATGAAAAATCAAAAATTTTTGGGAATTATCAGGAAAATAAAACTACCATTACTTTTTGAAAAACAAAAAACAAATAATTTTTAACTATTGTCGTAATCAAAATAATAACGGACAATTTTGATAGTTTTTAGGGAAGAAAAACTGAAAAATTCCTAGCAGAAAAATTAAAAATCAAAGGAGGGACCTCCGGAGCGAGGAGCCGGACTAGGTTTAACGTGGTCCCTCCGGCGCGGCGTGGCTCCGACTCCGGAATTTTTTTAAAAGTCCCTCCAGCTTCGGCTCCGAGATTTTTACAAAAGCACCTCCGGTTCCAGCTCCGGCTCCGAAAAAATCGTCCGGAGGGGCCCTCCTCCTTCCTCCCTCCGGCTTCGCTTCGGGATCCTTGAGCATGGCAAATTTTACTTGATAAATTTTGACCAATGTTCACTATAATTTCAAAAAAAATCGCATTGTTTTATTCTTAGAAATGTAAAGCACTTCAAAAATATTTCCATATTCATCATTCTAACACTTTTAAATTATTTTGAAATGTTTTACATAATTTTATCAAAATTTGATGCTTCAACGATGAATAGATCAATGGCGGATCCAGCCCTCCCCTTCAGAATTTACTTTCTGGAGGCAAGACATTCAATATTAAATTTTCTAAAAAATTTCGATTTTACTCGACTCGGGCATGAACTAAATTACAATTACATTAACTATTTGAGTCGGCAACTGTGCGAAAATACCGAAAATAGTTCTTTTTTCTCTCTCCTCCTGCTGAATTTGAAAAATTTCTCAAAAAATGATGAAAGTTTGGGCCCCTTCTGGGACCAAGATTCTTATCGAAATGTACGAAAAATACTCATTTTTCTTTGGTAGCGTCTCAAATAAAAATTGCCCTTACATTACATCTTCATGTTTTTTTGTTAAAATTTGATGTTTTTTTGTTAAAATTTGATGTGTTTTTTTTGTTAAAATTTGATGTTTTTTTGTTAAAATTTGATGTTTTTTTGTTAAAATAAGATGATTCTTTCAAAAATCATCCCAATTTTTCATTTTTATCTAAACTCAATCCTCAATTTTTTTAGTTTTCTGAAATTTTTTTTGCGATCTCTCCTCCCCCCCCCCGTTCCCAAAGTCGATTTTTATGGATTTTTTTGTATTTTTTTCTTAGTCAAACTGCAAGTTTTGCAAAATGATCCATTCAGTATTTACTGATCCCAATCAACCATTAACCAATCATTGGGAAAAATTTGATTTTTGGTCACAATTCCGACTCTTTTGATCTATCTCCAGCCCTCAAATCCAAATAAACCAAACCAGCCGATTTTTCTCACCGCTCTGATTTCTTCCTACGCCATAAAACTTTCCATCATACCGAAGACCACACCACATGCATTTCTGTAATCTTTACACATGACCAGACAAAAATTCTTGCAACTTATCTTCCTCTCATTCTTTCACCTTAAATACACGAGTACACATACCAAACTATCTACCCTTCGTTAAATAGGAGTATCCAGAATCGTCGACCAGTTTCGTTCAGTCACATAGGTATTCCAGGTACTTAATACCTAAACATCTACATACTACGTACGTAAGTACATATTTTCTCATGCGCAATCTTATCAATAGAGAGCCGAATTCCGTCGTATAATTCGTTTACAGCCTACAAGCGTATCTATGTGTCTCTGTGTGCACAACTCGCCAACCACAGTCTACAATCTCGTACTCGACAAACACAAAATTTAAACAATATTCGACCGGGGCACAGGGAACAAAAATACCTTGGAAAAATTCGCCTTTACTCGCCGCGAACCCTTTCTTTGCAAACGTCTATTAAACCATACAAACGTGTAATTCCCATAAGATTAAGCCAACTATACGTATAGAGAACGTACGTGTACCGAGGTATTTAAATCTCCCGTCGAGTACGACAAACACCAGCGCACAGGCACACCGAACCCAGATAGGTAACCAATAAAAGGAAATTTCCCGCTGTTCTCCGTATTAGAACTAGAAGAAGAACCTTATTAGAGAATCGAGCTCTCTTTCTTTTTTCTTTCGCGTTCCATACTAAATACTAACACGTCTTCGGCGCGTAATTAATCACTTAATAACCCTCGTCGTGTGATATAACGTCATCGCCGCGCCGGACGCGGACGTTCCACGAAAGCACCGCGAGTTCGGAGTTTTTATCAAACTTGGGGTTTTTGTATAAGGTGGGTAGCTCTATGTGCTTTTTGAAAAGCGCCCCGATGCGAATATACACTGGAGGACAGTTGTCAATCTATTTTTTGGTCGGGTATGTTCGGACGAGCGTACAAAGGTATCCAGTGTGATCTTCTTTGTATGATTTTCGAATGGGATTGTATATTTAATGAACGAGGCACAGGTATCGAATATACTTCCGCGAATTGGGACAAGTGTACTGGTATTTGAAGTCTCCTTTATCCGAATCTCCAATTGATTTCGTCATTTCGCAGGTTGTACTGATGTCAACTAACGATGAGAACTTGGGGTTGAGAAAGTGCAGAATTTTTTTTATTTTTAGAGAGTTGAATGGGGGGAGGGGGCACACAAAATTTCAGACTGGACTTAAAATTAATTTAATGAAAATTCCATTTCTTCCTCCCACTCGTTTCATTGATTTGATCTCTGTTTTCTCCCAACAACTTTTAAAATTTCACGAAACGTGCTTATTCAAAACTTTTAAAAAATTCAATTTGAAATAGCTACGTTTAAAAATTTTACTGAAAATGGTCTTCGCCTAGATATTTATCAATCTTTCAATCAAAAAATTACCATTGTAGCTTACATTTCACCAATATTAAGATTGATGAAAAATTATGCGGAGAGGGAGGGGGGAGTAACTTCAGTAATCTGATAAAAGGTCATCATTCGGTAACCAAAATTTTACAATTTATTCAAAATATTCACTACAAATCTCAGTCCTACCCCTCTCCCCATTTTTCAACTCATTCGCCGATTTCTCTCTTTCTTATTTATATTTTCTTCACGGGCAATTTCCTGTATTGAACGATGAATAAATTTGATATTCGATTAAAAATGAATTTAAAAGGAAAGTCATTAAAAAAATTCTTAAGATCGAGGAAGAATCAAAACCCACAAATCTAGAGAAATGAAAATCGAAAATTTTCCATTTAGATGAATAAAATGTTTTCAACTTTTTCGACTTAAATTAGGTACCTCTACGTACATAATAATTCATTTCTATTTTTCCTTGGAAAAAAATATGTATATATTCCTTTCTCAATTTTTTTGAGCCTTTTGCCTAATTTTTCGAGTACAAAAACAATTCTGTAATTGAGTACTATACGTGAGGAAACAATTTCCCATTTTCATGATTTAATTTTTATTATAGTTATCGTCATTAAAATTTTTACCTCAGAAATTTTTTGGATTCTACCATTTTTAAAAACCGAATTCTCCTGATGTATGGATCTCCATTCCTCGAGGTATTAAAAAAAACCTACCTCTAAGATCATTTTTGGCAAAAAATTTCATTATGTTTCAATAGGTAGCAGAATTTTAGGAATGGTTGAGAAGATGGCCAGAGTGGGAAAGACGAGGGAAAAAGGGAATAAACTACATTCCTGGCTACTGGCAGTCTACTTTCCAAAGAAAAGTGCAACGCACCTACCTAAAAAAAACTTTATTTCAGTCAGCTAAAATCGTCAGGATTTAGGTTTTTTGCAAAATAAAATTTTCTCGCAGATTTTAAAATGAATAAAGAAGAAAATTCAATTTTAAATTTTCTCAAAAATGGAAATTTTGATTGAAATTGCATTTTCTCAGCGATCCTATTTCTATTCTCCATTAATCTGCAGTGCTCTCAATAGTCATAGTTGTTATTTGTTTGTTTGGTATTTTTTTTTCTTTCAAAAATTGGTAATGAGTTTAGAGACCTCAAAACGACCTAATAAAAATTTCGTCTACCTGCGTAACATGATGCTTATCACTTGCCAATATCACATCTAGAAATATGCAATTTCGAAAACTTGATTTTTTACCGACTTTTCCATTAGGAAAAGTCGAGTACTAAATTGTTCATCGTAGTTGAAGGGAGCGTCGGGAACGATTTTTTTTTACGTTTTCGGACATTCTGAACACGATAGGACGTGTGGTTGAGAACGAGGTTTCCTTATATATATATATATATATATATATATATGTTTATGTATAATTTTGTCCGCGATTAAACTCGAAAACTGTGTAGCTCCAGAAGGGGACAATGATCCCAAAAGATAGCATTTTTTACGTAGTTTTGAGATTTTCAAACCGATTTAAAATCGGTCCAGCCGTTTTCGAGATATTGAACTTTTTGTGTTTTTTAGGGGTTGGGGGGTGGGACTTAGCCGAAATTTGAAGCAACCAAGGTAAAAGTTACATTGCGCTTAAAATTTCGATTTCTCTAAAACTACTGAACCGATTGAGCTGAAATTTTCAGGATTGGCAAAAAAAGGTTTGAGGACCCTACAGAAAAATTTTCAGCCCGATCGGTTGAGGTACACCGTCTCTCGGTAGGCTTAAAATGTGTAAACAGTTTTTTTCAATAGCTTACAGAAACTTGAAGCTCGAATAATTTGAAAACTAGGCATCCTCAAAAAAATCTAATGACTCATTGTCGAAAGCAAATTTAATTCTCTACAACTTGCTAAACAGGCGTTTTTTGGGAGGCCCCTCCTTTGGTCAAAAACGATCCTCAAAGGATGCAAAGGAGGGTCCAATACTCGAAATTCGCATCAAACTCAAAAGATGTGTAGCTCCAGAAGGGGACAATGATCCCAAAAGATAGCATTTTTTATGTAGTTTTGAGATTTTCAAACAGATTTAAAATCGGTTCAGCCGTTTTCGAGATATTGAACTTTTTGTGTTTTTTAGGGGTTGGAGGTGGGACTTAGCCGAAATTTGAAACAACCAAGGTAAAAGTTGCATTGCGCTTAAAATTTCGATTTCTCTAAAACTACAGAACCGATTGAGCTGAAATTTTCAGGATTGGCAAAGAAAGGTTTGAGGACCCTACAGAAAAATTTTCAGCCCGATCGGTTGAGGTACACCGTCTCTCGGTAGGCTTAAACGCATTCTGGCATTAAAAAGTTTGTAAAAAAAACTTTGTAAAAGGGCATAAACTGATGATTTTTTGGTCGCTGATTCCGAATTAGTTCTTTGTTTTTCGATTTGAATCCTCTACATGTTCCTAAGTCGTCCCTCGGTAGGCTTAAAATTTGTGAACTGCCGTTTTTTTAATTTCTTAATGCAAGCTTGAAACGTAAATAATTTGAATATTAGCATTAAAAAGTTTGTAAAACGGCGCAGTTTGATATTTTTTGGGTCGCTGATTTAGAATTTGGTATTTTTAAAACTTATTTTATTTCGATTTGAGCCCCTTCCCTGGATACCCTAGTGTACATGGGTGCCTAGGAGTCCAAAATTTCAAGTTTGGTACTCTTCAATATACTCAATATTTGTGAATAGTTGAACGAAAGTAAATTTAATTTTCTACACCGACGTTTGTGGAAAAGTCGGTTACCTTACGCAGAATGCGTAAGGTTTTTTAATGAATATGAACTTGATCATGGATTGCCTGCATCCAATTAATTAATGCCCAGAAGTATCTCAGAGGAGATTTTTCACAAAGGCACTTCCTTTTTTTTTTTTAAGAAACTTGCAAAAATTACATTTTCAATGAAAATGACGTGATAGATCATTTTCAACTTTTGATCTGGGTACGAAAAATTTGATGAGATTTTCTCGATTATTGCAAAATGATTGGGAAGAGAAAAGGAGATAAAGGAAACAGCACCGAAAAATTTCTCATTGGTGTAGGATGCATTTTCCAAGTAACAAAAATGCTATTTCAAATGTCGAATTTCTCACTTGCACATTTTTTACAAGACGGTATTCCAAAACCTCAATTGTCTGTTTTTAAAATACCAAAATACGTAATTACTAAAATTAGATGATGAGCGGAGAATTCTCATGAAGTATTTAGTTTCAAGTCTCTAGTGAGACT
This sequence comes from Pseudococcus jackbeardsleyi, assembly GCA_038380155.1. Taxonomy (NCBI): domain Eukaryota; kingdom Metazoa; phylum Arthropoda; class Insecta; order Hemiptera; family Pseudococcidae; genus Pseudococcus; species Pseudococcus jackbeardsleyi. The sequence continues at coordinate 18,239,129 of CM076241.1, forward strand.
ACATTTCAGAAAATTTCTCAATTAATTTTCAATAAAGTAGAAAACGATCTAGCAGAAATCAATTTTTGAGATGATCTATTTCCAAATATATAATAAATGGTGTCTCAAAAAATATATACAGTATATATATATATGATGACAGTTCCGGAACAGAGAGCACAATTTCGCAATAGGATACTGAAAAAATAATTCCATTTTCACTAATAAAAAATTCCAAGGAAAAATACGTGAGAGTGTTTTTTCAATTCTGTGTGGATCCGAATTGAGAATGATAATTTTTGATATTTAATCTTACTAAAAATGGTAATTTTGACCGAAAATGACAATTTTTACTGAAATCAGTTAAAATTTCAGCATTATAAAAAATCAGTGAAAAGTGATTTTTCAGAAAATTAACGTTATTTTACAAACTTTTCAATGAATTTTCACTGATTTTTCGGAAATTTTTTCCATGATCAATAAATGCGCAAGTAACGAATTGATCTCAGAAAATAATAATGTTTCATTAAAAATGGTGATTATTTTCAAATAATTATCATTTTCAGCAAATATGTGAGCCTGGATATAAAGAAACCCCCCTTAGGGATGAAATATTGGTTTTCGAGATGACACTGATTTCAGACGTTTCAGAAAGAGTAAAATCAAGGGGGAATCTCAACTAAAAAATCAATTTTTGACACTCAAGGATGGTTTTTTTATCCAGGCTCACATATGAGAATTGACATCAAAAGTACCTACCTAGTAGAATTTTGAATTTTCGACAAAAATTATTATTCCTCCTAATGTAGAAAAATAGTTATTTTTCAGCAATGGTATAATAAAATCTGATAATTCGACAGAATTATTCAAGGTTTGAGAAGACACGTTCTTGAAAATTGAAGCATTTACCAAAAATGATGACTTTCCGATGAAATTTTTTTAGATTAAATCGTATCAAATAATATCTGATTTAGATAAAATTTTATCGAAACAGATAAAATTTGATCTCAGAAATGTCCCAATCAAATTATATCCAATCACATATGATTTTTTAAATATACTTTGATCAAATTAGATGTCATTTGATCACATCATATCACACTGGATCTGAACCTTCATAATTTTTTCAGATATGAATTTTGATACAATGAGATATGATTTGATATAATTTGATAAAATTAGATAGGGACATTTTTGATATATGATTAAATCTGAAATTTTTTCATCGAGTTATCACAAAAATTGTAATTCACCCACTAAAAATTGAGACTAAAATGAATTTTTTTCAATTTTTCCGACCCAAGATGGAAATCACCCCAGAAAAACCAATTTTTCTGAAAATTCTTTTCTTGAAAATACGATTTTTCCTTCATTGATCCCTCTCCTCATTCGATCCAGTCTTTTTCCCAGACATTTCTCTTAAAAAAAAAAAAATCACAATATATTATGATATGAAGCTCCTAAACCAGATTTCATCCACTTCTACGACCTATTTCTCTAAAAACCTGCAATATCTGGAGCCCAAACATCATCCAATGACATCTTGACTCACTCATATCGTAAAAAATGTCATCTCAAGATCACGTACACAACATTAGCATATTTCCCATGCCCAGAAAATCCATCGGTCGGCCAAAGCCACCTCATACTTGAACCTGTCACCAAGTCACCTTCAAGTACCACCCCAACTCGTCACGAAGCCCTCAGCCCTACGCGACATTTTCATCGCAAATCACCGCAGACTACCTCTTCGCACCTAAACATGCAGGCCTCATCGTGGGGAACGTTGACCGGCCGCAAACACTCGTCATCTCTTTGTAATAATTACAATCAAACGTCTTACAAGACACGAGGGGCTTTCAACTAATGCCATCCGAATTACTATACGAACAGGTACGAGGCATCGAAGAGTAAAAAACCTCGTAGCCGGTACAATACCCGCCGACGACGGTTAATTAAACCGGCCAACAAGTCGGTATAAACTCGTGCTCATCACGGTTAACAACAATGTCTTGGGTGGTCATCGTTGCGTTGTAGTACTTACAATAGGCGTCGTTCGCTGTAGTACAAGAAGAAAGAAGCAATCACCAAAAGAGCAGATAAACAGGGGGCCAGGGGAGCGAGGGTGCACCACGTACAGATACGAGATGAAAAGAGATACCAGACAAAAAGTTAATATACGAAATGGCATTCGAAAACAGTAATTATCTAAAAATAATCTGATAAAAATTCACCTCTTTTAGCCCCGCTTCGGTCCCGTCATCCCGTCCACTCAGCATCATCCACAAATCAGCCGTATCTTTATCGTAACGCGCGGCTCGGCGTTAAATAATCCGTTAATTTTTCTTCTCGCCTTCTCTCTCTCTGAGGAAAAAAAATCATAAACCGCGCGCGTGCAATATACCTAAAACCTATGTACGTCATTATACCGGAGCGGCGGTCCGACGCGGACATCACAACCGAATAAAAGAACCGATTAAAAGTACATTAACTTTACGCCGGAGTAAAACGGTTATTACCGGATAAAAAGTCCGAAAAAATCACCGACGATGGATACCCGTCTCGAATCTTCAATTTTACAGGCTGGCCAGCAATTTTATCGGTAATACTCGGATCGTGGTTTGAAATTGTGGCGTAAGCGTGGCTCGCGTCAAATGTCGTAAAATCGACTCTTTTTTTCTAATTAAAATCTCGAAAACAAACGAAAAAGAACAAAAGCGATGGCGCGCGAATTGTGTAGAGAAGAGATAATCACAATTGGAAAAAGAACCTAATAAAATAACTTTTTCTTATTTTAAGTGGTCGTCCTCGCGCACGTGCGCTTCTTAATTAAAAGCGCCTGATCCTAATAAACGTAATTTATGGTGTAAAAATCGGACGACTGGGTCGACGCGGCGATTGTGGATGGATCGACGATCGTATATGCCCAATTGGCCCATCGTATGCAGGCAGTAAATGCTTTAGTTACGTTTCTTTTTCTGCTGGAAGTCCAAGTCGAAGCAGCACGTGAATTTTGTAATTAACTTTGTACGCTTAGCTGAATACGAGTAGGTAAATAGCGAATGTGGGGTTTTTATCACTGATCATCAACAATCGAGTTGTTATTCGTTTTTTTTTTTTTTCAAATCCTTTTCTCATTCATGTTCAAAATTTCCAAAAAAAAAAAAACTCTTGAAATCACCACTAACAACCAACTGGAATACTCTATTTTTGACCTGCTGAATCGATTATGGAAGCAGTTTCAAGACGTTTCGGGGCCATCAGAAAATTTTGGAATTTTCCAGCGCCGGAGAAATGCCCATAAAAAATGGCTCATATGCACTTCAGCATCTGCAATCGCGGATTACCCATTTTGGCGACATATTCAATCGATTAGAGCGCAATTTTCCCAAATTCGTAATTTCTAGTTCAAATTTACATTCTTGGACGGAATATTTCCATGGAAACAATTCAAAATAAAATTCGAAAATTATCTGATGGCTCCGAAACGTATCGAAACCGCTTCCAATCGATTTGGCAGGTCGAAAGTGAGGGGTATCTATCTATCTACCAAATAAACATGCGTTATGGAACACAAAAAACAAAATTCTGAGAAAATTACAAATTCAAAGTGTCTTAACTGATTTTTTACCTCAAAATCACCGAGTAGTACTTTTTCCTCCACACAAACTCACAAAAATGATACGAATCCAGTTCTGAAAATTTTTCTACCCCTTTTCTCCCCCTCCCCATTTTTTCACATAAACATTTGAAATTTTAGATTTCATCGCAGGAAATATTATTCGGATAGATTTTGAAGAAAATCATAAAATAATTTGAAAAATAAAACAAATTAGGTACGAGCGTCCACCAAATCACGAAAATGACGAATGAAAATTAAAACTTTTTTCGTATCTCACATTTCAAATTTTCCTCACGATTCATTGTTTCATACCCCCTCCGCCAAAAAATATCTACTTGCTTCAAATTCATTAATTTTACGTAGACTTCGAAATTTTTCTTATTTGTCTGGCTGAGCATAAAATCCATGAAAAAGTTTCTCGTATTACACACGTTTGAAAAACATTGTGCAGATATATAATTTTATCAATATTGATTGAGCTTGAGCAAATTTAGGGTGAAAAATTTATGAAAAAAAAAAAATTCACACCAAAAATCCGTAATTTTTTCATTCTTTTGTTTATCGAAAAGAACGAATTGTCGAGAATTTATATCATTTCATTATTTTTACTGGAATTTTGACCAAAAATCAATTCTGTTTTATCAAGAACTTGACCTGTAAAATTCCTTGAAATTGAAAAAAAAAAAAAATAATTCAAAATATTAAGTCGGTTTACTGAGAAACATCGAATCAGAGGTTTACTGAACGGAAAAAAACTGCTCCATCAGAATATAAAACATCCGAAGTCGAGACCTAAATCAAGCTGAAGCGGAAAAATAGACGATACTCGTATTAATTCCTTTTTCACGTATTTTTTTTCTCGTTTTCAGTTTCAAAAATAGATTCCATTATTTATTTCAAAAAGTGCTTTTTTTATATTTTTAAATTTCAGAATGTACTTTTTTCATTATTTTTAAATTTCAGAATGTACTTTTTTCATGATTTTTGAATTTCCAATAACTTTTAATAAAAAAAAGTTCGCTTCGGTCTCAAAATTAATTTTTAAAACAAAAAAAAACCACTCAATTATATACCATGAAATGTCCAGAAATACAGCATCAAGTTTATACTTCCAACGCTATACCTCCCACGTCCCTCACAACTTGTTACAAAAATTTGAGATAGATCTTGAATTTAAAATAGAAAAAATTTCAAATGGAAAGGAAGAACTATGATGAGACAAAAGTTCGAATTTTCCAGTTTGAAAATTCTAAAATTTCTTCACAATTCAATTACGCCCCCCCCACCCCTCAAAAAGAACCACAAAAACACAAATAATACTTAGATACTTCAAATTTATAAATTTTACGATAAGTATCTCTTTTCGGCTAAACCCAGTGAATATTATCGATAAGTAGAATTCCAATTATTAATTATTTTTACAGCAAAGCATATGAATTGGATGAAAAATTTAACAAATCACCAATTTTAACAAAAATTTATTGCAGATCTTAAAATTTAAGCCTTTTGATTTCGACTAGGTAGCGTTAGAAAAATTCTGATGCTCTTTTAATTTGAATCAGTCAAAAATGACTGATTCAAAATTCAAATCGACAAAATCAAGTCACTATAAGAATCAGTAAAAAAAATTACGATTCAATCAGTGAACTTTCACTACTAAATCAGTAAAAATTAAATTTCACTGATTCAATCGTTAACCCTACGACACCACACTTCAAAAAAAGTTGTTTACCGAATAATTTTCTAGCGCTGGACCAAAGTTTGGTATGGCATTATAACTTCAAGGGGGTGTACATAAATGTTCAACGTTTCATCTCCCTTGTTGGACAAATTGTCTACTTTTGTTTTTGAAGGGGCAGAACTTTTTAAAAACAATACGTGTTTTTCGTTTTTATTCCCATTTTTTTTGCATTGAATGAAAAGTGGAGGGGATGAATTTGCTACCCGACAGATACTTGTGTATCTATGCCCTACTCGTTCGTGTATAACAATTTGCCGGTCCTTTTGATTTGAGGAGCAAAAAAAATTAAAATTCGAGCCAGTCCAGATTTATTACGAAAATGTCTGCCCCTTCAAATGAAAAAGTAGGCAATTTGCGAATCCGCGAAAATGATCGGTGGGGTAAGCGCGCATAGGTACAAGGAGGCGTTACCACCCGATCACTCGATCCTGCCCGCGTAACGCAAGAAAAAAACCGGTCCGTGACATTTGTCACATGTGTGGTGTCGGCGGGTTAATTAATTACTGATTCAATCAGTGAATTTTTTTTTATTGATTCAATAATGAAAATTCACTGATTTGAATCACTAAATTTTTACTGATTTCAATCAGTCAACTAATTTTCACTGATTCAACAATCAAAATTCACTATTTGAATAAGTAATTTTTCACTGATTGGCGGTAAAATGACGCTAATTAACTGGGGAATCAGTGGAATTTGACTGATTATCAGTGACTTGATTTTCTCTATTTCATCAGTCAATTTAGACATTTTTGACTGATTCAAATTAAAAAAGCAGGGATACAAGGTATCATTTGTACACCCCTTCCCCCCACACACAATTACATCAGATAGGGATAAAACATCTTTTTAAAAAAAGATTTTTGGACGATGAAATCACGAGTTTTTGAAAGCTTTGCCCTCGCTTCGTTCGGGAATAATCAAAATTACCATTGTGTAGAATTATTTGAGACGACAGAGCGGACGAAATGCTCTTTTTTGCCCTTCCTCGAAAATCCTCTGGTATTCCAAGTTTCAATACTTATTTTGTAACACCCCCCCCCCCCCAAAAAAAAAAAAATCAACCACTGCTAAAATGCATCAAAATTTACCAATCAGGAGTGGTTTTAAATGTTTTAATCATCTAGATTCTAGAAAAAGTTTTCAAAAAATTTCAATTCTGTTAACTGGATTTCGATTATTCCCGCAATTAGCATAAAATTCACGTTGTTCAATCAGTAGCTCAAAAACTGACCCAAAAAATTTTGAAATTCAAAAAAATTTCTTGCAGATTGAGAGATGCAGGTAAATTTTTTATGACATAGGGCGATTGATTTGATCAATTTTTATTACTCCACCTGAGATGTAATTTTCCCCCTTCTAAAGCCATCTAACTATGGGCTTGCACCCTGCACCACCAATACCTCCAGCATATCTAATCGAGACGACTGTTGAGCTAGTTAAAATATTGCCACGAGAAACCGATCCAGCTTATCACAACCCTGCTGCTGTTCTGCAAACTGCTACTAGTATATCTAATCAACTCGTCTGTTTTTTTTTTCACCCTGCCAGAATATTTTTTTCAACTTTTTAAACGTTTTTTAGTCTGACATGACATGACACGACATACCGTTGGGGTAGCCAGACCTCTAGACTGGGAAAGAGGAGACGAATTCGAAAATAATTTACATCCTGGGCCACGTCGCGATCCTGCCTATACATCCCAAAGTCCCCCCATCAGCCTAGCCAAGGAAATCGAGTACGCGATGCGGTAAAAAAACTGATTCGTAACGGGATGCGGCTGCGGCCACATGTGACGGTAAAATTTTTCGAATCGTTGTTTCCCTCGTACCTAATCGTTCACGCAATATGTATGTTTATATAAGCGATGACACCGAAAAACACGCCCGCCTCTGCTAAAACAAACTGTCATATCGGCCGTGAAAATAATTTTAAACGCTTTTTTACTTAAATGAAGTGAGATAATTTACAAATGCAGTTCATGGTACGGTATGGTGTGGTGTTTTTTACCTCGAATATGTTTTTCTTCCATCTCCTCCTCGCCATCGCGCCGATAATAATAATTAAGTGAACGCGCAAAAGCGAAGGTATGCGTGTGTTTATGTAGAAGCAAAACGAAGCAAAAAAACCTAAAAATACGGTAAGTTCTGTGAAACAAACTGCGCGAATGGTATTGAAAAAAAAAAAAACGCTAGCAGTTGTTTCCAGCAAATTCAGCTGTTTATTATGAATCGCATGTGTAATTATGCGAGAAGGCGGTTGAACGATGATGTCGCGAGTTTGTCAATAGGAGTCGTAATTTAATTACGATCAGCTTGTTTGTACTTTTTAATGTTTTCATTTTTTGGGAACAGACATTTGCAAACATACGAGCTGCAGATAGCATCGGTGCCATAATTTGGAGAAATACACTTTAATGAGTCTATCAAATTACACAAATGGAAATTTCCAAAATTTTCGGAATTTTTGGGATAAAAATTTTTTATTTTTCATCAATTTTTTATACCTTTTCCTTTACAAAAATTAATTCTTCAAATCGATCAATTTCAAGCAAGGCACAGAAAATTTTTGGTAATAAAAATTTCAAAAAAATTAAGGTAACTAAGTGAGAAAATTTCGGACTTTTCTTCATTTCAGCCAAAATTTGTACTTTTTTCTAATTTTTTGGTGCCAATGTACATTCGGACTCACTCAAAAAATTCCAAAAAATTAAAGTGACTATTAAATGATTTTTTTTTTCATTTCATCCAAAATTCGTACTTTTTTCTAATTTTTTGGTACCCATGGACTTTCGGACTCACTCACCAAAAATTCGTAATTTTTCTGAGTTTTTTTGGACTTTGTGTACCCATTGGATACCTTTCTTTTCACAATGGTATCCTCTTATTTCTGGAAAAGTTCGATACTACTTCTAATAACATATTCGTTTGTAAAAGCGAAAATATCCGATGCTTTGCGGTAGCTCACTAACCCATCATATCGAACCGATCGAAAATTTCAATAATGACCGAGAAAATCAACATGTCAAAAATTATTCACATGATCATAACGCCATCGCGACCACGTATCTAGCTATCGATCCGATACGATGATTAAATGCACGCAACTTGCATTTTCAATCACGTATATCGTGTACTTGGATTCTCGAACGTACCGAGAAAGGTACTGAAATTATCTCGACCATGAAGATGATGCATATGTCTGTTTGTGTTCGTGTGCTGTAGAGGATGATTAGGTATACCGAAGCTTGATTTTTTTCCATATGTGTCCGTATACGTACTTCTGGTTTTATTATAATAATAATGTAACTTTTTATAAACGTATACATTATGTATATCTACTCGATCGGTTTTTTTTTCCGATCATTTTTAAAAAATAATATTTCGTGAACATTTAAACAGGATGAAATCTTGAACTAGTTGTTTAGAATGTAAGGATGTTTCTCCTCATTGATCTACAATCATTATTTGGGCTTCTCTCCATCTATTAATCAAAACGATTTGAACGATTTTGACCTTTTTTTTTTCAAATTTTAGAATAATTTTTCCTTTTAATTATTTCAAGTTTCCCCTCTTCTTCCTCTCGTCATTTATGGTATCTATCAATCGAGCAGTCCAACTCATTTGAGATTTCATACCTACGGTCACCAGAGTGATTAGGTTACCAATGAAGACTCAAAAAATGTTCACGTTCAAGTGATATGAAAATCAAAAATTTGAAAACATTTCGATTTTTAATGAATTTGGATTGGATATGAACAGTGCGACTCATTCTTAATTACTATACAACCGATCACCTCATTCGTGCAAGATTTTCGCGAAAATTATGAAACAGAAAATTACTCACGTATTTTTATGCTTTTCATTTCAACAATGGAAATTCATAACTCACCTGAAACAAAGAAAAAAAATAAATTGTTCATTAGTTGATATAAAAAATAAGATTTCAATTTTTTTTTCAAAGGGAAACTTTGAAAAAAATTGTTACAATCGTTCAAATTTCGATGAAAATCACGAAAAAGATACTTTTAAAAAATTTAAAATTTTCAAAACAAATCAAAAACGGGAAATTTTTTAAAAATTTTGTTAAAATATGAATTATAAAAAGTAGATTCCTATTGTACAAAACATTGCTTCAGCCGTCTTTCAAAATAAAATTGATCAATTTCCTCCACTGAAACTTGAAAATTTCAATATTTTTAAATAAATACTTTGGGAGTTTCATTAAAAGCAACTTTCTCACGATATTTCAGATAATTTTCATTTCAGAATGTAACTAAATTTTATTTCTGAAAAAAAAGTTGGTAACTGAGCGAATTTTTTTGAGCAAAAAATGACCAATGGATTTTTCGAGCTATTTTCATGAGATTTTTTGGCTTAAAACTTACTCAAAAAGAACCCTTTCGTTCTATATCCTTCAATTAAAAAACCAAAGAAAAGCAAAATGTCAAAAATTTCGCTTTTCATAGTAAAATAGAAAAATTTTTCTACTAATTTCTGTTTTTTCTCATTTTTCTTGCCAGTAGACACCAAGAATAGAGTAGAAGTAAGGGAATTGAAAATTCAATTTTTCGATCTTTCTTCAAATCTCAATAAATTTATGCTCCAATATCGATACATCAAAGTCAACAATTCATCGCTTTCCAGGAAATTTTTCGTGATTCAATTTCAATACCAAATTAGACCACAAATCCACCGTTTTACATCCGCTCACGACTGTAAAACGAACCGATGTGATAACATTCATCAAGAAAGCAGCATATCATCAGAGTTTACGTTACCCGGCTATCTATTCGCAATTTACGAGAGTTCTTTCTTTTCTTATAAATTCAATCCATCGATCCAATCCATACCTAGACCGTACCATTATCCCCGCAAACTCTCGAGAACTCCGAATGCATCCACGCAAACGACGATTTTACAAAAAAAAACTATCCTCTTGAGACGAAAGAATGAAAAAAATCAGCAAAAGAAATGCCATCGTCGATACAAATTTCGTGACTCGATAGATCGGATAAAAGTCCGCGAGACATTCGTCAAAGCGATTGACACAGTGTATCTTTTCTCCAGCTATATCGTATAATACCCCAGCGCACCGTCGCGTCCGTCTCGTCATCGTGGTCTTTTTAAAACACACGAGTATCGCTATACCTTCGTATAATATGTATCTATACTCTTACGGTAGCACCGCATCGTCATCGAGTGGTCATTGCGCTCTCTGCGATTCAAAGAGATAAGCCGCCGCTGCATCGTGGTCGCTGCCTTCGATGCTGCAGCACCACCAATCGATCGTACACCTAAAAATGTCCCAAGGCGGAAATACTTAAATATAAACTAATTTCACGCTTAAATAATAATAATAATGTACGAGGTAGAGGCGAACTATACACATACGTATAATAATTTGATCGCCAATTCGTTGCCTTTATCGTGCTTTAATGATGCGACGAGAGGGAGACACATTTGGGAGATGAGTAATACGTTTGCAATGTCAGTACTGTCAGCAGATCTGGAAACTTTGGACAAATTCCAAAGGGACACTGACTGATTAATTAAGCAAAGCTCAACAAAAGAATACCAACAATGAGACCCACTTTGATATATATCAAGGTGGAACGTAAAAAAGCATATGGGATTTCTACAAAAATTGACGAGACAGTTCATTTTGAGTGGGAATTTCCAAAAAAAAAAAATGAGCCCTCCAGTTTCAAAAAAAACAAACAAGCTGGCAAACCTCAAAGTGAGGCCATTTTTGAAAAAAAAAAACCAACACATAGACTTTTACAACTTTTGGGTAGTGCCACTTGGTAAGAACCGCAGTTACCCCCTCCCCCACCCTCTCTCCTACCAAAGAAATTACAGTTCGAGTTTCTACAATTCAATGTCTGTCTGAACCATCAACTTCTAAAGGGAATACCAGTCCATAACTTTTACTGGAAAGTTAAAAAATTGCAGATCTTAAACTTAAGGAATTTTCGATAAATTGATCATCTCTCATTTAAACACCTCAAAATACATAGCCAAACATTTTTTTGGTCAACTGAAATAATTTTTAGAGGTAGGTAACATTTTCAAAAAAATAAATTCATTTCAGCATTGCCACTATTGGATTTGGGTTTATGAAATTTTCAGAAAGTTAGAGTTGATAGCTCTTTTGCTACGAGAAATGCTTAAAAAACTCAATTTATGATCAAAAAAATGTTAGCTTACTTATTATCAAGTCAATGAATGAACAACTTGAATTTTATGAATAAAACCAACTTTTTTGAAAAAATATAGACGCTACGGGGGAGGAGGGTTCAGAGAGTTTGAGCCTCATTCGTAGTTCGCCAAAAAGATTTTTCACAAAAAAAACCTTTTTTGTGCTTTTCAATATTTTAGTCAATTTCTTGCGTATTATAACACGACGAATTTTTTTTCAGATTTCGGAAAATTTTTTCATATTTCTTTAGAAGTGAGATTCCCAAAATTTTAGTTCTTCACATCAACTGAGGACCCAACTTGCCTTCCTTTTTCTCATGAAATTCAACATATGTGACCTTCCAGGAAAAATCCGACCTTCTGTCCGAAAAAAAATTGAAAAAAAAAGTGTCCCAATCAATCCAAAACCATGATTATAATTTGTTTTGGATTGATTGGGACACCTTTTTTTTTTCAATTTTTTTTCGGACAGAAGGTCGGTTTTTTGCTGGAAGGTCACATATGTACTTATTAGAACAACATGTTAAAAACGGTGGAAGGGAATTGGCAAGATTTCCGAATATTTCTCTACGAATCTCAAATCTGAATTCAAGACTCTTTAAATAAGGAAGTCTAACCTCGAATCTTAGGAGGATTCCAAAGGCTCTCAAATTGAGCGAAGATGGTTCAATTATACTTGTTTTTTTTTTTTTTCGTTTTTAACATGTTATTTTATGTTGAATCTCATATGAAAAATGAGGGCTAGCGCAAGCTTCCTAATCGAAGTAGAGGGAACTAAAATTTTGGGAATTTCATTTCTAGCGAAAAATGAAGCCCTCGAGGAGATGAGACCTTCCAAAATACAAAAATTCAATTTAAAACACATCCAAATCTATATTCTCAAATAAATTTTAAATAATACTCTCTCATTTATAAATCAGTGAAAATGATCGAAAATCACTGAAAACTGTCAAAATTGTAGCACAGTAATAAATCGATGAAGAAAATTCTATAGAAAGCAAACAGTGAAAAAAATCAGTGCAAAATCAGTGAAAAGTCAGTTTAAAATTTTTAAAATTCTTCTTAAAAAACGGTAAAATTTATAGAAAAAACAGCAAAAATTCACCAAAAATCAAAGAATTTTGCTGATTTTTCTCTGCGCTGCAATTTTGAGTATTTATCAGCGATTTTACACAGATTCAAGAGAAAACTCTCCAAATCACAATTAGCTTTTTGAATCAGTATTGAGTGAAAAAATTATTGATTTTTCAGTGGTTCTCAATTTATCAAAAAAACAGTAAAATTTTGACTGAAAAATCGAAAAAAAACACTGATTTTTAGTCAACTTAATTATACAGATTTTAATAAAAATAAAGAGAATTTCGTCTAATTTGACTGATTCAGAATCAGAAAATATATCGGTATTTCAAAAATTTCGCTACTTTTCAATCTTTTTTGGTTCAAGTAGGTACATAGGTTTCCAAAACATTTTCCAACTCAATTTTGAGATTTTTGGTTTAGTGAGGGATTAAAATTCGGTAAAAAACACTTTCTCTTTACAATCTGCAACTTTTCACTCCACCAGTAAAAGACAAAAAATTATCCAATCAAGTGGACAATGGTTTAAAGAAGCGTAGAGACTCAAATCACTTTTATTTAGCGGTTGTCCAAGGTTCCCAGCATATTGCATCACTCAAAAATATTAAATTCAGTATTTTTTCAGAAATAACCCCATTTTGGGGCCCCTACATATGAAACTCCATTCCTATTTGGGTTAGGAGCTCAGGATGATTCTCTGCTCAAAATAAACTATCAAAAACTACCTCACCAATTTTCGTAAACCAAGATACGTTTTTTCTCCTCTCCACCGTACCATCAAAATCCATACGGACGAAAACGACAAATACGATGACGACGACCAAGAGTCATCAAATTAATAACGTTATATAGGATGAACCAGAAACAAAACAAAATAGAAAAAAGCGCCGCTTAAACCGACGATGAGTCGTCATTTTACGAGTTTACACCTCATACACAGTATATTACTCTCTTTGTGAAACGCAGAGAAGCGGACAGCCGAGGGACAACTCATTACCTCCGGAGAAAGAATCTTAAACGCGAAACGAGTTCGTTATTTATTCGAAATACGATTATATATGAGATGAGCCTACGCAGTTCCATTGTTCAAATATTTCCAGCTCGAGCTCTATCTCTATCTATTTGTGTCAAATGACGAACAGGACGGAGGACATAGCTACACTACGAGTGAGATATTTGGGGTTGGTAGGGAGGAGACGAAGAGAACGTACACAGAGTCAAAATATCACATGCCTAGATCAATTTGAACGACTTAGGACAAATTTTCATCACTCGATAGCTTCTGAGATTTCCCACCAATCGGATGATTTCTCCAGATTCAAATCCCATATCTCGATCTTATTTTAGGTACCTCTCGATTTCACCTGTAAAGGTCTCGATCATCGAAAAAAATCAAAATTTTGCCTTTAATTAGGTCGACGCCGTCACATCATAAAAACAGACACGACAGCCAGCGACATAGAGCTAAGAGAGACTTCGATTCACGCAGAGATCGACACAACACGCGACTAAGTACACATATAAAATGAAAATGAAATCTTTACCCATGCTGGCATTAGCGGACCACGCGAATCTGCACACAGACGTGCCATATAATTCAGCGCGAAGGCGTTTTCCTATACGATAAATATTTTCGCCTTGTTGTTGTTATTGGGCCGATAACTACAATGCTTCATTAACGGGTACTTAAAAATCGTGATCGGATCGGGCCGGGCGCGACTGAGACTGTGACACAGAGCGGATCACTGGAGATGATTGACTTCGGTATTTATGGGATGAGTTTAGCCATCTTGTGTCGTAGATTGCAGATAATCTACGACGATTTTGGCGAAACAACGCCGCCGGAGAAATTTGTCCTACAGTCTTTCTCACGTCTGCGTAGCCTTTTGCATTGTCCTAGAACTAACAATGTTGCGCGATGAGATGAGCGAAATTTTTTACGGACGGAGGTGCATGCCTTTTACTTCCGCACGGTGACCTGGTATTAGCGTGGTATAAGATTGTCGTCTTGATATGGCTTATCTGCTGAGATACTTTGTGGTGGACCTAAAATGCGGCATCGGCAGAGCATTTGAGAACTTTTCCCTGCACGACATTTTTATCAATTCAAGTGACCTGATGGTTCGAAATTTTTTTACTAAAAATGTTTCAGGAGTGCTGAAAAATTGCCTAAAAGTTATTTGGAAAATTTAATGTGGTATTTGTGAAAAAAATTTTGAAATGAAGAAAAAATAAAAATTTTATACCTAAAATCTGTTGAAATTTTCTTTAAAAATGTTGAGTGAATTACAAAAAAGAAAAGAATGTTGAACATGTTACTGAAATGATAGTTCAAAACTTCCGTTCCAAACATCGTAAAAACAGCAAAAATTAAGGAAAAAAAATTCTTAAACTCGATTCTTTTATTATTAGAATATTTATGATAATTTACAATTATTTTTAGAATATTTTTACCATAATTTACTGAAATTCTTACAATACATTACAGTAATCATCAGCTTATTTACGGTAATTTACCGTAATAATTGAAATATTTACGGTGATTTACCGTAATTACTGAAATATTTACGGTAATTTACCGTAATTATCGAAATATTTACGATAATTTACCGTAATTACTGAAATATTTACGGTAATTTACCGTAATTACTGAAATATTTACGGTAATTTACCGTAATTACTGCAATATTTACGGTAATTTACCGTAATTACTGAAATATTCACGGTAATTTACCGCAATTATCAAAATATTTACGGTAATTTACCATAATTATCAAAATATTTACGGTAATTTACCGTAATTATCAAAATATTTACGGTAATTTACCGTAATTATCAAAATATTTACGGTAATTTACCGTAATTATCAAAATATTTACGGTAATTTACCGTAATTATCAAAATACTTACGGTAATTTACCGTAATTATCAAAATACTTACGGTAATTTACCGTAATTATCAAAATACTTACGGTAATTTACCGTAATTATCAAAATACTTACGGTAATTTACCGTAATTAACAAAATGTTTGCGGTAATTTACCGTAATTAACGAAATATTTGCTGTAATTTACCGTAAGTAACGAAATATTTGTGGTAATTTACCGTAATTAACGAAATATTTGCGGTAATTTACCGTAACTGTTGGAATATTTACCATATTTTACTGTAATTTTTACAATATTAACTATAATTTATTGCAAGAAGTAAAATGTATACAATAATTTACGACTGACATATTTACGGTAATTTACCGTAAACCTCTCTCAAAAATTTCAAACAAATTCCTTTGTACCTTTCCACTTCCATGTAGTTTTCAACCAAGGGAAAAAACGACTTTGAATATAAATTTTCAAACCCAAAATACAAATCAACCGATATCTTAGGTACTGAAAAATTTCATGAATTTCCCCTCGCACCTTGTTCGATTTCAGCTCCTCTCAGAATCATTCCCAGAACTCCTCGAAAAACATTCAAAACTCACCTTTCTCCTCAGACCTAGCAAATGACCAACATAAACCAAACCCATCAAAATCCAGTACACCACGCAAATCCTTACCCATCCGTGCCTAACCTACGACTCAAGATCACTGGCCAAGTATCCACTACACCATACAGCAACCGCATTAGAAAAAATCCAACTATACATCCAGCACCGTTAAATAATAATTTTTTAATCATCTTAGCGTACGTATTTTTACGTAATATCATTACACGACCGACGATACGGTACGGTACCGGGGTACAAAACCTAAATAAATCACGGCGACTACTTCAGCATGGGCCCATCAACGCAGCATACACAACGATTTATAGGCACTTATCGGTAAAATAAGAATAAGAACTTGAGAAGCAGAGGTGCTTATAGGAGTAGTTCTACCTGGACCGCAGACAGTCGGTCGTAAGTCGTATAATGATTTTCGCAAAAACTTTTCTATAATATGCTGAATAGGCGCAGGCGGAGGCTACTTACTATATACGACGACCGAATGACTGAGTAAAAAAAATTCTAATAACCAAGTCGCGGCCTACGCTGGCTGTGCAGCACAGGTACTTGTTCTGTCGTACATCATACGTGCAATAAGTCTACGTATATAGGTAATCGCCACAGCCAGCCGCAATATACAATGATATGTGGTACCTGTACCTCTATAAGTTTCTAATTATTTTTACCAAAGATGAGATTTCAACGATCTGGGTCCAAAAAATCCATTTAAAGTTCAAAATTTTTTTCAATCTCTGAAATTCTAAAAATTGCATCCCATTTTAGAAATTCTTTCCAGTGTAAATTTTTTTGTAACTCAAATTTTCTCAAACTTCAATTTTATCTGCACATAATTTTCCGATTTTTATATTTTTTAATAAATTTTTTCCAACTCAAAATTTTTACCGTGATAGTTTTTTTTGAGTAATTTCACACTTTTTCTTCAAATTTTGTTCACGGAAATTTTTTCCAACTCAAAACTTTTTTTTACAGCGATTATAAAATTTTCTTCAATTTTTTTTTCTCAATTCCATGGTGCTTAGCTGCGTACTGAATCTAGAAAATTAAAATTCATGCTATTTTCATGCAATTTCTGCATAATTTTCCATGCTTCAAATTTACAGAAGGGTTCCCCCTCCTCATATCACTTACCTCAAAAAAAGGAATAAATTTTCAAAAATATGTTAAATTCGTTTTCAATCAATTCTGATGTTTTTGAAATTCAAGGTACTTCTAACCCCCCCCCCCCCCGCCCCCCCCCACCCAAAAAAAAAAAAAATTATAGTGTTTCTAAAGTTTATTCGAAAATTTCATTTCGAATGGAAAAAATTATTCAACATGAAAAATTCCAAATCGAAATTAAGAAAAGTTGAGCTGAATAGCTGAAATACATATTATATCTATGTTCATTATTCTACAAAATCTTGATCTAATAGAAACTTGATTTCTATCTGAAGTGTGAAGGCACCTTTTAGAGAGAAAAATTTACTGAAAATGAGTAATAGTTTGTTAGCAAAGAGAAATTTGACGCTTTAAGCGGTTCCCTTCTCAAGGTGAACAGACTATAGATCGAAATTGAATCATTTTCAATTGAAAATTTCGAATTAAAAAATTTTGAAATTAAAAATATTTTTAAAAAATTTGATTTGAAAAAATCTCAAAAAATTTTGAATTGAAAAAATTTTAGGAAAATTTTGAATTGAAAAAATAAAAAAAATTTTAAATTGAAAAAATTTCAAGAAAATTTTGAATTAAAAACATTTTGAATTGAAAAATTAAAAAAAAATTCAACTGAAAAATTTAAAGAAAATTTCAAATTGAAAAAAGTTAATACTGAGAAATTGGAAAATTGGACTCATCAGAATCCCATTTAAGGCAAAAATAATTAGGATCTATACCTCTGCTTCGTGTATCTACATACAACACATTAAACTACTTATAAATATGTAGCAAATAATAAAACAGCTTTTAAAATGATACTCGATACGAGTACTAATATCGATACTTATACTACACAAGATATTCAGAAGGTGAAAAAAAAACCATCTCCCACATATTTAAATATCACGGTTTGGCCGGCGGATAAACGGCTACCGCATATACACCGTTTGGGTTATTTGGTTATTGGAGAATAAGAGATAGACGCACTTGCACATAGTCTTTTGTGATCGTATGGAAAACATGGTTCGGCCGGTCGTCGCTTTCTATTAGCATTTAGCTACGGGCGATATATGTCCATTGTAGGAGTTCTACGTACTCACCTCGCCGCACCGTAAATCAAAAAAAGAAGCTCTATACGCCTTTCTTCGCACGTCGCTGGAATAAATTTTTTAATGAGATCTCTATGACGGTTGCAACTTTTACAGCAACGTGGTCCGAGTATCCCCGATACCCACATGACCTCAAAAAATCGCCAAGTGCCAAGTTGAGCCGCATACCGAAGAAGCTTTCTGGATACTGTACGGTCAAGGTGTGAAAAAAAAAATGGGAAAAAAATCGCTGAGCCGCATCGCCGGCAATGCACGTTCCTTATTCCAGTGGAAGTCCAAAGGTGCGAGATTTTTTATTCGCACCGCGAGCTGCGAACAGCTACAGAGTTGATATGTGCCTGTATAGCACATACGTCGAATCTCTTCTCTATCCATTCCATAAGCGGATACCTGTTCTTCTTCTTGGCGTTATAAACGAGCAATTACCGGTATCTACCGTACGTCGGGTGCTCGTTTCCACATAGAGGTATTACATTGTATTGTAATAAGACACGGCATGGCGCTGGTGCGGCAAAGCACCGCGACGCGGTGTACTTTTCCGAAGGCGCAGGCGGCGGTGAGCTACATAAGGCGTACGCACGCACTAGTTTTTAATTCGTCAAGATTAATGAGTCGCGGCTTCCGAATGAATTTCGTCTACTTAATTTAACCGCGCGCAACCGACCGATGTCTGATGCGGAGATGTTTGCCAAGAATGTCGTACCGTATCCCATATTTTGGCCGTATCCGCGCCGCACGCCCGGTCTAGGACACCCTGCGCTGCGTCCGCCAAACCCCAGTCTGCGAGTGGCGCGGAATCGTAAACCCTCCCCCCCCTTCGATGGTGTCATCGAAGCACATTTGCGGAAGCGTGAGATCGTCCGTGTTGCGGCGTGTGTTACGCGTGTATTTTTCATGTTTCGACGTTCTTGGACCATTCATTATTTTCGTTGGTTGGGTCTGCTTCAATTTTTTCATTCTTTTTGGGAGAATTTCTTCGATGAAATGTAGACAGCTTTTTTGTGGGTTATGTTGCTGTGATGCTGTAATGATGTTGCAGCAATGTTGCCACGATGTTGAGATAGTGTTGCAATAATGAAGCTGACATAATGCATTCGAATTTCAAATATCAGCAAAATTAAACAAGTTGCAGAAATATTGCTGCGATGTTGCAGGAATATTGATGTTGCATAATATTGTTGTCACGATGAAGCTGAAATTTTAACAAGATTTCGTAGAAATGTTGTCACAAAGTTGCAACTGTGTTGAAAGTATATTTTTGTGATGTTGCAGAGATGTTGCCAGGATGTTGCAACAACGTTGTTGCAGAAATGTTGTCATGACGTTGCAACAACGTTGTTGCAGAAATGTTGTTGAGACATTGCAACAATGTTGCAGAAATGTTGTTCCGATGTTGCAGGAATATTTTCATGATGTTGCATAATTGTTGTCACAATGACGCTGAAATTTCAAAAAGATGTCGTAGAAATGTGTTGCAGAAATGTTGTCAGGATGTTGCAACAACGTTGTTGCATAAATGTTGTCGGGATGTTGCAACAAACAACTTTGCAGAAATGTTGTCAGGAGGTTGCAACAACTTTGCAGAAATGATGTCAGAATATTGCAACAATGTTGCAGAAATGTTGTCGGGATGTTATAACAACTTTGCAGAAATGATGTCGGGAATGTCGGGATGTTAATATAACAACTTTGCAGAAATGTTGTCAGGATGTTGCGACAACGTTGTTGCAGAAATGTTGTTATAACGTTGCAATAACGTTGCAAAAATGCTGTCACGGCGTTGCAACAACATTGCAGAAATGTTGTCATGACGTTGCAAGAATATTGTAATTTTGAGGGAAAATGTTTCAACAATACTGCAACCATGTTGAATAATGGTGTTGCAGCAACATTGTGGCAATTTTAAAATATGCAGAAATGTTACTTCGGCGACAATGTTGCCGAGATGTTGAACCTAAAAAATAATGTAAATTTCAAAATGATGCAATTATGTGCCAATATTGTCAGTTGCATGAGCCGATGTTGTAACAATGTTGCAGAAATGTTTTCATATTGTTGCAATAATTCCACACTGATATAAAACACTTATGACCATAAAAATTTCAGCAATTTATTGCTGACATTCAGTCTCAATGTTATCACCACGTTGTTGCATAGATAGTTACAGCGCTGTTGCAAAAATGTTGTAAGTAGTAATAAATGCAATAATAATGAATAAAATTGCAATGTTCAATGTGACAATAAGATTATCGAGATCAGATCTCAAAATGGAGACAACATTGCTCATTGCAACAACGCCAGGCAAACCTAAAAATGATATTAAGTACACCACGAAGCTAAAATTTTAGATCAATCCATATCAATAATATTACACCAAAGTTTCATTAATTTAATAACAGGGTGCCTGAAAAATCAGCTTTTCGAATTTTCATGATTTTCTTTTCCCTCGCCATTTTTGTTGTTATTTTTAAGAAAACCATAGATGAATCTCCATATTGTTTGATTAAAGGAGAAAATTACCAAAAAGTCGTTTGGTTTAGTCATAACTCTTTTCAAATTTCATAACCTTCATTACTTTTTTCGAATATCGTAACTACGCAGCACTTTTGTTGACTTTTTTTTTTCAAAATTTATGAATTTCTTTACTAGTATGATTTCTTTTTCAAATTCCACCACCAATCCATCGTTTATATATTCATGACTTTTTCAAATTTTATTTTCATAACTTTTTCGTCGCTTTATCGAATTTTTCAGATTTTAGGACTTTTCATCACTTTTATGACTTTTTTTTTCAAATTTTATGATTTTTTTCATTTATTCTACGTATAACATCTTTCTCAAAATCCATGACCTCTCCAATACTTTTAGGACTTTTCATTACTTTCATAGCTGTTTTCAAATTTCGTAGCTTTTCCGCGACTTTTTTGAATTTTTTTATGACTTATCATCAGAAAACTTGAATAATTTATTAGCTTAAGGCTTTATATTATTTTTATGACTTTTATCGGGTTTTATGAATTTTCATCACTTTTATTACTTACTTCAAATTCAAATTCTAAGAGTTTTTTTCACTACTTCTACGACTTTTCTTCAAATTCTATGACTTCTCCATTATTTCTAGGACTTTTCATTACTTTCATGACTTTTTTCAGATTTTTTATGACTTTTTCTGAAAATTTCACGAGTTTTTCATTGCTTTAATGATTTTTTTTTTCAAATTCTACGACCATTGCATTACTTTTTTTCATCTCCATTTCAGGATTTTTTATAAATTTCATTACTATTTTCAAAACTCATTATACCTTTATAATGACTTTTCTCAAATGTTCTACGATTCTTCATGACCTTTTCAAATTGCAGGACTTTCCGTGACTTTTATCATATTTCACGTTTTTCCACCACTTTCATGACTTTCTTATTACTTTTTTTCGAATTTCGTGGCTTCTTACGACTCAACTTTTTCCAAATTTTATGACCTTTTCATAAATTTCACGACTTTTTTCAAATTATTTCAAAACTTTTCTTTAAAATGTCATATGTGCCCAACAGTCCATAACGAAATTTTCGAATGAGAATGCAAGATTTCTCCAGGATTTTCAAGAACCTTCGACGAACTGCTTTTACTTTCTTCTCCCATTTCAACCTTTACAAAGATTGAAAATCTCTGCCATTTTTCAGATCTCATTCAAATGGTCTCATAGATCCTACGAAAAGTTAGTCTTTATTGAATCGCTCAAAAGAAGTAAAATTTTTGGGATTCCATTTCCACTTCCAATTTTATAAAAATATTCACCCCTCAAAAAATATTCAAAATTTGCCATTAGAAAAAGGCATAAATTGATGTTAAAATCTAAAATTTATTCGCCAATTTGAAAAAAAGTCCATGAAAATATGAAAAAGCACTGGTCAAAGAACTCGCAGAGAGGAAACGCATAACAGATTCGAGAAACCACATAAGACGTCGCGTCTTCGGTTCACCTGATCACATGCAATGACCCCGCTTTGGGGGCGATGTGATCTGGCTCATTGAACGACCCACTGATTTCGAGCGCAGCGCAAGCAAAACGTTATTATGTAACACGTTTATGTAAATTAGAAGCGCAATTGGAAGATTCATCTGCTGTGCGCGTCGAACGTCGAGCCCACATGATTTTTTTTTCATTTTGTATACAACTCGACGCAGCAAGGACTTTGTGTGTAAAAAAGCACATAATAGAGAAAGAGACACATAGATATAGAAAAGACATGTGACGCAATCGTGCTGACTTTATACCCGAAGAAGTACCAGCGAGTAAAAATGATGGCAATAATAACGGTATACGCCAAGTACACTACACATACTATACATATTATGAATATATCATATACATATCTATAGTACTGGTGTACATTACACACTCGTCGCATAATCGGTATAATGAATAGGTCCATAAATGTATTACGGTTCAGCTATCTTTGGTCGTGTGCGTATATGTAACCAATTGAAATCCCTCTCCTCGGTACCGTTTTTTTTTTTTTTTGAACATAATAAATAATAATATTGAGAGAGTACCCAAGTACCTACCTATGTCAGTACATTTTAATGTTCCTAGTCCCGCATTTTTATTTTTCCTATCGCGCGGTTATCAAGAGCACCAGACGCGAAGTATTCGCCGACCAATGAGACATCCCAGAATGCTATCTCGACGTACGAATAATTACATAGTGTCGCTACAGTTGTCGTATAATACCTACTGATATGGTACAGATAAAAAAAAAAAAGGCGAACTGACACAAGACAGGTGTATTGTGCGTATTAATTGCGTAAACGTGCGCGCTTTTACTCGAGCTTGTTTACAAATTAGTCGAAAATTAGGTCGTAATTGCGAACGGCGGCGAAAGGATTTGATGAAGAATCTTTATCTTGTTGCTGTCTTGTATTCAGTATCTTGAGGACGGAAGAATGGATGCGACTTTTATCTGATAGTCTGATCTTAGCATAGAAAATCGTAGTAAATTATGTAGAAAAATCGGGTATTTGGACGATAATCTGACGCATATTATCTCATACCTTTACTTGAACACTGCTGTGATATAATTGCAACATTTCGTGAATATTTTTAAAAAATTGGTTCCAAATTGACAGAAAATGATCTTTGGTGTAAAGCATGAATTGGAGGATTTTTAAATTCACAAATTTTGGCTGAGTTGGAATTTAGCCAACCAAAAAAAAACTTTTTCTACTCGAAATGCAACATTTTTATAAATTTTGTTAGTGGATTTTAGCGACTCAAAGCCAATTTTTCCAAATTCGCAAAGTTGATTCATTTTGAATGAGAATCCTCCACAGAAGTACAAACGAAAAAAAATATAAGCAAAATGGAACACAAATGAAGCAAAAACGATCCGCCTTATTTTCACCCTTCTAACTCAGTCATCAGCAACATAACAAATGTTGGTATTGGTTTTGTTTTGATTTTGAGTTTTTTAAACAATTTGGTTTTGGTTTTGTTTTGTTGCTGATGACTGAGTACATGACATTGGTATTAAAATTTTCAAAAATCTTCAATCGGCTTCATATGAGCAACCCGAAGGCAAAATAACTCACCATTATATCAAGATGTGACTTTGTGGCCATCAAGTTATTTCGATATGAGCCAACAAGACAAGGAATTCCAAAGTGGAGGAAAGTAACTTACAAAGAAAATATGAAAATTTTGAAATGAGCGTAGACGGAAATAGAAAGGGCATGGGGGCTCAACCCCCCCCCCATGTTGAATTAGCCTCCAAATCATTTTCCTGAGTATGTTTCACTAAAAAAAATTTCGTAAAAATATGTGATTTTCAAGGGATGAACAAAATACTTGATATCAATACGCAATGAATTTCCTTCTTCTTCTTCTTTTTTTTTTTTTTCAATCGACTAAAATTATCTTTTTTATACCTAACAAAAATAATTACTTGGTAAACATGCTTTTTATGAAAATTTTCCAAATGATCAGAAAATTTAATTGAAAACTAGCACGAAAAAGTACGCAGTAAGAAAAAAAACACAAATTTTTATCGTATGTACTCAAAAAATAGATAAATTTCAGCCTTTTGATGCTCGCTCGAGTTTGACTGATTTACATAGGAAATTATTTTTCAAAATGATGGTATGAACTCTCTTCCTTTCTCATTCAGATACTTGAATATTTTGTAAAGAGAAAAAATTGCACTCCTCATTTATCAGAGGACTTGTGGAATTTCAAAAAATTTTCAAGTTTTTGGAAGGAGAGGTGGTCATTAATCTCATTATTCAAGAATAGATTTTTTTGAACGAATTTCAATAGGCGAATGTCTTCTATTTTAATAATCGCAGTGGGCAAATTTTTCACTTTCATGCCTCCAGACTTTTTCTCAGGTTTTGTCTCCAAAAAGTATTCAACAAAAATGATGTAACTAATAACAAAAGATTTTTTGGGAGGAGGGGGGTTAAGTCAAAAATAATTATTCTTGTTTCGTCTTTCATTCCTTTTTAACTGGGGTTCAAGCCCCCCCCCCCCTCAAAAAAAGTTATGTTCCATCTCCGTCGAAGGAAATGAGTTTAAAATGAATTTTTGGGAAACGCAAAAATTTGAAATTTGGATTAGAGTTTTTACCCTCAATTTTTTGACTCAAAACCAGTGATGGAAAACTAAATGGAATTGAAACTGGAACTGAAATAATGAGAACTGAAATCTGAAAACTGGAACTGGAACTAAAATGAATTCCAGTTTTATACCAGTTCCAGAATTTTTTTTTAAATTGCAATTTTTCTTTTTTTAGATAAAATTTTTACTCAATTAAAATCATCTTCTCTTACATTACATCATACACATCAACATTTTTTTCGAAAAATTCAAAGTTTGAATTTTAAATTAAATTTACTCGTAGATATGTTAGGATGCCCGAGAAATACACTTGAATATCTTGAGATCGATAAACAATAAAAAGGAAATCAATACGCGAAAAATATAAGTACTAGCAATACAAAATGAAAACACAGTGAAATAGCGTGGGAGACGTGATGTATTCAATTAATATGTTCAACAAGTTGTGAGCTAATAATAAGAATGATGCAACAACAACTAAGACGTCTAATGGAAAGGATCGGCGCGGTCGGTGGTGCGCCTACGTATCAGGGTTGCCACCCTGTTGAACAGAAACGTATAGTAACTTATATTTACAGTTTAACACTCCCTCCTTTATTTTATTTTTATGTACAAAAAAAAGAACCAAAAAAAAATTGAGGGGTGTAAAAAAAAGTAAAGAAATTTTACACTTCGTAGAATAAAGTAACGAAATAATAATAATGTGAGTAATCGTATATAGAAAAAAAAGTAAAGAAAATTCACGAACAAATAAATTCAAACGAGAATGAAAAAAAGAGTAAATGGGTACAAAAGAAAAAAAACTTTGGAATAAAAAGAACTCTGGCGAGGGTAAAAAATAGAGGTAATCGTTTTAATCGTTTTTGGGTGATTTAAGAAGGGCTTCCTCTACTGTGTCGTCCATCGGTTCCCCAGCATCAACGAGATCTTCGTCCATTTGATCATTCGAATTGTTTATTGTATTTCTGGCTAACCCGATTTGGCGCAATTTTTCTTGGTCGGCTGGGTTATTTGGATCGAGTGACTGATTTGTAACCATGTTTATGTTCTCAGGTTCAAAGATCCCTTCGTCTGGTATCGTACGCAATCGGCCTCGTTCCTCGGCAAGTCGTCGAATTTTGCGTCGTTTACGTGCGTCTCGCGCTTTCTTACGATGGATTTGTTCTTTAGTACCGGATTCGATGACTGCATTGTCGTATAAATCGCGGACTTCCGGCATCAGGTCGATTTTGAGACGTTCGGCGGCGTATAATATTTCATGTAGGATCGGTATAGCCGTTTCGAGATTTCGATGTACTGTAAACAAATGTGATAGTCGTATTAATAATAGTAATCGTGTAAGCAGATATTTGTACATAAAATAAAATAAACTACTGTAAATATTCGTATGTTCGTATTCGTTATTGGTCAATTTGTATATTTGTAACTAATCGTGAGCGTAAGTATTCGAAGGGTTGTTTTGTTAAGGGTTTTGTGAGAATATCTGCATCTTGTTCAGCTGAGCTGACCCAAGTAACAGTTGCACGTTCGTTGAGTACAGAGTCTAATACGTAATGCATTTTAATGTCTGGTATATGACGTAGTGATGCTGATCCTGGTTTTTGAGTGCATTGAATTGAGGCTGAGTTGTCTCCAAATAAATGGATTGGTAAGTATTGTAATCCTGTGGCTCGATGTAGAGTTGCGTTGGTGGCAATGGCCTCTTGAAGGGCTGCGTTTAGTGCTACGTATTCGGCTTCTCCGGTTGAGGTTGAGACATTTCCTTGTCGTTTTGAGGACCAGGCTACGATGTCTCCATGTAATCGTACAATTATGCCTGTAGTTGACTTTTTCGTGTCGGTATCATCTCCATAGCTCGCGTCTGCAAATGCAGTAAGTCCATCTTGAGTGCTTGTGTATTTCAGTCCGTAGGTTTTCGTTCCGACTAAGTATCTGAATACTCGTTTTACATTTTCCCAGTCTAATCGTGAGGGCTCGCTTGTTTGCGACTAAGCATGTTAACTGCAAACGTAATATCTGGTCTTGATCCGTTGGCTAAGTACATAAGGCTGCCGATGGCTTCTCGATATGGGAACGGAGCAGAGTCGTATTGCTTCTTTTTGTTTAGTTTCTTCAGGGCCCGTCGTTCTTGTCGATTTCGAGGTTCAATGCCCTGGAGTAGTAAGGCCGTTAATATTCGTTCTTTATCGTTTCGGTTTTGGTAAATCATCGGTATCGGGTAAGATTTGGCAGTAAGCATATTAAATCGTTGTAAAATTTCGATTGTGTAGTTATGTTGATGAATGTAGTATATTCGTTGTGCTCGTTTTCGAACGATTTCTAATCCTACAATTTCTTTGGTTCTCCTAAGTTCACAATTTCCAGGTGTTTAAGTAGTTGGTCTATTAATTCGTTCATTCGATATTCGTTGTTTCCGGCAAATAAGATATCATCGACGTATAATATTAGAAAAGCTTCAAAATCTCCATCTCGTAACCAGTAGATGCAAGGGTCATTTATGTCTTGAGCGAATCCGAGTTTCTTCATAATTTTGTTGAAGTGTTCATTCCATCTTTTAGGGCTTTGTTTTAGACCGTATATGGCTTTCTTGAGGAGTAAAATTTTGGTTCTTCTGGTTTCTTCATCGATTTTCATTGATTTTGGAATTTCCATGTACGTAGTCGTATCTAATTCTCCGTGTAGAAATGCAGTTTTGACGTCCAGATGTACGGCTTCCAAATCGAATTTGTTGATTATGCTGAGAGCTATTCGAATCATTGCAAGTCGAGATACGGGTGAATAAATTTCTGAGAGTGAATAGAATCGTTTGTCTTTGTATCCTCTGGCTACTAGTCGTGCTTTGTAAATTAGTCGTCCATTTGTATCAATTTTGGTTTTGAGTAGCATAACGGAATCGACAATCGTAGGTTTTTCATCTTTATTCGGTCTGTTTACAAATATGTAGGTGTTATGTCTGTCATGTGATTTGAATTCGTCTGCAATAGCTTTTTCCCAGTGTTCACGTTCTGGTCCAGTAAGTGCATCTTCAACGGTTATCGGGTCTCCAGACAGTCCAGCCATTAAAGCAAAAATTTCAAGGTCGTCGGTTTCTGCCGTCATAGCGATGTATGTTCGTAATCGTTCGAGTTCTTGTTCGAAGTGTTGTTTAATCGTAGTAGCATTCTCGTCAATTGTTGGTATGGTTTGAGTGATTAGGGCCTCTTCAACTTCCATTGGTTCGTCTTGGATTTGGGCTTGAGGTACTCCCTCCGATTTTTTCTCCCGGTTGAGGGTTTTTCGCTTTTTCGGTCTACCGCGTCCTCGTTTCTTTTTGGTAATCGTTACATCTTGAAGTGTTAGTCGTTCTTCCACTCCCTCCGTTTCCATTGGTTCAGGTTCGGGGGTTTCAGTATTCGTTGGACTATTCGACATTGGTGTTCCATCTTCGTTTCTGCGATAGATTTTGCTGAAGTCGTCTAACCAATCTTTTTCGTTCATTTCGGGTTCAAGGTCGTCTGCAGGTAGTCCGGTTAAGTGTTTATACGTTCGTGCTTCCCAAGGTCGGAAATGCGTGTTTTGCTCGAATGATTTTTCTTGATTTCGGTAAAAGAACTTTGTATCCGGTTGGTGTGTATCCGACTAAAATTCCATAGATTCCTTTTGGTTCGAATTTTGACTCACGGTTCATCCGTTTGAGAAAAACTAGGCATCCAAATCGTCTGAGTTGTTGATGATTGAGTTCAAATCCAGGGAATACACGTTCTAATGGACAGTCCCAGTTGATTCCAGCGTGAGGTTGTCGATTGTATACGTGGATTGCTGCTGCAAGGGCTGTATCCCAGTATGAAAGTGGTAGGCCAGAATCTGCTAACATTACTCTTACTTTGGCTGCAATAGTCTGATTAAATCTTTCTGCCAAGCCGTTATGTTGGCTTGTTTTGGGTTCCGAGGGGAGGTGTTGAATTTTGTTCTCCGTTAGGTAGTCTTGAAACTCATTACTCGTATATTCTCCTCCATTGTCTGAGCGAAATTTTCGAACTAGAGTTTTCTCGTTGGCATCGGTTATGTTGTGTATGTGGTCCATGTACATTTTAAAACAATCTAGGGCTTCTTCCTTTTTATGCATAACGTAGGCTACGGCAAAGCGGCTGTAATCGTCAATGAAAGTTATTATCCACTTATAACGATGTCCTTGTGAGCGGGGTGTGATTGGTCCAATTATGTCAGAGTGAATCGTGTGAAATGGTCGAGTGGCTCGTTTTCTTCTTTTCTTGAATTTCATTTTCTTCATATTCGCTATTTTGCAATCTTTACATCCTTCAATTATTTCATGTTTTAGTGAAATTCCATCTAATAGGTTCGATTTTTGTTTGATTTTCAGCATTTTTTGATATGGCATGTGTCCTAGTCGTTGGTGCCATTTCATACAATCCATGTTTAGTTTGAGGTGTTCTTCTTCGGGTAATTCGATAGGTTCAGTCCGTATCATATCACTGGATTTTAGTTTTGAATCGTAGGTAATTTCGTATTGGGTAGGGATGTCGTCGATGAGTAATCGTTTGTCCAATTCGTCATCATATTGTTCAAGGTCAAAAGCTTTTCCTGCTTCATATTCGGTGTCTGGTCTATTTGGTTGGTTTTCTTCTACATTTGGAATGGGTTTTCTGCGTCTTCGTTTCTTCTTGAAGGGATTTTGTACTCGTGGTTGTTCTGGGATATTCGATGTTTGAGGTTGGTTTTCATCAAGTTCATCATTCGTGTATATTCGGTTTCGGGTTCGTGTTAATAGAGAGGTGTCATCGGATGAGTTACAGTGTATCAAAAAATACCAGAAGGGAGTTTTGTATAGTCCTTTTAGAATAAGTTTCTTCCCGTCCATAATTTTGGCTGTTTTGTTGTCTAAGATAATCGTGTAACCTTGCTCAGCGAATTTTCTAATCGATAATAGATTGTCAATCATGTCAGGTACATATATAGCTTCAGGTATTCGAAGGGGGTTGTTACAGTATACGGAATAACCGTTAATCGTGCCTTTAGATTTAGAATACATTTTAGCGTCAGATTTGGCTCCGTCAATAGTCGAAATACAGTCAGTTAAGTTTAGTAAATTAGAGTTAGAGTTAACGAAGTGAGAGGTAGCACCGGTATCAGCAATAAATTTTATATTCTTACCATGTAATCGTGAATTGTAGACTCGATCATTTTCGAATTTAGTCTTGAGTTCATGTAATAATTCATCGGGCTCCATGCCTTCATCGTCTTCAATATCCGCAGTCCTTTTAGCAATATAGGTTTTTACTGTCTCGTATGCCTGCCGGATGGTGTTATCAACCGTTTGAGGGTCTTTGTATAGCAACGGCCGGTACGTAAAATGCGGCTCCGGATTTTCTTTGATTTCGGCATCCCAATCTTCTTTTGGCGCGTTGATGTTCCCTGGAGGGGCTGGACCCTGTTGTTTCTGGTTATTCTTCTTAATTTTTGGCGTGTCTTGGAGAGTAATTTCATTAAGCGGAGTCGGACGCCAATCTCGGTCGAGCGGTGAGTATGGTCCTGAATTAGTCGTATTATTCGAAATAGTCGTATTATTCGTTGATGTAGTCGTAGGAATATTCGAATTAGTCGTTTTGAGAGCCTTTAGTAACGGTGAATTTGATTGTTGATCCGTAGTCGAAGTTCGGAATTTAAACTTTGGAGTAACTTGTTCTTTATTTGGGCTCTTTTGCGGGTATTTCTGTCCACCTTTTCGCGGGTCGAGTGTATTCGTGTTTTTAATCGGCGTACTAGGGATTCTTGAAGTGCTCGCTGATCGGTATCTTAAACTCGTTCTTGTTTTATATTCGTATTCTCTAGTCGTATTCGTTTTAGTCGTTTTAATTGGTGTAGGTGGAGAGATTTCTTCGACTTCATCGTCGTCAGTTATGTCCACGGTGTTGACCTGTGGTCCAGCAACCCAGATTGTTCCAAATTGATTTTCGTCGACTTCGCCGGTTGGACGAGGAACGATGGTGTTCGTTGAATAATCCCATTTCAACTGGATTGAGCGAAGTGCACGCATGGCCGAGTGATATGGTAGTTGTTGATCAGGTGAGAGAGGAACGGGTAATGCTTCATTGATGTCGAAGAGTTTGGTTTTGGGTAAAGATTTCTTATCGAGGGTCCGATCTTCGGCTGCATCGTTGTTCATATCGACATCGTTATCGTTGTTTTCAAACGTTACCGATTTAATCGCTGGTTTGTAATTTACCGGGAATATTTTACACACGTTTTTATACTCGTTCGCAGCTTGATCTCTCTTCATTGAAACGGTGTTGAGATTAAATTTGGCCGTTTGGAAGTCCAGAGAGAGCTTTTCGTATTCTTCTTGTACTGAGTCATACGCGAGTTGTGCTTGAGTTTTAAGTTTTGACTTTTTGATCTTCTCTCTTTCGATATTCTCAATTTGAAGTCTGATCTTTTCTTGCTCTGCTAATAATCGTTGTTTTTCGTTTTCTAAATCGGCTTCCTCTTGTTTTTCCGCACGTTTCGCTTCAATACGAGCTCTAAGGTTGTTCTTTGCAATGTTACTCGTGGCTTCGGGCTGTTGACGGGTGACAAGCAATGGCGAGTTTGATACGATGTCTTCGCTCGGTGCGTTTTCGGTAGTTGGTGCCGTTGATTGTTCTAAATCGAGAGCTTGATTTCTAATGTTTTCTATTCGTTGGTCTGCTGCCGATCGAAGATTATTCGCAGCTATTTCTTCGGCTTCATCTAGGTAAAAATAAAAAATAAAAAAATTGAAAAATGAAAGACTGATAGTAAGATACTCGATGTGAAAGAAAATGGAGGATGGTACTCGTTGAGAAAGAAAAAGAAAAAAAAAATGTACTCGTTCTTAAAAAATAAAAAATGTACTCGTGTGAAAATTAAATTCTTTTGGGGGTTTAAATAATAATCGATTATTTATCATTGGATTGATTTTGATTCGAAGAATTTTGATTTTGTTGACCGGAATTATTATTGTTGTTGTTGTTATTACTCGAATTATTCGTATTATTATTATTATATCCACCACGTCCTCCGCGTCTGTTGCCTCTTCGATTGTTATTATTATATGGTCTATCATTGTAGTTGTTTTGATTCGATTGATAACGAGGGCGTCGGTCATAATTATTCGAGCGATTTTGATAGTCGTTTGAGCGATAATTATCATTATTTCGATTGTCCCTATAATTTCGTGGTCTAGAATTATTCGAATTATATGCCTTATCGTTGTTTCGGTAATTATATCGTGGTCGATCATCGCGGCGATAATTAGATCTGGAATCGTTGTATTGGCGTCGATTGAATTTTGGTTTGTAGGACGAGTATCTGGAGTTTCGATCGTACTTACATTTCTTGTTCACCGGATATTGTTGATTCTTTGGCACAGGGCAATCGGTTCGAAAATGTCCGTTTCTTCGGCATGCATAACAGTAGGGTTGATTCGGACAGTTCGGTTTAAGGTGGCCTTTTTGAGCACATCTGTGGCAGTATAATTCCTTCTGTGCTTGAGGTGTGATGTAGGGGCGAGCGGATCTGGAACGGAAATTTTGCGATCTGTGTCTCGAATAACTTGCTCGTTGAGGCGCCTGCTGTTTTTCTCGGCTTCTGGCTTCCTGTTTTAACAAATAATTTTTAATGTCTCTAATAGTCGTTTTTGGATAGCTACCGTGTAATTCTACTTTAGTATTGATATCAGGATATAGTCGTTCCGTGCCGAACACGATTTGATCGAATACGTCAGCTTTTGGAATATTTTTCCCTACTACAGAGTGATAGGTTGCTCTAATACGTTTCATACGGGTGAAGAATTCTGCAATCGTTTCGTTGGAGTATAGTCGCATTTTTGAGAATTGTTGTTTGATTGATCTTGATGTTAGGTTCGTTTCGGATTTTCTTGTTTCTTGAAGAATACGCATGGCCTTTTTGAATGTTTTGCAACGAACTATTTCATCTACGTAACTTTTGTCTAATCGCATCATTAGCATACTCAGCATATGGTTGTTGTCCAGTTTTGTTTGTTTTTCCTTTTCTGGGTCGAATCCCATGCCTTGCAATTCTCTGCTAAATCTTGCATACCAGTTGTCGAATTGTTCGTTTTTCGTTAGTTTGTATTTTGCATTGGTCGTCATTGTTCTAAAATGTTGCATTCTTAAAAATTCTTCATTATTCGTTGATGGTGTTGTATTCGTTTTAGTATTACTCGTCTTATTATTCGTTTTTCGTGATTTTTCTTTGTTGGTACTCGAATTTTTCTTCTTTTTGGATTTTTTAGACGTTTGTCTTCTCGATCGTTTCTTTGATTTTTTATTCGAAGTATCCGAATCATCGTTGTCATCATCTGAGCTTGAGGAGCTGGGGGAGGAGGGATCGTCATCTTCTTCATCGTCTTCTTCTTCGTCAGACGTAGAGTCAGAGTTAGATTCACTGGATACATATTCGTTTTGATCGTCCTCAAAATCACTTTCTTCAGAGTCACTAAATTCGCGTTCACTTGGTTGAAAATCTTCATCTTCATCATCATCAGCACCAGCATAATAATCGGAGTCATCATCGTCGTCTGTTCTCTCAATCGACTGATTTCTTCTAGTTCTTCTGTCGTTAATTTGTTGTTCTAATCGATATAAATTGTCTAAATCATTCGATGTTTGGCGAATAGTATCCTGAAGTATTTCATCAATTTCGTTTTCGGGTATTTCAGCTTTAATCTGAATCGGTCGATGATCTCTATATGCTACGTACATCGAATGTAAAATTGGGGCTGGTTCTATTCGTTCAATTCGTTCTTCTGGTTCATAGTCGGGATCATTTGAGCTTGGGTTGATGTTTTCATTTGAATGGCAGCTTTCAACATCACTCGCTGCGGAATTATTCGTATTCTCATGACAGCTTCGAACGTCTTCCGAAGATGAGCTTTCAGAATCAGAACTGGAGCTTGAATCACTCGGGTCACTAGATGGTGGGGTTCTATTCGTTGTTTGATTCATTCTTGGTTCTTGTTTGGTAATGATCGTTAAATCTTGTGAAATATTCGATTGATTTGGTTGAGGCTGCAGATTACTTGAATTTTGAGTCACTTTAGCTATCTGATCTGATTGATTATTCGATTTCTTGGAATTATTCGATGATTTCGGGGTAAGTTTGGTAGTCGCGGTTGATTTAGTCGAAGTATTAGTCGTAGTTGGAATGGAATTAGTCGTAGTAGTATTTTGAGTACTCGTTTGTATAATTTCAATTACATGAGGGTTATTCGGGTTCCTTGGTCTGTAGGTAATATTCGATCTCGGTGGCGTGATGATATTCGTATTCCTTGAATTTGTTCCCGATGTGGTAGCTTGAGGTTGGACAGGTTCGTCTTCTGAGTCGTCAGAATCATCAGAAATAATGGCCCGTATTGTTTTCTTTGATTTCTTCGCTTTCTTGAATGAAGTAATTGCTTTCTTCCGTTGCAGTGTTTCTTTTTCCGCCATTTCTTTTGATATTTCTTGTTTCTTCGTATTCGTTTTTATATTCGTTGTAGTCGTTTGTTGATTTGTAGAAATATTAGTCGTTTGTTTTGCATTATTACTCGTATTCGGACCATCATTCGATTTGATTACTCGATTATTAGAAATTTTATCTGGTTTTTCAAGAATATTCGAATTTGTTGACGTATTCGATCGTTTACTTACACTGTTTTGACTACTACTCGAATTCGACTTAACTATTCTACTTCGATCTCCAGCCGAACCCGCAGGTGGGTTGGCCGACGTGGCTGAACGTAAAGTTCGTTCATTTTGAGAAGCAGGCTCCTAGTTATTCGATTAAATAAATAAACACACGATTTTAAGTATATTAGAAAAGGAGACGATTAGTTGTATTCGATTATTCTTACTCTGATATGGGTTGGTTCACCGTAGCGATTATGCCGTTGAGGTGATGGCGACTGATATCTCCGATAAGGTGGCGGCGAACGATTATAACGACTAATAGGAAATTCACGGCTGTCTCGGCGTTCTCGCCGTTCATACCGATCACGATCATAATTCCTTTCATCGTAGCGGTCATCATGGCGATCAGGATATCGACGATCTTCTCTTCTATAGCGATCATCATCCTCGAACCTTCGATCGTAGTTATCTCGACGAGACTCACGTCTATTTCCCGACTAGAACAGAAAGAATATTCAATTTAGAGGAGCTGCTCTGGACTAAGGCAAGCACAAACTTATATGGAGATCTTTATCGTTTGTGGCGATATGTACTCTGCCGCTATACACAAGCATTTTCATATCTGCTAATGTAACCGAATCTCACGATCGCAAGGATAACACAAGACTGTCGGAGTATCGATTACATTACTTGCGAATTTTAACAGATTTTCGGTAGTCAGCTACTCGCGTACATCGCAGCTGTTTCTACTATAGCAGAGATGGACTATGATATTGAATTTTGAATTTGGTTAATCGAATTGCATCAGCTAACGATCGTTCAGCTAAACTAATGTAGCTCGTTGCTGGTATTAAATTTAG
Source organism: Pseudococcus jackbeardsleyi (assembly GCA_038380155.1). NCBI lineage: Eukaryota > Metazoa > Arthropoda > Insecta > Hemiptera > Pseudococcidae > Pseudococcus > Pseudococcus jackbeardsleyi. The sequence goes on from CM076241.1 coordinate 18,274,621, forward strand.
GCCTATAGTGGGAGACCGAATTGGTTTTACAAAACTCCCGATAATTACAGTCATCACCGGAACGATATCGGTGGAAAAGGTAATCAAAAGTACTCGTTCATGTCCATGTCTGCGTCCGTTAAAATCCACCCATGCATTTAGGCTTTTTAAGTTTGTCCATAATACCACGTAAAGTAGATAGTTTAAGTTTATAATCGTATTTAATCGTATTGAGTGGCAATGTTAACACTCACAATTCTATTCGAACTCACGTATCTGCTTACAGTACTATAGCTTCGGTGATGCGACATCTTGATACTTGTAAGGAATGGAAAAAAATATGGCGACTTAATATTCGTATTCAAAGTACACGATTTGAAAAAAAGATACTTGATGTAGAATATTCGTAATGTTAAAATCGAATTGTAATACTCGAAAGAAATTCAACAATAAAATTCCAAAATCAAATTCCAACAGGATATGTAATCGTATAGCGTTGCGTTAGTCGAAACCATTGTATTGTTATCTCCTTGATAAGCGCCTGGTAGAGTTGGACGTATTCACAACGTTTGAATCAGGTTTGGGTTGATGAGCATGTCCGTTTCTGAATAGCTGTGACGTCATTGCGTGTTGCATATTTCCAACGTTCGTTCATGTCCTTGGAATGTGACGATTTTTGTGGAGGGTAAAATTTTATTTAATTAATCGTTTGTCTTGATAGTCGTAATGAAATTGTTGATAATCGTAATTAAATTTGATGAACGTCATTTATATTGGATTCTTCATTTGTGAGAGCGGCAATTTTCTTACTTGAAGTTTGGAAATAATATTCGTTTTATTTCTTCTTGAATAAAGTGATGTCTGCATGAATATTCGTAGTCTGGCATTTGAAGTAGTCGTAAATAAGTGAATAAATAGTCGTTATTCTTCTTCGTATGTAATTTTCTTCATGTCTTGAATATCTGGATCTGGTTACTCGTTTTTAATAGTCGAATTATGACATCGCCACTCAATAGATGAAAGCATTTAATCGTAGTCGTAGTTAATCGTAATTATTCGTTTTGAAAAAAAATTTAAATAAAGTTGAGGTGAGAAATTAATCTCCCGGCAGTCTGAGACCGGCCGGAAAATCGTATTCTCACGCTCTGCTTACCATGTTAGGATGCCCGAGAAATACACTTGAATATCTTGAGATCGATAAACAATAAAAAGGAAATCAATACGCGAAAAATATAAGTACTAGCAATACAAAATGAAAACACAGTGAAATAGCGTGGGAGACGTGATGTATTCAATTAATATGTTCAACAAGTTGTGAGCTAATAATAAGAATGATGCAACAACAACTAAGACGTCTAATGGAAAGGATCGGCGCGGTCGGTGGTGCGCCTACGTATCAGGGTTGCCACCCTGTTGAACAGAAACGTATAGTAACTTATATTTACAGTTTAACAAGATACACAATATTTAATTAAAAAATTTTTACTAAAAATTGAAAAAAAAAACGACCTCAAACGAACCTTAAAATTTTATATAAAAAAGTGAATACTTAAAGAAAAAAAGGGTTTGTAAATTTGAAAATTCCATCTAATTAAAAACATCCTCGCACATATTCTTCAAATTTCAATTTTTTTATTGAATAATTATTCAGAAAGTTTTGGATTTTCTTCATCTCTCAAAATTAAAAAAAAAATGTAATTTTGGAGCTGGTATTTGGAACTGGAACTGGAATTGGAACTAATATCATTTCAGTTTTCCATCACTGCTCAAAATCCAGTCATTTTGATAAAAACTGAATCTACGGAGCAGAATATTCATTTCTGATTCTTTTTCGTTGGTTGAATGTTGAATTTCTTCAATGTGGATCCTTCATTTCGCTCATTTTACTATCTGCTCAACAAACCATTCTACAACACTGCACTCCATTCGAAGCAAAAAACCGCTGATTTAGGTTTTTTTCCCGGGCACCACAATGATATTCCAAGCGTACGACAATTGATTGAAGAAACGACGAAACACCGAAACTCCCCCGCCTGTAAAATAGAATCCGACGATGGCAGGAAACCCGTGCCTGAGAGGCCGGAAGTGTACCATATCGAGTACCTACGTTCCCGAAAAAATATATCCACTTTTAGCCCCAAGTGGATATCTAGATTTAAGACGCGCCATCTTTTTAATTCTTCTCTTTTTTGCACCGAGCTTTTATCTTGGTCGCTTTTCATGAACCGATAGCTCTCTTCTTTTTGTTTTTCCCCATCGCGTTAGTCTTTTCGACGCACTTCCGCGGTAGCCTTATGTGTCCTTAGATGAGGAGTACAACCGAGTACTCGATCGACACTTCGTTTTACGTTAATTTCATTATAACCGCGAGTAATCGAATACCGACTCGCGTAATAGTAGATTTTCTGAAGGTCGGAAAGGGGATGAAGGGCATTTGAATGTGTACCGTGTAACGATATAATAGCGCGGCGTGATTTTAATACGAAAAATGTTCGCCGCCGCAAGCCTCGTCAAAGGATCGTCGCGAATATCGGATGATTTAATTTCGCAAACGAGTCAATATTGTCTTCCATTTTTAGGCCTGGAGTGCGGATTTATGACGAAATCTTGTACGGTTCCCCTTTTTTATGAGCGATACGGCGTCTCTTGTACTTTTTTCCATTTTTTTTTTCCTATTTTGCAGATGAATATGAGTATCTACACGTACGAGTGTATAATGATCGTTTGTTTTAAATCGAATGAGTATTTTGAAGTATCATTATTAAGTGGCACGTTTACAGCTCGTTGATGCCCTTTTTTTGATGTCGTTTGTATAGGAATGGAGAAGCGAAATTTTTAGAAATCTACCCCTATGTTGAAATTTAAATTCAAAAGAACAAAGTGGTCTCGACAAATTAGGAAATTCGTGGCAGTTTTGATGAATTCGAAACAATTCAATTCAAATTCTTTCTATTTTCTTGATTTTTTGCCAATCCTTCTTTTTATTCTTACAAGAGAAATATCCCAGCTCAAAGTAATATTTTGAGTCCAAACAAAAGTACACACCACAAAAGAACCTCATATCCAAAATTTCAAGGGTTTAGGTTCAATTCTCGAATTTTAGCGACTTCTTGAATTTTTATAATTACCTCATCAATCCCAAAACTCGATCTAATCAACGAAAAAAAACTAACAATTTGGTATACACCTTATTTTCAACCTCCCGAATTCATTGGAAACGGTTTCAAGACGTTTCGAAGCCATCAGAAAATTTTCAAATTTTTCAGTCCTGGAGAAAAACTCATAAAATTTATCCATGTGAACTTCAGCATCTATTATCGTGGATTATCAAAATTGGTGACCAATTTGATCGAATAAAGCTAAAATTTCCAACTTTGGAAACTTCAAGTTCAAATTTCATGGTATCTATTGGACTGAGAAAATGAAAATTCATGCTATTTTTATGATTTTTATGCTCGGTAGACGTCGACACCATATTATAGTGAAAATTTTGATGATTACGGTAAATTACCGTGAATATTTCAGTAATTACGGTAAATTAACGTGAATATTTCAGTAATTACGGTAAATTACCGTAAATATTTTGATAATTACGGTAAATTACCGTAAGTATTTTAATAATTACGGTAAATTACCGTAAGTATTTCAGTAATTACGGTAAATTACCGAAAATATTTTAGTAATTACGGTAAATTACCGTGAATATTTCAGTAATTACGGTAAATTACCGTAAATATTTCAGTAATTACGGTAAATTACCGTAAATATTTCAGTAATTACGGTAAATTACCGTAAATATTTCAGTAATTACGGTAAATTACCGTGAATATTTCAATAATTACGATAAAATACAGTAAATATTCCAATAATTATTGTAAATTATCGTAAATATTTCAATTTTGACATTATTTGTCAGATCATTTAATTATGATTCGAATTTCGACCTTTCTTACTTGAATCTGAGCCATCGTTTTTTGACTTATTTCTATTAACCGTTTGATTCGAATTTTCGCTTTTTTTAATTCGAATCCGAATGAATGTTTAAGCTCTGTCTGAGAGAAGCGTGGACAGATTTTTTTTAATGATGTTAAAAATGATTTAAAAGCAATTCTTCAATTTAAAAATTGAAAGGTAAATGTTGAAGATGATTTTTGTGGAAAATGATCTAAATGCGTGCTATTTTTATGTTTTCATGATTATCATGCTCGCGGTAGACACCATGAATTCATATTTCTCTGGCAAAAACATCGATTTTTTCCAGTAAACTTTCCAGGCAAAAAATAAGAATTTAAAACTTGAAGATGCGAATTTGGAAAAGAAAAGAATTTTTTAACAACCAATCAACTGGGTCTCCAGTATTGGGTACCAGTTCATACGGACCATTCTTATAAACTTTTCTCCGGCGCTGAAAAAAATTTCAAAATTTTCTGCGACTCCGAAACGCTTTGAAATTGCTTCTTTTCAATTTGGGAGTTCAAAGTTATGGAGTCTGCCTTAATTTTTTTTTCTTCGTTGATTAAATCAAATTGTTATTTATTGTAGGGCAATGAGGTAATAAAATGTCAAAAATTTACCGAAAATTGAGAAATTTAGATATGGAATTTTTCATCAAGTAATTTTCAGTTATCTTTGTTCGGATTCTAAATTTTACTTCAAAATTCTTGCTATTTTCTGGATTTCTTCTTACTGAGTCAAAATTGTTTTAAATTTTTAGATTTTGTTGTTTTTCTTGCCAATATCTAGACACCTTTAACCTAATCGATCGAGACAAACTTCAATTATTCGGCTAATTATTGAACGAACAGCAATAATTCGTTCGAAAAATTAATTTAAAAAAATTGAAATCGTACGCAAATTGATTCAGTAGGTCATAATAGATGAAAATTCAATCGACTTCTCAAAAGCTCAAAAACTCATCCCTTCCCTTCTCCTATTGAAAATTCGATCGATTTCTCAAAAGCTCAAACAGTCTCCTCCCTCCGCTCTTTCTCCTCTTTCAGCATAAAAATCAATAAATCCAATTCAGACCGCGACAGACGACAAACTGGAAGAAATTTCAATAAAACGACTCGCTTTCCTTTCGCCTTGGTCTACAAATACTCAGAACACACCGACCAGACTACACGAAATTTGCGCTGCGCCTCAACCAGCGTTCCACGCAGCCCAACATTCCACCGCCCGAGCCAGCGCCGCCGTCGCAGCACCGTTGACTCCTACATCGAACATGATTTATGCGCTATGCCTCGCACTTATCTTGATATACTGATAAAATGACTTTTAATTACTTTTTCAACAGTCGAACGAACGTAGAAAAGCGAACAAGACGAATACCTAGTTTACCTGCAGTACACTCTGCCTCGGTACCTCATCTATACCAGAGAAGAAGAGACACAGAAGGATGATACCATAGACCATCTTCTATACACGAGCAATCGTAATAGTGTAAGAACGTAATGTAACGTGCTCGTACCGAGAAATAGACAGAGAGAAGCTGCTGACCAGACTACAGCAGTGAGCATGGTGTATAGGAAAACGAAGAACATCATGAACATTCCACGCATAGCATAACGCTGAATAGTCGATGGATAGTTGGATACGTACGTCTATGTACAGTGTACAGAGAGCACCTCGGACTGGCGATGGCTTTAAAACGCGCCGTATCCGGCGAGCAACTATTTTTACAATGCGCGGATTCGCAACTCACGATTAAAGCGCGAATGCGAAAAGAGGAGATTTTTAAATGGGTACGTAGAGATTCGCAATTTGCATACTTGACTCCTGGTTTAGACAAAAAAGAGAGATTTTTTTCGGAAAATAATTCGTAGCTTGGTTCTAGTTAATTTTCAAAACAGAAGAAATTGGTCCTTTCCTTGCTCAGAAGGAGGGGTAAAAATAAGGGCGTTTATTGAAAAACTGAAACGTAAAAAAAAAATTCAGGGTTTAATGATGCCACTTTCACTTTTAGCCAATTTTTTCACTTTCGTTTTATTTGGCTTCAATAAATTAACTAAATAGAAAAAAATCTCGCTCTTCCCCTCTCCTCCCCACCGCCTATCTGAAGTCGTCTTCTGTATCCACGTTTAGCTATAATATTTACTCAGGAATTTTTTTCCCCTAAAAAAAAATATTGATAACTCTCTTCAAAAATCATCATCTATCTTAACTAAACCAATTAAACCAAAACAAAACAGTGATGAAAAATTCATATCATTCAAAATGAAAAAAAATACAAATTGAATGTTCAAAATTCATGAAGAACATTTTCGAAAGAAATTATCTAAATCTAAAATTAAATTCTAAAATATGTAAGTACTTACTTACACATTTCAAATTTTTAGGGTATCGTCATTAAAAAATCTTGGCTTGAAAATAAAAATCCAAAAATTTCTAGACCTTTCCTGGTTTGTTGGAAAATGAGTTCTATTTCCAATTCTTGATTCCTAGTTTTTTCAGCATTTTTATAGTTCCAAAAATTTTGGATTTAGAAAAAAGGAAATTGAATCAAAATAGGCAAATAATACATTTCCTCCTACAGGATACTAACAAAATTTTGGAGAAGAAAGCTCGACTTAGCTTGACCTTTTCGAATGACTTTTTTGACAACGAACCCTAAATTTTTCACCCCCCCCCCTCCCCCCACTCCGAGTATATTCGTTTCAAAGGAAATTTCAAGTACTTTTCTGTCCCTTCCTCGAAAATACTCTTCTTTTTCATAAGAAATTTTTATGTATTCATCAATGGTATCGAAATGGAATTTTTATGATTTTTGAAAAAAAGCCTAACTTTTCGAGTAAATTAATGAAAAAGCTTGAGTTATTAGACAGCTTGACCTATTCGACACCCTATCCTAGATTCGACTTCTACAGAATTTCACCTAAGGAGAGAAAGAGGCAGAGGACAGGTGTCTTTTCCCTCAGTATTAAAAAACTACATTCGGAATGCGGACGATTTAAAAAAAAAAAAAAAAAAAGAAAAAAAGAAACAGATTAAAATTTGAAGCCGAACAAATGTATAAAAACGTAAATAAAAGAGAAATCAGGTAGGCATCTATTGAAATTTCTTCGAATTTTTCATCAATATTCGCAAAGTTCCCAGACACTCATTACTTTTATTAGATCATTACCTACTCTCTTCCTTACAAATCAGCGAAAGCACACAGTGAAAAAGTTTGCTGGAATATTGGTGAAAGTTTACTGAAAAGTCAGTAACTGAAATCTCTGAAATTTAAAAAAAAAATCGGTGAAAATTCGCCGAAAAATCAATGAGAATACATTGAAAATCAGAAAAATTTGCTAATTTCCCTGGGTGCTGTAATTTTGACTGCACATATTAGTTAAATTTTTTACTGATTACGAATGAGAGAGTCCTACTTTCTCATGAAATTTTCATGACTTTTGTCATAAAAAGATAAATCTTCATCCGCATTTTAAAAAAAAATCAAGGAAAAATAGCCTTTTCCGAAAATTTTGTTGAAAAGTTTTGGAAACAATAGCTCTGTTAAAATTTTTTCGAAAACCTGAACCCTTTTTTGGAAATTTTTCAAGAAGTCATTTTTTTTTTTAAATTATGAAAAAATGGAGAAAAATTGAAGTTTAGTCAGAAAAATAAGGAAAAATCATCGGAATCGAAAATTTTACCCAGTGTTGCAAGAGTGGAGTGGAAGTGAAGACTGAGGAGTGCAAAGGAGCGCAAATTTTTCAAGGAGTACCGAATATCGCAAGAGTGAATGTGAAGTTCTCAGAAGCACATGGGAGCACTCTCATAATGGAGTGTTCTGCAAAGGAGTGAGAGTGGGAATGGGAGTGTCTAAAAATTTTAATACCTATTCCACACTCCTACTTATTTTCTCGATTTTATACATTTTGAGGTACAAAAAAATTGAAATTAATGAGAGAATGAGACCAGGTGCTCAATTAATTCTGGCTCTTCTCATTTTTGACATTTTCTTCTTACTTTTCAGACGAAAAGGTAATTTTTTCCTCCTTTTCCTCCATTATTGAGAAAAAAACCTCATTTTCTGTAGTTTTGTATCAATTTTAAAAAAAAAAAAAAATACAGACGTGAAAGTGAGAATAGGAGTGGGAATGATCACAGCAAATGAGTGGAGTGGAGTGGGAGTGAGAGCAACATAAAAGTGAGAAATGGAGAGGGAGTGGAGTGGAAATGGAAAATAATGAGGAGTGTTTTGACAGCCACTCTTGCAACACTGATTTTACCATTTTTAACCTTGGTCTATCAAAATTGCCATTCGAAATGAAAAAACTGATCCTGATGATTGAATTTTTCAATTTTTAGTCTTCCCAATGATTTTTCTTCATCAGAGCTTCCAAACCTGACATCACAAATTTCGATGGAATAATTTTCCATTTTCAAACTTTACTCGTCTGGCAAACAGTGGAAAAAACAAACAAGCACTCTCCTCCTTCCACTCCAGAAAAAAAGCAATTACCCAAACTCTGAAACAGCCGAATTCCACCCACATTCGCCCAAATTATCGTCAACCGAGTCCATTCACCTATTAATTCGGTTGCATTGCCTCAACCTCGCATCATACCCAGGACCAAATCGCATCAAATCTGTAATTTTCCATAAACGATCCACTTACCATCCAAGTATCCACTTACTAGGTACAATCTACGACTACGTACGATACGTGCTTCGAATTTCACCCATCTCGAAGGTTCGTTTATTAATGCGACAATTTCGGTACTATAGACTCATATTTCACCACATACACGGCTCATTCTTTGTCTCCAGCTTGGCAAATATGAACGCAGATCATGCTCCAGCGTGGGCCCGGCCAAGAAGAGCGGACTGATTACGATGCCGTGGAACGTACCGCGCCACTTATTATGTACGTAAAACGTACAAGATTTCAAGCATCGATAAGTCCAGATGTAAAGAATATTGTGTCGAGATACCCCCGCAATAAAATCCGATCCTTGGTAGTTATTTGCATCGGGTCGTACGGGCTGGCAATAATTACAATTCCGGCACGTCCGCGAAGTACGCCTCCGTCTTCGGACCAGCGAATCCGGCCTATACGTAAGTACATTTAAACGTACAGAAAAAAAAGAGGGATTCCAAACTCGCATTATTGCGTTTAAAAAGTCCAACAAACTAGATCGTGATCGGCGACTCGTCACCTTTGACCTTCTCCGGTTACATAATGCTCATACACAGCGACTTCCAAGTTCCAACAAATCGCACCATCCGAAAGGTTCGGCACGCTATTTCCATAAGCACACATATCTCTCTATATCCACGCACATATCTAGCCATACGTTGCCAGCCAGGATACATCTTCATAATACTCATTACCTACCAATACGTATCAAGATTATAAACAATGCTGCGAGCTCTCAGGTATCTATGCAGCCTCTTCGTCTCGGAATCGCCACAGCACCATGAGCCAAATCATCTCGCCCCCTTTACCCCTTCATCGCGATCTTATTACAAACAAATCGAACCAGCTTCCACAGCTTAGCTGGGGACTCATCATCATAAGGATGTAGATGGAAACGAGACCGGCGAGGAGGAGCAGAAGGGCGGCGAGGAAATAGTATACTATGGGAAAAATATGCAACGAATAATTTGCAGTGAAAATGTCCATACAGTCTTGAGCCGGCGGCAATCATGACCTCAGCATCGGCCGAATAGAACCGCGGCCGCGCGCGGTAATTGGCCCTTGAAAATAAGATTATTCTGCACATTCATCGCGCATAAATAGCATACGTACGAGCACACAGCACACAGGCCCCGCGCCAGAGGTAAACGCGCGTATACAAAGAGAGACAGAGATGAGCGGACCGGACCGGCGGGCGCGTACCTTATTAAAAATATGTTACAAACTAGATTTTTCACACAATCATCGCGTAACTGCTATCTTTCTTTTATACGCGCGTATTATTCGTCTATATATTTCTATTTTGTTTTGATGCTGCTGCTGATGATTTTTTTTACGTTGCCTGCGCCTTTCTTAGTTTGATGGTGGAAAATCAAACGTAATCGGTGAGCTGAGATGTCGATTATTCGCTGATATAGGTAACCGGTTTCGCAATGGGCGCACGACCGACTGGATTGTCCGGCCGGATACGATAGATCCGGCGAAATACGAGAATATTTATTAGTAAATGGAGTCATTGTAATTCGTGAAGTGTCAACGTTGAATTACATTCGAATAATGGTTCGAATTGTTGACCAAGTAATAGGGTTCTACGTTCTAAGCTCTTTTCTAATCACTAAACACTCGAAAAATACGATTTTTTGAAGGGAAGGAGTCGATTAGAGCAAGATGAAGGAGGTCGAATCAAAAATCAAGTCGATATTTGAATTCTCCGTCCTAAAATTAGTAAGAATCGATATGCCACACGCCATTTTCATTTCTTAGCATATTTTCCCCAAAAATTGGGGGCTAGGGTGGCACTGAAGAGTCAAATCCAAAAAATAACCAAATATTCGAACTCAGAGCCCTCAATAACCTAACAAACGACAGGTCACACGATATTTTACATTTTTTTAAAATTTTTAACCTTATCAAGGAGGCTAATGGGGAGGGGGTCAGAGGGGTCAGATGAAACAACTGGATACATATTCGATCTCAGCGCCTTTGAATTAGCAGAAATTGATACCTTACATTACTTCTTTCACTTTTTTGAATTTTGGTCAAAATTGTGGACCGCGGTACCCCCAGGGGTCAAGAGATCCCATCTTGAAAATTTGTAAGTTGAAAATAGGGGGAAAATGGCTACTAACTGCAATTATATTGGATTTGCAAATGGTATCACTTATCATTTGTGCACATCATAAAAGTTGAGCTTTCATCATCAAAGTTCAACTTCGAGCTTTTCAAAATTTAATTATCGTTTTCGAGTCTTCTATCAATTCTCTTTCAAGCCCAGCATACGATTTTTTCTCCAAATATAACCCATCTCTAGATATGAAACCTTCAAAGTTGAGCGATTCGGCTGAAAATGTTGACCTTCCCCCCTCCCGTTACCTTGAGGATTAGAAAAGATATGATCGTGATTTTAAGAATAGAGCACTAAAAAGGGAACTCTTAAAAAAATTTGAGCCAAATCGGAAGACCCGACTCAATTTTTGGTTCGTTTTAGTGTGGAATAGTCCCGTTTTTCTCCCCCTCCCCAACAGAGAACTTGGTCTTTTTACTTTTAGTTGGAAAATTTGTGTCAAGGTGGGAAAAATTAGAAAACAGCACTGCAGTCAGAAATCTCTAAAAAAAAAAAAACTCGAGCAGGATTCACAATTATTTAATTTTAAATTCCCCCTCCCTATAATTCCAATTTCGAAGTAGTTTAGTTACTAATGAAAAAATGAACGGTTAAAATTGAAAAAAAATCAATTTGGATGATAAATTTTGTATAAAATTTGCTTTAAAAAAGCAATCAAATCCCTCAAAATGATTTGAAATATCAAAAAAAAAAAAAAACATTAAAAAATTGTAAATTATTTTTGTAAAAATTACTTGAAAAAATGATAAAAATTTGTTGGAACATTTTACAAAAAAAATAAATAAATAAACAAACGTGGGAATACATAGCTATTGTAATAATCTTGAAAAATCCCCCCTCCTCCCTCCTCCTCCCCATTAAAAATAATGAATTTGAAAAAATTCGTTCGTTGAAAAATAATGAAACCTGTTTGAAAATCCGTAACTTATTGAAAAAAGCGATAAATTATAAAAATATTGTTGAAATATTTCGTAAAAAAAAATTAAAAAAAAATGTAGAAAAAATTGTCCAAAACTGACCAAATCTGTAAAAATGTTTCATGAAAACTTCAGAACTGAAATAAAAAATAAATGTTTTCAAATTGAAAAAAAAGGTAAAAATGTAAACATTTTAAAAAATTAGTTCAAAATAACGATATGTATGAAAATTCATAATCCTCAGAATGTTAAATAATTTCAAATACAAATTTTCGAAATATGTGACCTCGCCGGAAAGAAGGAACCTTATGTAAAAAAAATCGATATCCCATTATTCACGTTTTTCGTTCAAATGACACCAAATCTGGACCAAACACATGAAAATAAAGACATCGATTTTTTTTACACACGGTCCCTTCTTTCCCGCAGGGTCACAAATACAATTTCAAACCAATTCACCGACTCTTTTGATTATTTTTAAACAAATTTTCCAACATATTCGCAGGTTTTAAACAATTTTTTCAGTTGTTCCACATTCTTGGACAATTTTTGCCAATTAGCAATTTTATTTCAGTAATGTTGCGATTAATTTTTCATCATTTTTAGAACATTTTTCGGTTTTTATACACTTACATTTTTCGATCAACTCTCATCTCCCTGAAAATCAATTTTTTAACTTACTCCAACAAGGTTTCTACGGATTTTACACGTTTATAAGGGTTTTTGTTTGCATTTAACACAATTTTAACCAGGTAAAATTTATTTTCATTAAGGGATTCGGAATAAAATTGGAGGGGAAAAAACCTCTCTCTGAAAGATTTTTCCGGAGCCGGAGCCCCATTTTGAAAAATCTCGAAGCCGGAGTCGGAGCCCGAAGGCACTTTTTTCAGTTCTGGAACTGGAGGGATTTGAATCGATAATTTCGGACCCGAGAAGCCAGACCCGATCGGAGGAGCATCCCTCTCCGTATTCTTGGGACAGCCAGAATCCGGAGCGATACTGGGCGATTTTTTCGGAAACGGTGGCACTTTTTTAAAACTTCTGAAACCGGAAGAACTCAATTGAAAATCTCAGAGCTGGAGCTGAAGGAACCAGCCCCTTCCTTCGTCCATCGTCCGTCCTTGGTTTCATCACATTTGCATCGTTTTACAATATCGGTTTTAAAAACTTCTCAATTTTTCACAGAATTATCACAACTGTTTCAATATAATTTTCCAGATTTTTTCTGGATTTTTCTGAAATTTTTTCATTCAAGTTTATTATATTTTGAAGTTTTCCACTTTCCATCAATTTTTACATTTTTCATTTGCTTTTAATAAATTTGAGAAGTTCAAATCATTCTAAATAAATTCAATTTGAAAATTTTTCAAATAATTTTTAAAAAGTTTGTTGAAATTATGGTAACTTTCCAGGCCTTTTCCAGGAATTCGATTTGAAGTTATCTTGAAAAGGAAAGTGGAGAGGCAAGGAGAATAAAATAACCTCATCAAAAGATTGAACTAACGAATTAGTATTGAAAATATCAACGTTCAGTTATAAATTAAGGTAACATAAGAAATTTTGATAGTTCTTGACCTCAGATGTACCTACAATTCTCAACTTTTTTACAAGTAATTGCAAATTTTCTAAGAAACAACATTCAAATCTCGTCACAATGATCTCCCCTAGACCCCTGTCAATAATTCTAATCTAATTTCAAACAATATTTCGTACAAAATCGACGATGACGATATTTTCCGCCTTGCTACAAATTCCCTAATTAAACCAAACATTTATGCACCAACAAAAATCGATGAAAAATACTTCTCTCGACACCCCAATAACGTTGAAAAAATCCCATTTACTCCCACTTAACACACTTTCTGACAAAATACCTCAATTACTCCTCGGCTAATCTTTCATCATCCACCCAGACCCTCTTACTCGAACCGATACCTCGACCAATCCAGGCATTTACGCCGCATTTAGGCAACTTTCCAAAACCACGATTACGTAAACAACACTCAACAATTAAGCCCTTCACTTTTTTTTTTCGTCATCAAAATAAATAAAACTCGATTAACACGCTACTTAGTCAATTTACCAAAAACACCCCATATGCATCATCTCCGCATTCTAAACGCCACATATAGAGAAAGACTGCTTCTCGTCATCATCCGTGCATATGCAGATAAAAGGATACGGCCGGGGGCGATATAACAGCATTACTTACCTCTAACGGGGTTTGCGGCTGGTACTCTGTAGGACGTCGTGATGGTGAGAAAAAACCTCCAAAGACGAGAAAAAACTCTGCTCATAACGGTAACCTGCAAAAACACAAACGAGAAAAATTCCATCAATTAAAGGCAACCACGGGTTTAACTCCTTTGACATATACATCATACCATCCGACCGTAATGATCTGGTTTTCCGCAAATTGACCCACAATACCGAGCCGTCTAATAGGTACGAATAGTTTCACACAGATATCGATACAGAAGGGTTAGTCAGCTTGAAAATAATACCCTTTTAACGACCTTTTCGTACGGCAAACGTCACCTTAGCACCGAAATACGAACGTATATATTCCAAGAATTGATTTTTTCAGCCTTAAAACTCCGACAACCTTTTTAAAAATTACCTCGATTCTAATTTTATTCGTATTAATCATCACCGTGTGACCCTACATGTCTAAGGAGAAAAACACCACGACGATAAATGAATAAAGACGTCAGTGGCTACTGCTACTCGTGCTTATTTGCTCACAAAACCATTATCATCAGTGGCTAGTTCTTTTAAAACCTTAATAAATCGAAAAAAGGCAGCTTGGATGTTGGAAAGAACACCACGATACGTGGTAATGACCCGTGTAACCCTTGGCTCCGAGCAAACTCCCTTATTACATTTTAATATCTTTTTTAGATGCAGACGACAGCGATTTGGGTGGTGATGAGAATGACGTAGCTCCAGCAGCAGATACCGCCACAGGACACGAAGGAATAAGAAAAAAAAGAGAATCATCGAAGGTTAAAAAATTACCAACACGGAGTACAAAGAGCAGATCCGAGCCGATAATCATAATGGAGTAAGTGACAGAGTAATAGATGCGGTGACGGATACATTGACTGAGTACACAGACACACACACCTGTCTTCGGCGAGCTTCGGTGGCTTCTCGATCATCTGCAGTGCCCATCGTGCGGTGTATCCGCATCTCGGCTCATCTTGGTCGCAGGTTGATTGAACTTACAGAAGACAAACTCATCTGAAAAGTTTCATTGTCGTGTATTATTTAGAAAGAGAGAACATCGATTCGAAGAATAATTGGACATCCGATGCATAGGTACGATGGCCACTACCCCTGCTTCTATACACCTATCTTCTGGGTATAAAAAGAATGCGTATCTAATACGTTTCTCTTCTCTTCAATTCACGCTTCGATATTTCTGATTTGTTTGTCTGTTTCATCGGTGTCTTTTTCTATCTAGACCAAAGAGCGTATATCGAGATATATCTGCGGCTCGTTCTCTGTTCGATTCCTTCGTCTAATTCTTCTTCTTCTTCGGGCAGCATCAGCAATTGAAAAAGTCAGTACACGGTTAATACAATAACGCCCGACACTCCGCTTCGTCTCGGCTTCTGTGTTACTAATACACAGCAAGACGATGCTACTGTGTGTTCGTTTGGCTCGTCCTTACGTCGAGTTTGTCATGCTGCTAATGCTGGTGCTGAAGCTGATGTATGCTCTGTTTGCGCCTTATAATACGATTTCGTATACATATGTGGATGTATAATTTGTACCATATAGAAGTGAGATAACAGTCGCTAAAAATCATGTATATAGGTAGGTACTGCAGGTCTTTTGTGTACGAATATATGGACATTCGTATGCATTGTATCAATGATATAATACGTTATGGAGAGTTCTTTTGTCGGTTTACATCTTTCAAGCTTTTAATCTGGTTTCATCAATCATTGGATGGAAATTGATTGAAATGATAATCTCTGTAGAATGAGCCAAGGAAACAAAAAAAATAGGGAAGAGAGATGATCAAAAATTTGACAGATTTAGATTGAAAAGGTAGAAGAAAACATTGACTTAATTTTTTGGGGTGGGGGAGGGGGTTAAAACCTTTGATTATGGAAATGTTCAAATGTAGGTACTTTAAAGATGAAGCAATAGA
Source organism: Pseudococcus jackbeardsleyi (assembly GCA_038380155.1). Classification (NCBI taxonomy): domain Eukaryota; kingdom Metazoa; phylum Arthropoda; class Insecta; order Hemiptera; family Pseudococcidae; genus Pseudococcus; species Pseudococcus jackbeardsleyi. Next base: position 18,290,430 of record CM076241.1, read on the forward strand.
AACAAAACTTCATAAATTTTTATTGAAATTTCAATACACAAGAATGTTTTCTTTCACTTCTTATTTTTTCTACATCTTTAAAAAAAAATTGTGTTTTTTTTTCTTTTTCAATTTTTTTCCTCGTTTATAAGATATAGGTTGTTCTACTTATCCTATTTTGAAACCTTTTATTAAAATGGCAATGCCTTTGCAATTTTTTTCTCATTTTTTCAACATTTCGATCCACTAAACCCAAAAATATTCAAGGGCCAATTTGATTTTTTTGCAGGAAAGCCAAAAAGTCACAGAATTTGCATTACGCTTATGGACATTCCAGATTAGATGTTTTAATTAATTATTTTGAATTTTTCTGAATTTTAACCGATGCAGCTTGAATCATTGAATCCGAAACATTCAAAAAATCTCAATTTAAAAAAAATGGCACTTAGACACTTTTTTAAAATTAGTGGGTCGATTTTCAAATTTTTATTATTATTTTTTTTGTATTTTAAAACCATTTTTAACATATTTTTCCAGTTCTTTTCGTTCTTTTCAACATTTCAATTTTTTCAGTTTTTTTTTTTCATATTTTCAACATTTTTGTTAATTTTTTTCAGTTCTTCTCGTATGTTTCCAACATTTTGAAATATTTTTACAGATTTTTCTCTTTTTTTTTAGCATTTTCAAATTTTTTTAAATCGTTTTTTCAGCATTTTAAAATTTTCTTTTCTTAGTGTTTTTTTCATTATTTTTCCAAATTTCTAGTTCCTTTCATAATACATATTTTCCTCTTTCTCAAACCTATCTTACATTATAACTTTTCAATAATTGCCTTTCTATCATTTTTTAAAACATTTAAAAAAAATTTCGAAATAGGTACTTTCAACTTGAATATAATTATGCACAGATTTATTCACTATTCAGGCCATGTTGGATCTTTCATTCATGAATTTTTGAAATTTTGAACCGTAATCAGCAACAAATCGAATATTGGTATTGGTTTTGGTTTTCCAAACTTTCGGTTTTTTTGAACAATTTGTTTGGTTTTTAAAAGTTTTGATTTTTGTTTCTTCCAGTTTTTGCTTTTCGATGTTGTTTTGTTGCTAATGACTGATTTCGACTTTTTCCAATAACCAATAGAATGTTTTGAGGTTGGTCAATTTGCAAACCGGGGGGGGGGGGAGGAGAGGGAGGGAGGAAAGCAATTTTTCTTAAAAAATCATCATACTCAGTAGTTTTTTAATTAATTTACATGAAAATTTGACGTTGGAGTTTTTCTATCAAAAACATCATTAAAACTTTCAACATGAATTAAAATCTTGAAAATTTCACCCTAAATTGAAAGGTTTTTTTTTTCATATTTTTTCTACATTTTTTTGTGAATATAGTTTTGTATGCATTTGAATGAAAATAAGTGACAGGAGTGCAAATTTAGCATTTCTTATCCCTTAAGGAGCCCATCTCTTGCTAAAAGAGCTGAAATTTTTTTAAAAAAATAAAAATATGTACTAAACGATACATCATTTATGATGATTTTAAAGGTCGTGAATTGGAATTTCTACCTAATTTCTCAATTTGATCACCTCAGCCATCTTCCCCATTAAAAAAATTTGAATGAAAATTGAAAAAAAAAATGTGAATTATACTACAACGTTAGCTACAAATAAAAATAAGCACACAAATTTCTAAAGATAAAAATTTTGCAAATGATACTACATCTCGATTCATTAAAATTTTATAAAGCTCGAGTTTTTCATTCAGTCACTCAAAAAAAGGAGCTAATTTTTTACAAGCCATTAAAATAAATTAAAATTATTTTTTGAACGTTTTTTTAGTACATAGCAGTGCTGCCAGTTGAAATTGAAAAAAAAAATATCAGTACCCTCTTAGTTCACTTTACAAAATATAGCTATGATAAAAATCTGATACGAATACGAACAACTCAAAGGCAAATGAAGAGTCCTTTTAGGAGAGGAAATTGGTCCAAAATTTGGCAAATACCTATACAAATAAATCTCAGGCTTCCGGAACATGGGATCTGGAAGTTGAAGAATAATGCAAGATATTAGCAAAAAAAAAAAACGAAATTGAACCTTCAAAATTCTTTTTCCGCACAAAAAATCGTTTTAGCAGCCAGAATGAAAAATTGAAGAATGATTTTTTACCAGCTTCGAAAAAAATTTAACATTAATAAATAGCAATCTAGATTTGGAGAATTATTTGTAGCGAGTCAAGACTAGATTTTCGTTACCCATGTTTAAAGTTCTGGAAATTAGATAAATAGTTTGAAAAATGGTTTAATTTGCTTTCCAAATGTTTTTTCAAAAAGTTTGCTTCTGATGTAAAAAATTCTTTTCAAAATCGCATCTTTTTCTTTTTGTACATTTTTTCACTACACAATCTTCATTTTTAAAAATTTTTTCACTTCGACAATGTTTCCACTCATTTACTCAAATTTTCTGTTTTTTTTTTTTTTTTTCAGAAAACACATAAATATTCCATCAAAATGTTCATCGCCCTCCGGGCCGTGCTCCTCAAAAAATCTCAAACTATTCTGCCTTGAGAGTCTTGTCTCATTGAAAAGTTCCTAGAAATATCACCATTAAGATTCCTTCCACACTCATTAATCAACGAACAAAAAAATACCAATCAGAATCAAAAACCGAATACGTTTTTCATACAAAAGAAAATCAGTCTCCACAGCACCCATAAGCCATCATCAGATTCAATCCAAAGCTCACACGAATCATTTTTTTTCACATAAGAATCAAAATAGGCATTGTCGTTTTCTAAGGCACACGTCGCACGTACCATTCGATCATCCCCTCCTCTCCATCATAGCGATTTTCAAAGATGACAATTATACGTACATTGTTCTGATTCACTATTCCAGGGTACGTTTTCAAATATCGCCGAATCTGATTGTTACCTACGAGTTCAAAAACTACGCCGATTTCAAGAGGCACGTCCGCAAAGGTGACTCGATTCTTCGGCGATGCTGCGAGCTTCTTTATCTAAAGTCGTAATCGCGTTAGAGGCGTGCTTAGAGCGTTTATTTTTCGGTAAATTACGCGAATACCTTCGCGTCCAAGTCGATTTACCACGAGGTTGAATTTCGAGTACGACTTGAACCATCCGATGGCACCGGGAGCATGATCTCAAGAAGAATGCCAAGTTTTTCTTTATAGCAGAAGATACGTACTGAGTTCTTATAAATTTTGGTCTTTTTTTTACTCGTTTTTTTCACACAAATGATACTTCGAGTGTTCGAGAATATCAGACTTCTGAAGTATACTTCACTTTTCGAAACAATTTCAACTTTAGATGAGAAATGTTCATCATACAGCAGACGATTTTGGCAGAATAAACGAATTGTACGAGTTTCGTAATATTTTTCTCTCCTAAAAATGGTGGAAAACGCTTCTAATAATTAAATCTGCACCAAAAAAAAAAAAAAAACAGAAATAATTCGAAACTTACAAATTTTTAAATTGTGAAATTTGGCAATAAATTTTCAAATTTCAACCCACTGCAAAAATTTAATTTCAAAATTCCGAAAAAAAAATCGAAATTCGAAACACCTCAAACTCTGTTCCAACTTCTACACCATCCGAGTTCAAAAATAAAACATCATAACGCTTTTTTCTTCCAAAAAAAGCCCACCCTTCACGAAACGTGTAACAATAAAAAAATAAAAATATCAAATCACTCGACGATCAAATAAAACCCTCTTTTTTTAGTCGAAAACGAAGCGTAGTGAGAAAAAAAACACATCATAAATTATAAATCACTTCTCGCTTTCATCGCGTCGTGAAAAAGATGAAAAAAAAAGCACAACTCGCAAACACCCTTTTCTAATACCATACAACAGTTCCCCCTCCTTCATCGGGGAATTCCCATTCTTTCATTTTTATTGTTTCTCTCGGGGCGAAATTTTCATCTTACATTGTACTCGTACAACCTTTTACGATAAATTATTAATCATCGCATCGCTTTCATTCATCGCTCAGGCAGAGGTGGCAGGGTGGGTGGTGGAATTTACAACATCTTCGCACCTTTATCGGTAATACGAGTATTATTAAAGGGCTCCGGCGATGGGATTAAAAGCCTACGCAGACGTACACTTGCGAGCGCAAAACAAAAGTGGCTCTGTGAAGTTTAATCATCATCAAACATATATGAGCCAAGGTGCACTATATAAATCCGATAAATCCCCTACTTTCGCTCGGATACGGATAAAGCATATCGATATAATTACACGCGGCATTGTTATAACACAGAGGAGGTTTATTAGACGATCGTCTCATTGGCCAGATTCGAAACGTATCATCCAATCATTACACATGGTTACTTTCTAACTATGAAACCGCGACGCGACGATCGACGATGACGCACAACTTGACCAAGGTAACGTGCTATTAGCCACAGACACAGATTCCGGCGAGAAGAGAGCAAAAAAACTCGTCTAAATTGTGACAGAATGAGCATTTTCCCCTAATTATTTTCAATCGTCTACCCCTAAGCAGATTAGCAAAAATATCATCGAAGGTATATATGCTTTATATTTTATCAGAAAAAGGGAAGATAAGTAATTAATTTTTTCTCTCCCGTCTCGTTTTTTTTCCTTCTTAATTAAGTATTCTGCGAATTAGCATAATCGTCGTATAATTTTTTCTTCCGCGTAAAAAATGCTGGTTGCGGTATTTTTCTTTCCTAAGATGTCGAACGACTGCAATCCGAGTCCTCGTAATTTTTTCACACGGTAGACTAATCATCATAAATCAATTTTCCGTTCTTCGATTTTTTTTTTTTACGAAATGTGTAAATAGGGCGAATTCCTAAATTTATACGATTTTTTTTTCAAGATGCTGCAGTCGGTGATGAGCTAAAAATGAATTTTGGGAACAACAAAAATTTACGAGCATGAGACTGACAAAAAAATAATCAATACTACAAAAAATATGACTAAAAAAGTACATAAGTAGATAATGTTGATGAATTTTCATTTGATCTAATTTTTACCAACTGATTTTGTTAATTTTATTTCAAAAATTCGAGCGAATAAGAATCTTTATTTTCTCAAAGTCAAGATGTCTATACCTCGAATCAGTGAAAGGTCACTAAAAAAAAAAATCATAGGTACCATAATTGAAGAACAGGGAAAATTAGCCAATATTTCTTCAATCATCGGCGGATTTTCGCTGGTTTTTCAAAAAATTTCAATGAGTTTTCGAAAAATTTCACTATGAGTTTTCGAAAATTTTACTTAAATTTCAGGTGAATTTTCACTGGTTCTCCGACAAGTTTTTTCACTGCTGGTATTCAACGAATTTTTTTTCATTGGTTTATTATTGTGCTGCTATTGTGCTGCAATTTCGACTGTTTTCCACGGATTTCCGATAATTTCCACTGATTTGTAAGTGAGGAAGCACATACAGAGTCTAAAAAATTTCCTTTTTTCTTGAATTTTTCTTGCCATTTTCGCGTCAATTTTCTTTTTATAGATCTAGCCAAAAAGAACACCATTTCTGCTCCAATCGCAATATTCAAAGGAAAGGGAAACTTTTGAAAACTTTTGCTTTTTGCAGTAAAATTATTAAAATTCTTGGTTGATTCCGGTTTTTCTGTTTTGTTTTTGTTTTTTTTTTGACAGTAGATATTTAAAATTCAATTTCGATAAAACAAAAACAATTTTCATGAATTTTCTGTCAATAAAATGAAAATTTGATTAAGAAATATCATGACTTCTGAATTCCAAAAAAAATATAACAAAACAATCCTACATTGAACAAAATAAAGAAAATTTCGAAAAATCTGTATATCTACATTGGGAGTAAAAAAACAAAAAAAAAGTTGAAATTATTCATCGTAAAAATAAAATTTTGAGGACCACAAAAATTTCTCTGAAAAATAATCATCTATTCTTTCATTAAAAAAAAAAATGAAAATTTATTAACTCGAAGGAATCGAAAATCTAGATACCAATGTGAGCCTGGATACAGAAGCCACTCTTAAGAGGTTAAAAATTGTTTTTTGAGATGGGGGTTCCTCTTGATTCTACAGCTCTTTCTAAAAGATTCTAATTCAATGTCAACTCAAAAACTAATTTTCAATCTTTGAGGGTATTTTTATATATTCAGGCTCACATAATATAAAAGTAATCGTTCACCAAAAAATTTCGGAATTCATAAAAAACTTTTTGGAAATAGGAAGGTAAGAAAACATTAAAAGCAGGCAGGAACGTAATTCAATGAAGTCACTGCAAATTGTTAAAGTCATTTAATTAGGAGAAGGGGGAAGAAGAGGTGTAAATTTCATAAATTCATCTACTATAATATATCAATTTACTTGATATCCCAATTTTTACCGCATTCATTTCCAAAGAATTCATTTTGGCCTTTTTTCATTTTCACAAGAAAGTAGGCAATTAAAACAATGAAATATCTAAAATCTTAAAAACATACCTTATGTTCTATAATTTTTCCAAATTTTTATCATTAATTTGCTTTGAAATATCTTCAAAAATACGTGAAAGTCAAGAAGAGAGCCATTTAATACCTCTTAAGTGCTCTAAAAATATATCAAAACCTTTTACATTTGAAAATTCTAATTTTCTTCTGTTTAATTTCAAATCTTGAGAAATTCTAAAAAAAAAAAAAAAAAAAAAATGAAAAAACGAAAAGAGAGTTAAACGGTCCAATATAAAATTTTGAGAATTCCGAAAAAAACATAAAATCATATTTCCAAACTAAGAGAAAATATTCAAAATTCTCGCTTTTTGCCTTGAAATTCTTCTTGAAATGGAATTAAGCATGAGTCCCATTTTTAAAAGAATTCTCGAAAACAATTTTTAACTTGATTTTTTTCATCAAAATAGAAAATCAACGAATTGAGTTCTAGGAACCTATTTTAAAAAATTGGAAATTCATTTTATTTAATAAAAAAAACATATTCTAAAAATCATTTTACATTAAATCTCGTCCAGTTTTGAGTTCTCCTTTTCATTTCTTACCCAAGCTGAAAAATCATCGATTCCATGGTGCTCAACCAGATCCATCTATTTTCAACCCATTTTTTAACATTCAGACGATACAATAAAACACAAAAACAGCCAATTTCGCGAAATTGATTTTTTCGAACAAAATACCAACGTCAATCATCTCTTTCCCTTTCCCTTTTTTCTTTTAATAGGCCTCAAAGGAAATAAACTGTACTAATTCAAAATGCACTTCTCACTACATCGTAAAAATTACCCTTTCCCCTCTCCCCCTTCGAAAATCCACGAACCCTTCATTCTTCCAACCGCACTCACCCCTATCGCAGGTGAATAATAATTTATTCAACGAATCAAGAGCACGGCGATAAAAATCACCTCTATTCAATCTACAGCAGTCATTCTCGCCAAGACTTCTCGAGACTCTTTAATCTCTCATTATTATCTAGCGGAGTACTCTTTAGACGAAAAAAAAATCTCCACTACCGAAACTGTCTCGAAATTAGAAGAACCGCCAATTTACACTTTAATTTAGACCGCGCGAGTAGGTCCTTCGAGTATATAATTTTCGACACGCAACCGAATCCGGTATAAGTAATATCAAGTCGTTTAATCTCACACGCGGTGCAAGGAATATAAACTTTCATCCTTAATTAAACCAATAAATAGTACGCTGGAAAAAGACAAGCTTCGAAGGTAAGGTGATGAAAGGAGGGAATGAGAATCACAACCGCAACATGACAACAGCAAGTAAGTACCTGCTCATCGTAGGTATATATTTCCAAAAGACCGCTACTTTCCTCGAAAAATATCTCAAAAGGGGCCACTATAAAGGCCCGAAAGGGGTAAAGTAGGTATATGAGCTGCCTTCATAAAACACAGGACATCATGAACAGTACCCGCAAAAATCCCTGGTGTCCATTACACCTTATTCCAAAATCCGAACACTGTCAGCAATTCAGCATTTCAGAATGCGTAGGTATTATGGTACGAAAAACACGCGAAATACTTGTTCGCATCATTAACCCCAACTTCACTAGGTATTGTTCAAAGTAAACCATTCAGAAATATATTTATTTTTCGACGAACGTCTTTTTAATCCCCAGCTAATGTGGCTTATTAAAAAAGGGGAAAATTCCGAAGAGGTAAAAAAAAAGAAGGGAAGGATTGCGACGACCGGTCTGCACTCATTTCGCGATTCATTAATCATACCAAAGGTGCTACAAAATACCTAAGACAGTTCGACGTATACTTGAATTCTGCCCGGGATATTCACCTACCAAGACGAATTTTTTATTGTTTCGCGTGCTATTTAGAAAACCTTTACCTTTCACCCTTTCTTTCTTTTGACTTCTAAGAAACAGCCGGATTTCCGAATAGCGAAATAGTAAAAGGGTTTCAACCAGTTATGTTTATTGCGGTTCCAGTGCAGATTCCATGTCGACGCATCATCATTCGTGTGTTCACGCCGTGCCACCGTCGCTGCCGCTCGTTAGCGTCGTGTATGTGCAGTATATCTCTTCATCATCCAGCATCCATCAGCAACAATGTACTCATTGCGCCGAATATTGTTCTGTGGTCGGCAACCGGTTCGGTTGTGTGCAATGGTACAGGATGATGCGAAAGTTTCATTGAAATCATTTTTGACAAAAAAAAAAAATGAATACCAATCAAGAGGGTGCTTTACATTGATTTCTTCGAAATTCTGAAACCAGTTCTACAACCGATCTCGATCAATAGTTGAAAAATTCTACAACTTCGTTAAAAAAAATTGTATTCCAGGAAGAAATGAGAAACCATTATTCATCGAGATTGAGACTCGAGGTGTCAAAAAATTTAAAATCTTGATATTTTTTTTTCAACTTGCAATTGTTTCAAATCAACCTTCTTCTTCTAATAATAATAAAAAAAAACCTGCACTTTCAGTCAAATGAGAAGTACTGTAGTCCAGTGTATTTAGACATGAGTGCCTACGAGGAAAATGAGATCCAAAATTATTTGACTTAATTGATAGTTCAGGAGAGCAGGAGACTATATCAAACAACATGGTAAAGACTTCCTGGCTCTAAAGAGTTGTTGGAGACCCCTGAGATAGAGAAAAGAGAGTGATGATCTCCTCTATAAGTTTTTGTTTATAACCGAATTCTTTCATTTTTCACTCACAATTTTTAAAGTAAAAATTTGATTTTTCTCAGAATTTGGTTATTCCTGCTAAGGTCATTTTTTTTTCTGGACGACCAAAAATATTGATTCAAAATTCATAAGAAAAATTAATACTTTGTTTTTTTTAAAAAAAAAAAGAACTATGGAATTTATAAATCGAAAAAAACTTGTTGATATTTTAAAGAAAACATTTCACTTTGGCGTTTGGCCCCTTCTTACTCCTGTTGGGTTCTGATTCAAGTTCAAGGTCAACATGACTCCAAAAATGGATTTAGGAGTCCCTGAATATGTGACCCGCTCCGAGAAAACGTACCTTATGGAAGAAAAAATGAATTTTGAGTTTTTTACGGATTCTGGTAGATAAAAGTATGTAGAATCAGATGGGCTAGGTATTTTTTTTTTCAAAAAAAAATTTTTCATGCCAAATAACGTATGCCAAAATGACCAAAAAATCCAAAAATGACAAAAAAATTGATTTTTTTTGTTTTGTTTTTTTTTTCCTAAAAATCAATTGTTTTTTAATGTACAGCCGAAATTTGGCGACCTGACGTCTCGAAACATCGACGTAAATCGATTCCCAAGATATGAATTGACTAATGTATCTTTGTTACAGCATTACGTTTGTGTCTGAATTTCCTGAATTTAGCGCCACTTACTGGCAAAAAAAACTGAAAATTTTCATATGACGTCAGGACACCCACAGCCAATCATAGCAAGGCTTACAAGACCATTTCACCCACATTCGCGCCACTTATATTAGTTCAAACTTTAAAATGCGTTTTTCTCAAAATCTTATTTTCTTCCATAAGGTACGTTTTCTCGGAGCGGGTCACATATGCACTTTCTAGAACCAAATTTTCACCTTTTTTTTTCGTAAATTCTGTTTGAAATATTTTAATCAACTTTTGCTCTTTTTTTTTTCAATCATATCTGTAATCACCTTTAAAAACTAAGGCAAAAAATCTCGGATAAAAATCTTTTCTGTAATTTGGATTTTTTCCGTCTGGTTGCACTGGACAAAAAAATCTTTGGGAAGGTAATTACATTGTACTTACCTTACCAAGATTTTTTTGAACAAAATTTAGGAAAATTTTGCCCTAAGTCAAAAAAATCCCACATGAATACAATTTTTTTTAAAATTTTAGCCTTCTTTTTTCCAATAAGATTTTTTATGTTTTTCTTAGAATTTTTCAGGTGTTTTCCCATCAAATTTTAATGAATACGATAGATAAGTATGAAAAATGACCATTAAAAAAAATAGTTTTTCGAAATTTTCATTTTTTAAAACGTAAATACTCTGAAATCGTTCGAAACGTGGAAAAAATTATCAAAATATTAAAAAAAAAAAAACTAACAAGAAAAAACAACAAAAGTTGATAAAAATTTCAAATCACATATTTCTTCAAATCATGAGCTTTTTCAAAATTCTTCAAAAATTAAAAAATAGGTAATGTACTAGTGGGAAACCCATCCTTCGGATGGGATAGGGGTTTACATAATATCAATTAGTATGGTCCGCCTCGAGGCCCCAACCCCTGTATTTTTCAAAATTATGTTTTTTCAATTTTTTTCTACATTATAAAAAAAAACAATAGAGGGAGTAAAAGTACCTCGACTTTTACTCCCTTTATAAAAAAAAACTCGCGAGGTGAACGATTTTCAAAGATTTATTGCATTTCATTGGGAGGGGAAGAGGGGAGATTCACAATAAATTTACTGTTCAGAAATTTTTTCCAGGTATTCAACAACCCGTCTCATGTAAATGATCGCAAATTAATAATTAACCTTATTTATTTGAGCACCGGACCCGTCCTATCCCGATCACGGATCACAACAAAATTGTTCGTTTTTATGATGCTCTGCAATTTTTTTCAAACTTGTTTGTTCATAAGTGAGTAATTTTGAAAGTAATCTGGCCCCAAAAAATTAGGTTTTGCTCTATTATAAAATTTCTCTCACCCGTCGCAGTCTTACTCTCAATTTTAAAAAATATCAAAACTGTACCTTGAAACAAAAAGAACTAAAATTGTTCGTTTTTTATATTGCTTAGAATTTTTTTTCAACTTTTTTTCACAAGTGAGTAATTTTGAAAGTAATTTGGCCTCTTCTTCCTCCTGCCCCCCCTCCAATAAAAAAATAGGTTTTGCCCTATTATAAAATTTCTCTCACCCGTCGCAGTCTTCCTTTTTCCCCCAAAAATATCCAAGAAATTTTAAAAGAAATTATACTGATGTGTTGTAATCAGGGCTGGTGGAACGGAACAGAACAGAACAGAACAAAATGAACAAAAAAGAACACTAAAATTTCTGTTCTGTTCAGAACAATAAACGGAACGGAACAAAATAATTCTCCAAGAAATGAACCGGAACAGAAAACAGAACAGAACAGAACGAATCTCAATATATTTTGTTCTGTTCAGAGCGGAACGCTACAAAAATGAAATTGTTTTGTTCTGTTCTGAACAGAACAAAACGCTTTGTTTTGTTCATGTTTTTTTTTTTTTTAATTTTCAATTATATTTGTTTTCCTATGTCCAAAAAAACTAAAAAAGTAATTTTTCATGTTCATTTTATTTTAATGATTTCCAAAATTTTCATCAAAAAAATATACAAATATAGGTAATTGATTTCATCAAGAGGGACGAGGAAGAGGGTACAAAAGGCAGCGTTTTTTTCGCACTTCAACCTCAGATAATCATTAAAATTGAGATTGATTGACAATTACATTCAATTAAAGCACGAGAAACATCAATTTACAGATTTTTTTTTAAGTTCATGGAACAGAACAAAACACAGAACAGAACAGAACAGAATGGAACGGAACAGAACAAAATAGAGTAGAACAGAACAGAACTGAACAAAACGAAATAAACAACGGAACGGAACAGAACAGAACAGAACAGAAAGCGTAAAAATAACTGGAACAAAACCAGAACAGAACAAAACAATTCGCTCAATGATTTGTTCCTGTTCTGAATAGAACAAAATGACGTAGTGTTCCACCAGCCCTGGTTGTAATACGGGCAACATTCGATATAAATTTTTTCCCAAATAAATAAATAAATAAATAAATAATTATCTTACCTACCTATTTTTTTGCCTTGGTATTTCAGGAATAAATCCCAGAAAAATATTCATTTATTTTTTATTGCCTTCTAATTTAGAAATATTTCATGAGAAAACATGTAAAAATTAGAAAATGAAAAAAAAAATTTTAAATGCCAATATATTTATACCTATTAAACATCCTACTTATTTCGATGAAAATGAAAACCCCCGAATTAGGAATTTGGCAACCAACAATTTTTCATGTTGAAAAACTGCCTGTGAATTACAGACAGATGCCCCAATACTACTTTCCCCATGAAATAAAATTTCGATCTTGGATTTTAGTATAATTAGATTCTATCTCATTTTTCAATCCATATTTTTTTACCATTTTTCCATAATTTGAGAAACTTTTTTTCAAATTTTGATCAATTTCGCAATTTTTTCAATTTTTATAACCAGAATTTTCGGCTACCTATTTTTGAAAAAGGGAGCGTTCAGCAACATTTTTGAATCAAAATTAAAAACGTTTGAAGGATTTCACTTTTTGAGAAACTTTTTCTCATAATTTGAATATTACATATGGGATTTTTCATTTTTCACCTCCACTAACAAAATTTTCCAGTATTTACATTTTTTGAAGCATTTTCAAAGATTCAAACATTTTTTAAAATAATAGTCAAAGCAGTTCAAAGTGTTCAACAAAAAATAATTTTAAAGAATAAGATGCAGAGATCCAGAACATCTGTAGAACTTTTCAAAATTGGTTACAAGATCTTCGACGTGATGTTCCCTTCCTCTTCGGGCCTCCCTCAAAAAAATTTAAGTAATGTTCACTGATAAAATAAAAAGTTAATGAAAAACGAATAAGATGAAAAATTCAAACTTTATCATCATCTGACTTTTCCAAAAAAAAATCAAGAAATTTTCAATGAAAATATGTATTTCAGCTTTCAGCAGAATTTAAAAAAAAAAAACTCAAGATTTTCCAACCCCAAATGTCGTTTGTACCACATCTTCATTTGTTTTGAGTTTGGCAATTTTTTCAAATTACTTAATGAATTTGAAAATATTTTCAAAAATGTGTGATGTTTAAAAAATTTTTAAATTAAAAACTTGACTAAACAATTTAAAAGTTCGTTTTTTTGGTTTGGAGGGTGAGGGGGAGGCAGGGAAGGCAAGAACTTGAATATGGATTTTTTTGAAGTCAATATTGAAAAACTCTTACTTCAACTTCTGAAAATTATATACTCAAACCCAAGAAATTGTTTTAAAAAAAGGATTTGAGGGTGGGGGAGGGGAATTGTTCTTTAAACCGCTTCATATTGCAAGAAACCTCATCAGAAGGACGCCAAAAAAGTTCCAAAACAGAATTAAATTAATTCTTTTTTTTTTCAAATTTTGGCATTTTAGGGGCATACCCCTCCTCTCTTCTGCCCTCTCCAGCCCAATAATATTTTTTCAATTCATAAAGACGATTCATTTTTTCAACATTTATACTTTTTTTTCCAACATATTTCAATTTTAGGGGTAATTGTAAATATGTTTTAATGACCGCTCTCTTGCTATCATTCATTTCAGAAATTTTAATCGTCTACAATCAATTGGAACACCCTGTCTCCTACCCAAATTATTCATCCAATAAAAAAAATAATGCTTTAATTTTTTTGGCCATTAATTTTTTCTATTTGAAACCTCATCTCCAACTGGTCAGAACTTTCGCCTCACACTGTACCGTGGCGTTTACGACGACATCCCAGACGACACCGGCCGGCCGGCCAGCCAGCCCGGCACATAATTCATAAGCAATTACCAATACAACCGTTTGTTCGAGAAAACCTTATTAGGCTGAATGATTTTACACTTCCAGTTCTTAGAGGCACATATATGTACGTGGTCTTTTTAACACTAGTTATACACAATTCGAGATTCATTCGTTTTTCTTTCTTGCTCTCCAGCATCGCATACCTGCGATGCACTGTCCATCATCTGCAACTTATGGGCCTCCTCCGTCATCATCATCCGAATACCACATAATAAAGATTTTTTTCCTTCAAATAGCAAACCGTACGCTTTTAATTCGATGAATGAAAGACAGAAGCCTTCGAGAGCGTATCCACCATCAGCTTCCTTTTATCTTTTTTTTTTTTCAATATTTTGTTTATTTATTCTTCTCTGGTTTTTTTTGGCATGTACCTCTTGAAATCGATGTAAGAGGGCAGGTACTCGTGTGAAAACCGTCCCCGATCCACTTTTCAACTCATCGAGTATGTAGTTCAGAATATTCGGGTATTCGATCGTATATTATAATGCACATTTGCAATCGTCCAGCTGATCCAGGACAACTACTTTGTATTCGAGTACACCGTACATTATTTTGATCAAATAAAAAAAAAACAAATTCTTAAATCTCGGTCCACTCGATCTCGGTGCTTCCATTTCCACCATACACTCGAATCGTGCCCAGTACACAAGAAATTTGTCCATTAACCTTAGGATGTTGTAACTCATCCATATCCGCGCTCTTCCCAGCTGCACCACGACGACGGGCACTGAACCTACCGCAATAATTTATAAAGCATCCCAAATACACGCGATATACAAAGTATGTTGGCTGCTTCAACATTCTCCTCTCGCCTGTGTATCTTCTCTAAGCAGCTAATATGATTCATTTCAACTGGTTGACCTTTTCGCCAAAAAAAATTTCATCGAATCGATTATTATCGGTTTTCGAATGCAGCAAATTGCAGATTACGTACGAAAATAGATTCGCTGCTCGGTGGAATGTAAATTAATTTTCATCTTTATTGCAAATCTGTATAAATTGCATGGCGATGATCGACCTGACTGATATAATCTTGAGCCTTCGAAGATGGCCGAGTTGATGGAAAATTTTTCGCAAATCTCTTCGAAATTTTAATCTCTAATCGGTATTTTATTATAGTTGGGGAACAATTTGCACAAAAATTGAAAATTCTTTATGAACAAGTGAAGAGGTCACCTTGAATTTTGGCAAAATGATTGCATAAGATGAAGTCTCTCAGATACATAATTATTAACTCAATCAATAATTATTCAGTTTTCTGTATTTTCTCGCCCCATTTCTTCAACATCAACACCCATGCACTCGGTGTCTAAAAACTTTCAACACGTCCAATATTTGACCATTTTTCAAGGGGGAAAATAACAAGTACCACCTTAATCATTCTATCTACAATCAAAGAAACAACGAAATAACAAAAAAATAAAAAGCCATCAATCGAAAATTCAATTCACGTCGCATCGTTTTGTCATTTTTTTCCACGAAATATTCGATACGTGCGTGTAAAAGTCGTATAAAATGATTACGCTTCGTGGACGCGAACCTTCAATGCCCTCATCCACAATCGTCATCAAGGCAGTTGAAGAGACAAGGAACAGTGGTAAAGGAAAAACCCTTAACGGTACCGAATCCGAAGATTGGGCTAGGCTGGTCGTAAATAGGAAAAAACTGAAAAAAAAAAAAGGTTACCGAAACCAATTGTTTAATAACGTCACGCGTTTAACGAAGCTAATCGTCAATTTGACAGAAGTTGTTTTAATCTTATCTTCGTCTTTCCTCTCTCCCTCGTACTTAGATACTTATGGCCTTTCGGGCCAACTTTTTTAGAATTGTTCTACTCTTCGAGTCGGAAATTTTCCTCGTTTTTTAAAAAAGGTTTAAAACCAAATCCATCATCGATTTGCTAAATGTTAAAAGGAAATGAAGGTTCACGAGTAAGAAAATCTATGAAAGGGAGATATTTTGTTCGATATATTTGCAATAAAAATAATCTCGATTTTAATCAAAAATCTCCAAAAACATGAAATTTTATAAAATTGAATAAAATTTTAGCAATTGTATCCATTTTAAACACCTGAATTTTTGAATATCATACTTTTATAAAAATGTTCTTCTCAAATCAGGACAGGCATCCCAAAAACACCTGGAGGAAAAAGTTTTCCCAAAGGCCAAAATGAGCTATTTTTTCGGAACCGGGGGAGCTTTTACGAATATTACAAAGCCGGAGGCAGAGCAATTTTTATAAAAATTCCGGAGCTTAAAATGGAGACACCACATTAAAAGCCCCACCAGTTCCCCGCTCTGCAGGCACCTCCTTTAAAAAAATTTTACCAAAAATTTACAGTCGAATGTGTGAAAAAAATACTTAATGGAGATAAAACAATCACCATACCATATCAAAAAACAAATGGAATCGTGTATAGAAGAGATCGGGCTCCTCCTGGAGCTTTTGGAGATCTTTCCGAGAGCCTTTTCAAGCTTGCTAGAAACGGAACTGGAGATTTGGAAAAAAAAACTTAAGCCAGAAGAACTTTAATCCAAAATCTGGGACCTGCAGTTAGAAAGGCAAGATCCCCCCCCCCGGTCATAGGCTTCAGAAAAATAATGAACAAATTAGAAAATTTTAATTCTTGGACTGATACGAAAAACTTATTGCACAATTTTTGGCTCGAATTGCAAAATCACCTGAATTCAAATCATAATCAGTTTTTTGGGGAGGAGGAGGAGGAGGAGGAGGAGGGCGAATGTATGAAATTCAAGTCCCTCTACATATCGACTTATTGAGCCCAAATTTCACTATTCTCAGCCATTTTGTAGCCTCCAGCACAATTTCAATTTTCTACAGGATTTCCAACATTTTTCTAAAAGGCATCCATATTTTAATTTAGAAATCTGAAAATCAAGTTCTCATATATAATTCTGTTTGACTTTTCACGATATCCATTAGATCTAAAAAACGAAAATTCTTGCTATTTTTTGACTTTTTTTTTGTTGCAATTTTCATACAATTTTTCTTACATCTCCATTTTTATCCTACGATTTAAAAATTGAAAAAAAATTGAAAATCCTAATCTTTGTAACAAAATTATTAAAATTCTTGCTATTTTTCGGTTTTTGGATGCCGAGGAAAACTTCTTGCTAATTTTTTTTTTCTTTTGTTAGCAGGCACCTCCTTTACTTTTTTCACGAGAAAATCCACTTTTGCTATAAATTTTCGGAAGTCGTCTCGAGATCTTTTTATGAGAAAAAAATTCAAAAAATTAGAAATGGTCGAATCACAGAATCAATGACAGAAGCAACTTGAAATGAACCTTATTCGCCAAATATTGACTCTCTGAAACCAAATTCGAGCATTTCCAGGTTTTATTGAGCCTCCAGAGCAATTTCAGTTTTTTCTTCAATACTTTCAAGTTCTTCCAGGGAACACCTAATTAACTTGAAAAGCTGAAAATAGAATTCTCGATTTCATTCGATTAATAGGTACATAACGAGAAAATCTGCCTTTCACTCGATTCCCAAAAAAACATCCTTAGAGTGAATATTCTCAACCAGCTTTCAATTTGGAAAAATTTCAAAATAATCGATTAAACTGGGAACTTCAAAATAATTGGAAATGGTAAATATGGTTTAGGGAGTTTAATTTCGCCATTTTTTCCATTTTTAAATTGGTGTTTCCTTTCAACAATTTCGAATTTTTTTTCGCTGTAAATTAAGCAAAGATGGAATTTTTTATCAAACGAATCAAAATGCTCAAAAGTAAGCAAATTACTCAATTTTTACCAGCCCAAGTTGAATTGAGGACCTTCCAAAGAATTTCAAAAACACTGCTGAAAATCAAAATTGTGATAGAAGTTTCAAAATGACTGGAAATTGTAAGAATTCAGTTCTTGAGTTCGATACTTGATAAAGATCTAACGTTTACCAAAATTTGGTTTAAAAAAAAGCACTTTATTCAAACATGAATGATGAAAAAACTATGACTTTTGACAGTCAAAAATTCACCAAAAATTAGAAGAAAAAATGAGAAATATCAACTTGGCCATCTGTAAAGTTGATTACGAAAATATTGGTACATTCTCTTTCAAAGAATCAAAGTCTCGTTCCAATTGTTGGCAGATACCTCAATAGCTTCTCCTGTAAACTGTCTGAATTGAACAGTTCTCATCTCACACAGGCGATGACGTAATGCACCAAACACCCAACGGCAAATTCCATCCATCTTTACGTATCGATATCAATCGGTAGCCAAAAATTACTATTCATCGCTGGTAAAACGCATTAATACCTAGTTTAAAATATGTTTCGCAGGCTTCGTAGGTTAACTACCATAAGTATGTACAAATACGAACGAACGTAGATATTTTTTAATAAGTCGAATCTGTATTTAGTTTATAGGTTCGCGTCAAGCTTTTAAGAAACGTACAGCACATCGCACCCAGACATAGTACAAAATAACACCAGCAATCACATACAGCGGTACCATTTACTGGTAGTTTATAGGACCATACACCTAAACCAGAAATACCGTATAATGATCACGTATTTCGTTCCCATTGGGTACGAATCACGTATTCTTGTTCCCGTGCGTTCTTTCCATTCGTATTATAGGTATATGGTATAGTATGCATCTCGTATACACCTTTGCTTGGTCGTCCTTTCAAGAAGAAGAAGAAGGAAAAACATCTATATACATATTCCATAACAACGACGACGACGATGACGACGATATAAACGATGACCAAATCATGGGATCCACGCAACAGCTCCTGAAATGTATCCGTTGTCGTATTCTCCGTGTGGGAACTGCGGGAGAATCGTCCACCGTTGGATGAAAAATTATCGTCCTTGACGCACGTGGGCAGTGTTTTAAAGAGCATCAGCCTCGGCACCTGCGATCATTCGCGTCCTAAATGGGTTTATCCGCTAGTCAGTTTGGTGAGATGTTCGGCGTACAATACGTTTGGTCATAGGTATTGTCTTTGATTTGAATTTTTTTCAATTTTTGACGCTAAAACGCGAAAAATTTCACAAAATTCGACTTCAAACGTGGAAAAATATTGAATCAATTGGAGATACCTAATGAACACCGGCCACGAGCTTAATATGAGCAGGTTCGTCAGAAAAAGCAAACCAATAATTTCAAATGATCGACCAAAATTGAGTGAAACATTCAAAATTCATCCACTTTACCTACTATTTCAGTTGTTCAAAAAGTGGACCATTCATGAAGATCAAATTTGACTAGTTCGCGAAAGATTTGGTTACTCGTAAGTCTAAAGATCGAAAACTGAAGCTGAGAAATTATTATATAAGCAAAAATCAAAAAGCAAAAACTGAAAATTCAAAATTTTTTACATGGGTTGAAGAGTCCAACCAAACCTAGAGGCAAAAAACATGTCTCAGGAAAATTTAAAAAATGGACCTTATTATTGTTCATAGAAATTTTCATTTTCGTTTGAAATCAAAGATAATGGAAAAATATTCATTTCACTCAGAAATTTTTGATTTTTGTGCTCATCATTCAATATTTGGTTTGTTTTTTTGAAGTATTTTGAGAAATTGTAAAAGTTCAACTTATACTTTAATCAATCAAATTTTTTTCAAAAAAACTTAGGTAGTCTTCAAATCAAATTAGATATTCAGCTTTTATGGTCATAAAAAACATAACCGAAAAAATTGCTGAAAAATGGTGGAAAATTTGAAAAAATCGACCATCGAAATTGAACTAGGAACTGAAGAATTGAAAAATCGAAATAGAATGATGCTTTACTCTCTTAATTTGAGTCAGTCAAAAATGCCTAAATTGACTGATGAAATAGAGAAAATCAAGTCACTGATAATCAGTCAAATTCCACTGATTCTCCAGTTAATCAGCGTCATTTTACTGCCAATCAGTGAAAAATTACTGATTCAAATAGTGAATTTTGATTGTTGAATCAGTGAAAATTAGTTGACTGATTGAAGTCAGTAAAAATTTACTGATTCAAATCAGTGAATTTTCATTGTTGAATCAGTAAAAAAAAATTCACTGATTGAATCAGTAAAAAAAAATTTCACTGATTGAATCGTAATTTTTTTTACTGATTCCTACAGTGACCTGATTTTGTCGATTTTAATATCATGTGCTGTGTAATAAAAGTTCAATTTTGTAAAAATTGTCAATTTCTTCAAAATTCATTACTCTTACTTCTCCTCCTACTCTTCTCCCACCCCCTTAAAATACTTCAAATTTAGAAATTCCACGAAATCTCCTGCAATATTTTTGGCTTGTACAAATAGAGGGAAATGAAAAATCGACGAAGAATACAATACCAATAATTTTTTTTTCTAATATTCCTGCCATTTTTGGATTTTTTTAAACTGAGAATTTCAAAATTTTTGCAATGAACACTAATCAGTAACTAAAATTTTACAATATTTTCTTCATTTCAGAGGAATAGTTGAAGTTGATGACTTTTTGGATAATTTCAATCAAATTGCATGAAAAAATGAATCATGCCAATAATTGAAAAAACCCAACTACCCAAGAGAAAAATTTCTACCCTCTTTACTACATTTTAGTTGAAAATTCGTACGTGTTTTGGACATTTTTGTACGTACTTTCGAATTCACTCAAAAAAATTCGTTTTTTCTTCAGATTTTTGAATTTTTTTCCCGATTAGACATTTTGATCAATGGTCATGAGTATCGAAATTTCAAATTTTTCTCCTAAGATCTCACCAATGTTTCTCGAAATTATTGTGATCCTGGATATAGAAACCACCGTTAGGTGTCAAAGTCGGTTTTCAAGTGGAGGTTCTCCCTTGATTCTGCCCCTTCTGAAAGCTCAAAAGGTGTCAACTGGAAAACCAATTTTTGATATCTGAAGATGGTTCCTACATCTCGGCTCACACATATCCTGGATATAGAAACCACCGTTAGGTGTCAAAGTCGGTTTTCAAGTGGAGGTTCTCCCTTGATTCTGCCCCTTCTGAAAGCTCAAAAGGTGTCAACTGGAAAACCAATTTTTGATATCTGAAGATGGTTCCTACATCTCGGCTCACACATATTAGTTGAAAATTCAACAAATTTTTCAAAATTCATAAACTGCGGAAATATGTTACAAAATCTCGATCCTCTTTCCTTTCTTCTGTACTTGAAGATTCAATCCAAATCCTTTATTTAGGGTCCTCACTCAAAAAGAGCCTTTTGTACCAAAGCCAACTGGATATTTTTACGAGATAATTACACATTCTCAAACATCTTTCAAGCAAACTTACGAGCAGCAGATGAACATACGTGCATATGTAACTATACAGCAGTATAGATCTAAATTTTTTCGAATGGCGCAGGCGCTAGGCAATACATTTATTCAAATTAGTAAACCGTTTTTTGCTGCTGTGGCTGGCCTGATGGCTGAGCGAATATTCTATCAACTCGTACAATGAAACAATAGGACGCCCGCTATTGTTTTGTCATTGCTACTTGACGTTCGTTTAAATATCTACATTCGAAACGAAGTGAAATAAGTCGTAGCAGACGGGCTACGACGCAAAGAGCCGAATTTTTGGCTTAGAAATTAGAACCTACAATCCTCTATCCTCTAATCTTCTATATTATCATGTTTTTTCAATCATTATAAACGAATTTAAGTCTTTAAATCGGGCAAATTATTTATTGAGATGAAATCTTCACCTATGAAAAATTATTCATCGACCTGGGTAAACACCTCGAATTAAATTTTGCCATAGGTTCTTTGAACCAATTCGAAATAAACTATTCTTAGTCTATTTAAAAACAAAAAAAAAATGATTTCATCAGTCAAAAATTACCTAAGGAGTCTAAAAAACCCTTTCCTGCTGCCAATAGTCACATTTTCCATTCATCAAACAATCCATCCAAAAATAACAGGAGTACAAAAAGTAACGAAGAAATAACTGCCGAAGTTTTTCCGTTTATTGTTTGTATTAAATACAAATTATTCACAGCACGTTCCCCGTTTTACAGTACACACGATTTTAATTATCGGTTCATAAAGTTAACTTCTTCATGTCTGCGCAAGAGATAGAAACATCTTTCTGCTCGCATTGTTATTCATGTCTCGAATGGGAGGACTTTTTTTTCTCTAGGTTTTCATTTTTTTTTCTCTACGAACGTGGCTGTGGTTTTTTCTTATTCTTTTTATTGATATACATACGAAAGTTTAGTTTCGATGTGGTATGTTTTTTCTTTCATTTTATTTTTATATACTTATTATATTTTGCCAGATGTACATACTGAAAAATAGACCAAGAGTTTTTTGAATGATTTGTAAGCTGTCTTTATTCAACGTGTTTTTTTCTTCATTATGTAAATTCGAATGAAAGGCGCATTTAAATGATCAAAAAATATCCTGGATTTTGATTTTAAAAAATTATGATGTACCTATGATTACTTTGAATGGATGATCTCTCAAAAAAATTGAACCCCTCCCCCCCCTCCAAAAAAAACACGGAGCTTGAGGATCTCAGAGTGAAGTCATTTTTGAAAATAGGTTTGATTTTTTGCAACCTTTGTGTCTTGTGTTTCATTTGATAAGAATTTCAGTGTATCTACGATTAAGGTTTTTATTTTTTCCCAAACCAATCACCAGGAAATTGACCCCACTTTTTGATTTTTTCTTCTTTACAAGGAGCTTGAAAAATTGCACGTAATGAATCTCGCAAATCTCCAATTTGAACTAAATTCAAATCATTCACTCAAGCACCTCAAACTACAAAATTGAGTCAAAAAATTTTTATTGCAGAGCTAACATCTGAATTTTGATTCATCTACATAATTTCATGAAATTTAAGTTGGCAGAATTGCCATAAAAATGATCGAAAAAATTTATTCAATTTTTGGCTCAGTTTTCAATCCACAAAATGAGCAACTACATACTTGAAACTTGAAAATTTTCATGAAAAATTAATTTCCGAGTGAGAAAAAAATTTCGCCTGATTTGAACCGCTCGAATCATTTCGGTCGGTCAGTGATAAACTTTTTTCAAACTTTTCAACATCATCTTTAAAAAAAAGGGAAACTACAAAACAAGAGAGCAATCAAATAACAATTTTGAACCTTTAGGGCCGAAACGATTCAGATCATTCGGAATTCAAGACGATTCAGTGACAAATATAATTTTGGTAAAAATGAAAAAAGAAAGTATATCAAATTATCGCTCCAATACTTTTCAATCTCCCTTGAAGAGGGCAAAAAGTGAAATTCTATTTCGAGGCCAATGATTCAGAAAAGTGTAATAGGAACTAATGTCACACTATTTCAGAGCGAAGGGATGAATGTTAATACCCGTTGGCGACATTAGATATGCAAAAAATCAATTTTTTTCGAAAATAACCCCACTTAAAAATTTTAAAGCTCCATATTACTTTGAGACTGAAACATATTTTCCAGGGAAGTCACCAACTAAAAATAAACTAACTCGCCAATTTTCATCAAAATTCAGGATTATTTTTTTCCAATCCATTCAAATGCGCAGAGGTGAAACTTGAGTGACAGTAGCCTCCTTTGTCAGTCAGAAAATTTTGGAAAATTTGACATATTTTAAAATTTTGGGACTCATTTGAATTTATTTTTGATTATCCAACTCCAAAATCCGGATTCGATGCTCAGTTTATTTTTTATTTCAGTAAAATTTGCCGACTTTTTGAAAAAATTTCTAGATTTACAACATGATTTGCCAACTTTTTGAGAAATTGACTCAAAAAGTCGGCATTTGGATGCAAAAATGCATGAAAAATTTCAAATAGGTAAGAAAAAAAAACCACATATTCTCGCATGTACCAAGAAAATAACACTACGAAGCACCAAAATTTCGCAAAAAATGACAAATTTTCATTCCAAAGTGGGTAATTGAATTCTTTCAGAAAATTAAGAATTACAAAACGAACTGTTTTCTTTCCAAAAATCATCAATCTTAGTCCTCGCTTATTCACTCGAACATAAAGTTTAAAATGTATGTAAGAAATATGGGTGGAAAGTATCACCTCCCCTTAAAAACCATCAATTTCTTCCTTTCCAGCCCAGAAAATTCAATATTTTCAAGTAAAAAAATTCATTATTTTCAATTTTTCACATATGAAAATCAAAAGACTTGTTTTAATAGTAAAATTTCCCCATTTTTTTTCAAAATTTTGATTAATTTTGAATAATTTATAGAAAAAAACATCCATTCTCATCTCTCATCTGATCGATTTTCATTCTCAAATCAGTAATCATAAATTGACCCAACATTTCATCTACATAAAGCTCCTCCCCTCTAAATTCCAACCCAAAACCATCATCGATGACCCAATCCACACGTAAATTCGCCTATCTCTGGTGAAATTCCAAACAGGTCCCAAGTGATTTGCATTGTCGACCCAGTACTCGTTTTCCTCTCAACTTTTCAAATCGTGTTAACAACTTTCATTATACTCACACTCGCCTGAAAAAAAAAAACGAAAAAATTGTAACGCTTTTGCGTGCAGTTAACAAAGACACACGTTCTCATTACACAACGACCCGTCGCCCGTAACGTTAAAATGGCACCGTCCACATCCATACACCGAACAAATCCCATAAAAAAACACCGAACTACTCGAGTTTGCGGAAAATCGTGAATATGGTACCGAGAAGATCCCAGAATGGTGGAGCGCAGACAGCAGATGGAAATAAGTCGTTTGAAATATCCTTAAAAAGAATCTGACGAGTGCCACAGATACGGTATCGATAAGAAAACATGGAGAGCATTGTGCATGACTTTACGCGTCAAATGTATACCGCGATACAATCGTATTGGGACTTTGTTCTTTTTCTCTATTCCAGTTGGCTCGAACGATAGTCTAAAACTGGCGGAAATGAGAAATATCTTCTTATTGATACGCACGCTGGATATATCGAGACGACCGGTGCAGCTCCGCGGCTATTTTCTCGCCAACGGAGGTTGCGTGAGTGCACGAAATACAGAATAAGAAGAAGGTAAAAAAAAAACAATATCCACAAGCTTTCTCGACGATGTGAACCGATTCGGCGGTTAAGAGCTGCAGAAGCTACTGGTTACACGACGTGTACCCCTTTTTTTTCTATAAAATCCTGGACTAAATTCACGGTTGGTACCTCCGCACCTTCGTTGCCTTGCCCAACAATATGCTTCAGTCGAAGAAACGAGCACCTTCCCTGGCTTACGTCTTGATGACGAGATTGGATCTTGCAGATACAGACGTTGGTAGATTTTTTTCCAATAATTTCCTCTTCCTTCTTCAGCTACTGCGGTGTATACAGTTGTTTGCTCATCTGAAGCTGAAACGATGGCCTAACTGATTCTCCGACCCAGCATAGCGTGTTAATTTTCTTGCGTGCTGAGCTGCGTCCGTCTTGTCCAAGTCAAGAATATAGAGATAGACTATACATAGAGTAGACATTTTGCCAAACTAGATAACATCGATGTACATAATACACGCGCGTTATTATTACAATGAATCTTAAACGAATAGAGAAAAAGGGGCGAATGAAGAAATCACCAGAGCGAGAAAAATAAAAACCAGCGAGAATTTTATAACGATTGCGGTGTCACTGTCGTCATTACCTCTAACGCTTGAAAATTCAGTTTACTTCGGAACTGACGTTTCTCGAACGTACTTAAAATCAAATTTACAGATCCAAACTTTGAACATTTTTCGTAAAAAAATACCCAGATTCATTGAATAAAACAGTATAGAACAAAAAACAATTCCATTTCGAAGGTAGATAAATTTAATAAATAGCACAATTTGTTTCGATTTTTATCCAAAATATGAAAATGTTCTATAAAATAGTTGAACGATCATTTGTAATTTCATGATTTGAAATTTTGAAACTCCTGCACTGTTTTCTCCAAGTCTTTCTATAGCAAAAAAAATCGTTTAAAATTTATCCAAAATTTAACACCAAAATTTCCATATGAATCAAGTACGAATCAAAAATTTCAAGTTCCCACGAAGTTTCTGCTGAATATTGTATAATCAAGAGTCAGGTCTAACAGAAGAGAAGACAGCTTTTCTACCTCCTCCCCCAAATAATCACAAAATTTGATTTTAAATCGTCGAGAGTTAAAATTTTTTTGAAATTAATGACCTACTTTTGTAAAACTTTTTCATTTTGAATCAGAAAGAAAAAAAATTTTTAAATCTTACTTCAAGACGAAAAAATCAGGAAAAAATTCCATAATTTACAGTCATAAAAATCTGAATTTTTTCCCTCTCTAATCACGCGAAGAAAAAAGATCGGACCTGAAAATTGGCTACATCTGAACAAATCTAATCAGATCTGATCCGGTATGAATAAGTCAACTAATAGAAAAAATTGCCAGATTTGAGTATAGATCTTGACTCATTGAAAAAAATCAAATGCCAGATTTTATACGTTTCGTATTAGGCGAAATTCATTTTTCTTTTTTTTCCACTACAAGGTCCCTTATCGCACAGAACCTCAAATTTATACTCATATTTGAAAAATCCAGCTGAGATTTGGAATCTGAGCAGCATAGATCAGATGTGGCCAATTTTCAGTGTGAAGTGAACCCAGCTCTGCTCATATTTGACGATTTTTCGCGGCGAATTATTAAATCAGTGCCTGAAAATAATTAATAATACTCAAGTGTTGGTATATTCGCATTCAATTAGTTGAAAAAAAAATCAATTCAGTCCAAAAAATTTTCAACAAATTTTTGACCAATTTACCTAATAGAGAAAGGAATGCTATAAAATAATTTTTAATAAAAAATCTGTTTCAAAAGTTTGTACTAAAATTAAAAACAAAATTTGCGTTTCTTTGGGATTTTGAACAATAAGTGTTATAAAAATTTATGTTTTAAGCTTTATCATTATTTTTCGGTAGAGAGCTACTTTCTCATTTCGAATCTGTGAAAAGTCACAGAATAAAGTCAGATTTGCAGCAAGTACATGGTATAGGAAAAATCAGCGAATTCTTCAAGAATTTCACTGATTTTTCAGCATACAGATATCTTACTAATTTTTCACCGATTTTTCACTGATTTTCCGGCATTTTTTACTGATTACTTTTCGTGAATTTTTTCACTGCTGCCTGTTTTCCAGTGATTTTCGATCATTTTCACTGACTTATAAATAAGAGAGTATGAGAGCAGAATTTTTCACAAAATCTTTTATTTTCTAAATTTTGATGGAATTTCCGAAATTTGTCAGAAAATAATGTAATTCAATTTGATTTCACTTTTTTAAAAAAATTAAAAACTAAAAAAAAATTAATGTCTGTTTTTGTTTTTCCCGAGAAGAAAAAGTTCATGTAGTTAAAGTAGATAATTATCCCTTTTCAAACCAAAAAAATTAAATTAGATACGTACAAAAATTAATGACCTGAATTTCATTTTTTTTTGTGAATTTTTTGATAAAGCCAGTACTAGACTACCTATTTTTTTGAAATTTAAAATACCCAAATCGATGAATTAAATTTTCAATCTGATAAAATAAAAATGAAATTGAATGAATTTTCTGAACTGAAGAAATTAATAAAACATCGTGTTTGAAATTTAGGTAATCAAAATATGTTGAAGACAGAGAAATATTCAAAATTCGTTTCAATATGATCACTTCAAAAACGTAACGTGATAAAAATGTCGAAAATATCGTCAAAAGTTATCAATGATGTCAGTAGAGCACATTTTCACTTTTCAATTTTGCGATAATCTCAGTGAATTTTAACCCTCGAAATAATGTGACTGACCATTTCAGAAAATACTGCTCACAAAGGAATTACTCAAGGCGTGACATATCAAAAAAAAATTCACAGGCTCGTAGAGCATTATACAAGAAACTTTTTTTCCCAAAATTTCAGCCTCTAAACTCTGAAGTTGACTTGGGAAGAGAAAAGAGTTATGAGAGTTTGAATTTCAAAAAAAAAACCTAAAACACTGAAAAAATTACAAAACTTCAATGTATAAGTAAGAAATAGAAAAATTGAAATAACTTTGCAACTTACGAGTATGACGTTTGGGACATTGATTTTTTTCAACAAAAACTAACCTCGCCATAGGTCATCCCTCATCTGCAAAAAGGGGTAGTCGCCTGGATTCATGTGTAACACCTCTGGATGAATTTTCATGCATATCTCATTACTTAGGAGATTTTTAAAAATTCAAACCTCTAAAACCCTCCCCCTCCCCCAAAAAAGAGGAAAATGATGATAACACAGAAACTAAAATTTTGGCGATGAAAATTTCATGTGATGCTCTACAAGCCTGTAAATTTTTCGGGCGTGTCACTCCTCGAGACCAATTCCCCAATCAGTTTCAAAGTATGCAAGAGATTTTAAAAATTTTTTATAAGTTTTACATCGAATTTTCATTTTAAATCATCAGTTATTTTCAATTCAAATTGACAAAATCGTAGATTTCTCGAAAATTTCGGAATTCTCCACCATCAATAAACTGAGAAAAATACATTAATGAGTCGTCCAAGATCAACACCCTCTCTCAACACCAATCCACAACCCGCAGCGAAACCGAATTCGCCTACATGCGAAATACCTCTAAAAAAAAAAAAAGTCGTACAAAGAAAGTTTTTTACGTATCTCAACGGAGGTGAAAAAATTTTTACGATATCTGTTTTATTACTTAATTCGATTATCTAAAGTTTCCTGTTTCCAATAAGTCGTACGGCAATAATCGCGTTCGACGCGCGGTAAACGTAATTAAATACGTTTACCTTGATGGTTTAATCGAGTATTTTGCGTAATTTTCGATACGATTTATGGCATATTTATATCCATACCTACTTATACAAATTTAATAGCGACGATTGATTTTTCTCAGCTTCTTGCACGTAAACGAGAAGCGATATATCCCTCGCCGGTATACATTATCTCGTACTTTACGCAATGGCCGCGCTGTCAATCGTCGACATTATAAGCATCGTATTACGAAACGATTACCACTAATCGGTCATCATTCGATCACCTCGTATACCAACTTATCCGGACTCGAGGAAAAAGTGAAATCACCGGTGGCGGCGGCGTTTTCCCAACACAAGCCTTGCCATGGTCGTCCATTGTATCGGTTTACAGATACACGTGAAAGAATCGAGAAAGAGTAAGAGAAAAAAAAAACCACGTTGAAAATCCATCTTATGGTTTAGATTGCGGCTACTTTTCAATGATGGTCATCAGGGCGGTGCGGCCATTATCGAATCGATGATACAAGCCGAATAGGATACGGTCCAGCGATGCCTAAACACACTTGTCCATCATCGTCGTCGTTATAAAACCGAGACTGATTCGCTTGCCAGGGGTTTACCTCTTCTTGCGACTAACGCCATCTTTTTATTTCGATTCTGTGGTCCATTCTGGTTGAAAAATTGAAAGCACGTATGGATTCATCTTCGATATGCCTTCTGATATCCTGATCTTGATCAATCTGTACTTGGATAATGTAAAATACACAAACATTCGTCGGTTTCGCGATAGCTGAGTTTAAGACTAGGTATAAGGTGCTGCGAAAAAACAGATTATATGAATGGTTTGGCTGCTTCTTTGATGATGAAGTCCACGAAGTACGTACATAACTTGTACTCAGAATCGATTGTCGATATTTCCAATGGACATAATTACAAAGTTCACGTGAGAAGCAGCAGCCATCGCAGATTTCCATGGAGTAGATTTACGTACACGAATGACGTCGATTTCTTATTAATTACTCTGTGAAAAAATTACATTATTTCTATGCAATTTTTGCAACAGGAATTACTGGAAGTTTTTTTTTTTTTTTGAAAACTATTTCCGCGAATTTAAATCCTCGACTCAAAAAAAATGGTTGATTAAATCCAAATCTAAATCCATTAAAATTTTCTTGATTTTGGATCCGAATCCGAAATACATAACCATAAATTAGTTTTAGGTACTTCCCGGTCCAAAAATTCATTTCAGATTAAAATTTTCCATCAATATATTTTTAGCTGCACTTTTTCAAAATGAGAAATGCAGCAAAATTTCAAAAATAAGTACACAAAAATTTACAGGGGTCCTAACAAAATCTCAAAACTCAATAACAGAACCTTAGCAGGACTTACAGAATGATTTTTTCGGTGCTAATGACTATCAGGATGTCTGAAAAAAAATCTCAAACTCCAAAAGAAGGACCTTGGGAGCCAAAAAAAACTCAGGATGACATTTTTTTTTATATTTCAAACTATTTCGTTGTTCAAGATGGAAGGAAAGAAAAATAATAAATTCACTGGGCCGGTCTAGGTGAAGCGAGGGCGAAAATTTTGAAAAAAGGGGCATCCAGAATCTAGAAATTTCTTCATTAGGTAAAATTTGTACTTTTTTTCGTGTTTTGTTTAGACTTCAAAAAAAAAAAAACAATATCTAAGTATATAGACTCGTTCCTGATTTCCTTCCAAAAAATCAAAACATTTTTGAAAATTGCATCGAGATCATTCGAATTCTTTGATGAATGAGAATGACCATTTTTTTTTACTTGAAAATATCAATTGTCTAGGCCGGGAAAGGAAGAAGTTTCATGTCATAATTTGAAAATAAAACTGTGTAAATTTACTGAGCCCGAGAGGCGAGTGGATCTCAAAATTTGAAAAAAAAAAAAACAGGACTTTCAACTGAAAAATCACAAAAACAGAACTTCTGCAGAACCTGTAGGGCCCTTCAGCGACAACAGGACCAACAGGACTCGTTAGACAGAAAAATTTGAATAGTTTTAACTTTTTAGCTCTTTCAATCTTCATGTTGGAGCAAATATCGAGGAAAAAATGAAATTGAACGATTGCCTACGGTGTCCAACTTTTTCACAAAAATCAAATTCATTTTTTCATATTTTTTTACAAAATTTTCAAAAACTTTCTCTCCGGCTCCAAAACCTGACTTGAACTCTGTTCTGAAAATGTTTAAACTGCTTCCCCTGTACATAAATACTTGAAAAATTGAATTCATTACAGAAGAAAATTTACATAAAAATACGTCATTTCGAAGAAAAATTATATAAAAAATCGTAAAAATGGGACAAATTATTCGAATCAGGACTTCAGAAGAGACAAGAATAAAAATTAGGACATTTCCAAATAGAAATTTTGAAATTTTCTCATGGTATTTCAAACAGATAATAAATTTTATACCAGTCCCAGCGAATTTTTGAGCTTTCTTACAACTAAGCAAAGAATTAATAAGGGTGTTTTTTACATTTCAGTTCTAAAAAATGTAAATTCATTTAAGTATAAAATTTAATGATCTGCAACGAAGCAACCTAGACAGAAAATGTTTGCAGAAAAGATCTTCGAAAGCTGAAATTTTTTTTACCATTTTAGTGATTAGAGACAACTATTAACGTGCCTTTGAAACTATTTTTTCACTTTTTCATAAATTTTGGGACATATCTAAAAAAAAAATACTTCCCTTGCCATTCATCACTCTTTCGTTTTGAATCAGTGAAAAATCACTAATAAATACTCAGAATTGCAGCGCAGGAAAAAGCAACAAAATTCTTTAATTTACTTCAGCGGGATTTTTAATGATTTTTCAGAAAATTTTAAAAACTGACTTCAATGAATTTTCACTATTTTTACAATAATTTTTATCACTGCTTGCTTTCAGTTGACTTTTTCAACGATTTTTTGCTGAGCTGCAATTCTGATTGTTTTCCAATGATTTCCGATGATTTTTACAAATAAAAAATCCATAGAGTAGTCACCCTGTTGTTATCAACAACTGCACAATGTTTACTGATTAAAATAATTTTTTTATTTTTTAAAATTTATTTCTAATAAAATTTTTTTATGAAGGTAGACACCTGAATTCATGATATTTTCGTGAACTTTTCAATGTAAATGTCAATTTCTCATGTCACATGCCCTTAAAATGGTTCATTTCTCAACTTTCTTTCAAAAAATGATTCAATTTTTTACTTTTCAATCCCGATGAGAAACTGGAATAGGCAAAATTACGAATTTGAAAAAATTACTCATTTTCATTTTTTTTTTTCAATTTTATGGATTTTATGAAATCTTAAGGTTGCCATAATTTCTCAAAAATCACGTTCTCTTTTTTTCTGTAGTGTGATAAATTAAATTTTAGGACAAATCTAACAAAATATTTCATCCTCTGCACCTATCTAACGCAAGGTTAATCCACACCAAGTAAAAGTACACGACACATAAGAGCAATACTTATTACCTCATTCCAACACACATTACAGAAAACTGAATCATACATTGAAGCGGATGCAACCATCAGCGATCTTTCTAATTCGACTTTTCCCACAGAGCGAAAAAGATACGACAGACGCAAACGCGGAATAAAATTTCAGAACAAACGTGAATTTATCATCGCAAAAAATACGCCATCATCAGTCTACGAAAATATTCTCATACTTCGTTGCTAAAGAATCGATCCTTAATCAGCATAATTTTACGCGACTCTCCTTAAGTAATCTACGCACCACAATTTTTCTCACATAACCGCCATGGCGACGTAGAAAAGGAAAAATTTGTCAACTAAACGATAATAATAATGTTACAAGCGAACGTGAAGTTACAATTCTGACATATTCGTATTGTAGATCGTATTTACAATAGGATACCGACACCGTACGCATACATCATCAATTCATAGGCAAATTACATAGGCCACTGCAGCGGGTAAAAGAGAAACACGTACAAGAGCATCGCGAAGGAAACGACCGTTCAAAAAAGTAAATAATTTTCGACAAAAACATCTAATTTACATATTAACATATTTTGTTGTACGTTTTTTTTTTCATTTTATTTTGTAAACGCGTTATTTACGTAAAATGACCGGTATTATTTTCATATTATATTGAAGCTGTTGGCGAGTGCTGTTGCCTGCGCCACCACCGAAATGTTTCTTTTTCTTTATTTTGTTCGAGTACTTGACTAAGAATATATTTTATGACTTGGCCATTAAACGGTATATTTGTCAAAGGAGCCAAATATTATGTAATAAAATACCTATTTAATAATAAAATTTAAAACGTCAGCAAAGCTAAGCCCCCATTTGTCAGATTTTTCTCGATAGACGATCCTTTCACAGCAGAAGCAGGCATCACCGTAGCCAAAATTTTCCAAAATAAAAGTGACTTCGGAGACGTTTAAAAGTGAAAAAATTAACCGAAAAAGTGACTCAATAATGAAAAAAGTGACCAATTATGGATTTCGAAGTTTTCCAGATCAAGAACAGACAACAGAAATTGTGTAGAAGCGTGATTTGAAAAATTTGTGATGTTCAATAATTTTTCAGATCTCGGGTCATTTTTCCAAATGATTGAATTCCCCGATGGAAAAAATTCCGAAAAATTTATTCTCGAATCCATCCCCGAATGCAACTAAGAAGAAAGTGGTAACTTGGAGTAAATTTTGGTTAGAAAGTCTGGAAAACTAGAAAACAAACCACAAAAAATCTGGAAAATTGTTTTGAAAAAAATTCAACTTACAGGTGTTTTTCTTTGGTGGGAATAGGGTTACAAAACGTTATGTAAATTTTCAAAAAATTGAGAAAATTTTGAAATCTCAATTTTTGAATTTCGATAGACAAGTTTGTGATTAAAGCAATGGAATTCGAAACAAAAAAAATGCAAAAATTGGCTTTTTGATGGAAAATCAATTGACGAAATTGTGTAATGCTCAATACTTAATTTTTGAGGCTTTTATAAAGATTGAAAGAGCAAATTGAGCTTGATTCTGTAGGTACAACCAAACTTCAACTTTCAACCACTTTTACTTTTTGAGAAGAAAGAAAATAATGATTTGATGACTTTCAGTTTTTTTAAATCCAAACATGTCAATTTTTTCCAGCACTTTTCAGATTTTTTTTCTGCATAATTCGAGAGGAGTGCAACTTTAGAAAATTTTCAAGATAGTGAGCCTGAATATAGAAACCACTCTTGAGTATCAAAATTGGTTTTTGAGTTTTGGACCTTTCAGAAGAAGTAGAATCTATGGGGGAACCTCAACTAAAAACCCAATTTTTTTTACACTTGAGGATGGTTTCAATATCCAGGCTCACTTATATTTTTAGAAAGATAACAGAATCGACTTCAAAAATGGGTGATATTATCATGACGAAAAAAGTACTTCATTTCTCGTACATCAAAATTTTGGTATCAACTACCATCTTTTTTCGAACAATTTTCTATGAAAAAATACCAAAATCAGTTTCCATTTTGAAAGCTTAAAAAAGGAACATTTTCTATCAATATTTAAGCTCAAATGAATATGTAAGTAATTTTAATAAACAAAAATAACATTTCACTCGGTATTTAAGACAATTCTACCAATCTCCAATTTCTGACCACAAAGGTTCTTCAGCACGTCCGCAGAATGCTCATAAATGGCTCACAATTGTAAGTGCATTTTGTTCTGTTTTTATAGAAAAAAATTACTATAAATATACATTTTAAACTGTAATTTACATATTTGAACACCTGTCAACGTTGCCCATTCATTTCAGTTCTCTTTCATTTTTTTGTTTTATCGGCAGATATTATAATTTCGTATATTAATTATGGCATTCACCTACGAATAAGGTGTATAAATAATCGTTAATAATGCGGTCCCTTCCATTTTAAAATACGTCGACGCAACCACGATATGTACTTTAGCGCCAGCACCGAGCACGTGAGCTGCGGTAGCCCATCAACTGCTTACCTATGCAATATGCATGTAGCAATTTGAATATTATATGTAACCTCACGTAGTATTTAAAAAAAAAACAAACATTACAATGTATTCGTACATGCAGACGATAGCTGAGGTGTAGATATACCAGGTGTTTTAGGAAAAAAAATTGTCTTATTTTTGGCTGAACTCATTCGACCTTTTTATTACACTTAGGAGTTCGTTTAAAATACGTAACGTTCAAGCTAAAGATGTCTGCGGGAGGAATACTGGAATACAAAAGTTTATACCGAGGGAGAAAAAAAATGTAAAATTTACCTTCGATTGCTATTCTTTGATGCACTTTTCATCACCCATATGGCCGCAAACATCTCCTGATTCGTTCAGTTATAAGGACTGTGAACCTGTAACATGAAAAAAAAAAATAAAAAATTGATTTTAAAAATCAGAGATTTATCAATGGTTAATAGATAAGCATTCCCAAAAAAAATAGTTACTCAATGTTTATTTCGTTAAATATAATCATTACTACGAGAATAATATTTACGATGTGTTTTGAAAATTTTTGACTCCGCCTACCAGATAATTATTCACCCATCGACTTATTCAACATATTCTCATTTGAAAATGAATATAGATCTACCTATTACATAATACTTTTTAATGAAAATAACGAATCCGAAAAAATTCAAACAGAATGCATATTGACACACTAGCCTTGCAAATAACGGGAAGTTCGCTGAATTAGTTCATGACTTCATGTATTATCTTCGAGATACCAGAAGGAAAAAGAATATCCTACACGTATCAGCGGATTGCATCATACAGCGGTTGAATTTCCATATTAATGAGAAATTACCACGAAAGAGAGGAGAGAATGATATTTCTCTACCTTTTAAATTATCGTATTCATTGAAAAGTGAACTTTTCATCAATCATCAGTTTATCTCGCCCTCGCCCCCCCCCTTAACCTTTGGAAGTTCGTTTAATTTTTTTTCAAATATCCGAAGTGAAACGAATGAAGACTAAAAACTTTCATTTATGAAAATATAGAGAGAGTTCCACGATGCAATGGCTCAAATTTCCTCCCTGCCCCCTCAAAAAAAGCCTAAAAATCAATGAAAACAATCAAAATTCATCT
The DNA here is from genome assembly GCA_038380155.1 of Pseudococcus jackbeardsleyi. Lineage (NCBI taxonomy): Eukaryota > Metazoa > Arthropoda > Insecta > Hemiptera > Pseudococcidae > Pseudococcus > Pseudococcus jackbeardsleyi. The sequence goes on from CM076241.1 coordinate 18,326,224, forward strand.
TTTCAACAGAACTAAATTAATTTTCCTTCTAATTTCGCAAAAATTGAGAAATTTGCTACTTAGCGAAGCAAGGAATAATAAGATCTACAAAAAATGAAAATAGTATTTTTTTACCCCCACAACCTTAACAATTTGGAAATTAAGACAAATACCATAAAAAAATAAAATACCGAGAAGAAGACATTTTGCCTATTTTAACGATTTCAAAAAGAAGGGGTATTTTCAAGGTCTGAACAAAAGGGTCCCGGAAGAAAATAATTTTTAAGATTGTTAAGCGGTTCAGAATAAAACGTTTTATGTTCCAAACATTTCTGACTATTGCCTTGAAAATTGAAATCAAAAACATACTTACAGGTCTTTAAGTTCCATGAAAGCTACATACATTTTTATACGTACACCATCAGTTTCTTAAATTGAAAATATTTATACCTCATTGTGAAAGAATTGACTTTTAACTCCTCTTTTCCATTTCTTATGAGACAAAAAGATCAATTTTTTTCAATTTTTAGGAATTTTTGAATTTCCCTTTTTATTTGGAAAATTATTTTAAAAGATGAATTGGAATAAAAAGTTTTGCCAAACCAGATATGTTTCCTTGTAATTCATGAAAATTGAGCAGGTCGAACTAAATTCGGAATTAATTTGAAAATGAAGAAGAGAGAGGAGGAGGGGAGGTTTATTAAAATTAAAATCGACGAAATCCAATCTTGAACAACGTGGTAGTCACAGTTCAACGAAATTATATTTCTCTTTCACTGTTCAAGTTTTCCTGACCAATTTTTGAAAAAATTAAAAATTTTCAAACTGTTAGTCGAAAGTTTACAGCTAAAAGTCGAACAAATATAGGTGATGAAGCAAAATCTGAAAAATCGAAAGTTTTCAAAATTGCAAGCTAAAAGCAAGCTAGCCAAAAGCTTTTTCTAGCTTGTCTTTATTTTTCAACTTTTTACTTCATATTGTTTTCAAAAAATATATTACAGCTCTAAAATTTCGAAATTGGATTAGCTTTTTTTCTCAATCCTAAAATTTCTCCCCCTCCCCTCTCAAATCTTTAGATCTTGAAAATTTTTCAACTCTGGTATTTTTCCACCTCAAAAATACATATTTTTCAACTTTATTCAGCTCTCTACAATAATTCTACATTTAAATTTTTCATCTTCTTTTGATTTTTTCAGTTTTAATTCAATATTTTTACCCAAATTATTTTTCAAGTCTAATATTCTTAGAACAGAAAATTTTAAGTAACTCGAGATGAACAGAACTGAAGAAAATGCCCAGTTTTCCTGTGTTCCAAGCTGGTTTTTTTTTCAACATTCAAAATCCAATTTTCTCAAAAAAATGTTGGAACCAATTGGAACCGATTTACAATTTTTTTTCCTTCCGAAATTGGTTCTTTTGATCATTTCTTTTGGTCTTTTTTGGAATTTTACAAAAAATTTTGGAACCGGTTCCAAATGGTTCTGATTATCAATTGGAAAAAAAAGTAGTTCTGGTAGGTTTCGTTTTCTGGTTGTATTCAAAACTGATATTTTTTCATTTTTTCACGCCACTGATCTAAGATTTATGCTATTTTCGTGATTTAAAAAACAGAAGTTACGAAAATGAATACATTTTACCCCAAAAATAATAAATTTTATCAAAAAAATGAATAAATTTTACCAAGAATAATAAATTTTAATTAAAAAAATAATAAAATTTATTCAAAAAAATAATAATAACGTGTCCCAATTCACCAAATAGGTGAAATTAGTTTTTAAAAATATTTTTTATCACAAAAAATAGGTAATAAAATTTGTCAAAAAAATGAATAATTTTACTTATTCAAAAAAATGATAAATTTCACCTATTTTGAGAATTGGGACACGTTATTATTTTCTTGGATAAATTTGATTATAATTTTTTTCAGTACCATGTTTTTTTCCCAATTCACCTTCGCACCTCATAAAAAATATAACATATTATGATAAATAAATAGGAAATTTTTTAAACAAAAAGTATTCTTAATAATGAGATAGGTACATAAATGTAAAACTTTTGAGCCAAATGCTACACTTTTTTCAGCCTTTTTCCATATTCAGCTTATTTTTGGGAATTTTAGCATCTTTCCGGTTACTATTTTCACCTGAAGATCCCTTCAGAAAAATATTATCATAGAGACAACTATTTCTGTATACCGAACGCAATAGTTCAACAAATAATAAATTCTCGCCGTACAATTCGACCAACACATATCGAATTGTTAAAAAAACACAGAAAACGTACTAGGAATATGTACCATCTCTGCAGGAAGTTGGAAATTCTGATACACGAAACATCATCCGTTACGGGGCAGTAAGATAAGGCGTTTGAAATTTTGAGATAATAGAACCTATAACCACGTCTGCCATACATTCACGTCCGCACGATTAGATTTTAAAAACAATAAGGTCGAATCTCATACACGTGCTATACGGGTCACCGGAAGGCCGGAACCAGGACCCTACAACATGGTGAAAAAAATTTTCATCGAAAACGTTCGAGGCTGGCGAAGTTTACACAACACTGTAGTGCATCTGTACGGTAGATAGAGATACACACAGGGAGCAAAAAAATCCAGTCTCTCTCTATGTTGCAGCAGCCTAGGATAATAAAATTATCACGCCGATTGTAATGCAATGCAATCTTTATTCGTCGAATGCCGATACCTTGTCCGCGAAAAACGAAAAACTATGTAGTATAAATTAATACCTTGGTATCTGAGTAAGAAGGGGCCGAGGAGGGTAACTCATGACTTTATAAATGTTTGCACACCTCTTCGTATATATCTGCATAAAACAATATTATATAGGTACTCGAGTATAGAGAGCTGTATACCTTCATACCCCCCTCGCCCAGTTCTACGGTATAGATTTTTATAACGTTCTCGGGCTCTAACATGTTCTTTCTTTAATATTTAAAGAAGCAACTGGTTTATAGTACATTGTTTGGCCGCGCGTATAATTTTGTTTTTTACATTTATAACGTACCCGGTGTACGCTTTAATGAAAATAGAAAAAGATAGCGAGATGGAATCTCAAGTGCTAATGATGTTATCACCGCAGTATGTACGCGATAGCAAACCCCTCCCGTTCCTGTCCTGAATTTGCCTTATTCCGAGCCCTAATAAAATCATATATAAATAAGAATTCATCGCATTCTGCTCTCTCTGCAGCGAACAGAACTTAGTCGTGCGTATCGTAAAGGTCTGTCTTTATATACTTTTTAATTTGTTGCAATGTTAATGAACTTTTTACACGGTGCTGGAGCTCGTGCTCGCCCGGATGGGCTGTTTTTTGCCTTTTCGCGATGTCTCTGCCAGTAGGCTTAAAAATTCGAACAAGTTTGAGAATTATTTAAATGGACGATGACCCGATAACCGCAGCGAAGGGAGTAGCGAAAAAATGAAAATTTCCACATAAAAAATCCGACGATTTGCCAACAGCCAGCCGGCGTCCAAGTGCACGCGGTCTGTAGGTCTGCTAGACAGTCTAAATGTATATACAACTGCATATAATGTATGGAGATGCGCCGTCGCAGCCCCCTGGTCCCCTTCACCCTCCTCGAACCTATGTATGCTCGTCCAGAAACCCGAGCGAATGTGTAGTATAATATCTCACACGTATTCGTACACTATACATTATTTTACTATGGCGTATATAAAAGTTGAAAGGATTTATAGTTATTGCTTCATATTACCGGCTTGTCAAATAAATTGTATTTTTCGCTATTTCAATCTTATTTTAATTATACGAATACCATCGCGAGTGTTCTGTGCTGAAAGTAAACTTGTATTTCTATACTTGTATGAGTCATGTCGTGTTGTTAAAATTATTTGCAATAGACATCGGTGGTACAGATGGACAAGAAGGAGGAGGCAGATTCAGGAATGAAAAATGGAAATATTTCTTCAGTGTGTGAAGGATCGAATTTGAGATTTCCACGTCTCCAAAAATGCCACTGAAAGATTCTGAAAATGTCGACTGATGCATTTTTGAATAATTCAAGAATTAATTGGCTTAAAATATATCTGTGGTGTTTAATGAGTTGAAAAATATAAATTTTCGATATTTTCGGATCATTTTTTTTTCTGGTTTGAATTTGCTAAAATGAAGTTTTTTTTAACTTCGATTTTCTTGACACTCGAGTGAAATTATTACTATTTTTTGGATTTTTTGATACCTGATGTAAGATTGGTGGCATCTGAAAATTGTTCAAAATATCAAAAATATTCAATTTCACATGAAAATCATTTGAAAATATTTCAAATGTCAACCACTCAACCAGCTACTTTTATAATAGGATGGGGGGGACATAAATTTCCAGAAAATCGGTTGAAGATGAAAGATACAGTAAATATTGATTTTAAAAAATCAAAAAAAAAAATTTTAATGTTACCATACATAAATTATCTCATGTGTAGATACATAAAAAAATGCTTCAAAATATAAAAAATTAGATCATATAAAGAATTTCGCACACGTATCTACGATTTTCAAAAAAACAAAAATTTCTTCAAGCAAGGTAAAAAAAATGAGAAAATATTGACAAAATTTTGTAAAATATAAGTAAAAAATTGCTCAAACTTCGGCAAAAAGTTTTTGAAATACGAAAAGGAAAAGCAAACAGTTTCACGAAAATCGTAAACTACTCTCTCATTTAGAAATCAGTGAAAATGATCGAAAATCACTGAGTAGTGAAAAAATTCACTAAAAACAAATAAGTAAAAAAAACACTGGAAAATTAATGAAAATTCACTGAAAATTCAGTGAAAATTCACTAAAGTCAGTGAAAATCTAATAAAGTCAGTGAAAATCCAATGAAGTTAGTGAAAATCCAATGAAGTCAGTGAAAATTCAATGAAAATCTATGAAAAATCACTGAATTTTGCTGAATTTTCCTGTGCTGCAATTCTGACTGTTCATCAGTGACTTTTCACTGATTCAGAATGAGAAAGTAGTCGAAATGCAAGGAAAACTTTTCAAACTGTAGAAGAATCGAAGAAAATGACTAAAAATCGAGGAACTTGAACTCATATTTCAAAATTGAATTTTATTTATATGATTGAAGGACGTAAGTGGTTCCCAATTTTGAACACTGACTGATTTCTACCGCAATGAACGGAATTTACTGAAAATCTCTTTTCCCAGATACCTAAACAATTTAAAACCAAAACCATAACTTTACGACCAAAATTTGCAGAAAAAATGGAAAAAAAAATTGAAATAGCACAGGCAAAATTTTTTTTGTGAATTGTGAATAATGTATTGGTGTTAAATTTCAGTAGAATCATCGTATCTGAAATAATTAAAAATTCTCGTAGGTAGGTGCTAAAATTTTTTACGAAAAATCGAATCATTTTGAGGTGTACTAATCTTGACCACCTATAAAATTTTCGTTCAATTTTTTCTATTTTCTTTACAAGTTTTGGCCGCATATGTGACCCTGCCGGAAAGAAGGGACCTTGTGTAAAAAAATCGATGTCTCTATTATTATAGCTCTGGTCCAGATTTGATGGCATTGGGACCAGGAACGCGAAAAAAGAGACTAATTTTTTTACAAATGGTATTTTTTTTCCGGCTGGGTCACATAGTTGTCATTTTAGTCTCATATCATTGATCAAAGAGACAGAAACATGAAAAAATTCGGTAAAAATCAAGTAGTTTTCGCTCATAATGAACGAAATCAGCCGCAGGTCGAATTTAGAGAAACCCTTTTCAATTTTGACTTTTGTCGGGAAGAAATTCATAAAAAATCGAGAGGGAATTTTTATCGATTCCAAGGAGAAAAATCATTATCAAGGTATTTTTTAATCTTGAGGTCACTAGCTCAAAAGTCTTCGATGGGAGGGAAGGGGGATTTTTCGAAAAAAGGGTTGAAACTGGAATTCTTCCTCTTTCAGATTGAACGTAATTTCAAAAAATTTTTGCTTTACTTTCAAAATGTTTACAATTTTTAAACCCTTTATATTTTACATTATGAAACTTATTAAATTAATTTTTTTCAAAATTAACACTTTTTTGCATTTTTACGAACATTTCATCGTGTTATTAAAAGATGTAGGTACCTGTACCTACTATAATTTGGCTCGTTAGAGAGACAAACACTAAGAAAGAATGACTTTTTTCAATTTTTCTATCTAATACAAAATTTTTTTGAAAATGTTACCATTTCTCCAAAAAAAACTCGAATCGACACCTAGTTTTTCGGACTAAAAAAATGCAATATTTCACTATTATTGGCAAAAGTCATCTTCATCGATGCTTTCCTCATTCCATTCAGTTCGGCGGAATCACAAAGATTTTTTCAACCAATGAAAAAATTTAATGACAGGTAAGAATGTAAATATTGTAATGGCCTTTTACCTATAAATTAAACTCAATTTATAATCAGTTTCACAAATATTTAGAGAAGAATAATTTATAAATAGGGCATTATTTAAATTGGGAGGAGTAGAAAATCAAAAAATTCTCCAATCAGAGGATCGTTTTCGAATTTTTCAATTAAAAAATGTGTCTATTTTTTCAATTCGAAAAGGTAAAATTTATTAAAGATTTTAATTCAAGAAAACACCATTTTTAGATTTATCCTTGACTTGAATATGATTTTCCCAAAAAATTGACGAGCAATTTTCCCTTCTGCCTTCATTGAATTCACCCTTGCAAATTTTCAAACAATTATTCCATTTCAGGTTTTTTTTTGAGATTCTTCCCAGCATATTAGGTCTATTTAAATTTCTGTAGCTTACCTATCACCTATCCCCATTTTTTAAAATCCTTTCCAGCGTGTTTCGATCTCGCATAGTTCATCACATTCGGATCACTTTCTTACAGATACATTGCAAATGAAATTCGCAATCACAGACGTACAACTGATAGACGCTGATTAAATTTATAAATCTCGATAATGAGAATAGTACATGGCGAGATAGCGAAGACAGCACACGACGGAAAAGGGTAAGACGAAGGGTTCGATATAACGTATTCGTGATATACACGTAATTATGTTCGTGAATGAAATTTTCGTGACATTTAGGTTACACTTATTCTAGGAATGAAGGCACTCTTTGCGTACTTGCCTGGCCTAGCTCGGCTGGGCCTGACGCCGCCGCCGCCTTATACATTTACAGAAACTCGTGTAGTAGTCGTATTCGTATATAAAAGTTCTACTGGTCGCCCGTTTTCCTCGCCCTATCCACTGCGCGATCGTTCCGCTGTTTATGCATCGTTACAGAGCACACTGCATATCGCAGTTTTCAATTAACTTCATTTCCATTTGAGAGGTTTGCAGATTTCCGTGTCGATGTCACGAATCTAGGGTTTATTTAGAATAATTTTTTTTTTGCTTTGTATATAAATACAGGTACCTACCTGCGTGTAGTTTGGTTAGAGGAGGTGGAATGAAGAGGGGAAATAAAATAATAAGGGTGCCCACACTGCCCACGCCCAGTATATTTTACTTACCTATAATTTTTTTTAAATATTGACGCGAAAAATATCCTCTTTTGCCATAAAGGCGCTCAGGAATTATCAAAAGGAGGAACTAAATTGAAGAAAAATTGGGCTAAGGGTCGAAAATCATTGAAAAATTGAGTAATTGGTGATTTCAGATACATAGGTACGTGGGATATTTTCAAGAGACGAATGTTACATGAACAGATTTGAGTAAAGAAAAAAAAAATTTTAAATGGTGAAATTTTTGGGACAACCAATCAATAAAAAGTACCTACATTCTGAATCTGAATCAGCCAGTTTTGGTTTCAGGAAAATTCTATTTTTTAAATAAGTAAGTGAAATCGATTTCACAGAATTAGTGATTTTTGACGGAAATATCGGCGAAAAATCAAAGACATAAATTCTGCCAAATTTTACTGCTTTGAAGCTAAAGCGAATTTTTTTGAGAAATCATACTTGAGAAGAAAAAAATTCAGTTTTTCTCGATATTTTTTATGGCGAAAATGTTTTAGACTAAATCAAGGAAGAAAAGTTGCTCGAACCCCTCAAGTCTTCTCCTTTGAGTGCACCTATCTCTTCTACTCGTCCACAAATAAAAAACAGCTTACAGCTAGAAAACAAAATATCTAATTTTTATATCGAAAATCACACAATTTTGGGACCAAAAATGGTAAAAAGTCGTGTATTTTTTTTGGGAGGGAGAACTGAATTCGTTTTAATTGTTCCGGCCCTTCATTTATGGCTTTGATGATTGAGCCAGAAACGAATCAAAGCAGGAACAAGCATTGGGTAGAAAAGTAAAAATTGAAGCGAAAGAATTCATTTGAAAAATTCATCTAATAATTTAAAGCTATACCAAATACTAAATAAATTAAGCGATATTCATCAAAGAATCAAAAAAAAAAATCAAGAGGAAATGGGCAGGGAAACACATTCCAAAAAATGCTTAATACTTGGAAATTTCCACAAAATTGGCAGCAGAAATTTCAAAATTTACGACCCTTCCAGATTTTGTTTTTTGCGAAAAAATTCTGATCTGCAATTTGCAAAACTTTCACCAAAAGAAAACATTCGAAGGTCAAAATTTTTACTTTTTCGATAATTTCAATTTTCGAATCGTCAAGGGATGAAAAGAAATTATAACCTCTTCTTCATCACCACACCCCCCTCCCCCCATTACATGCTACCTAACAAAATTTTGTAATAATTCAGGACATTTTTTAAATGGTTTCACAAATTTCCTGGGAGGGGGTCGCAACAGAAATTTGTTCTCATTTCAATTTTTCGTTTTTTAAACTTTTGTATTAAAAAATTGCAAGTTTTCTGAAGTAGGAGAGAGGAATAAAATTCTTTTCAATTCCAATTTGTCAATCTCTAAGGGGTAGGTAGGAAACCATCCACTCTTCCTCTGAGTGGTGTCTAGTTAATTTAAAAAAAATTGAAATCAAGGTCGCCATCAAAATAAATCCTTTTGCCTTCTTCCTCTTTCGTCATCATCACCAGGATTTCTCCCAATGGCCCGGACATAAAAATATGAAAACGGGCTGAAAATGGCGACTTGAATAACACATGAATATTTCTGCAGAAATTTCAAAGTAGACAGAAAATTTTACAGCTATTTGGAAAAATGGAAAATTCATTTTTTCCTCAATTTGATGAATAAATTTCATCTGTAGAATGTCTTCGAAACAATTTTTGGCACTAAAACAGACAGAAATTGCAGCATAAGAAAAATCAGAAAAATTTACTAATTTTTTAAATATTTTCACTAAATTTTCAAATATTTTCACCAAATTTTCAGCAAAATTTAAAAATTTTACTGACTTTTCAGCGAATTTTCACTAATTTTCCTCACTGATTTGTTTTCAGCAAAAAATTTTCACTGATTTTCTCCTGTGCTGCAATTCTGACTGCTTCTCGGTGATTTTCAATAATTTTCACTGATTTATAAATGAGAGAGCAGGATGAATAACGCTAAAAAACACGAAATAGGTAAAAAAAAAAAAAAAGAAAGCACGGATGGTCATCGATTGATATTTATAATACCTACTGGAAATTTCGATCTTGCCCCAATTCAAACTATTACCAAAGTCAAACAAAAATTTCTAAAATACCTCCATACATCCAAATTCTCTCTCTTGGGAAAATATCTCCATTTAACACACATTACGACTCCATAAATTCACGTCACCTCCCAACATAACCATTTCCAGCCAATAAATCACTTTTCGCTCCAGAAACACGCCATAAACTGGCGCCGCCGACGAATACTCAATTTGAAGAAAAAAAATTCGGCTCACAATTGCGAAAATATTTCCTCACAGAAACAGATAATCTGTTTTTCGGGAACCAGTATCACCGAAAAATATGTCCAGGAATCGAAATGTTGGTAATATCGTACAATTTCTCATTGTCCCAACCCTCTCTCCCCATCTCCCTGCTAAAATACATACGTAAGCTAGACATCGTCGTCTCTACAGACACGACATTATTAAAACAATGGCATTATTCCAGAATGTTTTCGAGGAAATGTTGATACACAATTCGTCGTCCGTGATTTGCCTGCCCCCTCGCCCTCCTTCGACACCTCTTTGGACCCTCGTTTTGGTGAAAATACCCACCGAAACGCGCTAATACCGGAAACAATTTGATCTTTTTTTTTTTTTATTTTAAAAGCCATCTCATCGTCTGAAGAAATTCTTTCATCTTAACACGTTTCAGTAGGGAAAAAACGGTAATAAATCTCGGTTCGAATAAGCGTTGTTGGCTAAAAATGAGCCAAGCAGAGAGCCAAGAGGTGGCGAAGCTTTCAATTTCGACGCCTGCTGAAGAGAATTAGGTACTCGAAAAAAGAAAAAAATTCTCGGAAGAAAATTTTTTTCATCGCGACAGATGCGATGAGCCCTGAAAAAAATATGATTGTTCGCTTAATTACACGTCGAGAATTGGATGCTTAATTTTTGAGAAGAAAAAAAGGGGTCAGCTCGGAACAACCCATTCGTAAGTTCTCGACTAGATAATTTGAAACAATGAAGCAGGTATACGTGCAATGGTATTTCAAAAGAAACATGCATTATGGAAGTTGTCGAAGTGGTAATTAAACGGAATAGTTAATAAAGATACTTTGTATATGGACATCGGTTGGCATGTGTTGAATTGGGTTCACCGTTGGCAAGCGAAGGGGGAAAATGGACTCGTTGGTGCAGATAGAATGGGCACGTCTTTCGTATGGTCTTATACGGGTGAATAATACCACTGTCACGATGCGACTGATTGGTCAACTTACGAAATCAATCATTTAACCGATACCTGTGCCAACAAGTAGCCTTTTATAATATTGTCACACGTACAATGTACGAGCATATATTTCACGGGCAATGTTGACGACGACGAAGACCACGGACCTCCCCGGCATGTTCACACGCAAATTAAATCTTAGGCGCGTTCGAATATAAGAGAAAGAACTGTGGGAAGGAGAAAGAGAGAAAGACGCCGAGGCGAACTTAACAACAGCCATGGCAACGTGTCAAATTATAAATTGACCAATTAATACGCCAATTTACCCACTTACCGGATCTCATTATGTAGATATGTTCGAGTAAATGTTCAAGTAGCAATGTAGCATGCCTAGAACATGGTTCCAGCATTTGTCAAACGTACGTACGAGATTCATCATTCGAAAATTTCTGCGTAGATTTTTGCGATTTTTGAATAAATTTGGGGATGGGTATAAATTTTTGAGGAAAAGGTGTGCACATCAAGGTGGCAAATTTACTAAAAATTGATAAAATGGACAAAAAAAAATTGAAAATTAGATATTGCTTTGAACCAAAATACCTGATTCCATAAAATAATTTCAAAATAGTTCATCGGAAAATTCGTCAAAAAATTAGATTCTTCAAATTCCTTCAAAGCAAAAAACACTTCAATTTTTTTGAAAAAATGTCACCAATTTTTTTGAAAACATTATATCAATTTTTTTTTTAAAAAATGCAATAATTTTTGAAAAATTTTACTGATGGAATTACTGACTCTTCAAAAAAAAATTACTGATTTTTTCAGCGAATTTCAGATGTTTACGACTTTTTAATGAATTTTTACCCGATTTTTCCAGAATTTTTTCACTGTTTGCTGTCAGTGATATTTTTTCACTGATTCATTACTGCGCTGTAATTCTGACTGATTTCCAGTAATTTTCAATAATTTTCATTGATTTATAAAAAAAGAGCTGACTCGCCACTCTCTTAACTCAAATCAGTCAAAATCTGAAAATTGACTGATTGAAAGAGACGGAATTATGGAACTGGTTGACCGTGAATTTCACTGATTCCTAATTTTTAATCAATTAATAAATTGAAATTTTTACTAATTCATTTCAGTATTTAAGCAACAATATTACTGATTTAAAAATGTAAATTTACTGATTTCTACAGTGACATAACCCTGTCGATTTCATCAGTCGATTTTGACTGATTCAAATTAAGAGGGCTCCTTGATTCCGGAGTCGACCTGTGACCTCGACACCTCGACTACTGACTCTGGCAGCTTGACTGAGGAATTGACTCCTTTATCCCCTGACTATTCTCTAAATCTGAATCAGTAAAAAAAAAAAAATGAAAATTGACTGATAAAACAGCGAGAAGTGTACAACTGTTAATCAGTGAAAAATTACTGATTCAAAAGTGAAAATTCACTGATTAAATCAGTAAAATTTTTACTGATTTCTACAATTTTTTTTTACTTTTTTGAGATGAATTTAAAATTTTGGAATCTTTTACAAAATTTTACTCATCAAGAAAACAAATTTCTATTTAATATCAACTTTTGAGATCGCCATCTCATCAATACGTATTCCCTAATTTGAATTCCTTTTTAAAAGGTTTGTACATACGAAAATCAATACATGATTTCTGCATTAATAATTCCTCAATAAACCTGCTGTGGAATAGATTTTCCACCGTGGGGAGGGGGGTTGAAAATGGCAGCTCAACATTTTCTATTTGAACAAAAGAAATATCTGAAGAGTGAATCTGTTAAAATAGGTTCTGTCCTTTTTAGATCGATATCATAACACTGGAATAGGTCTAGGATTTGGAAAAGTCAAAAATTGTGTTGAGAAATTAAATTTCTTGCTATGCATTTTCAGAATTTTTTTGATGGATTTCGTCATTTTTTCCAACTTTAAATTAACCTCCCCCCCCAAAAAAAACTTCCATCAAAAAATTTGTGAATAGAGCAAAATATTAAAAATTCTTGATACTTACAATTCCAGTTACTTTTTTTTCTTGTTTTTCGGATCAGATTTTAATTTTAGCCCTTACACTCCTCTTAGAAATCGATAAATTATTCTTGGAGTTTTTTCAAAAAGTAATTCCGAAAATGTGCAAGGAAGAGTAAAAGAAACATGTCTTTCTATATCACACTTCATATTGTCAGAACTTTTCTTCACCCCGACCTCTTCCTTCTCATCACGGTTGGTCCAAAATCAATTTGGAGTCAAAATAACCCTAGAATTAAATTTATAGACTTCAAAATATCTCCTAGAGCCCAATTTTGATTTTTTTTCCCGCATGTATCCAATTATCTGATCAGATTATTTTATTCATTTTTCATAATATTTTTTCCACTTCAATTGATTCAACCCTCGACCATACGAATCCAATGATTCGATTTTGTTATTTTGATCGATTTTCACTCAGCGGCTAATCCATTATGAAATAAGACAGGAGGGATCAAATTTGTGACACCAGATTTTTTTCTTCATTATACTAATTAGTTTTCCAAAATATGACAGAAATGTGTCCAATCGACCTGAAAAATGAAAATTTTTCCTTCTTTCCTGGTACTTTTTGTACATTTTTTCTTGCTTCAAATTTACCCAAAGAAATCTCTGTTTATCCTTCGATTAAAATTTTTTCCTTTATACACTAAAATTATAAAAATTTTATCTAATTTTGAATTTTTAGAGTTTTTTTTTTCTGGTAGGCATTTTGTACAAACTTAGGAAAACAAGAAAATGTAACTTTTAAATCATTATGAAAAACTTCTTTCGAATATAAGTAATAATGGCGATAACGATGTCAGAAAAAATAGGTTTGTATTACAGAAACAAAATTGAACTTTTAAAACACACGTTCGAAAATGCGATTAACCCACCGCGCAATAAGAAATTAATGCTACCTCCTAAAACGTAATCGAATTTTTTATGTACCCGAACTAATTAGATATTTTAAAATTGCATAATTCAACTAATTAATCTAATCAAAGGACAAGAATCGAGAAAAAACGCATGCAACTGAATGTTTTAAATTTCAAGAAATTTGCTAGCAGTACGAACATTTCTTATTCGTTTCGTTATCAAACGAAATGAAATTTATTTGTGCGCTATCAATTTTGCTGCTGACGATTGCAATTTTCCTCTTGGACTGTACAGCAGTCGAAACTTGGTAAGTGTACATTGAAATCGAACTTTCTTGAGACATTTTAATTGCAGAAAAATTATTTATTTAAGAGCTACCTGGTAAATTTTAAATTTTGATTTTTTTTTCATTCCTCAAACTGATAACGAAAAAAAATAAATAAAAATATCCTTTCAAATGGCGATTACTTTACTGATGTTTCTTTTTCATCTAGGCAATACACGTGCCCTGGTAAGAAAGTCTACTGCTTATGTGAACAATACTGCACCGAAAATGATGCAAAACGAGGATGCAATAATACTCCAGAGCGTCAAAGATACACGGAAATCTGTTCGCAAGAAGCTCCCAATTTTCAACCTGCTTGCGACTATACTGCGGAGGGTGCCGATTAATGATTCAGCGCGGTTTTATCAGAAAACGAATGATGATATGCGCGTAAAATCGTTGAAATTTTCCAAAAATTTTAAATGGATATTGATTGACGGGGTTGGCACTGATTAATGGATTGCAAACTTCTCGTCACTACATTTATCCAAATTAAATTATGAAATTTGCGTATTTTATTAATTTTCGTCAATTATTATGTCATTCAAACAAAATCATGGATAATTTTATACATATTTGTAAATTTTTATTAAAAATTCCAGAGGAACTTTACATATTTTTTAAAACCATAAACAGGATAAAATTTGAAACGCTAAAAAAAATCGCTTTGGGAAAATGCAAAAAACGCAATTATACATCTTTTCCTTTCATTGAAACGTTGAAAAATGTAAAACACTTTTTGATAACAGAAATTTAATTTTTTCACAACATTTTCTTCATTTTTCATGGGCATATTCCTCTTCGTCTAAACTTCGGCTGTCAGCTTAGAGTTTGAATCTCCCAGTAGAAATTCAAAATTTGGAGGAAAAAAATTGCAAATGAAGACAAAAATACAGTATGACAAAAGATTTGTCCACGAAAAACACTTCTCGATTGCTAGAATTTGAAAAGAGATAACGGGGTGGTTCAAGCGGCAATGTGTTCCTGGTGACAGGGGCATCAAAGATTGATAAGCAAATTTTCAGTCCTACCTACAGGATGTCCACAAATTGAGAAACCGGTTTCGGTGAAAAAATGGAGGTGTGGGTTTTTTGTGGAAATGAAGTCTACACACTTACACGATCAAAATGTGATCATTTTTTTGGAAACCGGTTCGATAATTTGCAATCAGTTGTCAAAAATATCTCAAAAATCGAGTTCAGAAAAATTTTCCAAATAAAATGAGTAGAGCTTTAAAAACTAGAATTATCAGTGAACTGATTTTTTGGATCCGGTTCATTTTTTTATAATCTTGGAAAATAATTATCCAACAATACTTCCCTTGATTTTTGAATTTATTTAAAAATTACAGTTGATAGAAAATTACGAAAAAAAAAACACACGATAAAAATACAACTAATTTAATTATTTAGTCCAGTCATTTTAAAAAAAAGGTGGAAAAAATTTATAACGGCGATTTTTTTGCAGGAATGTGTTCAGAAGGGTCCCAGTAGTTACCAAAAAAAACACCAAGAGGCCCCAAGTCTGGGGGAAAATTTTTTAGGGGTGAAACATCCCCCAAAAATGAGTTTTTTCCCATTATTTCGTAAAATAACAATTTTAAGTAAAAAATTATAACAAATTCGGAATCTGCGTCAAATTTTTGATCAGATGGTACCCAACATGACCCCTTTCACGTAAAACATAAGCCCTAAAGGACAACCTCCTAAAACGTAATTGAATTTTTTATGTACCCGAACTAATGAGATATTTTAAAATTGTACAATTCAAGTAATTAATCTAATCAAAGGACAAAAATTGAGAAAAAACGCATGCAACTGAATGTTTTAAATTTCAAGAAATCTAACGCCAGCAGTACGAACATTTCTTATTCGTTTCGTTATCGAACAAAATGAAATTAATTTTTGCGATATCATTCATAATGTTGACGATTGCAATTTTTCCTTTGGACTGTAAATTACCCGAACTATGGTAAGTGTACAGATAATTAAGTTTTTGTGGTTGAAGTATACCTAATGTTTTTCAGTTTATTTCGATTGGCTGCTTTATTCGACTATACCTAGTAAATAGATGCTGTAATCGAGTGTTCAACTTCGCTACTAAAAAAATAAAAAAAGATCCTCAAATTTTCTATCCTAAATTTGTAAAACAAGAACTTTTTTTTTTGAAATCGAACTTTCTTGAGACTTTTTTAATTGAAGAAAAATTACCTATTTATGAGCTACCTGGCAAATTTTAAATTTTAATTTTTTTTCATTTCTCGATCTGATAACGAAAAAAAATAATAAAAATATCCTTTCAAATGGCGATTATTTTACTGATGTTTTTTTTTTCATCTAGGCAATACACGTGCCCTGGTAAGAAAGTCTATTGCTTATGTGAACAATACTGCACCGAAAAAGCTGCGAGATGAGGATGCGAAAATACTCCAGAGCGTCAAAGATACACGGAAATCTGTTTACAAGAAGCCTCTAATTTTCAATCTGCTTGCGACTGTACAGCCAAGGGTGCCGAATGATGATTCAGTTCGATTGTATCAGAAAGCGGTAGATGAAATGCACGTGAAATCGTTAAAATTTTCCAACATTTTTGAAAGGATATTGATTGACGAGGTTGGCACTGATGCCTTAGGCAATGCAGCAATCTATTTTGATTTTTTGATTTTTTTTCGTACCTCAACCGGGTACCAAAAAATCCCAATCAGGCAGACAAAGTAAACAAAAGTTATTGATCATTCCTTCAACTGTCAAATATCACACTGATCTTTCATTTTGATACAGGGCATATTCCTGTCCAGAAATCGAGGCTTATTGCATATGTACTACATATTGCACCGCAGCTGATGGAGCATCAGCTTGCAAAGCAACACCACCCGGATACCAGTGGAACTATGACCAATATTGCGCAAATTCACCGGATCCTGATTTTCAGAGTAAATGCATATGTAATTCCAACTTAATAATCCTTTGATATGCTTCCTTCATATTCATTAATGGATTGCAAACTGCTCGTCACTATACATTTATCCAAATTAAATTATGAAAAATGCGTATTTTTATTAATTTTCGTCAATTATTGTTCATTTTGGGTAAATTTTAAAATTAAATTGTTCAACGGAGGTGTTGATCTAACCCAAGAACATCTTTATACAGTTACTCGAATTCAATACACGAGAAAGATAAAAGAAGGAATTTTAAACGTACGAGTACCAAAACATGTTTAGTTTGGTTACATATTGGGAAATTTTTCGGCTTTTTTTTCTCCCTCATCTCTAGGGAATGTTCAAAATACAAACATTCGACGCTATATTCGATAAAAGGATCCTTGAAAAGTGCTCCTGAGGAATTCTGTAGTACGAATTACGTAAGTACGTGGCTTTTAGCGTAAACTTACATGCCGGTTGTGCACTCGGCACTATTTTAGGATTTTCTAAAAAGATATTCTCGGCTTTTAAGATGGAATTTTGAAATACACGTATTTCGTAATCGTTTTAAAATACTTAAAAGATTTATTGGATACTGAATTATGTATACGGAGGTGTCAATTTCAGTTCCGAGTTATTTATGGCATGGATTCGATGTTGAGAATTTTTTTCACGTGGGTTGTCCATTATTCAACTACGGCTGCGACGATTCGAGCCAAGAATCGAAGTCGAGTATTTGGAATTGATTTCATCTCGATGAAGTAATCCAGTCTAGATTTAGGTTAAAGAACACTGAAAAAAAAATAAAAAATAAAATTTATCCAAAAAAATAATAACGTGTCCCAATTCTCAAAATAGGTAAAATTTATCATTTTTTTGAATAAAATTTATTCTTTTTGGTAAAATTTATTCATTTTTTTGACAAATTTTATCATTTTTTTCTGATAATAAATATTATTTTTTAGAACAAATTTCACCTATTTGGTGAATTGGAACACTTTATTATATTTTTGAATACATTTTATTATTTTTTTGAATAAATTTTATTAATTTTTTTGGTTAAAATTTATTATTTTGGTAAAATTTATTAATTTTTTTGATAAAATCTATCTTTTTTTTGATAAAATTTATTATTTTTGGGGCAAAATGTATTCATTTTCGTATCTTCTGTTTTTTCCGTGAAGAAAATTTTACAATTTGAGGAAAATTTTTTGTAGAGTTGATGTTTTTGGACTTTGAAGGAGTTGGTTAGAGACATAGTAAGATTTTATTTGAATTTGTTAAAAGAAAAAATTCTCAATTTAACATCATTCACTGATAAAATTGTTGAAAATTTGAATCAAATAATACATTTATATTTTTATTTCAACAATGTAGTCTGAACTCAAGTGACATCAGATCACAAACCCCCTCTCTCCTCTCTGACAAATTAATCTTATAAAAGCCTGCTACTACTTACTCCGAAAATCGACAGCAAATGTTTACTGAAAAAAATCCATTCGGATGTCAAAGGTTTAATTTTTCTTACAAAGTCGCCTTTTTTACTTCGACTGGAAAACTGAAGACCAACAAAGGCTATAACAATTTTAGGACACAGAATTGGTAAGGGAATGGATAAAAAAAAACTGGAATACTTACGAAGGTTCAAAAGATACAATATAACCAATTAATCATATACGATGCTGTCAGAAATTGAAAATTTCAAAGTTGACAAAAAAAATGTACAATTTCTGATAGAATTATTTAATACAGAGAGGGAATTTTTGTAAAAGGCTTACAAATATTGTCTGAGAGCCAATCGAGGACGAAAATTTATGAATAGCCATGTAAAAATTATTCGAAAAGATTTTTATTCAATAATTGTATAAGAATGGAGTGAAAAAGATGGAAAAGAAAAAATATGAAAAAGGAAAAAAATTTTGAAGGAAAGGACATTCAAAAGTTGAAATTTCTTCAGACACCATCATCTCTCGTCAACTTACACAGTGTTGTCACTGAAGGCATTTCAAATATTAGTTATTTATTTTGGCAGATGGAATCTCAAAATTGTTACAAAACAGGACTTCGCAGTGAAAAAGCCCCAAAACAGGACCTGTTAGACACCCTGATTGATATTCACTAGTACGAATAATATCATGGGATTGATTTTTTCATACGACCCCTTTAATTAAAGTTTTCTAAGCCCTTCAAGGTTAAAACAAAAAAAAATGAAAAACAAATCATTTTTTAGGCTTTCAAAAGCACAAAGTTCAAATATCTGCTCAATTTTCTGGATTCGACCCTTCGATGCTCCCTTCAATTTTGGAAAACATGAATAAAAAGTGAAAGTAGGATGCGGCACATTGATTTTTACTAATGGGAGAGGGGGGAAGGGGCTACGAGTACAAAACAAATGAATTTCTAGATCGAATCTCCTCTCGTGTTCTACTCTCTAAATTTGAATCAGTTGAAACTGACTGATTAAAAAGCCAAAAGTATGCAACTGTAGAAATCAGTGAAAAATTACTGATTCAATTGATGAATTTTCATTTTTGAATCAGTAATTTTTTTTCAACTACTGAAATGAATCAGTAAAAATTTTAATTTACTGATTCAATCAGTGATTAATCAATGATTGAATTAGTAATTAATCACTAATTGAATTAGTAAATTGAAATTTTTACTGATTCATTTCAGTAGTTGAAAAAAGATTACTGATTCAAAAATGAAAATTCACTAATTAAATAAGTTAAGTAAGTAAATTTTCACTGATTGACAGTCAAATTTCACTTTTCGCTGTTTAATCAGACAATTTTAAGTTTTTTGACTAATTCAGATTTAGAGAGTAACAAATACTTTCGACCAGATAAAAAAATTTTGGAGAAGGGAAGATGAGACAAAAATTATAAATTCAAAGTTTAAAAAAATATCAATAATATTCAAATTCTATATCAAAATTGATCAATGATTTGATTATTTATCGAAACTTGATACCTACTCTCCAAATTTGAATCAGTTAAAATTCACTGATTTAATAAGACAAAAGTGTGCAACTGAAGAAATCAGTGAAAATTTTACCGATTTAATCAGTGAATTTTCATTTTTGAATGAGTAAAAATTTTAATTTACTGATCGAATCAATAAAAATTTTAATTTACTGGTTGAATCAGTAATAAATCACTGATTGAATCAGTAAATTAAAATTGTTACTAATTCATTTCAGTAGTTGAAAAAAATTACTGATTCAAAAATGAAAATTCACTAATTGGATCAGTAATTTTTCACTGATTGACCATCAAATTTCACTGATTAACAGTTGCACATTTTTAACTGTTCAATCAGTGAATTTTCAGTTTTTTCACTGATTCATATTTAGAGAGTACTTAGAAAAAATTGATCAGAATTTATCAAAAAATGTGACGCGCCATGAGAAACCGACCGTTAAGGTGAAAAATGAAATTTTGCGTAAAACGCCAAAGTATCAACTTTTTAACCAATTTTTGCGTTTTTCTCAACATTTTATTTTTCACCTTAAGGGTCGGTTTCTCATGGCGCGTCACAAATAACCCCTTTAATTTTTCAAGTTGACTAAATGTAATTTGAAGATCTGAAGATCCCCCCTCCCCCCAGAAATCCAAGGTTTCCCAATCCAACCACAGATATTTTGTACAATTTATATTTTTTCCAGCAACTCAAATTCGAAAAATAAGACTACATCGAGTTCACAATCAAGCGATGAACCTTGGGTGACATTTTTCGCAGAAACTCGCCAGATAATGTCGCTTCTTCCTATAAATTGAGGAAGGGTCAAGGAATGAGCCGGAAACCCCATCAATCAAAAGAGCAAAATCCGACCAACAGCGACGGTTTGCCTCTAGTTAATGTCCCATGTTCACAATTCCGACATAAAACTGTACTAGATGCCATAAAACTGCACACATCGTTGCAATCTCCTTCCAAACCGGCCAAAAAAGCTACTCGTATGTAAAGAAGCTCGTGGGAAAATTACCGAAATAATGAACTAAATACCAAAACAGAGACATGTGTACTATAGGTACTTCTACATACGTCGGTCATTAAATCGTACTTATTCGTCGTCGAACCGGAGGAACGAACGATCCGGCAGACCGAGTGTAGCGGCCGAGGTGAAACAAATCATTCAATACAATTGCACTAGCACGGCCGCCCACTGATTCTACTTTCAATCACAATAATATCCTAAGATAGTAACTTTTCAATAACCAATTGTTTACGCTCTGTCTATGGGACGCGGCGCGGCGGCGTGGGTATTCGAGCAAGATGTGTCCAGATGAACTGCATCGCGTACAACTACGTACGCTCGAATTTATACGTACTTACGGAATTATTGCGGCAGCGTGTGCGTATCTCGTATGAGCCCAACGTGTAATTAGTATACGTATGAGTCTAATCGGGAGAAGGTTTGACATCGTCGTAATTGAGTACAACCCCGCCACAATGGACAATGATTAAAGATTATTCTCCTAATGTACCATAATCGTGAATAGTTTGTACGTCGCGTACCGTATATTATGCCTTTTCATCTCTTTATGCCCACTAAGTCTCTCATTCTCAGCGAGAGACGCGCGTTCCGCATAAATAACTTAAATGTCGTTCGATGAGTTTACATAAAATCAAACATATCCTCCCGCCGGCGTCAATCCGCCAGAGGTCGCCTAAATCACGCCAATTAGTCGATTTTCGATCGCACGATTGTACAACGTAAGTACGTCAATGAATGCGATACAGGATCTTATTAGGAGAAGGCTTCTGTGGACGTAAATGCAAAAGTCACTAGATTCGTCAATCGTATAAATCCACGAAGCTTGTCTTTTTTGAGATACTTCATTTAGAAGATTGGAAAAAATTGAAAGACTGGTAATTTTTGAAGAAGTAAACTTATTTTTTTACTTTCCTCCGCGCAGTGCTCAGATCTCTACAAATTCAGGACTGACTCACCCCCTCCCCTCCTATTCACCGGATACAATTTTAATGAGAAAAGTTGACAAATTCGTCTCAAAGGAGAAAAGTTTACTGGGGAAAATTGACCTTTTAAAAATTCCCAATCTAAATCTGAAATTATTACTTTTGAATCCGTATTTTTCGCGCAACTACTGAAATGAATCAGTGAAAATTTCAATTTACTGGTTTAATCAGTAATTTTAACCATTGAATCAGTATAATTAACTACCGATTGAATCGATGGAATTTTATTTTTACGGATTCAAAAATGAAAATTCACTGATTGAATCAGTAAATTTTTCACTGATTTCTACAGTGACATGATTCTATCAATTTCATTAGTCAATTTTGACTGATTCAGATTTAGAGAACGCATCGAAGCTATAAAAATTTTGGATTATAATTTTTCTTAAAATTTTCCGCCTTATCTTCGCTCGAGATAAATGAACAAATTAATAGGGTTTTTCAACTACATAATATATGCAATGAAATTTGAAGTGAATGAGAGAGAGAAGTGGTCGAAAAATTTCGTGCGGTCGACAAATGTGGTGGTTCACGAAAAAAAGGGACCTCAGCGGTGATTTGATCAAAAATCATGTTTTTTTCTGATTCGAGTCCAAATAATTTTTAAAAATCGATTGAAACTATCCCCAAGGTCTCCAGACGTCAAAAAGAGTCCAAAAATTGATATTTTGATTTATTACAAAAGCAATTCTCAAAATTTTATTTAAAAAAATTACAAAAAAATCAGTCCATTAAAACCAAAGTCTTTTTTTTTATTCGAATTCAGATACCCCCTAAAAATTGAATGAAACCATTCCCAAGGTTTCCAGACTTCAAAAAGTGCTCTAAAATTGAAATTTGGTAAAAGAATTTTTCAAAATCTTATCTAAAAAAAGCTTTAAAGAAGTTCATCTCATTAAAACTTTGAACGCGTTTTTCTTAGAATTCTGTTAACAACTGCCAAGGTCCCTTTAAACATGAAAGATTACAAATTTGTGTCATTTACCCCCCCCCCCCATTTTGGGCCAGAATAATTGATTTTTAAAATTTTTCAAAATTCAATCCACATCAAGCTACTAATTTTATGAAACTAAAATATTTCTGCAAATTCGTTTCATCTCTCAAGTTGAAAAATTTCAGTTTCAAAGTCGACAAAATCGCGAACGTATCCCCTCCCTCACTTTGAAAAAATATTTTATGCCTCTGTGTGCTAAATTCAAATTTTCTTCTGGTTCAACGTCCAATAATGAACACCGAAATACGCAAATTAAGTTCAGAAGACCAATGACAATGGCTTTCAATTGAAAATGTATCATGTTGAATAAAAATTGACATTGACTGATTTTGATTTCATCTGATTTTCAAAAATAGAGCAAGGGGCGAAGGAGTGACACCTGCCGATAAATAGTCAAAAATGAATGCCCGATTTTAAATCAGCCACATTGAAAACCTTGAAATCGATATGCATGACGACTGTTATCATTTTTTCATACCAACCCCTTCCCCTCTCCTCCAACCCCTCAATCCCTAGCAAAATTTGATTGCAATTTTTCAAGCAAACTTAGAAAAGTAGAAATATCAATTCAACAATTTTCAATTTAAAATTTATTTGTTTCTGTTTCGATCCAATTATCCTGAAAAACATAATGGAGAGGAGGGGGGGTTCAAGAGTAAAATTTATAATTTGATAAGAATGAATGAAGCATGTCGCTTTCAATTCAAGGTTTCTGAGGACGTCAAGTTCCTAAATGAGATACGTTTAACAACTAAAAGCAAGGCAATGGCATCGAAAAATGGGATAAAAGAAATACATTGTTCTTTTCCCAGTTCCTGACCTCCTCTCTTCCCAAAAAATCCTGACGGAGTATAAAGTATCATTCGTAACACGACTCCTTCCCATCACAACTGATTAGACATTTTCAAAACATGAAAAAATTATTTTTTGGGCGTTAAATACCTACTCTTTCAAAACCTCGCTTGGGCATAATCAAAATGGCAATTATTATGAATTTATTTAAGGAAACAGCGCGAAAAAAAAGTATCTTTTTGCTCCTTCCCCACCTAGAAAATCCTTCTGGTATTTCGTGTTCATTTTATACCCTCCCGAAAAAACCTTTCGAGGCCACTGACTCTCAGAATGTTCAAATTTAGCAATGGTTGGAATAATGAGATAGAATCAAAATGGATAATTTCAAGCTGGAAAACCATTTTTAGGGAATGGCTTCAAAATTTTTTGAAGTTCTGAAGAAGTTTGTAGAAAAATGGAACAAAAAATCTGTGGAAATGTGATGTCACGACAATAAAATGTACCAAACTGCCACTTCATTCGGATTTTTGTAATTCGAAAATTTTTAACCTTCGATTTCAAACTTTCTGTTAGACCCCCCCCCCCACACACACACACACAACTAAATTGCAATCCAATCAAAAAATTAACATTGGATTTGAAATCAGCACTAAAAATACCATGAAATCGACATACATGAAGATACATTATCAATTTTCAAAATTTATCCCCTTTCAGCCCCCCTCCACCATTATATTCGAAAATTTGATCTATACTTCCACACATTAACATACGATACTTCAAATACCAAGCTTTGACCATTATCATTTGTAAATAGGCCCTTAACAATGTCATTTCTGTCGATAAAGGTCCTATTATAACATCTGAGGAAGGAAATGAGGGGGGGAGTAAAAGAGTAAAGGATTGGAAAATGATAAAAATCCGTCATACCTGTCGTTTTCAAGGTTTTCGAATGAGCTGAGTTCAAAAATGAGGTTCATTTAGTGATTCAAAGCACCATGATCGAAGAAAATCAACTTTAATACATGAGTTTTTGCACAATATTCTTTGATTTTCTCAAACCACAGGTAAATTTTCAAACCAAACGCACACTAAATTCAACCTACACAAGACAAGAACCCAAATTCGAATAAATTTCTCAAAATTTTACAGCAAAAAATACCCAGACCGTGCGGAATTCGGTTCCTACCCAGCTACACACCAGCAAATCGATACAATGTCACCGTAATGCATACTTTCGCAAAGGTATTTCGTTATTCCTACGTACGTAGCGTTTTCCATTATCCTACGCCGTCTTCTATACTCAGCCTATTTATAATTTTTTGCTAGCAACTGCATCGCGTGGTTATTACTCATTATGGGAAATTAAAACTCGAATAGATATAGGACTAACGTAAACGTTCACACAAAGTTGAATGAAGGAGCGAGGCGGTAAGAGGAATTCAGACCGAGCCGGCGAATCGCCGACGCGTAGTAATACGATTAATGCGCGAAAAATCGTGGCCAAGTACCCACGTCGTCGTTCGATCGTCCGCATTCTAAGGACAACTCAGCAAAAATTATATTATCCCGCCACAGGATGGATTATTTGATAGTAATAGTCGTGGAAAAACCAAGGGATGTAGAAGCAGGATCGCGTAGAACACGATACCATAAAAGAAGATAGACCTTCGTCTATATCTAGGTGTATTTCGAAGGGGAGGACAGTTACGTTAACAAGGTTAATCGTTTATAGAACATTAATACGATCATCGATACGATCAAATGATGTTACAACTTAGCTAAACTGCATATATCTGTATTATATTCTACACATATGTTCTTCTCAACGCACTAATGAACTATGTGCAAGTCCAAGTATAAAGTCGTCCATCGTCCATAACGTTGTTGCAAAAGTTGCACGTACCGAAAGTAGGTAATATGTACAAAACGTAAAGACCTATACGTTCCCATTTAAAGTAATTACCGTATCTGTGCGCCTTATCGAATAATACCCCTTTTTTGGTCGCCGCGCCGCCATCGTCATTTCGTCAGCGAAAGGAAGCGGAGAAGTGAAGGGTGTGTGGAAATCCGATTTACGTACCAATACCGCTCGCTCATTCAGTCGTAAATAGTATTAACTTGGGATATGCTACGAAATCCATATAAGCTATTCGGATATCGAGTGATAATACGATAATATGGCAAAGCTAGGTAGCTGAATTCGAAATCGGATGTTTTTTAACGTTTTTTTTTCAACGTTGATGGGTATTGCGGAGGTTTATCATGAAAATGGGCTAATTATAAAGGATTTAACCAGTGGTATTTCAAGGCGATTTTCAATCATTACGAATTTTTTTCCAAAAAATGTTTAAAATAGAGAGAAAATCACTCAACAATGTTGCCTGTGACTAAAAAATAATGAAAATCTCGGAACAAAAAGTTCAAAAATCTCAGAAGGTCTGGCCATATAAAAAGAGAAATAAGCCTCCTCACCCCCGATTTCTATTCTAACAAAAAAACACTGGAAAAATTTTTGACCCTCTCTCCAACCCCCTTTTTTTGTAATTTCAACTTTTTTTTCGCCTTATTTTCAGATTTGAATTTTCACGCAAAAGAAGAAAATTTTTTGTTTTTTGTCAGAATAAGTGAACTCTCGAAAAGATATTTTTACGATAATTTTTTCATCAATTTTTCTGCATTCCTTCGTAGAAAGCGACCATCCGGGATAAATTATACTTAAGTGAAAAAAATTGTTTTCAAGGATAATTTTTTTGTTTAGTAGATATATGTGGTTTTGGCCTTTTCTTCAAATTAGTGACCAAAAATCGCAAAAATCGTACAAAAATGTTATTAAAATAAATGTAGAAGATTTTTTGAAATTTGAGTGTTTTATACAGTTACATCAAATTTAAAAATCCAGTTTTTCTTTTTTTTTTTACAAACCCATCATGAATATAGAATTGGTTTTTTCTTCTGCACCTCAGAATTACTGATATTGCAGTTACTGGTCGTAATTATTGTTACTTCATTTTTGAAATAAAAAAAGGCTTTTTTGTGACTTTTGACCTTCAATCCCTCCCTTCAGTGGGAAATCAATAATGAATTAATTTTGTAGAGAGTATCAACGAGATCAGTGCGTGTATCCTGAGGGGTTTTTACTTTTAGGCTTCGTTTGGGTAGCTCCAAAAATTTTTTGGGCAGCTTCAAAAAAATTTGGGCGGTCCTGAAAAAAGTTATGAAAACTTTCTGAAAAACTTCCCAATCAACGCTAAAATATTTATTAAATAACTATAAAATGAATAAATTTCAGCTTTCGGATGTCTTTTTTTATGAAGCTTCGTTTGGGTTCAGTAACTTTGGACAATAAATTTTCAAAAATGATGATATGATCCTTATTCAGTTTCAGACAATAAAACTGATTATTTTTAAGGAGAAAAATATTGTCTCTCTCAATTATCAAATGACTTGGTAGCAATCTTGAATTAAATTTTTAAAACTTTTTCGATTTTTTGGAAGGAGAAGAGCTCATGTTGTTTTTTCTAAAACGGAAATTTTTTTCCATTTTCTCCAAAGAACTTGGTGGTGATCTCGAATGAATTTCTGTTTTTTTTTTTTTAAGTCAAAAAAGCAGCTCGACCCATCACGAAATATTGTGTTTTTTTTTCTCAATTTAACTGGTCTACAAATTTTCATTCTATATGAGTTGGCAAGTTTCTTTTTTCACCCCCCCCCCTCCGATTTTCGCTCAAGTTTCATCCCTCTTTCTATACCTATAATACTCGTAACAGAAATGCATATTTTTGCCTCGGGAAAGGGGGGTGGCCAGGGGGGGTAAGAATGATCAGGTAGGAAAAACATTAAAAAAACACCGATTTTCCAATTTGGGCTGCGCGAGATGTCAAAATGAACATTGATTGAAAATTTAGAGAAAAAAAGCATCTGCAATGTTGCTTTCATTTTTTACCAATTGTGAAAACATTTCAAAAAATTCCTGTTCGAATTCTGATAAGGCAAAAATTGTAATTCGTTGGCAATGGCACGATCTAGGTAATGGTAAAGTCAAGGATCTTCATACTTGCTTCACTTGGACGGGGTCATTCAGTACTATGGGGCAGCTTTGGTTTCCTCAGCTGAGAAATCCAATTCAGAATGCTCAAAATATTTCAGAAATGTTTTTTCCTGACATTTCCTGGCTTTACAGACCCTTTTTGGAGAAATTTCTCAGAATTAATAAATTTTATATTCATCAAGTATGGAGAAAAAAATGATTTTTTCGCGACGAGAAATTGAGCAAAAAAAAGGTTCAAAATGCAGAGTGTCCGACGATTTTTGTTCTCAAAAAATCATTACTTCTTACAAGATTTTTATATGATTCCTTTTCCGGCTTTCCGGCCATAAAAACGACTCGAATTTAATTTTGAAAATTTTTACTCCCTCCCTCCCACAAAAATTTAAGAACTTGAAATTTATAATAGAAAAAAAATTCAAATAAGAAAAAACTTTATTTCCACCAAATCATGATAGTAAAAATTTGGATATTTCTGGGCAGAAAATTCAAAAATTTCTTCACAATTTATCCCCCTCCCCCGGGCAAAAATGAAAAAAAAAAACATTATTTGATGAAAAATGCATTAATGTGATAAGCCCGAACGAAGCGAGGACAAATATCGTTGCAAAAAAAATATCTTCAGAAGTTTAAAATTCATCAATTTACCCTCAGTGAAGTTTTCCAAAATGAGACCAATAATTTCAAATTTTCTTCTATGCTTTCTACCTTTTTTCGAAATGGCTATAATTCCAAACGAAAGGATGGGAGAGAGATAGAAAATTATCTTGAGTTTGTTCACATTGAGGATACCTTCCGAATGATTAAACTTCAACAGTTTTTATCCATATTGCAAAAAAAAAACTCACATTTTTTTATGACATTTTCTCGTAAATTTGCCAATTTTGCTTGCACTTTGAACTATTTTTACGACACCCGAAATTATTCTAATGACACGTAGCCCCACCAAATTCACCATTGCCCTTCCACTACACCTAAGATAGTACTCACACAGTAAATATTTACTTCTAGCATTACATACGCGTACGGTTACACAGAACCGAAAAACCGGTGCAATTAAAAAGAAAAAAACCTCTCCATTCTATCTCTATCTCTCATTTCTCGAAAAGTAGAACGTGTATAGCGACAGGCCTTCGTCAAAAAAAAAATAATAAAACTCGTATATTTACTCCGTCATTATTATATTACGCTCGCGTTCGTTAAAACACTCGAACCCAATTAACGTGTGTAGTACGATATGGTACCTGTACTGCTGTCTGTCTCTTTACATACATATTCTACGAATAAGTACATATAGGTATATTGCGAACTGAGAAATAAGGTGTTTCAGCGGCGTCGTCGTCGCGGTGACGAATACGAGTAATTTTCATATAAATATGGATACTATTTTTCTTCGTCGATAATTTAACGCCCCTCGGTAACTCTCCTTACGTTTTTTACTTCAGTCTGGGCCATACGCTGGTGAATTATAAAAACACATGAGCTTATTAACTGTAAAGGCAGACTTGTCTAACGTACTATAACGTTCCGCATCGTTTATATTCCGATACCAGATTTCTTATTTCTGCCCTCTAACCCCCTCATCTGTCAAAATTTATAATTATCTTTTTTTTTTTCATTCGTCTTATCATTTTTATAGGATTAATTTGGCTTAGTTTCAGCTCAACGACTAGACGAGTGTTTTTATATCAAACGTCAAAATACGTTCGCGGTTTAGACAAAGTCATATTTTGGGTAAGAGGAGAGGATGCAAGAATGTTTATTTTTACATCAATAATGCAAGTGTGATTCGCGAAAAATAAGAAAGATGTGCAGGTTGACGTCACTTCCTAGACACTCGAGAAAAATAATTCATTTGACGGGGCTAACTGATGGTTGAATATGAGGGGTAGGTGAGAAAAATATTAGCCATTATGGAAGTGAGATCTTCCACAAGTCGAGCACCTATAAATACAATAAGTCATGAAACCAACTACACGATAGTTATTTTTTATCCACAAAAGAAGAGAAAAATTAACATGCAAAAATTCTTCCAACGAGACATTGATCTAATTTGTGAAATCGAGTTAATTAAAACCTCGACCGTAGTCGTGGAGCATTTATCCGGAAGTCACAGAACCTTAAATTGTCTAATTAGCGAAGTGACGTCATGAACTGCAGCTGTCTGCGAAGTGGAATGTATTTATGAAGGTACTGTAGGTGAATTTTGTCGATTTAGTTTTGGGCATGGAAGTACATACACCAACATACTGAATCGATAGAAGTAGTAGTAGTGAGGGAAAGATATCAAAAATTGATAATTTTAAACCTGTTCATGAAATACCTACGAAATACCTTTTTTTTGAAAATCACAAAATTCGATTACAGTTCTAAAAAAAAATTCTTAAAATGAGGGAAAAATGGTTAAATGCGATAAAAATTGACCAAAAGTTGAACTCGTGCGTGAAATTTTATGGAATTGCAGAAGAAACATCATTAAAAGGATTCAGATTGCAAAAAAAAAAATTGAAAAGTCAAAATATCCAATGAATTATCATGAACATCAAAATATAAAAAAATGGGTCAATTTCATTACAATTTTCCAAGAAAATGACAAAATATGATGTCATTGAAATGAGAAAAACGATTAATTTTTAAGAAATTTTTGCAACCCATACAATATTGACAAATCCAAAAATTTTCGAAATATTTGCCAAAAATTGCTCAAAGAAAATGAAAGCTGTAGAGTTTTCAAGATGAATATCTTGAAAACTCTTCGACAGATATTGTTCAGTTGAAATTTTTTAATGATTCATTTAATGGCAAGAAATTAATTTGTTTTTATGAAAAATTCCAATTTATCAAAAGCTCAAACTATTAAATTTTATAAAAATTCTCAAAAAAAATGTTAAAATTGGCCAAATTTTGAAAATTTTGGCAAAAACGACTCGAAGTATAAAGATCATGAGGAATATATTTAGGCATCATTCATTTTCTGAAGATTTTGATTTCTCAAATTTCATTCTTCTTTTGTAATTTAAAAATTAAAAGTTCTTGAAACGTAAAATTGTATCAGTCACTGAATTCGAAATTTATCGAAAATAAATTGGAAATTTCATCTTATAAACTGCTCCCTCCAGATGAAGATTGGTATACCTATTATTTTTTTCCCAACCGGCTAAATCATTTCAAAATTTGAGAAGAAAGAGCAAGAAATTTGTCTAAAATATGAAAATAGACAAGTTGGTAGTTCAAGTAGACGTATCGTTAAAATTGCTGAAATAAGTACTTTTTAACGAATATGTTTCAATAGTTAGCAATTTATACAATTTATCATGAAAATCAAACTTTTCTCGTATTTTGAAAATCATCAAGATCATTTAATCGTTTCAAAGAATATTTTAAATTGAAAAAAAATGACCTGAATTTTCCCAATTTTTTCAAGAATTTCACACTTGAATTAATTTTTTAATTCAACTACTGAAGAAAAATATCATGAAAAGTATCAATCCAATTGAAACTGAAACTTGAGGCAGGGTGTCAATAAGATTAACTTTCGAATTTTCAAAATTTTTCCATGACATTGCTAGATACTTTTTCGTGAAAATAATGAATCATTCTTTACCCTGCTTAAAGACAAAAAAAAATTGAAATTTTTCAAATTTATCATAAAAATTTATGATTTTTATCATTTCAACAACAACTGAGACTTTCTATGCAGTTCAAAGGCGATGAGAGTGAGGAGAAGGGTATAAATAATATTTTACATTTTTTTGTAAACTTGGTTATAAATAAATAAAGACTGATTTTGAAAATTTCAGTGCGATTATTTGAACAGTGATATTGGCAGTAGGTAAGTGAGTAATAATTAGTATTATTAAAGAGGCTAAAAATGAAAACTTTCTTCACCGGCATTTTTCAAAATTTTTGATTGAAATGCATTGTCCAAAAATTTTCAATTCAAAAAATTCTTTTCTTCTTCTAAAAAAAAAACATTAATTTTAAATTTACAGCTTGATTTTCACTTTATCGTTTGTGTTTTATAAAATAATCAGATTAAATTTTTTGATTGAAATCTAATAATATTCGATTGAAAAATGTGGTATTTTTCTCTAGAAAGGAAGCAATTTCTCGCCTCAAAAGGTTTCGACGAATTTCTCCCCCTAAAAATTATTGTTTTAACAAAATTTTCAGAAATTTTCCTCTGTTAACTCGATTGTGAAAAGGTTTCAACTTACTTAAAACTGAAATTCATTTCATACTGAAAAAAAAATTTAAAAACTTTGAATACGTAATGAAACAACAATTCAGAATGAAAAACATGAAAAATTGAGATTTTTGTAGCCAAAAAATTCGACTCTTTCTCACGATTCATTGCTTCACGTTTCTACACATACAAATTCCCAGAAAGCCTCAGTTAATCCGATCGACGTACCAAAACAAAAAAGATATTTTTTTCTTATCGAATATTCACAATTTTGAAAACCGTAAATTTAAACCTGCATTAAAATAATTATTGAGCCCGAACGAAGCGAAGGTGAAAATTTTTTGCAAAAAAATACGTATACTTTTAAAATCTGAAAATCGCATTGTAGCCATTGGAGAAATCAATTAATCGCTACTTTGCATGTTTTCATTTGTTCACCATTTTCAGATCAACATGACCAAAAAATCAGCACCTACTTCTAAAACTCTGCCATTTTCCTCCTCCTACGTACCCTTGATAAAAAAAAATGCATCACTACCCCTCAGCTAGGGCGATGAGGGTTGAAGAAACAAAAAATTAAAAAATCATGATTTTCTTTTTCCATTTTTCTTCCAATTCTCTTAACCAAAAAATAATCCAAAAAACTTCTACCCCCCCCCCCCCCTCCTTTGAAATATTTACCTCATACATATCTATACCAAATTAAAAAACATTATCAGTTCACAAAAATTTTTACTTCATTGACCCACCGAATCCACAATTTCAGCACATAAATCGATTAGAAATTCGAATACTTGTTGCAGCTAAGAGCCGGCTAAGAACAGACAGGCGCCGGGGGGAGCAAATTCTTCCAAAGGGAAATTTCCGATAACCATCGCAATGATACCTAATACGGATACAGATTCCTGTACGGATACTAGCACGTACGTACGATTAAACGTGCATCATTGTTAGGTATTCCGAACCAGATTAATTTGTCAAGACAACAGATGATACGTGCTAATTGATCGATTACATAGTATAATTATAAAATCGGACATAGTTGAAAATTTCTATAATAATTAATGGTCTCGAAACGAGTATCGCCGCTGAGAGTCTGGAAGAATACGCAGGATTACAGATCCGCAGCTAGGACCGACGACCGGCGACGTGAGAATGGCACCGGTAGGAGGGAATCTCTCGACCTCTAGTATTTTCATTTTTAATTAGAAAAAGATCTCGAAAGAAGAAAAAATACCGTAAAGAACGATCGGTGAGTAAAAAGCGAGCTCATCGAGATGACTAACTGATAAGTACATTTTCGATGTTTCGAAACTGGAAAGTACGGTACATTTCTTATTAATTTTTTTTTCTTTACATGCTCGCGGGGCTAGAACGCTAGGAGGCGTATATGAAATTCTTGAACCAAAGGCAATGCTGCTTCCACCAGCACAACCACGTGGGAGTATTAGCGAGATAATGGTGTGTGTGCTTAGCTCGCGAGAAAAGATCCATAAGGTAAACTTGAGCCAGATGATATTCCGATCACGTTCCGAGTAAACATTCGAGTCGAGAAAAAAAGCAGCGCGCCATAAATCAAATTATGATGCATAAACTAGAGAACTCGAAATGATACCAACTATAGAGAGAAGGGTATCCCGACGAGGAGCGAAGTGGTACGTTGGGAACTACCTATGACAGTCTGGGGCGGCATGGTGCAGAGCCAATCTGTGCAATAATGTAATGCGAGCGTATTACATGGAAAGGTGATCTATGTTCGCTGTTGGGATAATAGTCGAACGGAGAATATAATTGCCCAGGCTGCGTATACCAGATACACGTCCGACTAAAGATGACGAACGTTATAACATTTGATTGATTTACCATCGCGGTGGATGCGGCTTTAGCAGTAATTAACAATCGTACAGGGTAGGATGATTGGTCGATGTTGGGACGTCTTAATCGATTTATTGGAGTACGTCGTCGGTGTATTATATACTGCTGACCAACATCCCGCCGATCGCCGACGTTATTTATCGAGTCGACGAGATGCGAAGACCGCCGCCGAGAAGACCGCGTGGACGCCACACGTTCTACGCCGCGCCGCCGGTTCGAAAACGTTCGAGAGGAGAAAAAAAGGCCGAAGGAGGTTTAATTCGGACGCCGGAGTTGGCCATATACAAATAAGCTATTAGCGTGTTATAATTTCTGACGTGAAGTGAAGCCGGCGGCGCAGCAAAAGTAGTGTGATCGTGTCGATGAGACGCACCTGTGCTGGTGGTACTACTGACCCTGTGGCCTATACGATAAAAAAAAAAGTTATAGTAATTTACAAATGAACATGATACTGGCTACTGAATTAGGCATCTGAAATCGATATAAGATTCGAATGAATTGGCAAAGTTATTCACTAAGTTTTTCAAAAAATCTCAAAATTCGGAAAATTTTCCATTGGGACGAAGGAATATCTGAAATTTTCTAATCTTCCAAAAAAAATGTCCTCAAAAACTCAATATTTTTGTTTTTACTGAGGGATTTTTTTCAAAAATTTTGGTTTGAATACCATATGTACATACAGTAGGGAAAAAAGTCAATTTTAAATAATGGAAAAATAAGGAAACAATTTTTGGGCTAACAGATATCGAGAAATTTTGCTCCTTGGCAATTGAATAGAATTCACGTTAATTCTCAAAAAATTGACGAATTAGTATTTTTTTCATTGCTTCACATCACTGATTTATCATGTAACGAAATCTAATAAAAATGAAAGAAACGATCAACGACGTCTTGATAAGGTTACAAGTTCGAAGTATAAGGGATGAGTCATTTTACCAAACGTGTATGCAAAAGTGTGAAATTTTTTTCATTGAGTTTGAATTTGAATGCCCACCTGATAACATTGAACAAGTCTTTTTTTTCGACATCAGAATGCCATAATCTCGAGCCTAAAATAACATTATCAATTCCTTGAAATAAAATTTTTCATTTATATAAAAGTTATTCAGAAACAGAATATGAATTTATTACTAAAAATTAAGTTTGCCAAAATTACGATATTTCGAATCTAAGAAATGTGTTTTTGGAATTTTTAAGGCAAAATACAAAGATATTTAAAACATTACTTTGTCGAGCAGGGATTTTTACGTATACGTTACCCGGTTCAGATATAGGTCCTGTATAGGTAATTATGTATATGTATTATACGAAATTTCGAATGAACTGTACTTATGCATTTTTCAATTCAAAATATTAATTTGCCAATTTCTTGAAAATTAACGCGAATTCAATTCAATTTCCAAAATTTCTCGATATCTGTTGGCCAAAAATTGTTTCTCTGTTTTTCCATTATTTAAAATTGACTTTTTTCCTATACTTACTGTATGAACCCTACTTATGTATTCAACCCAGAAATTTTGACCTCCCCTCCCCATTTCCTCAGTTGAATGAGAGAGCACAAAAACCTTCTGAAATAGTACGATTTTAGTGAAATGGAAATCAATATTTTTTAGGTCACGATCGGATTTCCTCAACCTTTTTATGAGTATAATTTTCAAACTACATATTATATTTAATAATCTACACTGATGTGTAATTTTGAACAAAAGTCCAGAAAAGATGAATCTGCGCGGAGAGAGTGGAGGGGGGAGGGAGGGAAACCAAAACTGAAAATTTATGTTTTAAGGCCACCAGAATCCATTGGAGATGAAAGTTGATTCAGAATTTTAAAAAACTTCAAATCAATAATTATTGCTAAATGCATTTGAAAATCATCGAAATTCAAAAAAATTGAAAATATTGTGATCATAAAATGACTGAGCAGAGGAAAAAAGCATCCATTTCACAAGAAATAGACCCTGATTTAGTGATTTGAGAATAATTCAAGAATGTCGGCTCAGAAGGCCAAAAAACATGCACGTATTTTTTTGATACTCCACTCGAGAAAATTGAAAAAAAAAAATCAATTTTGAATCCAAAATTAAGTCGACTTTTGGGCTTATGAGTGAAATTATCAAAAAAATGGTTTCTAAGGATTCATAAAAAATCTAAATTCGATACCTCACTTCACAAAGTTTGAACATTTTCAATTCTGCCCCCCCCCCCCACCTAACCACTGTACCAGTTTTAGAATTAAAGGTTAAAATAATCTCAAAAATGGTTCTTAAAGGACAAAGAACTTGGATATCGATACTTGATTCAATATAGCTGAAGAATTTTTTCACATTTGAATCAACTCCTTTCATAAACTTTCAGGTTTGGGGTAAAAAAAAAATATGGATTTCGATACCCCACTCCGTCACTCAACAGTCAACACAGCTGACAAATTTCCAAACTTGATCCCTTTTTTCTTCCGTGAAGATCTACTTTCGAGGCAAGGGGCCAAAATAAACCCAAAATAGGATTCTCACTCACTCAAAAAATGAAAAAAATTTAGA
Source organism: Pseudococcus jackbeardsleyi (assembly GCA_038380155.1). Taxonomy (NCBI): domain Eukaryota; kingdom Metazoa; phylum Arthropoda; class Insecta; order Hemiptera; family Pseudococcidae; genus Pseudococcus; species Pseudococcus jackbeardsleyi. The sequence continues at coordinate 18,362,495 of CM076241.1, forward strand.
TTTTAATACTTCACTCGATTGAAATGAAACTTCATCAATTTTGACCTCACACTCTACTCTAGGGTTTTTAGGACGAAATTGCCGCGAAAATGAATTCAGCAGGTCCAAAAACTCTTCAAGTCCAAAAACCATTAAAAAATTTATTTTGAAAAAATAATTTTTCCAAATTTTTTGTTGACAGTCTGCAATTTGATTAGACAACCCTCTCCTCCAACTGAGAATTAAAATTTATTCAATTTAAACCTCCTCCCCCCTCAAAAAAAATGAACAAAAAATGCTTGATTTATATCTTCATACGAAATCCCATTTCCTACTTGAAAGTTCAATAGTCTACATCGAAGGAATGAAACCCGACACGACTTCACAAAAAAAAATAATAATAATTTCAATGACCGTAACGAAATTCTCGAAATTTTGATTTTGAGTCTTTACTTTTGAACCTCCTTTTTTCACCCTTCTACAATCCATTTCAGAGTCTAGAGTCATCTTGAATGAAAAAACCGAATTTGGTATTTTTTAAAATCGGTATTTTGATATCGCATGTAAAAATTGTCAAAATTTTGAACACACCCCCCCCCCCCATTCGGAACCTAATCTATTCAATTTAAATTAGAAAGTCTAAAAAAAAAATTTTTGATACTTATTGGAATTTCATTATTTCAGACTCCATCCTATTCCCTTCTATGGAAGTTCATTCTGAGAGCTATTGGGTCAATTCAAGTAGAAAAATCAGAATCAGTAACTCAAAAAACCAATATTTTGATACCCGTGCCTGCCAAAATTTTGATTTATTCTTCCTCTTCAGGTACCCATTTCAAGATCTAGGATCAATTTTTTTGGAAATGGACATCAACACCCTGCGCCTTGCCCTTCACTTACAAAAATTCAGAATTTTCATTCATTTTTGCTTGCCTAATCTGGCCTATTTCAATAATACACAAAAAAATTAACAGGGCATCATGTTCACTTATGAGCATTTTTTATAACATAGGAGATGGAAACTTTTCACCTGAAGAAATGACAAAAAAAAACTTTAAATCAACTCAAAAACCAATTTATCATCCAATTTTAAAATCAGATTGAATAAAAAAATATGCTAAAATTTAAAATCCTCGAAGAAGTAGAAATCGCTAAATCTGGCAACACTGCGAACCAGAATCCTCAAATTTAAAATTAAATTGAAAAGTAAAAACAATACAAAATCGAATCAAAAAATTAATTAGACACTAACGTTGTTTTCATTTCGAGTATAGGTATAGTCAATGAATAAACTTCAACTGAATGAAAAATCCTGCCAGATAAATAAACACAGCTGCGTTACGTCAGCTCACCAACGCCAGCATAAATATACAAACATAAACCAACGTATACAAATACAATAATTTCAATTCGAGCTAATCAATTAATTTTACGACGACTTAGTATCAAATCAAGTATCAATTTTAAATTACCTTTCGCCAGAATAATGAACGCGAAAAAATAAGCAAACGATGATACCCCGGTCGAACATTCGTGACCAGACGTAAAACGTGTTTGTATGTTAATTCGAGCGAGGTTTTTAATAACGAAACAATTACGAATATTCTCAACGAGTTTTATCACAAAAGCATATTCAATGAGATTCCATTCGGTCATCAAAACTTCACAGAACATAATCACATTGTTTCACCGGACGAAAAATGATACAGTAACAATGAACTTGAAAGCATCATACCAGTCGATGGCTCATTTCCACTAAACCAATATTCGGACATATTCCATCGAGTTTTAAATAACGATCGATTAATTAACTGTCAATGTTGTGTTGAAACGTTATGCGGTCCGTGGTGTTGATCATTTCACATCAACACGTCTTCGATTCTTCTTCTTCATTACTCGGCGATGGGTTTGTTTCGCTTTAACGAGCGCAGCACACCGCGATATCATTAATAACTCTGAATATTCTTGTAAGCCTGTGCCTGATCCCGGTATGATGAAGCTTTCAAGGTTTACAAACGTGATTTATAATATAAATTTTCAACTTACCGATTTCAAAATCGTTCTTAGGCCAACGGATTCGAACGCCGGAGATAGCACTTGAAGAGGATTTCGGACGGAATCGATTATGATGAGGGTTATAAATGTTTTGATCTCGGATTAGACGCGAAACACGTAAAAACACACGAATAATAACACTTTACGATGAATTTTGTTGCCGGTTGGAAAGGGACGCGAAACAAGCACTACCGATAGAAGACGCCGAAAATTATCCCGAAGCGAACCGATATAAAAAAATGATCGTTCTAAACGATCTAAATTTCGAATAAACACAGAAATTTCAAAGAAATTCACGATTAAACCGATTTTTCAACTAAATTCGAAAGTTTTCGGAAACCGACGCTCAAAACACCAAAAGACGCCGGCGCCGATCGTCTAAATATCACTTTCTCGCGAAATAATTGAACGAATATATGACCTAAGGGTTATTTTACTCGAAAATACACGAAAAATGCTCAGAAATACACGAATAAAGCAATACTTTCGCAAAAATACGAGTTTTTAAAAAGAGACGCTAAAATTCCGAAAATAACTAATAACCACCATTTTGGATTTTAGCAAAACACAGCTACATTCAACAAGTGACTCACGCAAGTGCTTGCGGGGGTGATGACGTCATATGATGTAATTAAAAAAGTTAGGGGTCGTTTACACTAGTTTACAAAATCGAGCATCATTTTTTTCTAATTTTTTATTTTTATTTTTTTTGAACTTTGAAGTTTTTTTTTATTTTTTTTATTATTTTATTTATTATTTTTTCTTGATTTAATTTAGATTGGTTATGACTTCAACTAACGTAATAAATAAAATATGAAAGCGATGAGGAGATGTTTACCCAAAATGGAGCGTAATTTTTTATAATAGAAAAAATTCTTACGACATAAATTTATTTTTCAATTTTTTTCAATTGATTTGAAATTCTGTTTCAATTTTTAATTGTGCCAAATATTCATGAATTTACACAATTGAATTTTTTTATCAAATCGATTTCTTATCAGTTACGTAATAAAATATACTTATCTTTCGGCTTGAAAACTTCTCCGAGTTGAATTTGAATTTCCATTCAATTACGAAGTTGGTGCTTGATTTAATGACATTGTACCTCGTTTAATGCATTCTGTGCATGGATTACATAATTACCTGTATAACTTGCATCCACCTTCCACCTTCGTTAACTCCTTCGCAACTTCGATACTGATCATTCAACTTCAAACCGAGCCGATTTTTCAGTCCAACGTATCGAATATCTACTCGAAAATATCCCCCTTTCCCCCTTCAAATCATAAATACGTCTGGCATGTACGTTTGTATAATTGCATTCTCCATCACATCCGATAAACCGGTCTCCATTAAAACTTCCGTTCGAATAAAAACGTCGCTGGTAAAATAATTAAATGTATTATTCAAAACAATATAAACAGTATGTTATACTACAAATGTTACAAACTTCGTTATACTCGTAATGTACATTTTCTTTATCCTTTACAAACATATACACGTACAAATTTTGTTGAGTCTTTACCTTAATTATTCTAATTCGAGAGAAACATTTAAGTACAAAATATTAATCGATAAAAATAGACAAAAGCAACAATAAATGGTAGACGAGCTTGACCCCGCGTTATCATAATTGAATAAGTCACTGCAAAAAGAGCATATAAAAAAAATGGCGTTTTTGGGAATCGTCGATTGAAGTTTTGGAATGGTATTCTTGGTAACTAAATGTTGGAGTACGATTGAGAAAGTTAAATATCTTGAAATATCAACCTTCCACTACAAGAAAACAGCGCTATTTTTATTGTACAACCTAAAATGTTTTATATATGATCGTTTTAAAGTGACAAGTTATATGCCCTTTTTGCTGTGACTTTTTTTTTCTCCCGAGTTCGTCATCATTTCAGCTCATAACTCCATCAATTCGAAAAATTTTAAAAAACTCTAAATACAAAGTTTGTAGAGGACAAAAAAAGGAACATTTTTTGTATTTAACTTTTTTCCCTAGATCGTTCAGGGACAAAGATATTCATCTAAGAACTTTTGTGTTTTTTTTTGTGATCTAAACGAATCCATTGTAAACATGTTAAAACTTGTAAACTCAAAACCGGTAAATTTTGTATTAAATTTCAATATTTTTACTCCTTTGTGATCAAATCGGACAAAATATTGCTAAAAAGGCACTACAATTGAAAAAATGATGACAAAACCGAAAAAATTAGTGTCCGGTTGCCTGACAGTGGAACAATTTTTACGATTTCTGATACTTCAATTGGCTATAACTCGGCGAGTTTTCAAGATCTCGATGTGGGAGTGGTCTCATTGGATAGAGGAGACTTCACAGTATTATAATCACTTGTGGCCTCAAAAAGGGCATATGTAAACTTATACCCCGTTTTGTAGTGACGTATTCAATTTTGATCACCGACCAACGGAATAACAGCGCACTCCAGTGCTTATATATTCGAATACCAACGAGTAAGTAATTGAGAATGAGAAAGAAAAGAGAAACAAAACCTAAAATAATATACGAACGAGTACACGACGTTGCGAAGCCAAACTCAATAGTACCATAAATCGGACAACCTACAAATAACAGGAACATTTTATATAAACGAAACAAACATCCTTAGCTAAAAATTAATCACGTCCAACAAACTCAATGGCAACAACATTTCTTTACAATAAATTAACAAATATAATAAATATCTCATACACGCACACGTACAAAAAAATGGGAAAAACTTAACATTACAAATTAATCAGTCAAAAAAGTAGAGTTTACAAGTTCATTCGTCATTCAAGTTTGACTTAGAATTTCGTTTCAGTAAAGATCACAATACAAAAATAAATAACAATATCTCATATCTATACAAATAAATTAATAAGCTTTGTGTACATAAACAAAATGAAAAAATAAAATAAAAGGGAAAACAATATACTAATATTATGGTATATCATAAGTCACTTTCAACAGAGATGTCATGTTTCTCGCAAAGAAAAAAAAAGTAAATGTGGTGACTAGCAAAATGTTCGAGATTTTCGTACACGGTTTTTCTCGAACAAAAAATGGGGGAAAATCCAAAGTAAAAAAAAAAGGAAACAAACATTCATACGTTATTTATGAATCCAAAAAAAAAAGAGGAAAAAACTCAAAAAATCTATTTCTACGTTAATCGGTATCTTTTTTCAATAAATAGAACGCCAAAAAAAAATCATAATCAACAAAATCGTGTCAACGAATCAATTTCAAAATCACGTCCAATAAACGAGTAAAATAATTCACTGGGAAAGTCGCGGTCGATCGAAATCACAAAAAATCATCAATCGTATTACGTACGTAAGTATCAAAAAAGGAAAAAAAAGGGACACAAACACACAAAAAACAAATAGAAAACAATGAACGGAGGAGAGCAAAATAAAGAGGGCGAAGAAATACCTTCCTCTCGAGAGTTATTAAATTATACGCGAGTCTACGTCTAAATCAGGTTTATATAGTCTTCGATAAATAAACGATGAACGTCGTCGGTCGTTTCGTTGGCTGCGAGAAATAAAACCATTTGTCAATGTGGTAATTTCGTTTTGTTTTATCTTCTGCTGGGCTTATTCTTTCTGTTTTTTTTCTACATGTATACCTATTTATATATAAATATATCAAAGGAACAAGAACCGCTAAACTTCGGTAGCGAATAACGTTTGCGTGAAGTGCTCGTCTATCACATAGACACTACTGCCGTTACCGCCGCCTCCGTTGCTACCGCCGCCAATTGAACTATTTAGCACGGAACTGTTTAACGTATTGTTGTGAACACTTTTGTTATCTTTCTCCAGTAGCAACTGCGAACTATGTTGCTTATTTAATGAGCTATCACTGAGAACAAAAACAGAAGAAAAAAAACGTACAAATTATTACTTTGAAAACTTGTCGTGTCGAGTTAATTAACGGTAACGCGAGACGTCTTTGCTCCCCTTTTTTTCCTTTCTTTCCACGGTAAAGTGATGTAGAATGCTTTTTCGCGCGACCCCTCTCGGCCCCCTTGCCCATCTTCTAGCTGTGCTGAGACGATCGAGATGTAAGGGTGGTCGAGAATACCGTTGCTGAGTTAATTTCGCGTGAAAATCTACCCCTATGATGGTTGGGTTCGCTTTAAAGGATATGAGAAAGATAAAAGGAAATCTTCACATGTGACAAGCTGACAGGTTCAACTCTTCCATCAATTTGCGGTCTTTTGAACCAAAAACCCGAACTGAAATACAAGGTGAGTCGAACAGCCGGAGGGAGGAAAGAGAGTGTAGCCTTCGATAGAGAAAAAATTGCATTATTGTTGAAAAACAAGGTTTGAGCTGGAGAATTTTGGAAGGTAATAAAGTCGATGAAATTTTCAAGGGAAATTTTCAGGCTAAGAAAATGGGAAAAATTGAAATATAGGGGAGGGGGCAAAAATCAATCAATTCAAGATATCCACAGAAACAGAATCGTAACAGAACCCTAAATCCCTAAATGTAAAATAAATCGAAAGATAAGGGGGAAATCGCAGAAATCGAAAGAAATGGAAAAGTAGACCTAATGTCGAATTGGTTCCAAAACAGTTGCCCTAAATGATCCAATTTTACTAAAAATTTGACAGAAAAATTTCACATAAGCATGTTTTCTCTCATCCAATTTTTTTTTTTCAAAGAAATGACATTTGGACTAGCTATTGCTCAAAAGTTGCAGAATTTTCCAAAAATTGGCCAATACTTATTCTGAAAATTTGACAATTTTTAAAACTGAGTCAATTCTCTCCATAACTAAGATAATTTTCCAAAAATTGAAGAATCTTCCAAAACTCCTACACAATTTTCTGAAAATTTCATTATTTCACAGAAGCTGTCCAATCGTCCAAAAAGTATAATATAAGACCATTTTTTGAAAATTGGACTATGTTTTTAAAAATTGAACCATTTTTTTAAAAATTGGACCATTTTTGGTAAATTGAACCTTTTTATAAAAATTAGATCATTTTTAAGAAAATTTAACCACTTTCTAAAAATTGGACTGTTTTTTAAAAATTGGACCATTTTTGGTAAATTGAACCTTTTTATAAAAATTAGATCATTTTTAAAAAAAATTAACCATTTTCTAAAAATTGGACTGTTTTTTAAAAATTGGACCATGTTTTAAAAATTGGACCATTTTTTTGAAAATTGGACCATGTTTTGTAAATTGGATTATTTTGTAAAAATTGGACCATTTTTCAAAAACATTTATATCATTTCAAACAATGGACAATTTTTATCTAAAACTTGAATTGAATAATAATTTTCTATAAAGATTTTTTGAATATTAAACGATACTTACTTTTCAAAACTTGGGACAGGTTACCCATAACTTGGACAACTTTCAAAAAACAAATGAATTTTTCAAAACCATGACAATTTTATAAATTGGAGATCATTTTTTCACTTAGATACCTACTGAGGGATTTTTCAAACATAAGACAACTTTTGAAAATTTGATTCCATTTCTTCGAAACTTTGGTCAGCTTTCCAAAACGTCAATTCTATCTCTTCTGAGAGACTCAAAATCAGTGTCAACAAGCTGATTTCTCAAATTTTGTAATTTTATTGGTCTTTTTTGAAGTAAAAATTTCATTCTCCTCCATGTTTCGGTTGTTGGGGAAATTTTTTTTTTAGAAATCTCTTTTATTCTTTTTTCGTCAATTGGTGATTCTTCTTTAGATTCAGGAATAATTCAAAAAAATTGACTTTGGTGAGTTTTTTTGGGAAAAATAGAGATTAAAATCGACCAAAGATTTCAAAAATGACCACCTCACGAAAAAGCTACGAATTGGGCAGACTGAAAATATACCGGAAACGTAACCGAAACTGAAACCTAACGACCCCCCAAATCCAGGCCTTTTCCGCTCAAATTTCCTCCCCCTCCCCTCAGCCTCCACAATCCCATTCCATAGACTACCGAATACACTAAACTACACTAAATTTCAACTCAAATTCGATGCTTACCTTAAATTAGAATGAGATATATTTATCGACAGCACGGACAGTCTGTTGTCTAACGACGCTGGTGTACTGGACCTTACAATATTATCGAGATCTTTGCAGGAAACCCTGTTGCAGACGCTATGCCTGTGCAAAGGCGGATCGATATTGAGCTGTTTCTGAGATCTGCTGCGCTGCAGCGTGTACGCCGGCGCTAGATTAGGATCGGCGGCCGGCACCGCGGCGTACACCTGTTTCGGGTAACATAGATCGCCGGCGCCATTATCGACGTCGACGTTTTTCACGCACTGACCCCACGTATTCTTGATCATATGCGTTTCGCCTCTCTTCGTCATCGTCACGCTGCTGTGCACCGAATTCTGCTCGTTCTGCATACGCGCTTCATCGTCGGCCTTCTTCTGGTCGCGTTTCCTTCGCTGTTTCATACGATTTACGACTAGAGCAGCGATTAGGACTAGAGTAGGAACGGCCACCGATAGCACGGCGATCACGTACCAATGCCCGCGACCCAGCTTTTCGGCGTCCGCGTCGTCGGCGGCCGCGGCCGCGACGCTGGCTACGGCCACGTGACGTTCGCCGATGACGATCGGATTCAAGCTGGAGTTGTCGTTTTCGCAGTGCTGGCCGCTGTAGCCGCTGACGCAGCTGCACTCGTAGCCGCCGTTGTTGAGCCGGTAACAGGTGCCACCGTTTTGGCAGGGTTTTGATTGACATTCGTCCACTTCGGCGCTGCAGTCTTTGCCTCCGAATCCGGGCTTGCATTTGCATTGGTAATCGTTCAGAAGTGATTCGCAAACGCCACCGTTGGCGCAGGGTTTCAGTTTGCAGTAGTCTACCTCTTGTTGGCAGTGTTCTCCGGCGTAGCCAGGGACGCAATGGCATTTGTAACTGTTGACCAGGTCGACGCAGGTGCCTCCGTTCCCGCAAGGGTTACCTTTGCAGTCGTCAACGTTCGTGGCGCAGGTCCGGCCGGTGAAGCCGCTTGGGCAGGCGCATATGTATCCCGGACTGTTCGAGTGGGTTGTGCAGTTTCCGCCGTTCGAGCAGGGATTCGGCGTGCAATGGTTGACGGCGGTTTGGCATTCGGCTCCGGCGAAGCCAACCGGACACGAGCATTTGTATCCGTGAATGGTATCTCGACATTGGCCTCCGTGTTTGCAGGGTTTCACTTCGCAAGTCTGTACGGCTATTTCGCAGTGAGTTCCATACCATCCTTTTGAGCATTCGCATTGGTAATTGGTTCCATTTTGCTGCAAAAACAAAAAATATAAACGATAAGTACTCATACGATCTGAATTGAAGGAAAAAAAAACAGGATGTCCACAAAATTTCAGAAATTATTTTCATTGAGTTTTCCAAGTTTTTCAAATCAATTTTTATAAATTTTATGAGGAGGGGAAAGAGAAAGGATTTTGAATTCTGTGACAAAATAATGGTCTCTCCAAATTTTGGAATTGTACAATATTTTTGAAAATCATTGTTGAATTCAAATTTTTCATAAAAATTGATCGAGGATTTAAAAATATTGTCAATGTTTTGAAAAATAGCCCAATTTGATCATTTTTGTTGAAAAATAGTCCAATTTTTGAAAAATTGACAACTTTTTAAAAGATCAATAATCTTTAAAAATTGGTCTAAGATTGAAAAAATGTATCCAAGTCTTGAAAAAAGTTCTTAAAATTTTTGAAAATTGGTCCAAGTCCTTAAATAAATTGATCAAATTTTTTAAAGATTGATTGAATCTTGGAAAAATTGACCAAAATTTTTAAAAATTGATCCAAGTTTTGAAACATTGATCCAAGCTTTGAATAAATTGATCTGAGTTTTGAATAAATTGATCCAAGTCTTGAAAAAAATGATCAAAATGTTTTAAAATTGATCCAAGTCTTGAAAAATTGATCAAAACTTTTGAAATTGATCCATGTTTTGAAAAAAATGATTAAAATTTGGAAACTCCGAATTTTCATTTCACAAAGTATGACTTTTTGTTGAAATGAAAAAACATGATTTATATTTTTTTGGATTTTGAGAAATAAAGAATTGAAATTTTTTTCCCCGAAAGAATTTTCCAAAATTAAGATTCATATCAAAGAATAGAAATTGAAAATTGTAAGCAATGAAGCTTAAAATTGGTTGAAGACATCGAAAATCTTAAAATTCTTGTGATTTTTCCAAACTGTGAAAATTCTTGGGCTTTTCCAGACTTTCAAAAATCCCTGATTTTATCAGGCAGCCAAAATTCTGCGAATTTTTCAAATTGCCCATAAAGTAGACATCCCATCGGCTGAGAACTTCTCCTTACCTTGCAAGCAGCACCGTTCAAGCACGGTTTATGCGAACAATCGCTAAGCCTGATATCGCAATCGGTACCGGTATAGCCGGGCGGGCAGCTACAAGTATACGAGCCTTGTCCGGTATTAAAACAAGTGCCGCCGTTTCTGCACGGCTTATGATTCGTACAATAATTCAAATCCTGGTTACAAAACAGCCCGCCCCAGCCTTCTTCGCACACGCATTCCCACGGTTTCGAGCATGTACCGCGTGTGCATCCCGGATACTTTTCGCATTCGCTGCAAGATGGCCCTTTCCAGCCGAAGTGGCATCTGAAACATACCAAAAAAAATATTTCTTTAGCGAAAAAATTTATTACAATACTCGGACGATCTTGGCGACCAGAAAATATAGCTGGGGTGAAGAGGTGGTAATTTGTTTCGCAGACACCATCGCGCCGATTCTCTCATTCATCGCCTCGTCCGAGACCGGAGACCGGTTTATCACTACATTCTGCGCTCATGTTAAAGAGTTATGTGTATGCACGGGACGCCCCTGCGCCGTTATCCGACGACGGGCGCGCGGTATTCGCGAATCTGCCAAAGACCAAAACCCAACGACCGAAGAACAAAAAAACCTGCATATTGAAAAAAAAAGAAGGAAGAATCGAATACAGAAAGAAATGCCTCAAATAAGACGAATATTTTCCCCTTATACATGTGAATCGAACCGCAACACTGATGGAAACCTTGTCATCGGCGTCATTCATAAAATATACACACGAATATTGAAATGCGAAGATACTTCTGCAGTAACTGTACCTCGCACGAAACCAGATCAGATCTCCCTTTATCCACTTCACTTCTGGCTGAGATAATAATTCGTCAACTCGACAAAATGGTATATTAATGTGATTATGTATGAATAAAACTAACCGCAGTTATCTTTCTTGAGAAATCTGACCGCACAGTGCACCCAGCAAACGAGTTCTTGGAGTTTTTTACAGCACTGGGTTACCGGAGCGCCATACAAAGCACCGTTGATAGCCGAAGTACTTCATATTTACACCATTTTTATACTGAATTAATGAGCTATGATAGTCGGATGATTTAGAATCTCTTTAGTAACACTTAATAAATTTTTAACAATAAAATTTATAAATTGAAAGAAGGCATATTTTATCTATTTGTAATCGATATAAAGCATAAGTCTTTATCACAAATGTGGTATCCAAAGATATTAAATCATTATCAAAAATGCCAATTTAGAATCAAAAAATTTTACATGGTAGCAGAGCATGTGCACTCAACTTGAAGGAGAATATTCAACATGGTAGCTGAGCCTAATTAAATAGTTACCATCCACATATCATAAAATTCCTACGCACCCAATCAAAAAACAAAAATGAAAAATGGTAGCAAAGTATGGTTAGATAACAATCCACAACTCATAATCACTAATCAGTAAATTTCAACTAGATTTCAGAGCTGGAAAAATCAACATGGTAGCAGAGCATGGCCAAGTTAGTACTTCTTGCTTCTCAAAACCGATGAAACTTTACCTGGCCCATCCCAAAATATAAAAATGGTAGCAGAGCATGGTTTAATTCCAATATTAAAATCAGTTGGTTCACTTCAGTTCAAGATTTCATTACAAATTTTTTGTTTGGTTCAACAAAATCTCTATAAGAACTCAGTTCATTGTTGGTTCAAGTTGATATGGTTGAAATCATACATCAAAACTCATTCTAAGATTCTTTGAATAATTCATAAAGACCTAAAAGTCAATTTTTATTTTTCAAGTTTTGATTTGGTAAATGTTGGTCGATACATTTTTCATTTTTAACCATGCTCTGCTACCATGTCAAGGAAACACCATACATGCAGGTATGATGGGGAAAAAAATACTGTGTCATGTCATCAAAACTTCCCAACCATGGTAAGGAAGATCAGGCCTTTGAAACTGGTTCAATTTTTACATTAATATCCATTGTTTTTTTGTTGTTTTTTTTAGCAACTGTCAAGAAAGCGTTTGGTATTAGTATCAGAGTATATTTTTTAAAATATCATTTTTGTTTCATTTCATAGGATGGAAAGTGGAAACCCTTTATTTTTTTATTTTGGTTTTAGATTTTGGGTTCAGTTTATTTTAAAAAATGAAGGTCATCTACAGGTTATTTAGGTTTTTCAATCTGAAAACTGAAAAATAAAGTTCAACAGTTTTTGATTGCAGTTACAATGCATGAAAATGGGAAATCCCTGGTTTAGAGTGTTGGTTAGGTTAGCCCAGGTTCCCATAAATTCAGGCAAAAAAAAAAGGAATTTGGTAATATTTCCAAGAAAAACTCAGAACAAAGATGCTGGTTTCAAAAAACTATTTGATCTACAGATTCATACTTTTTCAACAGATCCTTTTTCCAGATTTCCCATTTTCTTTTCTACAGTGTAAAATTAAATATTCACTTGGAACAGAGCACTCTTCAATTCTTCAAAGAAATTTTTTTATTGTTTTTTTGAAGATGGAAGAAACTGAGAAACAATAGTTTTAAATAGCATTATAAATTAAACCTGAGTAATTATGTGATCAATTCCACAAAATTTGCGCAGATTTCCATGAAATCACTGATAGGAGTGCCAATCTGCCAATTATCACCTCTGAATTCAGTTTCATAACAAACAAGACCTGGTGTAACCACCCACCATGGAATTCGAAACATGGTAGCAGAGCATGGTTGCATGTTTCAATGCACAAAAATGAAAACTGTGACTACAGAAATTGTATACAATGCTATCTGACAAGATACTATTGCACAGAATGATGGAATAATATATTTTTATGCAACATATCACATATTTTATCAATATTTAGCAGAAATATTATAAATTCTGCATCAAAATACTGGTTTTTTTTTGGTACACCACACCATGACAGAAAACTCTTTCACATTGGCTGGCAACCCATCTCGACTATAAATACATCGGAATAACACAAATAAATGATGGACACCGCATTAAAATGATGTTTTTTGGCATACTGCACTCTAGCATATACTTTGAAAACATCCCGAAATTAATATTACATCGCTAAGTAAGACCACAGTGCCACATCAAATTACCACACAAACGATGAAATTAGTCAAAATACAATCACCATCTCACTTCGCCACTTCCTACCGCGACAATATTTCTCTCTACTGGACACCATAAAAATCCCAATCCTATTTCTGCAAAACCCACGACATCTTCCGTACACATCACTCATCGCTACCGGTTTCCATTTATACGCAACGATATTCGCACGGACCTTGTCTCTCAATCGTAAAAAAAAAAATGCTTTCACTCGACTACTTTTTTTTACGTAATTATTAAAATTCGTCAAATGATGTGGGAAAATCGTCGTCTGTAGCTTTTTTTTCATACGTAGGTTATAATTCGATAAACAATACGCTCGTTTTCGCCATCTAAAAGTTATCGATCATGTAGGAAAGCAAAATAAAAAACTGGTTCCCGTATGTAATTCCTGTCGTTCTCTGTGAATGGTGTTTCGCATTTATGCGTGTTGTACATTCTCGGTATATTTGGTCGATTGAGGTACCCGAGTCATATATCGACGATCGAGTTGAAAAAAGTGAAAAAAAAAAACTGGTTGAAGAAAAAAAATGGTAACCTAAATACTACTCACTGAAATAAACCGAAAAAAAAAGTTTTCAACTGGGGGAATTTTAATATAAAATATCAACGTTGATTTAGTCTGTGTCGTGGATCTGCCTTGCTCTTGGAGTGATGCTAATGCAGCATAATTGTGGATACTGTTGAGTCTATCTCTGTCTTTGGGTAGGGAATCTGATGGCGCGAAAGGCTCTCTCTGTCTTCCTGTATTTATTATGGTGGTACATTACTTACATACACAAGTACACAAACTTGCCGAGGAGCATCATCGGATCGCGTTAACGCACACAGGTATTTACCGAGGAAGGGCGGGTCTGGTGAAGTTAAATATTTGGCATGACACGATGCCAGAGTGTAATGTATGTGTGCCCGTGTATACCGTGTACATATAGGTAGTATGTCTCATACACAGTGTAAAGATGCGGAAGGCTTATTGGCCGAAGCAGAGACAGAGAGGAGGCAAGCGTCTGGGCAGGTTATAACGTTCTCACGGCAGTCTTACCTACCACGAATAAAATGTGTACGTATGGTGTTTCGTAGAGTTACTCATCTGTGTGTGTATGTGTACACTCTATATACAAAACGCCACACAGCACATACATCTCTTTGTCTTTCTTTCTCCTTTTTTTTTTCTAATTTATTATTTTTATTTCATTACGGATTTTTCTCTTCTTATTCTTTTCCTTTCAGTATATTTTATTGCTACCCGTCTCCTCGCCACCTTGGTATGCTCCTTCATTGGTATGGCATGTATGAGGTGTTGCATCGTGGAGAGTGTCGATCCGCGGAACTCTTTCTTAATGGGATCTGAGTGACGACCGGTTGCGGATCAAAAGCGTCAAATATTTTTCCAAAATGTTTCACACAATTGAGAATAAGAATTGATTCATTAATGTGGATGCTCATCCAAGGACGCGGCTCCCACATACCTCGACTCCAGAACCGCACCGCTGGGGTAATTTTTCCACATGCGAATTCTGGTCCTCAATGGTGCTGTTATTTTTTTCTGAATCAGCACCAGCCGTATTTCTGGCATTGATGATTTGCCTGAGCCATAAACGGTTTTTTCGATTCACCGCTTCATACCACACAAATTAACCCAACTGCATTGAAATTCTCCGAGTTATTAAAAGAAAGATGCTGTGTTGCGGCGTCACGTCACCTTTGTTAATAAAGAGCACAACGATCAGCTACCGAGCCAGTATGGTTGTGTGAGTCAACAACGGTACCACGAACGTCCGAATGAGACATCCGTACAGGTCGAGGGTGCTAAGGTTAAGGTCAATTTATCGTTTGTCATTACTAAATTCATCTCGCTAGCTCACTCTTTTATACGAAGGATTGTAGACAGAGACCAAAGGTATCCGCACGAGTCTACATAACTCATCTTATAACTCGAGATGGCTCGAGCGAGTTAATTCGCCATCATCCAGGAATAGTAAGATCCCCGAAGGCAGCGTTGAGCCGCGTGGTCAACCGTTTTATTACACCCTGGTACTCGGTGGTGACCCTAATACGTACTACGATGTCGCAGCTGTAGCAGCGCACGTATCTCTGATTCGATGGGCGCTGATCTTTTATCAACTTCCTTTTCGAGTCTCCTCGAGACGTAGTGTTTAATTTTTATGAATGAGATATTAGTGCGGTTGGTTATAATCGCGTCGTGTTTGTTATTGTCCGTCCGTCTCTTCTAACAGCCAGCAACATATGGTTTTCCTTTCCTCATCCCAGTTAGACTCCGTCCATCTAACGCATCCAAATTGAGACCGGACGCACGCCTCGTAATATCCGAACGTTGGTATATTTAATAATTCGGTTATAAAAGCGCACGTGTGTGATGATGAGATACTAAGACGTTTGAAAAGCACGCGTTTATGAGCCTTTTCTCCCTCTGTCTAATTACACGTTACCTTCTCGAGTGTACCTTTTGAACAAAGAAAAAGCGAGGAAAAATTAAAAAGATAACCAGCAGTAGCGTGTGAGTTGCCACACTGATCCACTTTCACCAATTTTTAAGGGTGATGATTTTTTTTTTTCGAAATTAGAAACATACGCCCCGCCCTGCTATTCCAACACGTCTACTTTTTGCTTCTTTCTTTTATTACGAAATAACGGTATATTTGCTCAACTGAGGCAAAAAAGCGCCCACACGAGTTAATGCCCAGAGGAGAAAGTTTATTTTTGTATAATTATCTCGCTCCTTATTTAATTCGTGGACGACTGAAACGCAGTAGCAGGTCTGGAATCGTGATGTATTATGTGTGCAACGAGCCACCCTCTTCACAAAGCCATAGTCACAGGTGATCCTGAGCGCTTGCGGTGATCTCCTGTTTTTTTTTCTGTACTCTTTCTCTTTCTCGTATCAAAGGTAGGTACTTTTCGATTAAAACGGATTTCTTTCTTTTTTTTTACGTTCGACAACATTCATAGGTATTGTCTGTGTTCGAAAATGTGTTTGTTTTTTGCTCCGTTTGATTCCTTTTCTTTTCTAGTTCAGTATTGTACGATGAGTACAAAGATACATACAAATGATATTTGAAACGTCTTTATTGAAAACTCGGAAAGACGAGTTCTCGAAAATGTTTAATTTGGGATTCGATCGATGATTCGGAATTCAAAAAATAATGAAAATTTTTCTGAAATGTTTGTTGAAAGGTATTTTAGACATAATAAGAATGAAAAATAAAGGCTGAAAAAGTCCAAAATCCTTCAAAAAAACGCTCCGGTACAAATTTCATTCATAATCTTGACTTTGAATCACATGAAAATGCATTTTAAATAATTCCTCTCTAGCTCCCCGCTCATAATTGTATCTTAGACCGATTCTGAATGTCGAATTCGAAATCAGCGACACTGAAAACCATGAAATCGATATACATGACGATATGTCATAATTTTTTCGTTTCACCCCCCCCCCCCCCCCATACCCTTGATTAATCAATTTCATTTCATCTGTATTTCAATATACAAAATAACATAAAATCAACCAATTTTCTTTAGAAATATATCGCGATTAATAAAAATTCAGTTAGATTGGTTTTAATAAAAACATGAAATGAGGGGGAAGGGGGTATAGGTATACATTGGTTGAAAATCATATCTAAAGCTAGAATAAATGCTAAATTCGAAATAAGCGACAGTGAAACTCTTGAAATCGACATACATGATGATACATTATCATTTTTTTGTGTTGACCCCTTAGATGCCCCCTCCCCTCATGATATCTATAAGCAAATCAATATGCCGCGTATCCATATTAAACCAATAAATTCCAATTCAAAATGTATAATAATTAACAGAAATTAAGTTTACAGGCAATACAAGCATTCCATTCAATCTGATCATTTTTAAAATGGTGGGAGGGGGCAAAGGGGTGATTCCTGTTTGAAAATTACCTCCAAATCAAAAATGAATGCCGGATTTGTAATCAGCAACACTGAAACCCTTGAAATCGACATACATGATGACATGTTATCATTTTTCAATTTGACCCCTCCCCCTCTCCCCTCAACTCCCTACCAAAACAAAATGTCACTTATGTAAACCAAATCAACAATTTTGGCTATGAAATGCATCATGATCCGCCAAAATCACTTTTTAATGATTTCAATTTTTTAATATCATTTTTTAGAGAAGAGGGGGGAGGGGAGGGGGAGGGAAATCAAAATTTGATAAAAATCCTTCATGCATATCGTTTTCAAGGGTTTTGAGGGCGCTGAGTTCGAAAATGAGGACCATTTGACAGTTAAAAGCTCCCTATGCGCGAAAATTGCTGTCTAAACGTTTTTTTACATATTTTCCCCGAAGTTTTATGAGCGTAATATTCAAATGTGCTATTTCTGACGCTTCATTATCATAAAATTTTGCTACTAATACGTCATTTATTTTCTTAAAATTGGGTTTCTGTTTCTTTATGGAAAAATTACCGTTACGTTACAGTTCAATTTTCAAATTAGTACATTAATTTTTTCCCTCAACTGAAAATTTCCATCTTCCAATCACAAAATCCCATCTTACTCTTGAAAATAACTCGCTGCAAACTCGAAAATTCCCCAACACCATTCTCAACCGACCATCACACTATAAAAAACCATCCCAGGAACATCCTCGCACCACAACCCGAGCGAGGAAAAAAAACCACTACATCGTAGAGTCTAGTTCGGCTTCGTAGATGAAAATATCGAATCAGACAAAGTATTCGGAATATAACAATAGGTAGCGTAAGTGCAATTCGTTCCGGTGTACGGGCACATAGCACATACAGTCGACACATAACGCGCATACACGAACCAACAATACATACCACGTCCGATACACAAAAGAGAATCACAAAATAAAGAAAAAAATAATATTAAAAAGGAAATTCAATGCTGAGCCGAGCGAAAAAACATCGCGACCTGGGATAGGCGACGAAGCGGAGGACGAGATGCTTCTGTGAGTTGCATTGCTTTACTTTGTTACAACTATAAGTATGCGGTGCTGTGACGACACCAAGACCGTAGCACCTTTACTTATATACAGAGTCATAAGATATAGAAGAAGAAGAACATTAGCGAGAAAGAATGGAAAAAAAATCACTAACAGTCGAACTATAGGTACATCTGTGTATACCTTTTTGCTATTACTTGGAGAATTGAATAAGAGGAGAAAAAAAATAAATAAACGACTATATACAAGAAAGTTCACGGTTTCTTAATAAAAAAAAAGAAAAAAAAGGTAAAAAACCACAACATATAGACCGATAACACCTCTATATCATATAGTACACGGTCTTCGTTTAGTTTATGGAAACAGGACAACAGATCCCTACCATTCTGGCCCTAACTATCGAAGTGTATAAAGTCGTACAGCAAATACCAACGATTACTCTTCTTGGCATTGCTATTTTTTGCTCAGCACCCAACCTCTTGTCATTATTATAAGAAAAAAACACCAGCAGAATAGTTCAGAAGCATGGTAAGCACGAAATAGAAATAATCTGGATTTTGAACTTTAACATTGGTTTCCTCTGTTTCTCTTCCTCCCTCAATGGCTGCTCATGCACGGTAATGTACGACAGAGGAGTCGGCACCATCGTCACATACCCAGACCCACACACGGTAATACCAAGTACAGTGGTACGGTTCATGGCGAAAATATGCGTACCACGATGGAGAAGCCGACCAAGAAGCTACGCGTCGTAAATTATATCGTGAGAACTGATCTATTTTTTTCATTACCTTTTTCGAGCCACCTTCATTAACACATCGCATCCTTTCCTCTCATCGAAGACGCACGCAAATCCATCCAGCCTCATCCCACCCTTCTGGAAAACGTGTCCTGTACGAGTCCACAGAGGACAATTTTTTTCCACTCTCGTCTGTTGGCCTTGATTAAGTTTTGCCACCTCGTCTCTCTCGTTCCTTCTGTCTATACTCCTACAACATTATGCCGGACCGGTTCGCTGCTCGTTGGCTGATTTTTCTCACATACCAGCTTGGCGAATTGAAATCGAAAGTTTTTCATGAATTTGGCTGCCTGAAGGCGGCCGCCGAAATCTTATGGGAACGCGACAATGGAGATTAGAATGGAATGATTTTTTTTTCTTTTGGTAGAGAGAAAGGGTATCCACCTCTTGGGGGGCGATGGTGTTTGCGGACGAGACGTTGTTCCAGATTTACGACTGTATACTTAACACAATGTATACGTCTCGACGGTTTTTTACGATATGGATATATTTACGGACCGATTATGAATACGAATTAGATACTTACAAACATTCTCCGGGCTTGGTGCAGGATCCGTGCTCTGCATCACATCCAGGCGCACATTTCGCTGTACAAACAAAGGTAAAAAAAAAAACAAACATAAGGTTATTGATAAGCGATAAAAAATTTCATTAGGGTTCTAAATACTCGTAATATTAGGCCCTAGGTACGCTGCAATGTACATATACCAAAGCGATAATACTATTTACCATCACCGATGTAATACCTTCAGATTACGATATGAAAATCACAACATAGCACCTTTTTCTCTCTTCATTAACAAACAACTCGTAAAAATAAGGGTACGTATTATAAAATTATTTCCAAGAAGGTCGTTTTATGTGATGCATGAAGCAGGAAAATTCTCACATTCTGACCTAGATGGGGGTAACCCCTCACGTACTTACACATGTATACAATGCAGTCGCATCAAATTCACCAGTCAGCGAATTTTTTTCTTTTTTTATACGACATAGTCGACGTCCCATACCCACCTACGACACCTACACAAACGATGTTCACGTACTCGTCCTATGTCGTATATACGACAATCATCGTGGGAAAATTAGGTCATTTAGACGTCGTCGGCCGAGCCGTCAACTCATTTTTTCTTTCCATTCTCGCATTTTTTTTTCTTTCGTTTCGTGCATCGAAATGGTTTTTAGGATGATTCGAGTATAGGTAAATATGACACGCCGCAAAAGGGTTCCTTTTTATTTTTTTTCTCAATATAAATAATCGTCGTTTATCTATATCGTTTAATTCCCAAAAGATAAAAAAAAAATGGGTACGCCAGATGGAAAATTTCCAGGTAGACGCCCCGAAGCGAAGGGTCATCAATGGGCTAACGTAACGGGCTACGGTGCTGTGACTTCACCAGCTGCATGTATGCCCCTTGTGTCTCCGCTGCCCGTTAGAATAAACCCCCTGTTGCCTGGAGAAACAGCGTAACATCTACCTTTATAGGTGTCGAAATGGGAAGGGGGTGCTGATGAGGTTTTTGAGCCCCGTGTTATACGCACGACGAGATAATTTACTAATACGTGGATTTACTCCGGTCCCCGAGCCTTTGAACTTTTTTCGCTCTTTTCTTTTTGGATATTTTGATGACAATGAAAGGGAGCCGGATTAAATACGAATGATTTCTTTAACGGATGGTGTGGTAGGATCTGCTATTTTTTAGTGTCGTTATCTTTATTATACGATCTGTAGAAATAGGGAACGGGGCAAGGAGAAAGAAAAGGATTAATTTGAAGGATTTTTTTGTATTCTCGATTCCTTTGGGCGAAGATTTCAGTTGAAGGAATTCTTTCAGCTTCGTTCGAGCATTCGTCTGATTAGAATTTCAATGCAAAGGCACGTTATTTCGAAAAAAAAAAGGCAGCGATGAAAAAAGAAGAGGGAAAACAGGACCTTCTTGAAAGTAAAAAAATGTGTTTTTTGAAATGTGAGTAAAATTGTTTCCAACTTGGATTCTAATTTTCAATGGATTTTTTTCCATTTATTTTACAAGTAGGTAATTTTTTCTTGAAAAAAAAAGAGAGGAAGGGGAAAAAGAATAATTATCAAAATTTATGAATTTTTTCGAATATAGATGGAGAAATATCAAAATTTGAAGAAAAAAATATTGTTTAATCAATTGAAAATTTTTCAACCCCTGAACAGAATTGCCAGATGACCAGTTTTCCACAAACTAGACTGTTCCATTTTATTATTTTTTACTTCAAGAAAAAAATAAAAAATAAAAGCAAAAAATGACAAATTAAGTGATAAATGAAGTTTCTTCACAAATTTTTTGGACAAATTATGGCTCGATTCCGTCAACATTTTTCACAAATGGTCCATTTTTCGTTTTTTTTTTTTTTTTTTTTTTTTTTATGATCTGGGAAATTTATTTTAGAAACCTTGGCGATTTTTGAATGTGAAGTTGGGAATTTTTGAGCAATTTCAAAACCTAAAATTATGGTGTTTTTTATATTCAGAATTTAGTGAGACTGCTCCTGAGTTTTTCATTCTGTAATTTTTTCGATCAAACTCTACAAATATTCATTTCAGTTGGACTTTTTCAAAATCATCATGTTTTTGGGTCAATTTTCACAAGATTTTTTTTTCTTAAAATTCATAATTCCAATTTCTTCAAAGGCACCATAATTGAATTTTGTAACGAAAAAATGACTTTACTGGAAACTACTTTGGAAAAATTTTCTCTTTCCCAATAGAATATGAGCTTCAAATAGTTTTCACCTAATTTAGAGTAAAGCTGATAAAACTTTGGCTTCAGAAATTGAAAACAAATGGACAAAGTCTTCTTTTTTTGTGATGTCTTTCAAGATGAACTTAGATTATCATTACCCCCCCCCCCCCCCCGCGCCCTCCTTCCCTCCCATCACTAGAAAAAAATTGGGAAATTATTCTCATTTAGAATGAAGTAGATTTAACTTAATTTTTGAAAATTAAAAAAAGACACAAACCTGATTTATTTTTCATCAGTATGAAATTTGATAATTTTATTGAACCTCCCTCCTTCTCCCCTCCTCCCCAAAAATTGAAAAAATGCATTAATCATTTTCAATTGGAATAAATCAGATCAAGCTTTAATTTTGGAAGCTGAAAAAAGTTCAGATGCCTAATTCATTCCTTTATTTTTCAATTTTGTGAAAAATTCTCGAAAATTGAAGCAAATTTCTGATTTTTTTTCAAAAGAAAATCATAAAAATGACGAATTTTCGAAAAAATACCTTTTCAAGGCATCAAAACATTACTCATCAAAATCAAAAAGTGATATTTTTCACTGAAATCATATTGACACGATTTTTCGCCATTCATCACCCAATTTCATATGTACCAATCAGTTTCCCTATTTTCAAAAATTCACCCCCTCAAAGCACTTTCCTTTTCTCCCCTCCTTCAAACCCATCCTAATTAAAAAATAAATGAAAAGGAAATAAAATAACGTAATTTAGTCCACTGATTCGGATATAATCCTAATGCCAAGGTAATCCTGGCTTTTTTTCAACCCATTTATAACCTCGAATCGATTATCAAAAGCTCCCTATTGCCCATTCATCACGACCCTTTGATCGGTGCAACACTACTAACTCGATCATACTCGTATGCAACTTGCATCGAGGTAAATTCGCAACCCTTTCAACCCTATTTTTTCCTCCCTCTGGGTAGAATTCCCTTGCACATCGAGCTCTCATGCAACATGCAACAGTAACACAGTTCCATCAATCTGCCCCAATCCTAAAATCCGATACAAAATGCATCTAGGACCGACTCGCCTTCATTGGCGGAGTCAATTCATCCTCTAAAGCGTGTAGAAACTGCAGTGTATATGCAAAGTCGCTTTATACGAAGCAGCTGTTTGCATCTAACGTGCATTCCGTCCCCTGTGCAGCTCACGTTCAACAATGAATCGCGTTCTTGTGTACCTCACCTGATCTCTAGACACCCTACATTACCCATAGCCATTTATACGCGGAAACAGCAGGCTGTTTGCTTTGGCTGAATTGCAATTCGGCGAATTCCTTCGGTATCGTCGTACTGTCGCCTCGAACAAGCAAAAGAATACCCAGCTAGCTCGCGAATCTTATTCTAGCTTTCGTAATACCGCACGCAAATCAGCAAGGTTAATAAAAAACGCATCGTTCGGTGCAGAAACAGAAAGCCGAGCTCGCGAAGAGACAAGAGAAAAAATCCAATCGACATGATCGACTAAGCTGGCCGCGTCGCAGCTTCGGTATTAAAGTGGCCCCGAGCTATGGACCGACGAGGAGCCGGACCATTCCGTGGGAACCGATCATATTTATAACTTGCGCGTATGTGCATGTAGACGTACTCTCTCGGTCTCTCCGTGTCTCATTCTATACTATTTTATAGCTTCTGCTCGAATACTGATGATGAGCTGTGTTATGTACCAGTAGTCGATCTCTCTGTACCAATGGATGGGTACCAGTTGCATGTATCTTTTTCTTGCCACTGAGAGAGATCTTCGTATGCCATAAAAAAAGGTACCTATATGCACGATGCGATTTACCACATTTCTCGAGTCTTTCTGTAAATCTATGACATTGAAATATGAAAGACGTGGGGAGTTCGCCAAATAGAGAGGAATACAGGGGGAAAATTCAATTTTCTATGAAATTTTCAGCATTTTTATAAGAATTTTGTATCAGGATTGGAAAATCTTGTATAAAATTTCCCATATTGTGGAAAATTTCAAGTGAAAAAAAAAGAGAATGGAAAAAAAGAAAATTGTGGCAAATTTGATTGAAATGAGTGGAAAATGGGAAATATGCTCAACTGATCGAAAAAAGGAGGAAAATCGCAAATTTTTTTCATTTTTTTCAAAAAAAAAAAATGAAATTTTAGAAAATTAAGAGGAAAAAATTGAAGGGAAAAACTTGAAAAATTTGAGACTTTCTGTGAGGAAATGTGGAAAATTTTAGGACCTGATTATGGGAAAAGCTGCAATTTCAGCATCCTAACACTGGAGCACCACTGGTTTCGAGATAAATCTGATCAAAGAATTTCAATCATGGATACATTCAAATCAGGCAAATCAATTTTAGAGCAAAAAAAAGAGGTCCTGGGGGCATCGAAACATCAGTTCAGTCAAATTTTTGATTTGAGGCCTTTGAAAAAAATTGAATCTGGAAGAAAATCCTGCTTTTTCCCCTCCTTCTATGTCCAGATCTGCAAACTATAGCACCTCATACGACACGTAATTTCATTATCATTTCACTTTCCTCCAACTCAACGCTGCACTTCTCCCATTACCATAATGTACTTCGTCCATAGTCAAAGGAAAACTCACATCTCTTCGACTACACGCAGACGCGTACCACGGACAATGATGAGCTAATATGGTGGTATCCGAACAACATTATCGGATCAGCGGCAATGAACATGAAAAAAAAAACTACACGCAATAACAACAACACGCAGATACATCCCGAGGCTAAGCGCTACTACTTAACGTCCATCTCGCACTCTCCTTTCTCATCGTGATGCGCCACCACAAAATAACCCATTCATACGTACAAAAGACCGTCCAACTGAGATGGTTCACGGCTAATTTATCATTATTATAACGTCACAGTCGGCCAGAGAGAAGAATTTTGTTTCGTTGGTCGATAGGTACACGATGAGACGATGTAAGGCGACCGATTAAACCACCGCGTATCATACAGCACAGTTTTACAAGTGTGAAATACGTGTTCGGCTTTTTCTTCCAGCCAAACGTAACTCTATGAGAGATAAAATGGTCAAAAAATATATCAAAATTGGCAAATTTCAATTAGATGGGGTAATCTGGTCGAATTATCGCGGATCTGATCTCAAATTGCAAAAAAAAATTCAAAAAATTGCTCAAAATTAAAATAAGAGAAAAAAATTGAAAAAAAGTCTCAAAATGATGCAAAAATTCAAGAGAAAAAAACTGAAGAAAAATTTGAGAAAGGAGAAGAAAATTAGAAGCAAACTGGACTTGAAGTCAAAATCATGCAGAATTTGGGCAGGAGGAAAAAATTAGGGAAAAATTGATAATCATAATCTGGTGGAAATTTAGAAGGGGGACAGATTGAAGAAAAATCGTCCATTATAATACAAAAATTAAAAGAAGAAATTGAAAAAAAGTCTCAAAAAATTGGGTGAAAATTTAGGAGGAAAGAAATTTCTAAAAAAAATATTCATATTTAAATTCAGAGAGAGAAAAACTGGAGATAGGGCAGCAAATTGAAGAAAATTTGGCAGCAATCTTGCAAAAAATTTGAGAAGGCCCAACTGAAGAAAAATTACCTAATAATACAGCAATTCACAGGAGATCTTCAAAAAAATTGCTCAAATTTGTCCTGGAAAATTATAATGAAATTGCTCAAAATTATGTATTTCCTTTTTTTGAGGGTGGAAGGGGAGGGGTGGGATTGAAAGAGAATATCAAAAATTACATAGCATTTGGAAAAGGGGAAAAATTCAAAGAAAAAATAGCTAAATTTTGCGAAAAATTAAAAAAAAGAAGTAAACCAAAGGTGGAAAACAAGAAAAACTGCTCATTAATTACTCAAAAATTTAAGAAGAATTTGAATGGAAAATGGAAGAAAAATCATTCAAAATCTAACAAAATTCTAGAAAAAAAAATGAGAAAATCAAAGAAAAAGTTGCTCAAAATTAGGCAGAAATTTAGAAGAATGAGAAAATTGAGAAAATTAATCAAAATCGTACAGAATTTGGAATGGGGGAAAACTGAAAAAAAATTGCTCAAAAATATGCAAAAATTCCGAATAATTCGAAATTATGCAAAAATAAAGAAAAGAGAAGGAAATCGATGAAAAATTGCTCATAATCATGCATCAAATTCAATTTTTCGTATCTCGTAGCCTATAATTATTACTGAACCAAATTGCCAACTCACGTTTCAGGCAGTACGACTCCACATCTTTCCATCCAGGCATACACACAATTTCTCCGGACAACGAACACGTATAATGTCCGAACGTATCGTTCCTCGGTCGACACAAATTCGCGCACCCGGCACCGTAATAATGCTGATCGCACGTTACGCGAAAATCGAACGAAATCGATGAATTCGACGATTCGACTTTCATCGGAGTCCACGCCGAATTCACGTCCAAATATTTCGTATCGGAAATGCGACTTATCAGGACACGTCCCGGACCGATACCTGGAATAAAAAAATGAAAAATTGTTAAAACACGGCAGAAATAATTTCATGACATTAAAAATTATACGTTGGGAATATCACAGCAGGTGCTCAAATTTAATTTTGATTAATTTTTCAACTCGATATCATTCCATTCGTTCAATTTTCCACCTTGAAATTCAATTATTGCAATACTTAAATGGTAGAAATACATTTCTTCTTTCATCGAATATTCCTTCTCTTGAAAATAGAATCGAACCATGTAAATACCAAAAATTTACGATACCTACATCTTCATTCATTAAAAAATTATACACCTTTAATGCTTCGATTTTACAGAATGGTCAGAAAGAACATAATATTTTAGTAAGGAGGCAGGGTAGAGGGACACAAATACGCAAAAATCCGCACATTCACATAATATTATTCGCATCACCGCGTTTACATTCGCATTCGTAATTTCCTCCATCTCCTCCCCACATCCCAGGCCATTTATATTTATAGCGAAAATTCATCAACCGATACGATCTTATATTTTAATATTAAACGAGCCAAAGCCTTATTTTGGTTATTTTTCTCGAAAACCTTCTCGCCGCTGCCATCACCGCCGCAAAACACCATAAGGTAGAAAAACACAAAGAGGTCACAAGATTAAAATATGTTGCAGGTGCCTCACGGGCATGCCAGACCGTGGGAGAAAACGGCCAGAAAACTTGCTGCCACAGACCGCCTTCCCCTTTCCCCTGCTGCATCTCGATCGCGCGTCATGATCTCATCTTTTCGAGAACAACGACGCGCGCGTCTCTTTAACCAGCTCTCTCGATCTCCTCGTGGTGTTTATCTCATCTCGTCTCTACCTGTATGTACCTTACCTAGACCTACCATTCTATCTCTATCTTTCTTCAATATACGTAATATTATGCCACCGAGTCT
Organism: Pseudococcus jackbeardsleyi; assembly: GCA_038380155.1. NCBI lineage: Eukaryota > Metazoa > Arthropoda > Insecta > Hemiptera > Pseudococcidae > Pseudococcus > Pseudococcus jackbeardsleyi. Next base: position 18,389,812 of record CM076241.1, read on the forward strand.
CCGTGTGTGTGTGCAGCTCCCTCGCCCGCCGCACTCCATTCATCATTCTTTATTCATCGATGCGCCGTGGCTCGCTACCTTCAACCCCTTCGAGCCCCCCTTGCTACTCCGACTCGTCGATGAGATATCGTGCTCGACTCTGTAGTAAGTATTTTCTATAATATGTAGTTGCTGTCTTCCTTCTTGGTTATTATTTTTAATTTTTTTTTTTCAGTAAGAAGTTATAAGAAGTCACGCATGGGTATTTTACCCTTCCCTCCTCACCCCTGGTGGGTTATTTCAGCCCTAGGTTCATTGATAAGGGTAATAAAACGTTATCTGATTTTTTTTTACTTTACTGCTACCATTTGTCGAATATTTTACTAATTTTCTTGCCACCGAAACCGTTGTTTATTCAGTTGATAGAATTTCTCATGCCAACCTGTGATCGATTTCACCCCTCGCCCTACCACAACCAGGTAATTTTTTCTTCCAAATTTCGTTAAAATTTTGATCTCAATACATTCAAAGATCATAAAATTGAGACTTTGGAAAATTCAAATAGAATTAGAATATGATAAAGAAATGGGACCCAAATCCGAACCAAATTTTATTTGCAGTATCTTTTTTTTTATGAAAATCGGAATAAGTAGAAATGTTGATCATTTCCTTGATGGGAGAGGAGAGAACAGAATAGAGAAATGTTAAAATAATCAATTCCATCGAATAATTTCCTTCAAGGTTTTTCGTTTTGACCCTAATTGTCAAATTTTGGAATTTTGTGCCCTTTTAATGAGTTAATTTCAGTGAAAATCTCAAAATGATTTTAGCAAAATTCCATCAATTTTCCAACCTTACCTCGCAATTTTTGATCAATACCTAAAAGCCACTTTTCAGCAAAAACTCAGAAAATTGATTTTTACAAAAATAATATTCCAGAACTAAAACGAATTAGAGACAGAAAAGACAGTTTCCCAGCCTCATCCCCCCAGAATTCAAACTTAGGTAATTTCATCATAAAAATTTCTCAATTTTTCCTAACACTCTTATTCTAGTTTCAATAATTGACAACACTCTCATTTTGAAGCTGTGAAAAATCACTGGAAAAAATCAGAATCGCAGCACAGGGAAAAATCAGCAAAATTCTCCAATTTTTAGTGGATTTTCGTTGATTTTCCAGAAAAAAAATCACTGATTTTAAAAGAAATTTCCCTTATTTTTCAAAAATTTTCAATGATTTCTCATAAAATTTCAGGTTTTATACTAATTCTTCAGTGAATTTTTACTGATTTTCAAGCGCTTTTTTATTTTTTTGAATTCAGTGACATCTTTTCACTTTTTTGCATTCAGTGAAATCTTTTCGCTTTCAGTGACTTTTTTTACTTTTATCTCCAAATAAATCTTTTTTACTTTTTGCTTTTAGTGAAATTTTTCACTTTTCTGCTTTCAGTGAATTTTTTTACTTTTTTTTGCATTTAGTAAAATCTTTTTGCTTTTAGTGATTTTTACAATTTTTTTAACTTTTAGTGAAATTTTTCACTTTTTGTTTTCAGTGAAAATTTTCCACTTCTTTGACATTCAGTGAAATTTTTTTGCTTTTAGTGATTTTTATAATTTTTTTACTTTTTATTTTGAGTAAAATTTTTCACCTTTTGCTTTCAATGAATTTTTTTTTACTTTTTTTGGCATTCGGGGAAATCTTTTTACTTTCAGTGATTTTTTTACTTTCATCTTTCAGTAAATTTTGTTACTTCTTGCTTTTAGTGAAATTTTTTACTTTTCTGCTTTCAGTGAATTTTTTCACTTTTTTTGCATTTAGTAAAATCTTTTTGCTTTTAGTGATTTTTACAATTTTTTTAACTTATAGTGAAATTTTTCACTTTTTGTTTTACAGTGAAAATTTTTTCACTTCTTTGACATTCAGTGAAATTTTTTTGCTTTTAGTGATTTTTACAATTTTTTTACTTTTATTTTAAGTGAAATTTTTCACCTTTTGCTTTCAGTGATTTTTTTTACTTTTTTTGGCATTCGGTGAAATCTTTTTACTTTCAGTGATTTTTTTACTTTTATCTTTCAGTAAATTTTGTTACTTCTTGCTTTTAGTGAATTTTTTTCACTTTTTTGCATTCAGTGAAATCCTTTTGCTTTCATTGAAAATTTTCTTCACTTTTTTTTGCATTCAGTGAAATTTTTTTGCTTTCAGTGATTTTTACAATTTTTTTACTTTTATTTTTAGTGAAAATTTTCACTTTTGCTTTCAATGAAAATTTTTTAAAACTTTTTTGGCATTCAGTGAAATCTTTTTGCTTTCAGTGATTTTTTCACTTTCATCTTTCAGTAAATTTTGTTATTTTTCTTGCTTTTAGTGAAATTTTCTACTTTTTGCTTTTAGTGAATTTTTTTCACTTATTTTGCATTCAGTGAAATCTTTTTGCTTTCAGTGATTTTTTTTACTTTTATCTTTCAGTAAAATTTTTTTACTTCTTGCTTTTAGTGAAATTGTTTACTTTTTGCAGTTTTTGCTTTCAGTGAAATACAGATTTAGAAATTTTGCCATCGATTCTTTCCGATCTAAAATTTCAACCTGAATCATTTTTCAACTTTGATATCATTTTCCAAAAATTTCAGACAAATTTTAATTCATTTGAAGGGGAAGGTGTACAAATACAAAAACAAATCTCTCACCATAAAAATATAAATTTCTTCGAAACAATCACCACATCACTTCTCCGCGCAGAAAAAACCAGCTTCCCACCACTCAGCCACCTTCTCGCCTCCATTTCCCATCCTTTCGTCCACTTTTGCAAACCTCATCGCAAAAAGAAATTACCTCTTAATTGCAGGTAGCCATCTACCTTGAAAATGCATCAACAAAACCCATAACAGTTGCACATGCACACCCAGCCTCCGGGCATACTGCAAAATCAGCGAAAAAAAATAAATAAAGATGAACCTCAGAGCACCTAGGCCTATGCCTCTCGACACCTTCACTCTTCCATCTCACATCGCGGTATCCGTTCACACGCTACTTTACCATTTCATCTTCTAAAAACGCACAGGGCTGAAAAGAAGAAGAAACCGAAATCGGGTTTTTCAAAACATCTCTTATACACACGCAGGTACCTCGACATAGCTCCTCTACACATGTTCTAGAACAGTATAAAATCTCGATAGAGAAAAATATACCAACACAGAACTTCTGCTACACTGGCCATAAGCCCTCGTATACCTTCTTCCTCCCTCATACTCTTTCTAATCTAATATCTATTCATCGATACAGATATTGTAGCGGTCGAGCACCCTTTAGTATATTCCACAGCTGAGCCAGATTCCCACGCGAGATTTCTGGTTGATTTTTCCGCATAGGTACAGGTACCCGAACCCAGGTTTCGTGAAAGATTAATTAAATCCTTTGCGAACGCCTTTCAAGGTATGGATGCCTCTGGTAACCTTGACCGAACGTAAACCCCTTTGATCATAAAATAAACACCCGTCAGCAGGGCTACGATTCGAATCATCGATCTACAGTTTGTGGATGGTTTGGTAAGGCATGAGGGCAGGCATCACCTTAACACCATATACTACACATATACGCACGTACGATATAATTATACGTTTTTCTACTTGTGGATGTTTCTCTCTCTTTGAATGGACGGTCTCATCATCATCATCTTTCCATACAGCAGCGACAACGACCACTTCGGTGGCGGCTAGATACCTATATGTAGATGTAGGTACATTACCTTTACATGGACGGTCTAGCTCTCCACCTCCGATCATCTTGGCCGATGAAGGTGCACAACTACTAAGACACCATCGCCTTATAATAATCACGGCTGTACGCGGCTCGCTGCTTAATTCCCAATAAAGTCCAAACCCGACTATTACTCGCTAATACCATACCACTGGATGCTGTCTCTCTCACTCTTTCCATATCTATCTCACGCGCGTCTCTTCAATTTTCAGGATCAATATGTCGGTCACGATATATCTGTTATGTTGGTCGTTATGTTTTAGCTATTAATAAAGTAGGCGGTACACGAATATTCTGTGTACGGGCACAACCTCGAAGCAACCTCAAAGCAATTAACTCTTCTCAATATAACTGCAGGCCTCGCAGCGTATTATAAGATAAACGCCATAATACACGGCGAGATCTTCCATAGTATTTCGCCTCCTCTCCGCCGGTGAACCTGTAAGGCATATATCTGCGCTTTGACCGTGTATCTTACACATATTCTCATTCTTTCGCCTTCTGATTATTATTAAGTATACATAGCTTCGAGCCAAATATGGAAAACGTAAGTTTTCTCTCGTTGAAAAATTATCGGTTTACGTAAAAAGCGGATATCGAGTAATTTGAATAAAAAGAAAGCAATCATCGGGAAGATCCTTCGTATACCTCTCGGAGGAGAGAAAAAAATCTCCATCCGGAAAAATTACCTGCTACAATATGGCACAGTGGACTCTCACACTCTCCCGTCGTCTCTGGGGTATACGTCGCCTACGTTTTCAACACCTGGCCTAAAACCGATGCGATGGGAAATTAACCCTATGTTCGAATGGAAAAAAATCTCGAATTACCATCTTCGGTATGGTACGGTAGTTCCCAAGGAGCCGAAATGCCAGTACCTATCAGGGATGCCTTAGTGTACCGTATAGGGGAGTAAATCCGAACCAACGGAAGTAAAATCTAGACCGGAAGAGGACAGGTCGCTTTACCGTGTCCACGGCAGCGCCAGCTGTAAAGCATATGCGCTCCAAATTACACCCGATAATACGCGCACCTAAGTTTATCCGTCTTTCTCTTTCTTTACGGGGCCCGATGCTGGAGAATGTGGCGTGATTCTCCCACATTATCAAAAGGTACGGTATGGCGAGATGTACCGGTGCGAAGGCGATAGGTGAGGTATTGGTGGGTTCTTAAAGATTTTCCGAAGGCTTTATCCGTTCGAAGTATTTTTTTTTTGAATGGTGTTCGGGGCAAGGTGCCTGGATGAGCTCAATTTCGGATTTCAATGCCGATAGAAAAATATGCGAGTCCTAATTCGAAATATCAATTGTGTGGAATTTGTGAAACCAAAATACCTAAATTGAATTGAAATTTGTTCCAAATAAAATAATCAAGAATCCTGATGAAAAAAAATACATAAAAGAATCGATGATCACTCGATTTCTGACTTAAGAGCTTTTGACACAAAAAATGAGGAAAATTAGGGAAAATTGACTTACTTCATGAATATTTTCATTTTACAGAATCTTGATTCATTCCTCAATTTTTTGGTGGGGGGGGGGGGGGAGGAAGAAGGAGAAAATGTGAGACAAGATCTTCAAGAGCTCAATTTCTGCTATTTACAAATTTTGGCTGCATATTTTCATGACCTCTTCCTTCTCTAAAAGTTTTTGACCCAAAAAATTTTGATGCTTATCAAAGGAAGGGAAGGGAAGGGAAGGTACGAGAAAAGTATTCCTAAAAATTCATTTTTTGCAATTCAAAGAGAGTTGACAGCACATTTTTATCAGCCCATTCCTCTTAGAAAATTTCCAACTCCGAATTGAACAACTTTTAACGTAGAAATGAACTAGCAATTTTTTTTTCAATTTCCAAATTATCCCAGAAAAAATTTTGGAATTGGGGAGGGGGAAGAAGGAGAAATCTACTTTCAAAATCAAATGCCCACCTGTAAGGTACCTAGCTGCACAAAATGAACACGTTTTTCTTATTTTTTTCAAATTTAGTTTTTGAAGCACAGAACTCCTTTTTTGACCCCCCTCCCCTTCTTCCAAGGGTCTTAATAAAATTCTGAAATACAAGATTTAAAATTAAAAATTGAGGAAAATCAAAATTGAGCATCTAATGTCGTTCCCCTTTTCGGCCATTTTTCATCAATATTATTTCTCTGAATGAGCTCGAGCGAAAAATCCATCAAACAATAATAAAAACAGAAGTTGAATTAATTCTAAAGGATTTTGAGACTGAAAATAATAGAAATTTCCCCTCAACTTGCAACTGATTCATTTCCAACTTTGAATGCAATTTCAATTTTTTCCTACCATTGTAATAATCTTGAAAGTTGCTTTCGAAAATAAACTTTCGTTGCTGACACGTTGGAAAAAATTACCGCACGTTATTTTCGCTAATTATTCAGGGCATTACAGATATTTTACTGACTTTTCAGTGCATTTTCACTAATTTTTCCGCATATTTCAGATATTTTACAAATATTTCAGATATTTCGATGACTTCTCAAGGAACTTTTCACTGATTTTTCAGAAATTTTTTCATTTTACTGACTTCTTAGTAAATTTTCACTGATTTTTCAGCACTTTTTTCTCCGTTTGCGTTTTGTGAAATTTTTTTCTCACTGATTTATTACTATGCTGCAATTCAGACTGTTTTCCAGTGATTTTCGATAATTTTCAGTTTCACTGATTTATAACTGAATGAAAACACTTCCTAGAACTTATTTTTAGATTTTTGGAGGTCAAGGAACTTTCATTAGCCCTCTTTCTGAAAACCCATTCCTTCACTAATTTTGAATCAGTGAAAAATCACTGAAAAATAGTCAGAATTGCATATTAACCAAGAAAAACAACAAAACTCTTGGATGTTCAGTGGATTTTCGTTGATTTCTCAGAGAACTTCACTGACTTTTCAGTGAAATTTCACTGATTTTCCAGTAATTTTTCCACTTCTTGTTTTTGGTGGAATTTTTCTCACTGATTTATTATTGTACTGGTATTCTGATTATTTTTTGTGATTTTCAATTATTTTCACTGATTTATAAATGAGAAAACAGTTTTAAAATTTTTCCATATTTTTTTCACTTTTATACGAAAAACTGAAACATTATGAAATTGGACAGAATGTCTAAAATTTATACAATAATTTCAATTAATCCAAAACATTTTATCTACCTAATTTATAAAAATTATTTTTGTTTTGAAAAAATTGAAAAAAAATCAGAAAAAATTATACAGATTAGAAATTTTGCTCATTAGAAAGAAAATTCGATCGGAAATTTCAAGATTGAAAATTTCATTTTTTTGATCAAATTTTTCGAAAAATATAACAATCTGCCTAAAAAATTCACTCTGCACGAAAATCACTCATTCAATCCTTTTTCACTCCCTCCCCTTGCAACATCGACTCACACCAGCTCCGCTCAAAAAACTCTACCAATACAATCTGGCCAGCAACACACCAGTCGTAATTCACTCATCAGCCTATCGAGCATCCATCGGTAAGGGGGGGGGGGGACAAGAAAAGAAAAAAAACTTACCCGAGGAGGCTTTCGACGAAACTCCAGCGTCGTCTGCAGATGTATTACCGGAGGTCGAGTCGTGCCAGGCTTCGACAATTAATGAAAACGTGCCCTGTACATCAACACATACAAAACATATGTTAATCGAGCTCATATAATAACAAGAAGCGAAGAAAGATACGTAGAATTAAACATCACAGCAGCGAAACGTAATAATAATAAATATAAATACAAATAAGTACCAATCCACTCGTTTTGTCTCTGGCTCGACCTCAACACATCACATATTATACTCTCGTACTCATTTATACAATTTTTTATATCATACGTATAATATACTCTCATTACGCTAACTAACAATTAAATCGACTCATCACTGGGTACCTCGTGTATAAAGTTTACCTACACACATCGTTCAATGATACCGTTAACATGATATACGAGTCTGGAATACTCATTTCATACAATTTTTTTTACTCCAGAGTGGCCATCTCTTCTCTTACTGATAAATGAAAAAAATTACCTCGATCATACCAATGAAAAAAAATGACAGGCGCCACCGCTGCTTTCATTTTCTTACAGACTCATTACACTTACCACCCTCCCTCCAATCGATGGAATTATACCCCATCATCGTTTCTTTGTCATAGATCGGTAGCTTTACGCAGACTTGAAAAAAAAACCGCATAGGAACTTCATGCATCATTTATGAGCCTAGGACGTCTCTTTGCATCGAGTTCTAAGACCTTGCGGACGAAGAGGTGAGCACATAGCGTGCGCCGGTCGCAAAAAACCGTAAACTGGTTCCCACCGACGTCGAAGTTAATTGTTCCATCATAAAGCTCCGGAAAGCCAGTAACACAAGAGGTGACATAGGAGGATCGCGTTGATTGATTTGTCTTCTCGGATTCTGACCAATTGTCTCATTTGTAATCTCTCTTCGGCACCATAAAAAAGAGCTAAGGGTAAAAAAAAACACGACCGCGTAACATCCCAGACCACCGCTGAGTCCGCATCGATAGTTTGATTACACCACGTAGATTTATCGGAGCATTAAATCGAAGAATCTTGGTACCCTTATTCGAAGCTGGCTATACCCTCGTATAAAATTTATATCTAAATACCCGAATCAAATTTCAATATTAAACGTTTTATATTTTCCGAGTATTCGGAGGTAATTACCTAACTATATGGAAGAATTGGAAAAAAAAAATGAAAACCTATCCTAGATACTTTTTTCTTTCGTCTTCACAGCTCGTCTCGTAAGAAACCATCCATAATTATACCGGATTAGGTAGACGAGCCGAGTAGGGCGGGGTGATTAGAACGTGTATCATTACAAACATAGGAACCCTATGGTCTGTACGGCATCCTTCCTTTATTTTTCAGCCGAATCGTATATATTCTGGTACTTCGGTGTATATTTCTGACAGCTACCAAAAATTCCATCGTATAGGTCCGATGCAGCCGAACCAAAACAATAATTACTCGTTTAGACGATGATAATTGCCTACACCTCCTAAATACGAGCCAAAATTCCACTCGCCCCGTCCCGACTACGACCGTAATTAAATTTCCATCCTCATCGCGTACTTTTCACAGAATATAAAAAATACGTCCTCGAAAAAAATCCCCCATTCGTATTCCTTCGAGATACCATACCATTAATTAACCCGAAATACATTCGAAGCCCCCATCACGACGAGTACCGGCCAAAAAAACGCAGCCTAGTTAACTCTTTTGTATAAATCGGTTATCCTTTCATTTTAATACCCACTAGTGGCACCTAGAGATACATTCGAGTGTATTTTATTCGATCCGAGGATGGCGAGGGATCGTGGGCCAAATACCATCGCCCCTGATGACCCACTAAGTTATCAAAAAGTCTCGCTGGGGAATTGGCGACCGCAACATGTCTGATATTTCGTTGCAATTGTAATTCGCGATATCGTTTTAATGAGTAATATTCACGCATGAAGGGTATCGCAGTTCGTTACTGTCGTTTTTTCTCTTTTCCCTTCGTCTATAAATTTAACTAGACCGTGGACCGGGGATAGGAAACCATTCGTTCGATGGTGGAATATTGAAATTATCAAAGAAAGTTGTATAAAAAAACGTATTTTTAACATCTCGCCAACGTGTGCTGGTGATAAGGAAGATGAAAAAATTTGAAGGACGCGTGCCACAGAACTTTTTTTTTCATCGGTTTATCTTTTTCTGGGGACTGTGAAACATGAATTCGTTGTCAATTCTCGTTTCCTATACCTAATTCTAGTGTGAAAAAATTCAACTTTGCATACAAAGTATCGATGGCTTATCTTTCGACGACGTATTTACACATACCAACACGTGACAAAAAATAAACTAGTTTTATTGTTATCACTGGCTAGAGAAATAATCGTAAACTATCGCATCTCTGATATCTTTGAAATTTAAATTTTTTAACATTTTTGAACCCATCTCCTTTCGAGATAAGGCTCTCGATGACAGGATTATCTCTATTTTTTTTTTTTCGTCGTGGTATGGTAAGAGTAAAAACCCATATCGAGTTCCAGGTGGGTTAGAACGTTGGTCAGGTAGCCGAGCCCTGCGGTGGTCATTAAATGGCTCGATCTAGTATAATAAGCGCGATAAACGCTCCAACGAACGCACCAGCCCGACGACGACCGCCTGCGCCCGGTGTATTGTGAAAAAGTCCGCTGGTATACGGTGGCGTCGACTAATGAGAGAAAATTATACGCAGTTTTCACGCCCGATGGATATACCGTCGTCCTTTCTAATACCCTCCAGTCTGCAGTCGAGTAGACGCGTCATTTTATAAGGATCTGGCCAGCCATTGGCCTATAATAGTTTAATAAGTTATGCCCTGGTAACGAGCCGGAGATATAGACAATAGATGCGAGAAGACGAAAGTAGAGGACAAGTGTCCTGGGTCCATGGATCCGCTGTAAAGTGGAAGAAAAAAAAATCGGTGATTGGAGAATGAGAATTGAAAAGGTAATGGAGCATTTAAGCTAGACTAATGAAGTCGGGAGAGTAATAGGTATTTTTGAGAGATTTTCTAAGAAAAAGGTCTCGACTTTTGAGTGACAATGCCTAAATTGAAAGCAATGGGCAGATGGAGATATCGAAAAACTTGTTAAAACTGTTGATAGGTATTCTCATTTTTCAATAAATGACAAATTATCATTAATTTCGAGCGCCTTTTAGGGAGGCTATTTGTTATTTGAACTCGATAGATTTATCAAGAAAAATGTTTCGAAGTATAGACATAGACACCTACATAGAAAGCACTTAAGTGGAGACATCAAAACAGTAGGATATTGATAATACTCCGATTTTCTTTTTTCAGTGATATTTGATAATGACTAAAATTTCGAGCAAAAAATCTAACGAATTCTCAAAATGTGAAAAGAAGAACCAAAAAAAAAGTAAAATTCTCAAAAATCGTCTATAACAAAATTATTTGAGGTGCTTAGCGAAATTCAGAAAGAGAAAATTTTTATTTTTTCGACTTCTGAAGCGACTATTTAATATTGCTGATTATTACTCTTTGTGATACGACACCCCCCCCCCCTCCCATCAAGAAAAAAATCATTAAATTTTCAGAAATGATTTTTTGCTTGATGAAGATTGAATGTTCGAAAAAATCGAATCAAATTTCTCCTTCTTTCTCCTCCTCCTCCTCCTCCTCCTCCTCCTCCTCCTCAGAAAAAAATGATTAAAATTTCAGAAATAATTTTTTTACCCGATGAAGATTGAAAGTTCAAAAAAAAAAAACACTGAAAAATTCACAAAAATTGAAAACTGAATGAAATAACAAATAAGAAGGCCAAATTACAAAAATTATCTATAAAAATGCAAAAATCGTTCTGATTTCTTGAAAATTCACATTTTACATCCTTCGTCATCCCCTTCCTCCTCAAAAAAAATCAGAAAAATTTCAATTTTTTTCTCCACTTTTCTAGATTTTTAAAATCATCTTTTGTTTTCTAAAACCTTTGCAAAAATATTCTTAATAATTATTAAAGCAAAACGAGAGGTGGGGGGGGGGGGAATTTTTTGGTTTCAAATCATTGAAACTTTTTTTGTCGAAAAGAGAATCATACAATTTTTCAAAAATTTACTTCAGTGTTCAAAATCAAAAAGTTTCAAATTTCAATACCAAAAAATGAAAAGAAACTAGACTTGAAAATAAATAACTGAAAATTTCTATCAGACAGTTTGATCATTAAAAATGGCCAATTTTTCCAATTTTTAAATTTGTTTCCCCTGTAGTTCCACTTTTTTCATATTTTTCATTTCCGTTCACATACATTTTTTGACTTATATGAGTTTTCATACGAAATTATCAAATTTTTTCAACTTTTTGACTCTTCAGATGAAAAAATTTGTTTCTAATTTTTTTAATCTATAAAAATTTTTTTAAGGCGAAGAATTAAGCCGAGTTGTAAGTACGTTGGTCATTTTGCTTATTCCAGACTGAAATGTCAATTTCTACATGTTTCCAACTGAGAGAAAATTTCGGGAAGTTTTTGGAATTATCCTCTGATTTTTGATAAAATTTAAAAGTTTTAGTCATGTCAATTGTTTTTTTTTGTCATTTTATTAAAAGTAAAAATGACAAAATCGTAAAAAAGACTCAAATAAATAATTTTTGAACTTTTTTTTTCAATTTTTGTTCCAATTCTTGACATGTAAACCTGTGAATATTTTTGAACCAATGTCGCAATTCGAACAAGAATGGTGACTACTGAATCTGAAAAATTTGAAATTCTTGCTCTTTACTATAAAATTATTGAAATTAGTTCTATTTTCTGATTTTTTTTGCTTTTTTTTTGCCAGTAGACAACTTTACAAGTAAATGACTACTAACCACGGGCTCAATTTTTTTGATGATCATTTTTACGATTTTCAAGTAAAACTATTCTGAGACGAATTTTTGGACCTGAAATGGCCTCAATTATTGATTTTTTTGTCACATTCGCTTCAAAAATCATTGCTAAGGCTTTTCAAGAAAAATAGATTCAGACTGATAACTATGACAGATTTTTTTATGTTTAAAAAAATAGTTCTTCTGAGGGAAGGGTGAGGAATCAAAATCAAAATGATAGAGAAAAATCTAAAATCGACAATTTTTGTGACTTCTCACAAAAATTATGAGAAATTTTCCATTATTTTTCTTCAATTTGGTCAAACTCTTGGCAAAAAATGAAAATACTTGGTAATTTTCAGTTTTCACGTCAAATTCGAAATTTTCGGTCAAAAATTTCTATTTCACAAACTGAGAAAGAGATCAAAAAATTCTAATTATTCCGCCAATCTACCCATTCCCCCATCTACACCATTCCAGCTGCCCGTCCATTCGTCGATGACCCCCATAACACATTTACACGTCTACTTCCAACACGGAAATTCATCCACGCGCCCTCGCCCATGCCCATACTCCCAGCACAGCGGCGCGACGCGGTCTGCGAATCTTTGAAGCGTTACGAGACACTGCCATGGCATACCTTCTTCTTTACATACTGTTGCACCTACATACTTCCATACATCGTATGGTATGGTATTGCATGGCAGCGTATCATTGCAATAAACACACGTCCAACTTCCTTGGTAACCGTTACAGAGCCACGTCCGCGATACAAATTACCATAAATAAAAATGAAAAAATGAAGGAAAAAACGGTTTTTTTTCGAGCACGACAACGATCGTTGAAGATTTCAAGTCCTCAGATAGCGCAAACGTACTAAAACCACGAATGAATTCAATTAGATTAAATTTCATCACTTCTCGGGATCATTTTAAATCATCTCAGAGGCGACGACATTCATAAAATTTAATATTATAAGATCAGTTATCGCTGCTTTTCCCTCGATCTGTTTCGTTCTCGTTGAAAATTCGTTCAATTGGACTCGTTCGAAGTCATCTGAGGCTAATGCCGAACCATGACTAAGCAAAATATTCCTCGACGGTTTGCAACGTTAAGTACACACTGTCTAGTTACAATGTATACACAAAAAAACCATCATCGAAGGTATACGAAAGAGGAAAAAACCATTTTCAAAATCTCAATCTCGATTATCCACGTGTAAATAATTTCGACCTGCTTACACAGCTTCGTGTCTAAAATGCACTTCCTTTATCAGCATCTTATTCAAAAAATAGGAGCGATCTCAGGTAAGGGTATTTTCCAAGTAGTCGTATCCCGCTTGGAGATGCCGATAGGTTTCAATTCGAACAAATGTAAAAATTTCGTAGAACGGTATTTTCGCTTCCAAGCGTTACGTTTTTATTACCCTCTATAAATCTTCTGCCAGCAGTAAGTAGTTGAATAATGCAACAGCAGCAGCCACCACGTAAGAGACAAAAAAGACATTCGTATAATAGGAAGAGAAAAAAAAAGTAAAGAAAGGAAAAAAAAGCCGAGATACCTGTAGTATTGTTCTTGACACACACACACGAAGACCAAAAAGGAAAATGTCTCAATTCAGAAGTTGTCAACTGTGAATTCAATCATCTCGTACGTCTCTTTCTCCTTCCCCACATTCTGGCTGTAGACTTTTACATTTTATGCATCGGAAGGACGCAGCAACAGCGTGACTACTTAACTCCTCATTTTTATTCGGCCCTTCCAGTCTCCGGATTTCCAATACGCCACCGTCACACACACACGTATGGAAACAAAACAACCGAGATCGTCAACAACACACCGAGAGACCGAGGAAAAAAAAAAGAGAATTCTTTCACAAATAGAAATACACGACGAAACCTCTCTCTATACGAAGTACACGAATAAAAGTGACATAATAACTCTTCATCTCGTAAAAATAAAAACCTCTTTGTTTGACGCGTTTACATGTCAACTCGCCAGTTCAAAGGATCGTTAGAGCAGCCTCGGTGCAGCAAAAACGTACACAAAAAATAACATTTTTATCTTGGGTACTCCAACGGTCCTCGTCGTCCCTAATACCTACATAGGATCGTGCTGCATTCAGGCAACTGCATCGAAAAAACTATTTCTATGAAAAAATAGAACGATTGTGAGAGGAAAAAAAATCACAATGTGCGAATACGGAAGCGAGCTTCATTCGTTTGCCAAATTTACGATCGACAAATTCGTCTTCTTCGCATAGAAGAATAAAAAAAAAAAAACTAAAAGAAGAAAGATTAGTACCTCGTAAAAAAAAAGAGCCCTACCAACTACAATAAGATATACCGCAGCAAACATGTACCTGAGCCAAATAAAATGACTTAATATAAGCGGATAAATTCTGTGGATAGTAAAAAAAAATCGGAAGAACGCACGAGATACATTTATTAACTGAGAAGAGTGAGAAAATGGGGTAAAGGGGGGGGGGTCTAGGCGGTATCTATGGTACACTTCTAAATAAACCGCGGTCATCTCGTAAGTCTGTTATTTTTACGAGATACTCGTATATTACACGGCTTCAATAACTCTTTTTATTTTTTGGACAAGCTCGTTTTTCTCGATGGTTGTGCTGCGCGCCTGTTCGTCTCATCATCATCATCATCATCGTCAGCTCTTCGGCTTTCGCTCGGTTACGTCGCACACATACACACCAAAGCCACCACCTGCCGACCGGCACAACAATTAGCGGTTGTGTGAGATTTCTCACGAATCCGTTGACCAAGCTAGACTTCACACTATATTTTTTTCACCAATGGTTCCCAAATACGTACGCGAAATTTAATCGAAATGTGCCACATTTGGATACCCGAAGGTTTCAATTATTACAAAAATGAAGGTTTTTGAATCTAATCGGAGGACCTTTTGGGGGTATTTTTTGATCTCAGTGGGCCTTTTTTGCCGGTAAGACGATTTGGAAGTTACGGATCCGCGATTTTATCTCGATTTGCTACCGAAACCGGAGGATAATTGGGAATCACTACGTTACGCTTGAGCCGAGGCCTGCCGAATTGAATATTGTATTTTTACACGGTGCGTTTTTCCGTCTTACCGCCAGTTTCCCTGTCCTGTGACTCGATTCTCAGCCCGAACGCAGTATTTCTAGGTGTATCGTATAAATTCCCCTCTTCCTCGATCGTCCTCGTGTAAGTACGAGCAAGCTATCGCGCTTTTTTTCTTCTTTTCGGCCGCACGATGTACGGAGTTTCGTTATTGCTGAGACCTATGCTGCATTTTCTTCGCTTCGAGAGCTTCTCTCGTTTTATTGCCATAAAAAGTGGTCGAATTTCCGTTCGAGTACGAGTACAATGTACGTATAAAGTGTGTAGTTGCAAGTTTTTTTTTTCGTTTTATTGCTTCTTTGAACCTTTAGAGTTGTTTTGAGATGGATAAAGGGTCGGAAAATGGAATTGGAGGAAGTGGAGAGGGAAGAGGGCTTCATTCAAGGATTAGGTGTTCAAAAACTGAAAAAAATAGGTTGAAATTGGTGCGTTGGTTCAGATTAAAATTTAGTAAAAAGAGGATGACACAGCAAAATGTCTCAAAAAAAAACGCAGATGAGATTCTCAGACTTGAAACAATTTTTTCAAAACTTCAGAAAGAAATGTCAATTTTTGGCCTGTTAATGTTATGACATTGCAGTGTAGGAGAAAATCAGTGGAAATTTTTTTGCTAAAAAATCAAGAAGAAAAATCACTGCAAAATCAGCGAAAAACACTAAACAATACTGAAAAACAGTGAAAAACATTGAAAAAATCAGTAAGAAGAATCACTGAAAAAATTAGGGAGAAAAATCACTGAAAAATCAGCGAGAAAAATCACTGAAAAAATCAATGAGAAAAATCACTGAAAAAATCAGTGAGAAAAATATGCGAGAACAATCACTGAAAAATCAGTGAGAAAATTCACTAAAAAATCAATGAGGTGAATCACTAAAAAAAAATCAGTGAAAAAATATGCAAGAAAAATCACTGAAAAATCAGTGAGAAAATTCACTAAAAAATCAATGAGAAAAATCACTAAAAAAAATCAGTGAAAAAATATGCAAGAAAAATCACTGAAAAATCAGTGAGAAAATTCATTAAAAAATCAGTGAAAAAATTACTGAAAATTCAGTGAAAAAATTACTGAAAAATCAGTGAAAAAAATTACTGAAAAATCAGTGAATTTCACTGATTTTTCCTGTGCTGCAAAGCTGCAATATTCCAACTTTTCATCAGTGACTTTTCACTGATTCAGAACGAGAGAGCAGATAGTACTTTCTCATATGTAAATCAGTGAAAAATTTCACTGAAATTAAACAGTGAAAAAATTGCTAGAAAATCAGTAAAAAAAATTCCCTAAATAACTGGATTTTTTTGAAAAATCAGTGGAAATCCGCTGAAAATCAAGGAATTTTGTTTTTTTTTGTGTTGGAATTTTGATCAATTTCAGCGACTTCTCACTGATTTAAACTAAGAGACTGCTGGAACAGTGCATTTGAAGAACTTTTCACTCTATTTTCGTTCTTCTCTTTCTCCTCTTCAAGCAGAAGGAGGATACTTCTGGTGAAAAATTGGGCATTCAAAAATTGAAAAAAATGAATATTGAATCAGATTTCAAATTTGAAAAAAATATCACAGCAAAGGTGTCTCAGAAACGATGCAGATGGAATTTTCAATTTCAAAAGGCATTTTTCGAATTAATTTCAAGGGGAATAAAACAAATTTTTGACTTGGTGAATAAAAACTATTAAAATTGAACACCTAAATTAATCAGAGAAATTCTGACCAATATCTTCAGTAGCTTTGAGAAAGCAAAAAGAGAGCAATGGACTACTGAATGAGTGAATTTGAAGAACTAATCATTCCATTTCTCTTCCTCTCATTCCGCCCTTCGTTCACAACGTAGAAAATGTAATTTTCTTCCAAAATTGAGAATTGAAAAATTTCACAAAAATTAGAAAAATTGGTTAAAAATGGCATACTCAGTAAGATAGAAATTCTTGAAGAAAAAAAATGAGCAAAAAAGTCTTAAAAAAAAAATAGAATTCTCAAATTCAACATACCTACCATTTTTGAATTCATTTCAAGAAAAAAAGTCAATTTTTTGACCCGCCAGCTGAAAAACAAGCCGGAAAATTTTGCTTCATTTTCAAAGACTGCAAGAGGAGAATAAACTTGAGGAACTTTTCTTTCCATTTCCTTTTCCCCTCCTCCTTCTCCTTGGCTCTAAATCCATACATCACCAATCTTGAATACACCCTGAATGCTCTTCCCACAAGGTCACCACCATCTAAGGTCATTCTCCTCAAACTTCCTCACTGTAGATTAATTCAGCTCCAAAAAACTCTTCAAAATTTTCACCAATCAATAAATCCTCCTTTCTCCACTCCTCCAAAAAATTTCACCAAAATTGATATTTACAAACATTCTGACGTCAATATTCCTCAAAAAACATAAACAGAAGACAGGTACATACTGAAAATGACACTTTAATTACAGTCTCGTTGTTATTGCCACCGATATCCAAGACCAAACGATGTTATCCTTCGAAAAATTCACCAAAGTAGCACTTAATTCCACATGTCAACTTCCTGATGACCGTAGGTACCATTTATCTGACCAAAGGAGCATTGGCGATTCGAGTATTTGGACTATAATGTAGCTGGTAATTCACCATATGGCACACGTCACAATAAACCGACTATCCGACGACCGACCAGCCAAAACACCATCAATATTTCCACGTTGTAGACCGAAAAAGATGAACGTGGCGAGGCGCCTCTCGGTACACGTTCGTTATCTCGAGTACCGGACGCTGTTGCGCGCCGACCACCGAAAAAAAAGAAGAGAAGCAAAGGAAACAGGAAGTCGAGATCATAAAGCGGTATGTGCGTGCTGCGTGTACCGCGTGTGCATTCAAGTAGTATATTGGATATGCGTACATTATGAATCTAGGCTTGGTATACACAGATGAGGCTTAACGATAGATTTCTTATAAGGTAGGTATTATAAATATACCATACGGATGCTGCCATCGTCGTACTTACACATGATTTATATGCAAAAATTAATCTTTCTCACATGTCACCCATATTTGCCACCGACAACAGAGTCTGTGTGTCGAGGCATCAAACAATGCGATGCATAAATAAAGGTCGACCTTATGCACTCGCATACAATCTGCAATTATAACAATCGAACTGTATAGTCGTTCGTCAATACGTTATACCCGGAGACCTATACGCCAGGTACTCGTATACGTTATTTTCCCGGTTATTTATCATCGTCGTGTGATCACGGTAGCTGATCGTTGTCGTAATTTGCCCTTGTCGTTGTCGTCGCGCAAATATATCGTCGTTACGACATTAGATTATACATTTAATGGGTATAAGAGCGTTCTCCTATGGCTGAGACACCATATCGATAGACCTATGCGACGATACGTCATAAAAAAATGCACACGACGATGACGACGATACTGCCTACATTATGTGCAAGTTTTATAAGACTACGAAGAGCTTGGTGTGGGAAAAATATTTGCGGAAGTTGGTACTGCGAAGGCTCGACGATTGCATAAATTGTACAATGGTACCTGGGACAGACGTGACGTCGTCTTGCGACATTTTGGAAGAAAAAATGCATCTGTGAGTATTCAGAATTTGACGAATATTCAACGAAATTCAATGCACCCAGACCTAAAATTAATTTAAAGACAGAATCGATTAGCCACCTCCCCCTTCCTCCCTCAACTTCACCACTTGAAACATTTTTGAAAAATTCAATTCTTAAGCTTTGTTCATTCTTTAAATTTGAAGGTTGAATTCGACAAAAATGATGTTCAATGTTGAAGGTCAATGACCTGAAATGAATAGCAGGTGAAATCTATTGGAGAACTCATCATGGTCATAAAGACGCAAAATTCTACTCGTTTTGAGAAGATTAGAACTCTGTAGAAAAATATAAAAAATGAACTGGAACTGGAGGCTCCAAAACAACCAAAAAATAAATCAAATTGAATTGGAATCAACATGCTGACAATTGAGAAAATCTAAGAAGCTAGAAATCACTTCAATACATTCCGCAAAAATAGAAAATATCAGGAAAAAATACCGAAAATTTCATGGGTCAATTACTGAAATTTGTTCTGGAGCCTTCATCCAAAAGTGAAATTATACAATTGGCTGAACACACACATTTTGATCTAAATCAGAATTTCAACACCTCAGTTTCCATTTATTTTCATTTCTATGAACTCAAAATGCACTGGAGAAATTTCAAAAATTTACTGGAGGCTCCAGAACGACCAGAAAACTTATAAACATTGGTTTAGAAAACTTCGTATTGATCTTGATCAAAATTTCTACACCTGAAATTTGCTCTATTTCATTTTTTCAAAACACCAAAAAATGCACTGGAGAGATCTCAAAAGCTCGCTGGAGGCTCCAGAACGACCAAAAAACTCATTAAATTAGTTTGGCAAATACTCGTCGAGATATTGATCAACATCTGATTTTTCGTACATTAATCTCAATTCAATTTTTTCAGATGGAAATGCAATTGGAAAATTTTCAAAAATTCGCTGGAGGCTCCAGAACAACAAAAAACCTGAAAAATCAATTCAAAACGATATTTCTCAATCCTAATCACAATTACAGTCCTTCAAATTCATTTTATTCTATTTTTTTTTTTTTTTTTAGAAATTCAAACACACTGGAGTCTTTAAAACGATTAAAAAATGATATTCAACTAATCTCAGAGACAGAACTTTGATTGAAATCAAAATTTTGCAAATTCAATTCGATTTAACCCACAGATATTAAAAAAGAATTCGAAATACTGCAAAATTTCCAAACTTTGCTGGAGGCTTCAAGAATAATTGAAAAACGTATTACATCTTTTCTGAAGGTAAAATTACAACTTTTTATAAAATTTGAGAAGTTCAAATCAAAAATATTTGAAAATAAAAATTACGAAAAAATTGAAGAATTTTGAAGATTTGCTTTTGGCTCCGGAATTATTAAAAAAACGCATGGAATCAATTTTGTAGGCAAAATCATAATTTCACTCACCATTTGAAAAGTTCAAATCAAAACCAATCCATTTGAAAAAAATTGCAAAGAAATTGAAAAATTTTGAAAATTGGCTGGAGGCTCCAGAACCATTAAAAAACGCACGGAACCAATTTTGCAGGTAAATTCTCAACTCCACTTGAAATTTGAGAAGTTCAAATCAAAACCAATCAATTTGAAAATAATTACAAAGGAATTGAAAAATTTTTGAAAATTTACTGGAGGCTCCATAATCACTAAAAAAACGTTGTGGAATCAATTTTTCTGGAAAAATCATAAATTCACTGAACATTTGAAAAGTTCAAATCAAAACCAATCTATTTGAAAAAAATTACGAAGAAATTGAAAAATTGAAAATTTGCTGGAGGCTCCAGAAGGTTTTTCAAACAAACTCCAAAAAACTATAATATTTCAAAAAAATTTCGGAGACTCCAGATCAGCTGAAAACAATCATTTTAATCAATTTAGGGTAAAATGAACTACCCAAATATGTCAAAAATTTCCTTGAGGCTCCGAAATACTTCAAAAACATATAAAACTAGCTTTACATGCAATATCACGAATTTTCCTGAAATTTTTGGAGCCTACATTGTTTTCAATCGGTTGGAAGAAAATTAAATTCGAAATTTTTTTGGGAATTCAAGACAACTGAAAAACATTAGATATTGATTTTGCATGCAAATGTGATGATTTCATTCAAGATTTTAGAAGTACAAAGTTAATTTTAATCAATTTGAAAGAAATCATCAATTCATTGGAGACCATTGCATGATTTTTTAGAGACTCCAGAACTACTGAAAAAAAAGTATTCGACCAATTAAAAAGTCTAAAAATTACCTAACAATCAATTTTTCAGCCTATACTTCAAAATTTTGGAAATAATCCATTGACAAAACACTTTTCCTGCAAAAAATTTTTAAAAATCGAAAAGCAACTCCCAAACATAGAAAATTTTTATTATTTGCCATCCTCTTCTTATCCTCCACCTGGTACATTTCCACTAACCCACGATCGCCTCAAACAGTTCTCTCACGAGCTAAAAAAAACACTTTCTCGCATCCACCTTAAAATATTCATCTTCGCAGTAGGCGACTTTCCGCATTCATACTCCACATCACATTACGACCTGCACTACATTTATCCATATCGACAATTTATATAACCATTAAGCATCATCTACCTATACTAAATTTTCATACCATCATGTACCTTCATATTATACAAGACCATATACCAATACAATTACACATAAATATACGTCATATAAACTACAATAGAGTACCTGCAGAAGCCCAAGGTATCTAGAGAGAGAGAGAGAAAGACAGAAAAAAAAAGAAACGATTTCGTGCACGAGTGCCTCTTCCGTTTTTTGAATACCGCACCATGCAATGCATATCGTCACTCTACCACTAAATCACGTGAAAAATAGGTCTACCCCTTTACCTCGCCGACTCACTCTCGTTTATCCATTTTTCATTACTTCGTTTCACGGCGGCGTCGCTTATTGGGCCCAAAAAATTCTCGTGTACTCGCAATCGAAGGCCGACATCGTCCCATATAAACCCATAACGTCGCTACCAGGCACTACTTCGATATCCTTGCCGTGTCATCGAGAAAAACCCCCAATCTCAGCCAAAGAGCACCTGCTCATTCGGTATAAAAAACGCGACCGCGAACGCTCAAAGTGCCACCATCAGCTTCGCAGCTCACGATAAATTCCTCCACATTTATACGGGCCGATAGAGGCGGACAGTTTATCAATTATGGTTATATGTAAACTATATCCAGATATATGACAGAGGAGTCGACTATTTTACTATGTATACCCGACGTACCGCTATTTATACGAGTATATTAATCGAAATTCGAAAAATTCACGCATATACCCGGGCGACTTTCTCTCTCCACCTCGCTGTCTCTTTCGTGGTGAAAAAAAACCTACATATCTGGCATACATAAAAAAATATACCTATACATATGAAATGGAATATCGACCGAGCGTAAATTTATGTATATGTTTACGTATAGTACGAGTCGAGCATACAGACACACACCGACGAGCATATAATACTCGTAAATATTATAATACCAATGTTTCATCTGATAATTTATTATGTCTCTTCGTGTGCCTTCGGTTCACTTGTCTCACAGTCGCAGTCGCCAGGCCAGGCACAGCGGCACACTTCTTATTGCCTCAATTTCGCCATCGTCGTAATTTCTTCCGATCGAGGTGTAGACGAGAATTCTTCGAAAACCTTCGCAAGAGTGAGGATTATTTCACGCATAACTTCGCGTTCGTTTGGTATTTGGAAATGTAGGCGAGAAATTTCGAAAGAAAGTTGGTAGAGGGAGGCGGAGGGGAGATGGAGGATAAAAATTTCAATTTTTTTGAGGATTTTCGAGATTTTTTCCAGAGATGGTCTCAAAATTTAGGGGTTTGAAATTGCAGATTTTAAAAATCAGATTTGGAAACGACCCATTTTTATTCTCTTTCTCAAAAATTAGAAAAAAAATTGGGAAAAAATTGAGAAAAACCGAAAAAATTGAGAAATTGGTAAATTTTATCTCCCAATTTCGTTGTTTTTCGCCTCCTCTCCTCCTCCCACTACCATTCATTTCTAAATATCTTTCAAAAAGAGCTCAATTCATTCATATGAAATTATGGAAACTTCTTTTTAAAAAATCTCATCATTTTCTTCCACTGACAAAGAGAAGGGGAAAAGGGAAGAAAAGAGAACGAAAATCCGAAAAAAAAAATATCAATTTTCACTCAAAAATACGAAAATCAAAAAAATCCAGCCACAAAAAAATTCACTCCCAAATTTCAAAACTCCAAAATCCACCTTCAAGCTGAACCTCTCCTAACGCCTTCAAAATTGTTAAATCTTCAATTCAAACCCATCATATCAATTAAAACCCCCACAACAACACCTCGGGATGACACATCGTCATTTCACGACACCGCAATAACCACCACACATCACATATAAACAAAGGGATACATTCAACTATAGCAATATAGTTAGCCCATAAAAAGGAACCCCTCGACCACCCCTCCTTCGACTCCAAAAAAAGTTACGTTTCGGTATCCCTACGATACTGCTGACGGTTCTGGCTTGTTCCACGATATCAAAACCATTTGCGAACATTTCTTTGCAATGTGATGCGATGAGTCGATCCCTCACTTCATCTCAGTTGTCTCTAGATGCCATCTGTACAATGAAAAGAAGTACCTTGGCGATATTATGTAAACGGCGACAAGGATGATGGGATATGGAGGCGCAGCGAGAAGGGTAGATCGGTTCGTTGGCTTTTGGGCCGCAACATGTGGCGAATGGAAGAGATTTCCGCGAGTGAGGCCGCCATCGCCATTTGGCCACCAGTGACGCCTTCCTATATTATAAATTCGACCAGCGCCACTTAAGGGATTTGATTTTTCTCGCCTGTGTAAGGATGATGCTGTCGTCGGTGTAGCAGCAGCCAGAGTATTTATTACGTCCATATGCCGTCATTTTTTCGTATTATTTGCGAGGATGTATGTAGTACATATTTATTGCGTTTTCAATTGCGGTTGTGTGGTTTAACACGAATCAGCTCAGATGAACTATGTATTTTGTTGATTGAAAAGGGCGAATTTTTAGACCAAAATTTCCAAATATTGTAACTACTTACTCGTAGTTTTTTGCAAAATTGCACCAATTTGGGGGCAGATGTTGATCTTTGAAGAGAGAAAATCCATTTCTCAAATGACTTCGTTTTGAAAAAAAAATCTCTTTTGTATTCTCAAAAGAGAAAATTTTGGATTCGATTTATTTCAAATGAAATTCTAACTAGAACCTATTCGAGAAAATAAAAATGCTCAATTTTCGAACCACAAAACTACAAAAAAGATTAGTCTGACTAAAATTTCCAAACTGTATGATAATTTTCTTCCAAAAATGTACCCTTTTTTAACTTTAGAAAGACTATTTTTCAAATTTCACAGACCTTAAATGTTCATCTGAGGAGGAGGAGGGGAGAGGGAGGGGAAGTCGATT
Organism: Pseudococcus jackbeardsleyi; assembly: GCA_038380155.1. Classification (NCBI taxonomy): domain Eukaryota; kingdom Metazoa; phylum Arthropoda; class Insecta; order Hemiptera; family Pseudococcidae; genus Pseudococcus; species Pseudococcus jackbeardsleyi. The sequence goes on from CM076241.1 coordinate 18,414,076, forward strand.
TCAATAAAATAATCATAATAGAATGAAAGTGATGAAAATTTCAGTCTTGTAACTTCAATTAAACCCCTGGAATTAGGTTTCCTTCAAACCCAGAAAAAAATCATTTTCACAACGACACAGATAAAAATGTGAAGGGAAGGGGTGGAGGTGGAGGCAATTTTCAGGCCTAATTCAGTGGTCAAAAAGAAGCACCAATTAAACAGTTGTACATATGAGAGTGAAGAAAATTTCAGTCGGAAAGTCTCAATTTCGAACCAATTTCCTCTTTCCCTCCTCCTTCTCTCCCACAGTAAATAAACTTTGGAATTTTGTCAGTTTTATCAAAAATAGTGATCCATGTTCCAATTTCACATAAAACCGTACGAAATTATGCAGTAAAATGTAAAATATCCATGAATCAAAAAATTCAAATTAATTCAAAAACGTACAAAAATTCCATAAAAAAATGAAAATATTCCAAAAAATCTGCTTTTTTCATACAAAATTGACCAAAATTTTTCAAGATCAGCATTTCTTGATATTTGAGAATTTTTATGCTCTTTGACTATTTTTTACATAATTTTTTACGATTTTCAAGACCCTTAATGAATTTAATTTTCTGATAACAATCGTGAGACTTTAAAGTGAAGTTAATTTGAAGAAAAAATTGTTTTTTGCCACTTTTGGGTGATGCCATTTTTTGAGGACTACAGATCCTCCTCAAAAAAGCGATTTCTATTTCGATATCTCTCTGAGCCAAAGAGCTTGAAATTGGATACCATTTTCCCATAATAGAGCTTCAACAAAATTCAAAGTTGTACAGATTTTTTTCCAACTTTGTGATGAAAATTTAAGTCTAGGGTTTCAGTTCTGAATTTTTTTTTCTATTACACCCCCCCCCCCTTCTCAAAAAACTCAAATTTTGGGATATTTCCTTTCATTTTTGTTTTCATAAAAGACAAAATATTCAATTTCACTTATTTTAAACACATAACTTTATGATGAGAATTCAAACCTTATTGGGGTTAAATTTTAAATAAATCTTCCCCCTCGCCTCAAAAAACACTGTCAAATTTTGGGTACTCATTTCCATTCATTTTTGAATTTTTGGAGGGCTATTACTTATTTTACATACAATTTCAAAATATTTCAGGATACCTAATTAGACTCAATTTCTCAAAAATCTGTGATGCAAATATTAGTTCTAATCTTTTAATTATTTTAATTTCGAGCCAATTTTTCTACCCCTTTCCCCACTTTATATTCACAATCTAAAATCATACATCATAAATTTCATTCCTTCCATTTTCAAACACAATATACTCACATTTTTCAAATTTTGAGAGAATAAAAGGAACTTATTCTGACCAAAATTTTCAATTGCATAATTTCTTTCTAAAAATGTGCCTTTTTCTCATCCATACCAGAGAAAACTATTTTTACAACAAGAAATTGATATTTTTGAGGGATGGAGAAAAAAATGGGTCAATTTTCAATTTTTTAGGACATCGAAAGCAATACTGATCGAACAGATAAACGCAATAGAAACAAATTTGATGAAAATTTCAGGCCTGAATCTCAATTTTGAAGCTATTTCCTTCTCTTTTTTCCTACTTAAGTAATGAAATTTTACGATTTCCCTTCATTTTTGTATTTTTAAAAAATGAAAAAAAAAATCATAAAAATATTTTAGGCATAATTTTAAAATATTCTAAAATAGGGCTGATTTTTCACACTTTCGAAAAAAATAAAGCTACAATTTAACCATTTTTTTGACCTCGATTCAAAAATTTCCGCCTTAAAAATCAGCAAAGCTTCCTGGCATCTAACCATAGACGAAATCTATGCCTACATCAAATCATACGAGACCTATTGAACATAACTCGCACAATTCCTATACCCTTTTTATACTTCACCATCCATACGAAAATACCTTTCTATACACGATATACATATAATGTGCATACTTATCGTAAACCAAACCACTAATAACAACAATACAGACGCGACGCCCGAGACGCGATTATGACAGTTCAAAAATAACTCCAGTTCCGTCCATAAATACATACGACGTGAACGATACTCTCATCTACTCGCACATACCCGCAGAGAAAATAAGACCGAAAAAAATTTTTAAAAAGGGAATATCGTTGCCAAACACCGCATCCTCTTCATTATCGTTCGCACACAATGATCCATAAACTATAATCTAATTTCTCAAAATTCTCCGCCATATTTACACAAATCAGGTAATCAATTGTTATGGTACTCACCGGCCACGAGAAATCAAACGGGAACCGGATGGGGTTGGTGAATCCGGGAATATCGAGGGCTCCGTCCTTCAGATGGACATTATTGTCGCCCAGCACCGGGGTCATGACGTCTCCAAAGGTGCACGACGACGTAACGTCGATCTTCTGCTGAAAATGTTTCAGGCAGACTCTGAATCGCGTACGGCACGTCCCGACGCAACGTACGCCCGTCCGTTCGCCGCTGCAACACTGCCCTAGGCTGTCTTTGCCATTCTCGTTAATAAAAGAATTCAAACGAAGTTCAAATACCCCGGAGCAAACCACCTGTAAAAAACCAGATATACAACTTTTCAAAACTGCCATAATACACATACATTTATAACTACCGCCGACGCCGCAGCGGCCGCGACGACGTATACCATATAAAAATTAATTAATTATTATATTACGAGTACACACGGCGATTCGATTCCTTCTTCACTTCCCTCCGCGCCCCCCTCCTTCGGTGGCGGATTCGCGCAAACAATACGAGAACGTATCTGAGATCTTAATTAGTACGTGTGTAATTTTCACGATGGCGCGAAAATTCTCTCTACCGAACAAATGAAAGCTTTTCGTATTCGAAGAAGGAAAAAAAGACGAGCAGGAAAAAAAAAATCCACTCGAATATGTACACAATACGAAAATCTCTCTCTGTACGTCTCGCGTACGTGAAATACACACCTTGACATTCTCATTCTGAACGATGCCAGTCTCGGCGCATGGTTCAAACGATCTCCGGCCCTCTTACAAATTGGCCAACATCCATATCCGCGCTGGCTTTTTTCTCGTTTCAAGAGCAATGCAACTTTCTGGCTTCTTCGTAGAGGCATTTTTCCGCCCCAATAAATCGTCATCAGTTTTTACGACCTTCTGGCATATTTCGAAGGGGTAACATAAGCGGAGACCTTGACAAAGACGGTGCAGCTAGAAATTCCACACGAGATAGCGAATAATCGAGCGTGCTTTCGATCCACGAATCGGACAAAAGGCATCGACGAGCCGGAGAAAAGAATAGAAAAAGGTCGTCGTTTTTATTACACCTTATTCGTCTCGGCTACTGGCATCACTCAGCCAGTGTCTCCGGATCCCCATCGATGCACAAAAGACACATATCGCAATAAATTAAACTGCCGAGGCCTAGACAATGGCTCGACTACTAAAAAGGCTCCTTTACAGAGACACCTCGAATAACGGATGCCATCAGCTCAACGTTGGTATTCGAATCGGACTGACCACCCCTCACACCCTGAGTATTGTTATGCATGAAATTTTCAAACGAGCTGGCCTTACATCACACACGAGGAGGGCCAAACTCTCCCCGAAGGGTCGGCCGATTCATCGAGATATCTTTCTTTCTGTATTCGAAGTCAGAGAAAGAGACAATGGCTCAGTGAAAGACTGACGCGAAAAGATAAAAAATCAGCTACTTGGAGAACTTGAGTACAAGGGTGGAAATTGAACAAAAAAATACGAATTGGCTACCTCAATTCTTTCAGCTTTGCTTGGCCTAACGCTATTTATTTTTTTCAACCGCACATATCCTACATTCGTGTACATTTCTATCTCGTTCACGTAGAAAAAAAAAACACTTCATCGGTGTGAAAAAATGTCGCGACTTCGTGCTGTCGTTTCTAATCGAGCAGTAAGATTTACCCACCTACGCTTTCTTGGTCGACATGCATCGGTATTTTATTCACATACGAAAAGTAAAGGTACAAGTAACTATTTTTACACCGAGGTAATTTTTTCCCCCCCGAGAGGGACGTACGAGCGTAGAATATGACATCTTTGGCTCGTTTTAATTACGATCGCGATAATCGGCGATGAATTTGCTCTGTTCGCAGCCCATTTGGTGGGCGAATTTTACGGGCACGAGTTTTTTTTGGCTAGTTTGCGATGTCGCCTGTGACTGCATACTTTGTAATATGCGTTCTCTTTGAATTTAGGGTGTTGTAGAATTTCGACGACGCCGAGGCGACCGAGCGTATTTTACGCCCAATTTCTCGGTCGCGTCGCCGCCGCTGTGTTTATCTCGCGCGCCGCGTGAAATAATCGCGAATGCCCTATTTACCTACTCGTCGTGTGTGGATCGAGTGAGTCGCGGATCAGCGTGTAGCTGCGATGTCACCGATGCGGTCTGATTTTACGCCGATGAGCCAAAAGAAATTTGGTGTTTGGGATAAATTATGGTAAACAGGTGTTGAATTCGTTGACGCGTTTGAAGCCGGAAAACAGGCGGGAAATGACGATAACAATTTTGAATGAAGCAAGATTTTCAAGAAAATAAATTATTTGAAAATTATTTCAAAATTTGGATTTTTTGAATTTGAAATACCTATCTAAAGTTCATTCAAGTTCTAATGGATGATCATGTGGTAATTTTTGAGTACCTGGGTAAATTAAATTGAAAGGAAATTTTGGGATTTGATCAATTTTTAAGGCAAGAGGAGGAAGTCAAAATTTTTCAATTCATTTTTTTCAAAAATTATTCTCAACTAAAAAAAAATGATAATTAGCGATTCTTTCATCAATCAGACAAATGAAGATTTTAGGCTTAAAAATTTTCTCCTTTCCCCTCCTCTCTCAGAGCTTATCCAGTTCACGTATCTACAAATGATATCAGTAAATCACAAATTTACATCGTTTAAGCCCTGCAATGACAATAAAATAAAATTTTTGGACTTCATTATTCTTAGGCTGGCAAAACATGAAATGATAAGGTTTACGATGCACAACATTCTACGAATATATTATTGAATAATTTTACCATTCAAGTACAAAAATTCTCAAAATGATTTCGCAAAAATTGACAAAAAAAAAAAAATTAAATAAAGCAAATTTCTTCGAAAAAATTTTTAAAAACTCAAAATTTCAACGACAAAATATGATGGCTGAATCAAATTGAAGTTCTAATAATCTACAGATGAAAATGTTGGAGTAATCTTTTGAAGAAAATTAAAATACTTGTAAGTTGGAAATTTTAAATTGGAGAAAAATATAATTTCAGAGTCCATTTTGCAAGGAGATAAAACGATTGAAAAAATTGTTGAATTCACCAAAATAATCAGAAACGCTAAACGCAATTATTTTTCTAAATCAAATTCATATGTATTATCAAAATGTTGTATTTCCAACTTCAAATCAAGTGATTCTCCTCCTCTCACCCTACCACACCAATAGCTCATCACCTTTACAATCATTGAGCTTGAAAAAAAATTCTATTTCAACTTGTAAAAAAATTAGGGTGAAAATGTATGAAATTCTACACAGATTGATTTTCTATCTCAATGGAAATGTTTATTCTCCATTTCTCATTATTTTGAGGTTTCAATCCCTGAAAAATGAAATTTTTCAAAAAATTAAAGATTTCATGGTTTTCTGGAGTTGCAAAATTATTGACTTCCCTAGGTTGACGAATCCAAATCAGAAAATTTCAAATATTGGCAATTTTTTAAATTGGTAGTTTTTCTGTCTTCTCTGATCAGAAATCAATTAACTTAAAAGCAATCAAAATGATTCATCACTTTATCAGTGTACAGAGTTCGTACAATTAAAACACAAGTCCAAAAAACAGAAAAATATAATGTAGAAAAATAGGCAGTAACAGAATTTAATTTTGAAGGAGAATTCTTCAAAAACAAATCTAGTGAACTGATCTCCATATTTTTTTTTCTTTTTTTGGCAACTATAATACGAATTAATTTCAATGTTGATCAGCAGAAATATCATCATAGTTAATCAACTGAAATAGGAAAAAAAATCAAGGAAAGCAAAGATTTGAAAAATTTATTTTGATGGGACTCTGAATCGAAGTTGACATTATGAACGAAAAGGGAGGAAAAAGGAGACTCAAGGAGAATACTTTTCCCAATTTCTCCGACCCAAAATGAAAAAATTAGATAAATTTTTCAAAAAAGAGATCTTTTTTGACTTGTATTTCAAAATTTTTTATTCGAAAGTGTATAGAAGCCTCGAACGATTTCAATCTTTGGAAGATTATTCAACAATTTTCCGCATGGTACCTACAAAATAATTTCAATAAGCTGAAAATTTTCACTTTCAGATCAATTAATCGATCTGATTTTATTATTCAAGAATCAACCCATCAATATCAAAATAAACACATTTCACTTGGCATTACACAATTCTTTGAATTTTGTTTTTTCAAAAAAATTAATTTTTTAAGCAGCTAAAATAACATCAAAAGCAAAAAGCAAACTAAACGATTAGATCGAACAAAAATATGTTATCAAACGACAAAATGATTATAAATTAAATAGTCATTTTTTGATTCAAAGACGCCTGTAATTTGATACCAAGATCTAAAATACTACTAAAGCAAAAAAAATTTTACATTTTAATTTTTTCAGACCAAATTATCAAAATATTCAAAAAATTGTCAATCTTTATCACCATACTTTGATAAGATAAAACACAAAACTACCAAACCTGAAAAAAATAAACCTTATCAGCAAAACGCCCTCACTCCACGTGACCGCCAAATTCTCACAGTAGGCTGAAAAATACTCCAAAAATACACATTCGACGATCATAAATCGCCAATTGAATTCGTACGATTCATATCTCAGTCTCAAACATACACTCATCCAATTTAAAGCCATCATTTCGCAGAAAAATAATTATTTTTACATCCATGACTCGACAATATTCCCATCTCAGCCTACGACAATCTTCCTAGAAATCACAACCTAATCGTAAAATTCGCCTCAAAAACCAACTCACATCTATCAAATTACTCCAAAAGTACAAAAATAATTCGCAAAAGCTTCTCAAGGTCCTAAAACTAAAAAAACACGCGACCCAATCGAGTAAAAAAAATCATCGCAATTAACAATTCAAATAGGTATACCGAAGTATACGCGATTCTATAGTCTAATTAAACATCTGGGCAATAAAACAATTTGTTTTTTCACGCGATCATTCATGTTATCAATCCATTAGGCAATTTTCATGCATTCAGTTTGGTACCTCGTAACACGGTGACATTTTCCATTCAATAATATAATTCGATACAGTCGAAGTCGGAGCTCCGGTTAAGGCATTTTCCCCCAACCTAGTACCCTATTTGGAGAAAAAAAAGGGGGTAATTTTGAACACTCGGCTTATGATAAAAATATATAAGTAGGCAGGCAACAAGTTCGATAAAATCAAGACCATCGTATGTACGACCAAAGTTAAACCCAGGCAATAAAAAAAAAGGGTGAAACCAGTTCGCCGGCGAGAAAAACAGACACCCTAGATTAAACAAAACCCCAGATCCCGACACTTTTTTATCAATACCGAGACCACACAACACTCGAACTTTAAAAAAAAAATGGTCGGAAAATCTCCACAAAATTACTCATATACTTTTTAAACGACCCAGACGATAAACATAACTCGCGTGGTTGTTTACGCGATACGTTGATTTGAATCTAACGAGTCCACTAGACACATAGAATTCAATGTGGGCAAGATTATTTTAACTGTGGTACATTGTTTGCCAAAAAATGATGAAAAAAGAGCACTTTGAAGGTTAAATTCGGCCAACCGAGGTCTTTGGCCGGCGCACTGCGCCGAATTTCCAAAAAAACCTCACCCCGGCGATAAAATTAATTAATCGACTCATCCCAACTCGTTGGTTTATGGATTAATGTAATTAAAATGAAAATGGGATAAATATCCTTATACATACGACGCACCGAGGCTAATTAAACGACAAAGCCAACTCAATTAAAGACCCGGCGATGGTATCGAAAGCGAATAAAAAATCGAGGAAAAGATTTCCGAAGTGGTGTCTTCGAATCGAGTACATTTTCGTAGCCGCGGCGATGATCGGGAAGAGAGAAAAAAACCGTATAGTACAATAAAAAAGAAATAAATTTTTAACGTCGAAACTTTATAAAGTGCATCCGATTAGCTGCTCGATAACTTGAAATTCGCGTGTCAAACGGTCGTATCGTTAAAGCAGCCGGCCCGCCGACAAATTATAATTGGTACGATTATTTACAAATTGACGATACCGATGATTTTTTTTCGCCGCTTTTTCATAGTGTGGAAGATTCGTGTGACTCTAGAAGACCCGGTGAGAGAAAAATTGATGTCCGGCGAGGACCCGGTAATCATTGGAACACTTCGCGGATGGAGAATTTCAGAAGGTGAATGAATCGATGTGTGTGGGTGATTATTAGCGAATATTATAGATCATCGATCTCTTACCTGTTGTATTTTGACGAATGAGATCAAAAATGTGCAAAATATTAAAGTCTGTCGCCAGACCATCGTGATGATACGATCACTAAATACGTCGAGCAACTTGAACGCTTCCACTTTCGTTAATCATACGAATTCACTGCACAAATATTGAACAAACACGTGTATGGTAAAATACCGAATATACAATTTGTTTATATTTCATAAGTATAGTAACACTAAAACACCACTTTGAAAAAAATTTCACCAAGGGATACCGGTAAAGCACACATACACCGAATATGGCCACTTCGAACGCGAAAAATTACCGTAAATATTCCGCAAATAATATATTAATAAATACCATGCTTAAAAAACGAATTATACTCGACACGGCGAATCGTTAATTATTACGATTATGTGACATATATTAATAAAAAAAAATCGAACATAACACGCCACCAACAACCTAAACGCTGAGCTTATCTAACAGAAACTAAATTCGTTGGTCCGCCGAAGCCGTCGCTAAGGCTACCTCACCGCACAGGAAAAAACGCCGAGACACCAGCGACCCTACCGGAGCACGTTAGTAACACCTCGTTCAAACATCTGTCACCAGGTATCAGTAGTAAACTCACCCCGCAGATGTTCGCTGGAAGAACAATGTCCGTAGATTCGAAAATGAATTGTTATTAAAAAATTTCCACTGGCGAGCTGAGCAGATGTAAAGGTACTTCGACGTCATTTTTTACCTTTGCCGAGGCCTTTTTTTCGAACCGATTCGATAAACCTGCTGCCTCCAGCCTCCATCGTCTCCTCAGCGAAAGGTAAATTGTAACCTGTGACGTCACAAGTGACGTAATGATCGTCGCAGGGGTCAATAATTGATAAGGAAATCAAGTTCGAGATCAAAATACGAAAATACCTTGGTGAAAATGTTTTTCAAGTTGAGTGTTTTTTCCCAAGAAAATCACACTTACTTGATGAATTATTACTCTTGATGGAAAAAACACGTGCAAAGAAACTGAACTTAGCTCCCACCACAAAATTGATTTTGGATTTAATTCGAATTGATGGATTAAAATCTGTCTTCAATGGCTTCAACTTCGTCTCCCACTACAGAATGTTCACACAACACACAATACGACAGATAAGTTATACTACGTATAATCATTTCTATTACTTATCAAATAAATTTTATTAATAGTTTATAATGATGCATTTATTGGTTTATCTTTATCTATCGATACGAGACAAGAATTCTGTCTAAAAATACATATTTTGTTCATCCCCAATGATACATTTTTCAGATCGAGCTTTTTGGTAATTGAAAGAATGGAATGTGTTCAGCTAATCCTCTGCAATCTTCAAATTCCAACTCTCAAGAGTCAGGATACATGTAGAACGAATACGAAAGTACTAAGTACCTACTTATCTTCGAAGTCGAGAGAAATAATTCGATATCAGATAAAGTAATTACGTAACTTTTCTTTTTGACAAGATATTTTGTGAAATTTTCGACATATCTTCCACTGAAAGTTGAATACTGTCTGTTACAGATAGGGAAACCTAATGATACTATCTGCGTCTTGGAATTATCACAACCATCCTGATCTGATCTACTCGAATAATCAAAACCATTATTGAGTCGAAAGAGTAAACAATATTGTATCCAGCAGACAAGAATACGCATTGTAAATTCGATTATCACTCATTCCCAAAATTAATCTGTAGCCAGACAGATAATCAATGGTGGGTACGCAATACGTTGGTTCTCTCCACTCCAACTTTTATATTGAACTTTACACACGTGTCACGTGTCAATATTGCTAATTCGATCCTTTCGTGTGAGAAAAAGTATTTTATCTAGACTTTGATGGTTATGAAATCTCGAATGGTTTTTTGATTTCAGTTACTCACAAACATCGAAATTGACATCAAAAATTGAAGAAGCTACTGTGATTTTTCATCCGTTCAGTTACATCTTCAACGAAAGTTTCAAATAATTTCAATCCAACAAAGTAAAGGAAGCAAGCTTGAAAAAAAAAAATATTCGTCGTAAGTGGAAAATATTGATTTGCGTAACTAATGCAAAATTTGCAAAAAAAGAAACATTTGAACACTTTGTCAGGCTTCCTGGTTCCTCCTTGATTCAAGAATTCTCGAAATGGAATATAAATCTGAATTTCAATCTGGTTTTGAAACGTTGAGTTCGTTGAATCAAAAAAATTATATTTACTAGTAAAAAAAGCTCGTTTTACGAAATTTTCAAAGATTAAAAACAAATGAAAGATGGGCGATAATTTCATCTCAGTGTAAATAATTATCATTGCAAAACAATTGAAAATCATACAATTTTGCAATCCTTTCAAAACGCGAGGAATTTTTTTACATTTTTTCTAAATAAAGTTGTAGGACCCATCTTTCCTTATTTCAGACTTTCAAAACTTTTGTCTACTAATATTTTTTCAAAAAATTTTATGTGATAGATTTTTATGAATTTTCAACATTTTTTTTTCTGAAATTTATTCACCAATTCTTTCAACCTTGTTTCAATTTTTTTTACATCATTTATGGAATGTTTTATGTTGTTCCGAATCCGAATTATATTTTCGATAACGAACGATTTGTTCACAAATATTTCATTTGTTTGATCGGTTTTGATCGCATATTAATCAATTTTATTATTATTTTTTTTTATATAGATGCAACGGAGTTTTCAATGAAATGATTTGTATTCAAATCTGAAGGTATTTTTCGAAGATCATTTTCTAAATTAATTCGTGTTTCTAAAATGATTTTTTGGGTCTCATTCACGAACGATTTGAGTTCTAAAGTGATTCATTTTCATTCGATTGAATTTAATTTTTAATTTCTTTCATTTTTGAGATCTTGATATTCTTTGATTTTTTTTTTCGTTCTCGAATGAATTAAAAAATTTTACTGTAAGTACACTAATTTTCATATTTTTTAGTTTGTTGAATTTTATGTGAAATTCTCGCGGTATGTTTCTCGTCTCGTCTCAAATCGCTGAATCTTTCCTGAACGACGAGAAAATAATTTTTTTAAAAAAACTGAGGATGAAAAAAGGTAGAAATTCTGAGCTTGAAATACCTCGTCTAAATTTTTATCAATTCCAGAGGTTGAAAAATTGATACTTTCCAATTGAAATTTTTTTAGACTGAACAATTCCAACAAAACACTTGTTAATTTTGAAAAAAAAAATCATAATTTTCACTTTATATTTAGAGAACGTTTGAGAATGTGATGGGATCCGGAGTTGAGCTGAAGAGAGGAGGGCCCTCCTCCGGACGAATGAAAATTTCAGAACCGAAGCTGAAGCCTCTTTTGAAAAAAATCTCTGAGCCGGAGGCACTTTTTTGTAAATCCAGGAGCCAGAACCAAAGGGACCAGACTTTTCTTCGGATCCCTGCTGATCAAGTGATGACTTAGCCAAAATTAAAGCCAAAGAGAGGATCAAAAACTTTCAACTTTTAGATCCCCCGGGCTAAATGAGATTCACAAATTGATTTCAAAAAATCATGTGGTGGCAATTTTCGAAATCGAGAAGTCAATGTTCAACCTCATCTTGTAAATTTTTTGTACCAGTCAACGTCGAATAATTTTCGTACTTTTTTATGGTGAGTGTAGGCAGATTTTCTGAATTTATCACCACAACCTACAGATATTTTTAACAAAAAATTATAACTGTTCGTACAGATACGAAAATCTTCCAATATCAGCATTGGCAAATTCAAGGAAGCCTATCTACTTCAAGATAAAGCACAAACGAAGAAAATCCTCCAAAATACGTTTCAACCTACGTTACACCACGAACAATAACGTTGATTTCTCACGAACGAACCGTCCGAAACAGCCCGACGAAGGTAACGAGGGGTGAAAAAATCTAAATCTAAAAGAATGATCTGATGGTAAATACCTTTTGGTGTATACCTTTACCTATAGCTTTCAAGATGTTAAAATCTACGTAAGATTCCAGATGCCGTAAGGATCATATGGAAGGCCATTGTTTACCCATCTGTTACCCTCCTACGATCTTTTCTTCCTATTTCAAAGATGATCTTTTTCGGGTAAAATAAGTAAAAAAAAGATTATCTACCCACTATTTGTTATCATATGATTTTTAACCGCAATCCGCCTCTTTTGAACAGCTCCGAAGATAGCAACTGCCAAACAAGGGAAAAAAATCGCCTCCAAGACTGATGCAATTTAAAGTTGAAAAATTTTCAACTTCCTTCTACGAAGAAACCATGTCTCACAATGAAATCAGTATGACCTGTAATTAGTTACGCCCTAAGTACATTTTGACAAACTAATATTTTACTTGAATCATATTACAAATAATTACTCATCAGCTAATACCGGCTTACAATCTAGGTACACATTGCAAGTCGCCTAATCCGACGAGGTCACCAGCTCTAAATTTATTCTATAAAAATCCCAGAAATATATGCATACGAGACGACGCGAAAAAAAAAATTAATTCAGTCGCGAGTAAGTCGCGTGCCCGAAAACGAACGAAGTCGAACGAGAAGATGCGAACAAACGAGGGCGGCAGATGTCTGGTCAAATTATAAAAAGGTTGTTTGAGATATCGTCTAGCTACATAGGCACAGGATGAATTTCTTTCAAGTAAATCCGCTCTCTTCTAAGGATCTTTATAGCCATGTGCATCTAGTTCTTGTCCCACACCAACACACCGAGACCCGAATCGCTATTAAGATGAAACCGGTAGCGTATATAGAAGGCAGATAAAATACGTTGCAGATGAAAAATTATTCTCGCCTATAGGTACCAAGTTGGCTATTAAAATTACACATACAACTGTAAACTAAATGGCACTCGGAGCGAATTTTACTCGACAAATATTTCGCTGGTCGTTGTTACCTATACACGTTTCGTCGACCAAATTAACATTTCACCGCAGATGGGCATATTTTTCATTTACGTAACATTCCGACATCGACTGTGATCTTCTTTCGCCTTCTCTTTGGACTATGTGGTAATTGAGGAGATAAGAAGTACATATTTTTAAACTCGAAATGTCCACCGTCGTGTAATGAATATTTTTATGATTCCAATACCGACCGACAGACCGACATATTACGGAATCGGTTCAATCATCGAAAGATAATTGATAGCTGGATATGTTAATTTATTGACCAGCTTCTACAATATACGAGCAGAAGAAAGTTACCCGAATCGAGAGGTTTTTACGCCGAGCAATGAGGAAACAACGTCTCGAATATTTTACCAATTTCCGTCTCTATAGTCTACGATCCATTTCGGGTAAATATTTGATCGGATGTGCAAATCATTAATTTCGGTTAATAAATTAGGAGTGAAAAAAACAGTTTCGATGATTCAGAAATCATGCATCCATCGATTCTCACTTACCTATGGCAGATCTGCAGCTATAGAAATACCAAAGCTGAAATCAAATTTATCCGGTTTCAATTTGCCAAATTTTTCTACTTCCATTTCGAACTGAAACAAATCATTGTACGAGTTATTTATTTGAAATCGACGAAACGAGTTTTAGAGCAAGTAATTTAAATCGTAAATACAGGTATAAATTTTCCTCTAAATTCGCGCATTTCCCTTTTCTGCGCCTGTACGAATGAACCACTCGAACCGGAATTTATTACATTGATTGAAATTTGGATAAATGGATGGAGCATGGCAAGAACAATCAAAATCAATGCTATTTTTCTTCATTTATTTTTCTTTTTAAAATTTTAAAAGAGGGTAATGATGAAAAAAATGCAAAATAGAACTGCCCTTTCCCTCCTTCTAACGCAATCATTATTTTGGGCGAGATTAATATAATTTTATTTCAATTGTTCTCGTTTCAAATCAAATTTTCTTTAATAAACATGACTCTTATCGAGTAATCCCTCCTCTCATTTTGAGAAATTTTATCCAAGGAAAAATAAACAATCCTTTATCTCCTTAAATCGCATAAATTTCAAACTGAAAAGGTGAAAATTTAATTACCTAACGTTAACTTTGAATTTTTTAAATTGATTTCAGATACTTCACAACTCACAAGTTATTTGGACATGATAGAGCTTCCAGAAAAGTTTGATTTTTCAACAAAATACATAATGAATGTAATCTGTCAGAAAAATTCGAAAATACCTAAATTTTACACTCTAAAGATTTAGTTGGTACATAATTGGCTCGTAGTTTCGTTTTTAAAATAGTTTTCAGTTGTTCTAGTGCCTTCTGAAAATTTTGGTATTTCATTTCTACAATACTCAGGAACAGACTTCAAAAAAATAAAAGTGAGGTGTTTGACTCAGAAACTTAGTTACCAATATTTCTGAATCTTAAAAGTAAATTTAAACCGCAGAATTCTAATTGATTCAACCTCCTTTCCCCTTGATCTAACCGACCCCTCCCCCAAAAGTAGTATTTTCAATTCAGTTAGAACACGGGAAATGCTGCAGTCGAATCAAAAATGAAGTCTATATTCAAATTCTACGCCCCCAAATCTGCGAGAATCGAAATAGCACATGTCACTTTAATAATTTCTTGACATATTATCCTTCAAAATTGGGGCTAGGGAAAGGGAAGCACTGAAGGACCAAATCCAAAGAATAAGCAAATTTTCGAACTCTGTGCCCTCAAATACCCAACTAAGGACTCGTCGCAAGTTATTTTTAATTTTTTTAAATTTTGATTTTTTTGAGAGGGCTGATAAGGGGGTTTTACAGGGGACAGATGAAAAAACCAGAAATCTCTATGTCTCCGGTAAATTGAAAAGGACGCCAAAAAAAATTAAAAAAGAGTATCCCAATCCAAAAATTTTATGGGATCTAAATATCAATATTTTAAGTTCATTTCAAATAATTTTTGGGCCATTTTGGAGTCACCAATGAATTTTAATGTCTACAGAAGGCTTCAAAGGCTCAAATCGTCAATTATATATTTGTAAAAAATATGAATTTTTGGAGTTTGAATCCGTATTATTAGCAAATTTGCTGGCTTAAATCAGAATGTTGAAGCTACTCGTATAATTTTTTGAAGTTCATTTGATATCTTAATAAAAAGTTTTAAAAAATTGATTTCACAGATGAAATGGTTTTTTGCAAAATATTGGCAACATTGTCTCTAAATTATAACATAACATCAGTCAGGGATGGAAAACTGAAATAATATTGGTAGCAGTTTCAGATCCCAAAATTTTCAAGTTCCAGGTTCAATTCTAGTTCTTAATATTTTTTAATTCCAGTTTTGAATTCCAGTTTCAAAATTTCTTCTTTTTTTTTCTAATTTCGAGGGTAAAAAAATCCAAAATTTTGTGAAAAAATTGAAGGAACTTGAATGTTTTTCCTTTTCTTTACAAAGTAGATTTTTTTTACTCTTCGTATATTTAAGCTCGACACAAATGATTTCTGGGGAAAAGCTGGGAAGTAAATTTGGTGACTTCTGACTTCCAGAGTTCTGAATTTTTCAAAAAAAAATTTGAAATTTGAAGAATGTATGAGAGGATATTTTTAATTGGATGAAATTTTCAAATCTATACAACACAATTTTCCTTAATTTACTTTTCCACGTAAATTTTCAAGATTCGTTTGAGTCATTTTTGTGTTTTAGTGAAAAATTTTCAACAGAATATTCTGCTGTTTAGTAAATTTCAACACCTAAATTTCTTACTTTTTCAAGTCAAATTTTTAAAATTTTGAATTTCTTCTGTCCTTTACATACTCCACTTCAAAATTTGTAGACAAACACTGAATTTTTCGAAAAAAATATCTACTGGTGTGTAATGTAGAAGAAGAGCAAAGAGAAGATGGTCTTAATTGGGTAAACATTTTTTTTTTTTTTTTAGAAAAAAAGGAAAAATTACAATTAGCGAAAGAATGCTGGAACTGATAAGTATAAAAGCGGAATTCATTTCAGTTCCAATTTTCAGTTCTCAGTTCTTATCACTTCAGTTCCAGTTCCAATTCCAGTTTTTCATTACTGCATAATGTAAAAATATCTTCATAGGTACTTTTTATTAAAAAAAAAAAAAAAAAAAAAAAAAACAGGTAAAAAGTAATAAAAAATGAGAAAAAATTGAAAAAATGTTGAAGTGCATTGCTATTTTTACTAAAAAGTTATGTATATTGACCCCGAAAATATTTTTAGATCATAGGTAAGGTTACCTAAACCCATGTTCAAATTTGCACATACCCTATGATTTTAAATTTTCATTAATTCTAAAGAAAAAAGGAAAGAGTAATTTTTCTTGGATAATTGTCCATGGAATTTTCTACTCAAATTTTCGTTCAACTTGAAATATTATTTTGTATTTTTTACGAGTAAAGCTTCGTTATAAAACAGACTTCGTTCTCAAAAACAGGAATGAACATCACCCACGCCCACAAGTTCTTCTCTAATCTAAATCCATGTTCAGAAAAATTGGAATTTTTACGTAAGAAATGTTCTATTGGCCTTGGATAATCGACTGCCAAAATTTTAATCATTTTAAAGAAATGTTTCCAATTTTTTTCAACTCG
Source organism: Pseudococcus jackbeardsleyi (assembly GCA_038380155.1). NCBI lineage: Eukaryota > Metazoa > Arthropoda > Insecta > Hemiptera > Pseudococcidae > Pseudococcus > Pseudococcus jackbeardsleyi. The sequence continues at coordinate 18,431,072 of CM076241.1, forward strand.
ATAAAATCTGACTGGAAGAAATTTCTCATTGGATTTATTCAATTAGGTATTAGACCTCGATCATCACCACACCCAAATCAAATCAACTCTTCATTTTCCCGGAAGCTATACAGACTTCCACCGTCTGGTTCGAGCGTACACGATGGAAAAAATTTACAAATCGAGTACCCACATAATCGTAAATATACTATTGGAAACATTGTCAATCTATCAACCCACGATCTCCCAATTTTCAAAAATCACATTCAAAAACAGGTTCCATTTTCCATTGAGATTTCCACATACTGCATTCATTTACCTCCAGCCCTCTAATTTATCCAAATCGATTCGAAATTACTGCCAAACAAGTACTCGACCATCTCTTCGAATTAAGTAGCATCGGAGATGGATGACGAAAAAACCGCAGGTGCTTCGCGACACTGCACCGAATTAGCACTACATGCTGTCGAATTTGCGAGGACATTATAAAACAAAACGTAAATTCGACATGTCGTACCGGCATGTTTTTTTCTCCTGCGTCGTATTTTCATCACCTTACAATAAAATCACACCTTCGTACCTGCATAATTTCACCCATACCGATGGCTATAACCGCACCGACAACGTACGCAGCTGAATACAGAGTACACGATCGCAACCAGGATCAGAAGGGGGAATAGGTAGATGGGTACGAAACCTAGAAAAAAAAAAGGACGCTTTACCATGTGCGTATGAAAATTTCGACGATAAGGCCTTATCGGTATAGTTAGGTTGTATTATAGTGTACTTCCGATAGACACCTATAGGTATATATTTACAATACTATTCATATATTTACCACATGATTCATTCAATCCTTTCGTTCTTCGCCATTTATCGCTTCTTATACACCAATTTCATAAACGCGTATCCCAGCCTAGGTACATCTGTCATTGTACTACTCTTCTGCCCGTGATACCTTCCACAGCTGCACCTGGGATCACGCATCTGGTTTTTGACATGTCGCACGTGCCCCATCTGTTGCCGGGGCGCACAGCACAGCAACCTGCAGCTGCGAGCATTGGTTTTTCTGCATTTTGCTCTTGTTTACCTTTTCTCGAGTAACATGTTGCATTTCTATACGAGCAACAGATCGTATTCAAAAATTTACTAAATATGGAAAAAAAAATCTTTTCATATTTGCTAAAAAAAAAAAAAAGAACCACGCGTACACTTAACGAGTATATCCGGCCGGGGTTTTTTATCTGGTTGCTCTTCGTATTGCCACGTATTGTAACTGAAGTCTACTCGGGTATACTAAAATATACCGCGAACCTCTGCAACAAAATGATTTTTTTCTTTACGGTAATTTATAATAACGTGGGCTTCTGGTATTAGTAACTAAAATATATTAAATTATTCTGTCATATATGTTCTTAGAATTGACACACTCACGCATTACTTCCGGTTTTCGAGAATACACTCGAGAGACAAATGAAGGGGTTAAGTTGTATACTCGATGACAGGATCGCATCAATGAACTCCGAAGGAAATTAGAAAAATTTTTCATCTGATCACCTGACAGATTTGGATGTCCCATCGATGGTAATTTTACTTGAAGTGTGAGTTGGTGGGTAGGTGTTAAAGACTCGTTCCGGTGTATACGGAAATTCTAGATCCTAAATAATTTAGCTCGAAATGGGATTTTGAAGATCCAAGTCCTATTCCAAGTTCGACTATGTTCAATTTCTTTAATTCTGTTTTTTTTTTCAAAATGGTGTTCAATTTCAAAACTTTTTTCCACCGTAAAATTTTTTCTCAATTTTTTTGCTATTTTTTCTAATTTTTAAGATCAAAATTTTTCAATTATTTTACTTCTATTTTTTTTTTTTTTTTTTTTGAAATTATTGTATCAAATATCTTAATTTTATCAATTTTATATGCTTCAAACTTTTTCCTATTGAGTTGATTCAAAAAAAAAAAACAAGAAATTTAGTTTCTTTAAATTCAAAATTGAAAAAATTTAGGCATGATTTCGTTAAATGACGATTCAGGATACAGCAGAATTTCGAAACCAGAGATCCAAATAAAGGGGGATCTGGTCCTTCCGGCTTCTGTTTAATCGTCAAGTTCTCTGATTAAAAATCCTTCAGGCTCCGAATTTTTTGTAAAAAATGGCGCCGATTTCGGCATTGAGATTTCTATTACAAAGCCTTCAGACCAGCTCCAGGTCCAAAAAATTGCCCGGATAGGGTCTCCCTCCCTCTTCTCCCCGGCTCCGGTCTCAAAATTTTCGATTCAAGTTCTTCTGGCTTCGAATTTTTCAAAAATTGCACCGATTCCGTTACTGGGATTTTTATTTAAAAAGCTTCCAGATCAGCTCCAGGTTCAAAAAATCGCCCGGAGAGGACCTTTTCTGGCTCCAGCCCTTGGATTTTTGATTCAAATCCCTCTGACTCCAAAATTTATCTAAAAGTGGCTCCGGCTCCGAAAAATTGTGACTTTGCTCCAGATTCCTGCTCGAAAAACAATTTTTACAAATTAAAAGAAAAACAGGATGTGTAACATAATTTTTTGAGCAAAAAACCTAGCTTGACCTTTTTGCATGACTTTTGAGCTTTTTTATCCCCCCCCCCCCAAAAAAAAAAAAAAAAAATCACGAAAAACTTCAAACAAGTGTACCTAATTCTAAAAAAAATCACAATGAGCTCTCTCGTCTTTTCTATTTAAATCATTTTTTAAGGATTCTAAATGATTTTCTTCTTCTATTTTTGAAAAAAAAAAGTCTCGAAAATTAAATCCAAGTCTGAAAGAGATTAGTTGGTTGATTATGGAGGGTGGGAAGGAACTGGAAATCTAAAAAATTTTCAACTCAAATAGAATTTTTTCCAACTTATTCAACTCAAAAAAAACATTTTTTAAAAACAGTAGGTACTTTTTACATTTCAAATTTTTTGCTTTTTGGCCTTTTCTCCATTCAATTTCAATCCTTTTTCTCTTCTTATTTCGTAGCTGAAAGTGCTAAAACACTCATTTTTAATGGAAAGAGTTGTCATGATTCATAAACAAAAAAAGATGTTAATGTCGTGACAAAGATTTTTTCCGTCTTTCAAATATTGCATAATTTTCTAAAAAAATTTGGAGGAAAATTTTAAAATTACTCGAAAAATTTCAGAGTTGTAGAAAATTTGAAAAAATATCACGTTTAAAAAATAAAAAAAGTAAGAAAAATTGTGAGAAAACTTGAATTTTAAAAAATTCAAGTTGATAAAAATATTAGAATTGGAAAAAAATTTAGAATAAAAAATTTTCCAATTTATTTCTTCAAATTTTTTTCAAATTCATATTTTCTAAATTTCTTCTACTTTCCAAAATGTTTCTAACAATTTTGAAGTTTTCCTTCAATTTTTTTCTCAATCACAAAAATCTTTCCAAAAATTGAACATTTCTTCTGAAATTTTCCAACTTTGAATTTTTCAAAAAATTTTTCCTTCATAATTTTTCAAAATTTCTCCAGGCTCAATTAGTTCTTTGAAGAATTTTCAAATATGTATTTACATAAAAATAAGAAAATTTCAAAAATCGAAGTTGAAAAATTTTCGAGAAATTTTACTTTTAAAAAACACTTGAAATTAGAGAAATTGAAAAACTTTAAGAGTTGAAAAAATTTAATATAAAATAAATTTGGACCTACTTAGATCCTCGAAATCCCATTTTCAGCAAAATGATTTAGAAGCTGGTTTCCAAAACTTGGCCAAGGATTTCAAAAAAGGGTAACTGTCGACTTGATTTAACGCCCGAAATATCGTGCGACATTTACTTTTACGAGAATTTCTAAATGATAACATTTCAAACCATGTGTAACGTACGCCTTTCGTAATCATGCACTTTGTCGGAGGACTACGTGTGTATGTGTAATTTACGACATGCATGTAATAAAAATCATATTTTAGGGTGTGTCGCTGCGGGAGTTGTCAATTCTGCGCTGATGAAACGTTCGATATCCAAATGGCTTTGCGGTTAACCTGGAAAAACATTCGACTAATTGTTTGATTGTTTCTAACTCCATAATATACCCTTGTCATATACACCCCGAGTTGGAAAAAAAAAAGAAATAATACTCAGTTATACATTACAACTTCGACGTGCTAGGTAATTTAAGATTTACTTACTAAAAATGTTACCATGGGGATTCCATTTCCAGATACTGCTTTTATGCCACTTGTTTCGGTTTCCAATTATGTACGTAGATTGTAAAATATCATATCGTTCCGTTCTGCGGCAAACAAACATGATTTAAAAACATTTGATCGAGAGTTCCGCTTCAAAGAAAAGCCAAGTGTACGACCAGTTCCCCATTCGTATGATCGTTCCGCTACGAAAGAATTGAAATTAGTAAGATTTTTATTACTTTGGAGATTCTTTTGTCTTGATTCCAACTATAAAGTTGATACTTACAACGGTTTATTTTCCAGTTAGGTTTTCGTCGAGGTTTTGAAGTGGTTTTCTTTTTATTTTCTTAATTTTCATTAATTTTTATTTATTTTCGTCTCAAGGTGAAAATTGTACAATTTTTCGTTTCGTGTTCTGACACTTTTGTTTTAAGATTGTCTAGGAGCTGGCAAGATTGAGATTTTTTCCAAGTTTTTTCAGTTCCAGTTCGTGAATGCTGTAACAGAAGTAATAATTACGATGTTACGGTGGATGAATTTTCCATCTGTGCTTTGAAATTCACTAAATTGGAAGAGTGTTTTTTCAGGTTTCATTATTCTGCCATTCATTTGGATAAATAATTGATGGAAAACCCCCATTAGAATTCGGTTTCAAAATATGTTAAAAATATCCAATTCCCCTCTCTACTTCCCGCCAGATTATTTTAGTGAAACTCATCAAAAATTATCTGATATTACAAAATTTTAGAAATAAAAGTGTTGAGTAAAGAAATTTTTAAATCGCCACAAGAATCGACAAAAACAACATGACAAAACATCATTAAAATTATTCCAAAGAAAGTGTGAAAATTACTCAAATTATCACAAAAGGTTTCTCATTGTTAAGTATCGTTAAAAATGAGGTTAAAATGTATAAAAATGCACAAAAATTTTCTTAGTTTTTTTTTTTTAAGAAAGAAAAGTTGAAATTTTTGAAAAATTTCATGAAAATTATTCAAAATGAACCTACTACGAATCCATCTAATTTTTCAAAAAAAAAATGTTTGGAGAATTCAATGCAAATAATTTTATATGCAATTTTTGAAAAAAAAGTGGTTAATAAGATTACTGAAATTTTTGAAATTACCTACTATGAAAATTTTTCAAAATTCAATGAAACTATTAATTTCGTCCGAAGATTATTTGAAATTTTCTCAATATTAGTCACTCCAATTGTATCAAAAACTTGGTCATTTTCAAAGACTGTTCAAAATTTCGATATTTCAAAAAAAGCGAAAAAATGTTCCCAAATTACATTCAAATATAAACTATAATTAATTTTCCAGTTAAAAATCGACCAAAAATTTTTTAATGCTCTAAAAATCAGATTTAAATGGGTAAATTTTTAAAAATCACATCGATATTTTGAAAAATTTGATGAAAAATTCTTCAAAACACTGCTGAATTTATCAATCTTTCACACACATAAAAAAAGGAAAAAATCAACGATGATTGAAGAAGTATTAAAAAAAGATTAATAAAAATATAACATAAATTTAATGAAACCTCGTGATGTCAGTTTAAAATGTTAGAAAAATAGGTAAGTACATTGAATTTTCCCCAGAATTGTTTCAAATGAACGAAAAAAAAACCGAATCATTTCAAAAATGATTTCAAAATTGATGAATATTTCATTTTTTTCTCTTACTGATTTTAACAAAACTTTACAACATTTTGAATTTCTCAATCTCAACTATTTTTATGGCATCACATACGAAAAATTTCAAAGGTCACTTTAACCATTTTTTAATAATTATTTTGAAATATTTTCAAGATTTTCAGAGCTTCAATGGCCATACGTTCTGAATAATCATTTTTGAACTTCTCAATTTTTTTTTCAATTCATCGACTTGAATATAATTTTGAAACCATTTTGACAATTTTTAAATTGAGTATTTCGAGCAAATTTTTCTCAATTTTTATATTGTTTGTAGGCCTGGATATAGAAACCACCCTTAAAAATCAACAAATTGATTTTTATTGTGCAGACATTGATTTTGGGCCTTTCAAAAAAAGTAGAATCAAGAAAGGATCTCAACTCAAAAATCAATTTCTGACCTCCAAGAGTGCTTTTTATATGCTAGCTATTTTTCTATCTTTTTGTTGAAACAATTTACAAATATTTTGAAAAATTTCAACGTCGTTTCTAGAAAATGTTCATATTTAAAAAAAAAATTCAAGACTCAATAACAATTATTTTCAAGTCAATTTTACAGAAATTTTTTCATATCATAAATTTTGTAAATTTATTTTTCACAATGGAAATGATTTCAATAAATTTTCTCAAACTCAAATTTCCAGTTTAAAAATTGGCATTTGAGAACAAACACTAAATATTTTCATATTTTTCTCAGTGTTGAATGAATATATCAATTTCCTTTTTTTTTTTTACGTATCTTCTCCTAAAATTTTTCAAGATTTACTAATCCAATCAATCACGCAGCGAAAAATTTATTCAAGGGGAGAGGAAGGAGGAGGGAGATTTTTATATTAGGATAATTTTTTGTTTAAAAAAGAGGTCATTCAAGTTGAAATTTTGCAAATGCGAGAATGGAGGAAGAAAGAGATTTTTACACTGGAATTTTTTTTTCAAAAATATTTCTTCTCAAGTTGAAATTTTACCATTTTTTTCAAAACTTTTGACGTCAAAATAAGAATAAAAGGCCCCTCTTCCTCTCCTGCTCACCCCCATGCATCAATAGAAGTTTTTTTATCAAAATAACTCGAATAAGTATATTTTGACATTAATTTTGAAAAAAAAACCTATCACACGAATTCCATCTCCCTCACTCCTCCCCTCCTTTCATCTCTCGTTTCAACTGACCAAGAATCATATAGTCAGCAATCCAAGAGGCAAAAAGTACGTTAGAAATCGATTTTACTAAAATTTTTTGCCAACCGAAAAGTTTATATTAGAAAATGTAGATAGGACCTGCGACATCCCAAAAAACCTGATTTCGACATTTCAGACTTGCACAATGGGGGGCTGGAGCCTCAAATGGGTGTTTTTGGGAAAGGGGTCGCAACCAAAAAATTCAAAAGGGGTCACGTAGAGGACCTTCAACAGATACCAAATATGTAATTTTTTTCACTGAGACTTTGCACAAACGGATTCTATTGCAATTTGAATGCAGTTTTTATGCATTTTTGACCAATTTTAACAGTTATATGCCCCTGCACGAGCAAGTACGACTAGCAACCAAAAGATTCTTACTAATTACATTAGCTAAGGTTATTTTGAACCGAAATTCGAAAAAACGGTTGAAAAATACCTGCACAAGGATGAGTTATCGCGCCAAGAAGGTTTTGTGGGTTACCCCCACTCCAAAATCTTATTTTGCGGCTTTTCATCAAAAATACCCGTGCGACCTATCAAAAAAGGTTAATTTCGCGTAGAACCCGAAAATCACATCCATTTTTCATTTCAACCCCTCGGGAGGCGGAAGGGGGGTGGTTCTCCATCCCAAATCTGAATTTTGTCATTTTTTCACAAAAATACCTGTATAATGTATCAAAATTGAATGGAATTTCGCGTACACCCCGAAAATCACATCCATTTTTCATTTTAACCCCTCTGGTGGGAGGAGGGGGGTGGTTCTCCATCCCAAATCTGCATTTCGTTATTTTTTCACAAAAATACCTGTATAATGTATCAAAATTGAATAAAATTTCGCGTAGAACTCGAAAATCGTGTCCATTTTTCATTTATACCCTCTCGGGAGGGGGGAGGGGGTGGTTCTCCACCCCAAATTCGAATATTGTGATTTTCTCACAAAAATACCTATACGATCTATCATCTATCTCAATTGAATAAAATTTCGCGTAGAATTCGAAAATCACATAATTTTTCATTTCAACCCCTCGAGGGGGTGGTTCAAAAATCTCAAATTCGAATTTTGTGATTTTTTGAAAAAAAAAATGTAGGTGCGATCTATTGAATTTGATTAAAATTTCGCGTAGAATCCAAAAATCACATCCATTTTTCATTTCAACCCCTCGGGAAGGGGAGGGGTGGTTCTCTATCCCAAATTTAAATTTTTCAATTTTCTCACAAATATACCTGTATGATCTATCAAAAGTGACTAAAATTTCGCGTAGAATTCGAAAATCACATAATTCTTCATTTCACCCCCTCGAAGGGGTGGTTCTAAAATCCCAAATTCGAATTTTGTGATTATTTGAAAAAAAAAATGTATGTGCGATCTATTGAATTTGATTAAAATTTAGCGTAGAATCCGAAAATCACATTCATTTTTCATTTTAACCCCTTGGGAGATGGTCCCACCCAAAAAAGTAATTTCTTTGATTTTCTGACTGAAATACCTTTACGACCTATCTGAATAGATTGAAATTTCTCTTTTTAAAAAAAATATTGTTAATTTGATGAATAATCAACGCTGAAAAATGAATTTACTATTTACCAATTTCTGAAAGAAAGAAAATCTTTTAAGATCTGCTACAAAATTTGTTTTAGGCCAATGCATTCAAACTTTGTCATTTATTTCTGAAAAAATCCAACTTGAAAACAGATTTTCAAAAAAGATAATCACCGTGAAAAACCACAAATTTAGGATGTGAAGTTTTAAAAATTGGTTTTGATGCAAATGTACTAGATCATACAGGTATATTTGTGAGAAAATTGAAAAATTTAGATTTGGGATAGAGAACCACCCCTCCCCTTCCCGAGGGGTTGAAATGAAAAATGGATGTGATTTTTGGATTCTACGCGAAATTTTAATCAAATTCAATAGATCGCACCTACATTTTTTTTTTCAAAAAATCACAAAATTCGAATTTGAGATTTTTGAACCACCCCCTCGAGGGGTTGAAATGAAAAATTATGTGATTTTCGAATTCTACGCGAAATTTTATTCAATTGAGATAGATGATAGATCGTATAGGTATTTTTGTGAGAAAATCACAATATTCGAATTTGGGGTGGAGAACCACCCCCTCCCCCCTCCCGAGAGGGTATAAATGAAAAATGGACACGATTTTCGAGTTCTACGCGAAATTTTATTCAATTTTGATACATTATACTGGTATTTTTGTGAAATTATAACGAAATGCAGATTTGGGATGGAGAACCACCCCCTCCTCCCACCAGAGGGGTTAAAATGAAAAATGGATGTGATTTTCGGGTTGTACGCGAAATTTCATTCAATTTTGATACATTATACAGGTATTTTTGTGAAAAAATGACAAAATTCAGATTTGGGATGGAGAACCACCCCCCTTCCGCCTCCCGAGGGGTTGAAATGAAAAATGGATGTGATTTTCGGGTTCTACGCGAAATTTTAACCTTTTTTGATAGGTCGCACGGGTATTTTTGATGAAAAGCCGCAAAATAAGATTTTGGAGTGGGGGTAACCCACAAAACCTTCTTGGCGCGATAACTCATCCTTGTGCAGGTATTTTTCAACCGTTTTTTCGAATTTCGGTTCAAAATAACCTTAGCTAATGTAATTAGTAAGAATCTTTTGGTTGCTAGTCGTACTTGCTCGTGCAGGGGCATATAACTGTTAAAATTGGTCAAAAATGCATAAAAACTGCATTCAAATTGCAATAGAATCCGTTTGTGCAAAGTCTCAGTGAAAAAAATTACATATTTGGTATCTGTTGAAGGTCCTCTACGTGACCCCTTTTGAATTTTTTGGTTGCAACCCCTTTCCCAAAAACACCCATTTGAGGCTCCAGCCCCCCATTGTGCAAGTCTGAAATGTCGAAATCAGGTTTTTTGGGATGTCGCAGGTCCTATTTACATTTTCTAATATAAATTTTTCGGTTGGCAAAAAACTTTAGTAAGTGAACACTTTTATGTGTTTGGATCATAGACTAATATTATTGGCACTCCGCAAAAATTAAAGATTGAAGCACAAATGCTGAGCACCTTTACCTATGTAGGTGCCAGAAAGACAGGTGATCCGTCAACCAATTAACATAAACAATTTCTTCGAACAAAAATTCATCTCAGAGTCCGCATTCTTTTAGACATAAAATTGGATCATTATCGCGAACAATTTAAATTCACCTATGAAGATACTGAATAGATCAATCTATCACAAGCACCGACTATATTTCGTAATAACATTCTTCATTTCTATTCGAACAATGTTGAGCTCGTAGTGATAAAAGATTGATTACACTTATAGTACATAGATCCACATGATGAAGGATAAACAACTTTTTAAATCGTGGCATTTATAAATATGACTAACGCATTAAATCATCATTTAAGTAATGTTCGCAATTAAAATATACAATTCTATCTTTATGATATGGTATGTGGTGCAATGTCTGGTACGTAGACTTACCTACTTCGATACACTTTTAATTAGCCCATCTTTGTGAGTTCTCGAAAAATAGTTACCTCATGGTCTCCATTATTTTTTTTACCGGTGGAACGATTTTTATCATTTAAAAAACGACACCTCATAGGAATGAAAAAGGAAATAGAAAAGGTGTTTCCTGTAAGCCCATTGAAGAAGATGATCAATCGATCATACCGAATATTTTCTTGGAATGAGCTCACTTCTCAATAATCATTTAATCTTCTAGATTCAAGATTCCAAATACATCTCATTCTCAAATCGAGCCAAATTAATGGGAAAAATTTCACACCTCGTAAACATCTACAAAGAGACTCGAGCCACTCTAAATCGATATCCAACCAACCCTCTCCGAATCAAAATCAAAACTCTACTTCCGATCGCAATAAAACAGGTGATTTCCGTTATCGTTGGTGGAAAATTTATCATGCGTGAAGCGATCACGCTGGATCTTCAAACACCTTGCCCATTCCTGACCCTAATTCGGCCGCCTCCAGCCATAAGATCTCGCGGACGAATGTATTGGTGAAATATCAACGTAATCGTCAGTACATAATAAATACTGCAGACAGAAGAGGAGGGTATTCGAGTTGGACATACGGTAGTTTCTTTTTATTTTAATTTTATCGATACGATAAATTACTCGTTTGATGGTTACAAATGCTTCGGAGCTGTCATAGAGCGAACTGAATCATTCAATGTTGCCGGAAAATATAAATTTTACGTTTTATTGCAAATTTATGTACGTACGAGTATAAATAATTTAGGTTATGAAACGCATCAATCGATATATTTTCTCCTTTTTAATGGAGAAGAAAATCACCAATACGGTTATATCATTTCCTCATTAACCGCGTTTTTTTTTAAAAAAGACAAATAGCTTTTTATTTGCGGGAGTTATTTCTGTTTTACGTATTAATGCAATTTACGGTACATTCTTGGGCCGAAGATGTCAATTACGTACTCGTACGTAGGCCAGGTCCGAGAAACAAAACATCACTTATCGAACAAACGAGGTATCCGTGACCTTGGATAACAAGGGGGGGGGGGGTATCTCAAACTAATGGTGAAATTTTGGGCCTCGATAAAAATTAATCTCAAGTTCATCATGAAAAACTCAAATCCAAAAATTCAGGTGCAAAAAGTTCATTTCTCGAATTTTTGTGTAAAAAATATAAAATCATCTTAAAAAAACGAAACCGTGATTTAATCAACGAAAAAGATTGAAATTGGTTGTGTATCCCATTTTCGACCAAACAAATCGATTGGAAAAGGTTTCAAGATGTTCTGGAGCCTACAGAGAATTTTGAAATTTTTCAGTGATGAAGAAAAATACATAAAAGTGTTTCAGATGAACCTGAACATTTAAAAACTCAGATTACCAATATTGATGACCTATTTGATCAATTAAACCAGCATTTTTCAAAATTCGTTACCATCGGGTAAAAAAAATTCATTCAAAAAATATGGATGGCAGTTTTGAATTTTGAGAAATAGTGCACTAATCGATCAATATTTGAGTTTTTGGACACTAAAGTTAATCTGAGCTATTATGATGTGATTTCGTACATGGCTGGAAAATTCTAAAAATTTCTAGAGGGAGCAAAAACGTCTTGAAACCTTTCCCAATGGATTCGGGAGGTCAAAAATATGGTACATTCCAAAATTTCCGTTTTTCTCAACAATTAGATTAATTTTTTATGTTGAAAATTGCATAAGCATCAGTTGGAAAAATTGAAAATTTCAGAGTTGAACAAAATTTGAAGAAATTGAAGATGGAAAAATTTCAATACATACCAACTAAAATTTTTTCAACTTTGAAACCTTTTTCTATTGTAAATTTTGACATTTTTTCAACTTCAATTTTATGAAATTACATCCAACTCGGTTCCAAAATTTAAAAAAATTTTCTTTTGTGTTTTTCAATATTTTTTGCTACATTCAACTCGATATTGTTGGAAAAATTTCAATATTAGTGGACTCAAATTTAAAAAAAAAAATGAATTAAAGAAACTGGAAAAATTTAAAATTGAAAAAGTTGAGCTTGGAATAAATTTTGACTTGAATCGTCGAAATCCTAAGAGCTAGTCCATTACCAAGTACATAATTGGAGCAACAGACGTAAATTTTTGGAACTGCATGGGTTCAGAAATCAACCTACCGGAATTGGCAAAGCAATTTAGAGGTTTTGTGGATTGTGGTTGAGTGAAATTTACTCGTATCTGATTTTCATATTCATCAAGATCAGATTAAAGTCAATATTGCAAAATTGATAGATAAATTCATTTTGAAAAATAATTTAAGAATTTCCAATTTTAAATTAAATCTGCAAATAAATATTCTTCCTCCAATTTTTTCTTAAAAATTATAACAGATACCTATTAACTGATTCCTACAAAGCGTAGATTTGGAAAACTTACAAGTTCATAATTCAGAAAATAAGGGAGATTTATTTGTACTTCAAATAAAAAAGCTTGAAAGATTTACATTCGAACCTAAAAAAATTAAATTTTACTAGGTATACCGAAAAAAATTTAATTTTAGTGCGAAACATAAGTGCACCGAAAGGGGAAAACTCAGGGGGCTCAAGACTCTCCCCCTTCCTCAAGTGCAAAAAAAGTTTTTTCATTATAATAATGTGAAAAAAGTGTATTTACTTTTTCAAACAGTATTTTTCAAAAAAATTTCGTTTTCACTTAGCTCTGACGGTATTTTAGTCTTTTTTTTTTGAAATTAGTGATTTTTCATTGATCTTTTACTCAAAAATCACTGATTTTTCAATATATTTCCAATTGGTGGGGGAAAATTGATCACTTTGACTGAAAAATCAACGGAAATTTTCTGATTTGAAATTTGACCCCCCTCCCTATTTTTCTCGAATTTTCTACTTCTCCTTTGATTAATTTCTGGGTGCGGTAATAAATAAGTGAAAAAATTGAAAAAAATTCGCAATTTGAATGAAACCCCTAAGAAAGTTGAAAGTTTGAAAAAATGAAAAAAGTTTTTGTATTCTGAATCAAAAAATTACTCATTGATTTCAGAGAAAATGCTATTTTTACCTAGATATGAATTGCAATTTTGAAATTTTTCGTTCAAAAAAAATTGTGGAATAAAAATAGAATTGTGTCAAATAAGTATTCTACGTTCATTTTTCAGACTTTTTTGTCTATTTTTTAAATAATTATTTGGAAACCTTTGGAAGTTGTAAAATATTTTCAAAAGAGCAATAGCATGGAAATTTAACCCTTTCTGCACTTTCTTAAATTCTTCGCCAGCTCTGATAATGCCGACTCAGGTTCATCCCTATCCCGCCATTGAACAGATCGTTCAAAACCACCAACATTCTTGAACTTTGGCAGTGACCCCTGGCATAAGGAACTCATCGCTGACGTAATATTGGCTCATTGACGTTAGACGATTGATCGCGAAATGATTCAGAGAAGAAAAAAAGAACAATAATCCAGCCACGCATCAGCAATCGGCTCGACAAGGTTATAATTCCCCGCGGTACGGTAATTTCTCGCATCTTATCGAGTTGAAAATGATTTATCTCGATTGGATGTTTGAAAAAACGCAACCATCCATCGGAGCATACGTATAGTAAATTTATTTTAAAAATACCAAACGGCGACTGTCAAGTGTACGCCGACAATGGAAGGCGATATAAAGAAGAAAATTAAAATGCCGAGACGTTGAGTGACATCGCGTCATATGTCAACACCAATACCTAAAGTATCGGTGACGGGCTCACTCTCTTGTCCTATGGAATGGTACGTATGAATGAGTATATACGCGGATAATAGGTATTTCAGGGAAGGCGCAAAGAGTGAAAAAAAAAATTAATATGCGGACCGCGTGTGTGACAATATAACGCTTATAAGCATCAGCAAATTGAAACCACAAGGATACTCCTCGTATTCAAAATAGACGCCAATAAATTAGAATTTACTGTTGGCCAAAAGCGTCGAGCAATTTATTGGGCGAAAAGCGTGCAACTTGTTCATGGGTCATCGATAATCCTACCGAGGTAATCGTTGCGTTAAATTGTCGATTCATCGAGCGTTACTATATGCAAATGTTGTGGCATGCGGTTTTCAAGTGTATCTACGTAATTGTTGGTCGGATGAGCTCGACGACCGAGAGTCTTTTCTTATGGTATTTTTCTTTTTTCAAAATCTTCGGCGTGTTTTACCTTAGCCAAGGTCACGGATACTTTGTATGGTCGAAAATAACCTCGCGAATGGGTATTTTTATTCCGAAGTTGTGTTTTGTTTTTTAGACCGAATCAAAGAGATGGCGAAGGGAACATAACGAGATTTTTCGGAAACTCACTATTTTTACCCATAACTTGAAATTTTTGCAAGGATATTGACTTCTAAATTAATGAAATTATTCAAAATTTTACTATAAATGAACGTACATCCAACTTCACTGTAGAAATTTTCAAGGTTGGGCACTGGGCAAAATTTAAATCCTTCTAAATTTAAAATCAAAAAAATCTCAAAATCAGGATTTTGGATTTGAATCCACTCTCATCACGAGTTTTGGATTTTGAATTTGAAATCCGTTTCTGCAACGGTTTAGGATTTGAAATCCTAATTTATTCAAAATTCCGCATTTTAAAATCCAAATTTTTTTGTATGCTCCGATAGTCGAAGGCATCGAAAGATTTTTTTGGAAGAGTGCAAACTGTAAAGTGAGTACAAGGACGAAATGCAAAAAAAGCTTTATAAGGAAGAAGCAAGAGAGAGCCTTCTTTGACACTGTTTGAAAAATTGGATTTTTAAGAGCCAAAAAAGTCATTTTTTTCGTATTTTAATACTTTTAAAATTCCTATTTGATGTTCTCTTAGGGGAAGGGGGAGAAAGAGCATTTTCGCAATCAATGGCGTCGGAAGCCTTTTTTTTGGGGAGAGTACAAATTGATGATGTAGACATGAAGTATCAGAAGGAGTTTCGAGAAAAAAGGAGCATTCTTTCGCAATGTTGTCTCAAATAATTTGTTGAATTATGATTTTGTTTCTGCTCGAGCGAAGCGAGAGCAAAGCTCTAAAAAAAAAATGGGTATTCAATTCCCAGAAAAGGCCCTTTTTTCATGGTACATATAACTTCGAGTTCCAATTTTATTTTGAAGGCGGCTGAACCCCCTTCCCCCTAAAACCATCTACGATTTTTTATCCAAAAGTCATCCCATGATTTTTTTTGTGTTTCTGAGGCTGGGTGCTTTTTGGAATGAAAATCAACTCCCAAATCATCCCACTCTTTTTCCGAATGTGAAATGACTTTTGCACGATAAAAATTATTTTCAAATAATTTCACAACTTTTCTGAGCTTCTAAGGCTTGAATGATTTTTTTGGAATGAAAATCAATCTTCCAAAATTATCTTACGATTTTTAGACCAAATTTTCGTAGTTTTCTAGGTTTTCCACACGTAATGTTGATGAAACTTAAGGAAGAGGGTAATTAATTTTTCCGCATTATGTCTTACGATTTTTTTTCAAAAATTTCTACTGTTACGAGATTTTTTTTAAGATATTCTTTTTTTGGCCACCAAACTTACTCAATTTCAGTGATGGAAAACTGAAATGATATTGGTTCCAGTTTCAGTTCCAGTTTCGGTTATCAAAATTTTTAATTTCCAGTTTTCAATTCCAGTACAGTTCCAGTATTCATTTTTTTTTTACTTTTAAGAGATGAAAAAAATTAAAAATTTTCTGCAAAAATTGAAATTTATTGTTTTTTTCCTTCTTTTTAAAGCAAAATTTTTCAATTTTTCATATTCAAGTTCAACACAAAAGATTTCTGAAAAAAAAACAAACTGGGAAATAATCTTCTTTAGAAATTTTATGACTTCTGGTGTTTTGGTCCTGATTTCCTGAGTCCTGAATAATTATTCAATAAAAAAATTGAAATTTGAAGAATGTGTGGGAGGATGTTTTTAATTGGATGAAATTTTCATACTTACAACACATTTTTTTTTATTCACTTTTCCACATCAATTTTTAAGGTTCGTTTAAGGTCGTTTTTGTTTTTCAATTTTTAGTGAAAAATTTAAAATGTAATTATTGTGCATCTACATTTTCTACTTTTTCACTCAAATTCTCAAAAATTTGAATTTTTTCTCTTTTTCTGTTTTTTACTCCATTTACGTCGATAAAACCTTGAATTCTTTGGAAAAAAATTTGGTGTCAGGTGTAATGTAGGAAAATATGACCTCAATTGAGTAAAAATTTTTATTTAAACAAAGAAAAATTGCAATTTGCAAAAAAATGCTGGAACTGGTATAAAATTGAAATTCATTTTAGTTCCAGTTCCAGTTTTCAAATTTCAGTTCTCATCATTTCAGTTCCAGTTCCAATTCCAGTTCCAGTTTTTCAGTTTTAGTTCCAGTTTTTTTCAAATTTCAGTTCCAGTCCCGATTCCAGTTTTCCATCACTGCTCAATTTCAATTCAAAAAAATTTGATCCCCCTCCTCGACCACACAAAAACTTGAAAACTTTAAATCAGAACTGAAAGATTTTCAAACACATGAAAATCAATTTTAAAAATTTTGATCCCTCCTCCTCCCCCCACACAAAAACTTGAGTACTTGAATTTAGTACTAAAAGATTTTCAAGCACAAAACAAAGAAAACCTGTTTTAGATCATAAATTTTTGAAAAATGAAACAAATTGACAGACAGAATAATTATGTAGGTACTTATTAGGCAACAAGCATCGGAGCGATATTCCGCAAAAAAATTTTTATTTTAAGAACCTATTTTGAGCAAAATATGAGCTAAAAAGCAACCATTTTCAATAATCAATTCACCCCCCCCCCCAACCCTTGAAAAATTGAATTAATCAAAACACATTTTCTGCTTTCAGAAAACAAAAACCGTTTAAATGAATGAATGAAACAACACATTTTTTTATCTAATTAGAAAAAAAATCAAAAACAGAAATACGTAACTCGAAAAAATCGAAAAGTAAATGAAGGTACCTAAAATATTTTTTTTAGATTTCAAGCTATAGTCTGTTTTTTTTTAACGTGAGCCCTGACTTTTTCGCTATGTTAAGGAGTCGAAAATGGCCCTTGACCCAGAATTTGTCAAAATTGGTCCAAAATGTTACTTATGGTCTAAAAAGACCCCCCAAAAACTTTGGACCCCCCATCCCACCCCTTTCAGAATTATTGCGCTTTTAATGTCGAAAAGTCAGGGCTCACGTTAAAAAAACAGACTATAGAAACAAAATTTTCACAGCTACGAATCTACCTATTCAAAGCCTTGGTTAATTTTTCCTGAATTTTAGATGTTTCTAAGATGAGTTTTTCTCTTCGATTTTGAGCGATTCTGCAGACATCAAAAATTTTTGATCAACACTTGACACTTGATTCTTTAAAATCTTTCTTGTCAACTGTTCTTTCCAATTTTTTCTGGCCAAGCGAAAAAACATCAGGCAATAATTTAGCTGGAGCAGAACGAACGTAAAATTTTTTGAAAAATTTATATTAAATGTGACAAAATTAAATATCCCTCCCCCTCTGTTTCGTAAATAGGTATCTGAAAAAATTGGTAACTCTAGGAAAGTCAGGGAAAATCATTTTTGAACAATCACAATTCAACCACTAGACACTAGACCCCAATAATTTTTCCCAACTCCGATAACATCCTCCATCGGCACCTCACCCATTCAGCACCCAATTCCCACACCCACCAGTAACTATACCGATTCATTAATCCACTCGCCGCATAAATATGGATCGAAGATGGCATGAAATAATAGAATAATCGTTAACCGATACCTGCATAAGAATCTCGGTAAAAACTCACACGTGAGACACGATCAGACGCCAACGTGAAGAGCTTTTTTTGCATTTTGAAATTTATGCATACTTTTGCAGCGTATATAGACTTTCTCGTCTTACGATGACCTGTATTCTGTGTTTATACAGATACCCAAGGTATATACACGCTTCCATGATACCTTTACCTTATACCTATTCGTACAGAATCTGCAGAGGTATGTACTATGTACTCGTTATAATACGAGGAATTTTTTTCCTCTCTTTTTCGCTCTACACGCTATCACGTATCGAATATAAGACTCGACTTATTCGTTTTTATTTTATATACGTTTATACCTTGGCCAAGGTATAGAGCAGATCAACGACTCACAACAACGTCTTCATCTAGTATTATAGTCGTCGAGATAAAGCCTGTGTGACAAGCACATTCGCTAATAACATCACTTAACATAATATAAAATTAAACATTTATATATCGAGGCCCAAACCACTGTACGGTAGCTTCTGTATGTATATCCAGTCTCGTACGCGAATAGAATAATAACCGAGTAGTAACATCGTATCCAGCATAACTATAACAATTCAACGAAATCACCATCTTTCATAATCATATTTTTTTCCCTTCTTCTGCATTCGAACCACAGCAGTGATTTTTTGTTCTAAGAATTACTTTAAACGTTCATTGTTTTAATATACGTAGCTCGGAGAAGCCAGGACGAGGCTGGGAAGAGGAGGGAATCCGACTAAATCTGTGCACGCTCGTCCACTCATCGCGTTCTTTTATGCTACAAAACTAAAGCAACTTAAATCTCAATTATAGGTGTAATTACCTATAAAGGTTTTTGATTTTTTTTCCTCTCCACCTAAACCATAATTACTGCGAGAGAATCGTTCACGTAAAAAAGAATCGACCAGGAGAGAAAAAAATCATCCACAATCTGTTTTTTTAAAAGCGTGTTTTGGGGTGAGTCAAAATACAGTCTCCAAATGTTTAAAGGCAGCCTGTTGATAGGCGAGCCACATCTGTTCCGGGGAATTACAGCTGCTGAGTATTGTTCCGCTAAAAGATAAGTACGATTCTTCTGTCATGGTTTTAAATAAGTTAAAAAACCTATCCTCGCGGCTTTTGCATTTATTAGTAATTCGAGCGGTTTTTTACTCGTCTGCCTATCTGCTTTCACGTCGTTTAAAAATAGATCTGCCACAGACACCAACCAACGAATCCATATATCTCCCTTCGCGCGTGTGTATAGTTATGATGACTTATAGCGTAATATGGAAATTATAATTTTAAAAAAGTTACGTTCGGGTGTCTGAGGCGAGGATGACGTTGGAAGTAAAAGATATAAGGTCTTGAGAGAGTAATCCGCGTTTGCAACTTGGAAGAGAGAGAAGGTAATGTCTCGGATGATTTCAGCGGTTCCCTGGTCTAAAAAAAAGTGCAGACTCCTTCTCCTTTCCTCGTACATGACTATAAAAAAATACTGATTCCGTGAAAAAATGACAATTTTGTGGACTGCGAGAAAAATACCTAAGTCATTCTTAGAGAATTAAATGAAAAGTTATACAAGTTTCATTCAAGTTGATAAAAATATTACAGGTCGACATAAAAAATGCAATCTGAGATTCAATCGGTATTAAGTAGGTAATTTTTGTAGTAATTTTTCACAATTTGAATTTTTTGTAGATCTTTCTTCAACTTTGGGTTTTGATAACTTGAGACAGAAAATAAAAATGAATTTTTTGAACAAAAGAAGGGTTCTATGTAGGTACTAAATAACATGAATAGGACAAAAATCATGGAGAGAAAAATATCCTTTTCTGTGGAGTACCTACAATTAGTTCTAAGTCCATAGGTACCTCAAATCATTATAAAAATTGAAGCAAAATGGAACCAAACTGCAATCGATACAAAAATCTGTATAAAAATCAGCTTCGAATATGACTAGTTCAAATGGGTGAATGGAATGTATATGAAGTCTATATTAGATAGAATAAAAATTTTGATTGTTGAATCGGCTTCGATCTAAATCAACGTCGATCAAAATTTGATTTCAGATTCGACCAGAATCAATTTAAAAATCTACTAGAATTGATTACAGAATCGACTAGAATCGATTTCAGAATCGACCCGAATCGATTGCAGAATCGACACGAATCGATTGCAGAATTGACCAGAATCTATTTCAGAACCAATTTCAAAATCTACCAGAATCGACTTGAATCAATTTCAAAATCTACTAAAATCGATTTCAGAATCGACTTGAATCAATTTAAAAATGTACTAGAATTGATTGCAGAATCGACTGAAATCGATTTCAGAATCGACCTGAATCGATTTCAGAATCGACTAGAATCAATTTAAAAATGTACTAGAATCGATTGCAGAATCGACTAAAATCGATTTCAGAATCGACTAGAATCGATTTCAGAATCGACCCGAATCTATTTCAGAATCGACCCGAATCGATTGCAGAATTGAACAGAATCTATTTCAGAACCAATTTCAAAATCTACTAGAATCGATTGCAGAATCGACTAAAATCGATTTCAGAATCGACTAAAATCGATTTCAGAATCGACCAGAATCGATTTCAGAATCAACTAGAATCAATTTAAAAATCGACTAGAATCGATTGCAGAATCGACTAGAATCGATTGCAGAATCGACCAGGATCGATTTCAGAATCGACCCGAATCGATTGCAGAATTGACCAGAATCTATTTCAGAACCAATTTCAAAATCTACTAGAATCGATTGCAGAATCGACTAAAATCGATTTCAGAATCGACCAGAATCGATTTCAGAATCGACTAGAATCAATTTAAAAATCGACTAGAATCGATTGCAGAATCGACCCGAATCGATTTCAGAATCGACCCGAATCGATTGCAGAATTGAACAGAATCTATTTTCAGAACCAATTTCAAAATCTACTAGAATCGACTTGAATCAATTTCAAAATCTACTAGGATCGATTGCAGAATCGACTAAAATCGATTGCAGAATCGACTAGAATCGATTTCAGAATCGACCCGAATCGATTGCAGAATTGAACAGAATCTATTTCAGAACCAATTTCAAAATCGACTAAAATCGATTTCAGAATCGACTAAAATCGATTTCAGAATCGACCAGAATCGATTTCAGAATCAACTAGAATCAATTTAAAAATCGACTAGAATCGATTGCAGAATCGACCAGGATCGATTTCAGAATCGACCCGAATCGATTGCAGAATTGACCAGAATCTATTTCAGAACCAATTTCAAAATCTACTAGAATCGATTTCAGAATCGACCAGAATCGATTTGAGAATTGACTAGAATCAATTTAAAAATCGACTAGAATCGATTGCAGAATCGACCAGGATCGATTTCAGAATCGACTAGTATCGATTGCAAAATCGACTAGAATCGATTGCAGAATCGACTAGAATCGATTGCAGAATCGACCAGGATCGATTTCAGAATAGACTATAACCGATAAATTATGAGCATGAGCTTGAGTCATGCGAAATTTTTTTAATGTTACAGATCGTCTATAAAAGATGATCAGAAAAATCACTTCCCTGTTTCATTTTCAATTAGAATTTATAGAGTTCCTGTTTCATTTTCAATTAGAATTTATAGAGTTCATTCAAATTCATATTAAAATTGTGACTTGGTTTCAGTGTTCAACGAATAACCGGATAACCGGATATCGAAAAATATTCGGATTTTACAATAACCGGATATTTACGAATATCCGGATAAAATAACCGGTTAATCGAATTATCTCGAACGTATACGATTTTTTGACCAATCAAATTCATGTAAACAGAGTGTTTCATCTTAAAAAATAACCGGTTATTTTTTCCGAATATCCGGGTATTCGAATATATTCGTGATATCCGGTTATTCGTTGAACACTGCTTGGTTTAGGAAATAACAAGTGACGGGGGGGGGGGAGGAGGGAGAAAACATTTTTGATTTGTTTCTTGATGCCTGTAAACAAAAAAACCAATAATCCGAAATAACCTGCTTCAGGACTAGATCTCTTTTTCGAAAGCTTCAAAAATAGCTCTAAAAATGCTGACAAAAACCAAAAATAAAAATGATTATTTTCATCACGAATTTTGATATGAAAGTTTATTATAAAGTTGGTTTAATGATCATGAACGAACTTGCCATACGTCAAGAGGTTCTAAAAAGGCTCCAGACCTCCCAAATCCAGATATTGATTTCAATTTTCAATTTTAAATTTGTACCTATCTAAAATTTTCAGAGAATTTGGATAAAATATTTGGACAGTTGTATCATGCTTTCAAGTGCACCCAAAAGGACCCAACTCCAAAAATTTTGAAACTGTAAAAAAAAAAAATCAGAATTTCAACATCTCCAGAGCACTTGGGTGCATGATAAAGCCCTCAAACCAACTTTTTCGAATCTCTAACAAAATTTTCTCTCAAAATACGATCCATTTTTCTCAAAATACCACCAACACCGAAACATTTTCCAACGTCCAATGATCACTACGGGTACAGAAACACGAGCTTTTTTGAAGTTCATGGTGTCGATAAATTGATTATTCACCCTCGCAAAGTTCATACAAAAGGATTCCTCCACCGGCGCGACGCAGTGCACCGGAAGATTTACATATGTAAGTGCGGAAATGCGGCTTGTACGTTGAGACCTTCACCTAAAAAATACGCCAGCCAAGTATTTTTACTAAAAACGCGTTATCGTTTCATTACCCGCCACTCAGTGCCTCTTGCTCTATCGCACGCGCTCTCATTTATACTCTCGACGTACACATTCATTGAACGGAAAGAATCCCCTTTTTAGGGTGGAATTTATTAGATTTTCGTGTAAAATGAGGTCATTTTTTTCTAGGTCAAGTTTGCCTATGCCTACAGCACATATCGTGAGGTTTCCTTCGTGCCATCGTATAAACGGGACGTGTTGTTCACCTACCCTTCTCTTATTATGTATGTATCTAAACTTATTTAAAATACTGGTAGAGGAGCCGCCGCTCGTCATATGCTAGTGCAATGTCACCCTAAACACAAACCAGGCCGTAGAAAGCCGGTGCAACTTCACGTTAATCTTACATTCTGTTAATAACGTTTGTTTTACACCTTTGTATAAAAGAATTACCATACGACAATCGACAATTGTTGCCAAAAATTCGTATCAACGAATTTACCAAAACCGTTATACGTACGATTCATCACGCACACAGCGACGTCCTTATCGCTCCTTTTCTCGCACACTTTTCCGTATATTATCTTAATCTGACAAATAAATATAGAAAAGTGCTAACGGAATTCAAAAGATATACCATTGTTCTCGACATTTGTCCTGCCATTGTATGTCCGGGGGTAATGCTCGCAGCCCTTGAATTGTCGACACGTCCTTATGCATTCGAGTAAACGGATTAGTTGGTTACACAGGGACATGTTTCTTTGTGAGAAATTTCAGGGAAATGCTGAAATTAAACTATTTTGCAAATATTGAAAAACGGAAAAACGAGAAAATTCAAAAAACTAAGTACATTTGATGATACGTTCGACGTGCAACGAGATAATGGTTCTTTGTATGGGGAGTATTGGGAATTTGGGAATTTTTCGTCGAAACGTATCTTTGCAGATAATTCTGAGTTGAGATTGCTGGAGGCTTTGAAATGAATAATTACGTTGTGGATTTTATTTTATTGTAAGGAGCATGAGAGAAAACGAAATACATGAGGAAATAAAAAGAATGGATGGGAAAAAAGTGACAATGAGTAGTGAGGTTTAATCTTCTGTACCAATTTTCGAACAGTAAAATAAGCAGAAATTTAAATAAAAGATAATAAATGGATAACTGACCACGTAAAAGGAATAGATCTTTTTAAACGTTTTCTCGTCAGATCTAGAAATAAAAGGCTTTTTCAGAGTTCCAACAAAAAAACTCGTTTCAAAATTCAAAACTTTTCCTTGAATGATGACTTTGAAAATTAGAATAGATATTCAAAAAATTTGAAAAAGATCAACTTTTAGGATAATTTACATCAAAATAGAACAAATAACCTCATTTTTTTACTCCTAAATACTTGAATCAGATTTGGAATCGGCGATCTAGAAAAAGTGCACCACTTATGAGATTTCTTTAAACAATAAAAAAATTCAATTACTTACTCTCACTGAAGGATAAACAAGAAAAATATATCGATCCGTCTAAAAAAAAAAAAATATGAAAATTCCCATTTTTAACCTGTGATGATAAATATTAATTTCAAAGAATAATTTTGAAAAAAGTTCAAACTTCGACGAAATTGTCCGACATTTTGAGAGAGTGATGGGAAAAGTAGACACAGAAACTTGTTCAAAATGTTGAGAATCCTGTTGAACATTGTCTAAATCAGTGGTGGAATAACAAAAAAATGTTGAAAAATGGCCATGAAGTTGATCGTATATCAAGCTAATTCAATTACGTAAAAATTGTTTAAACATTGAAAAAAATTATTTAAATTGGCCAAGTTAATAAATTTGTACGAATCGTTCAAAATTTTTTAAACTTACCCTCCCCCTCCCCCACTGAAAAAGTTTATAAAAGTACTCATAAATTTTTTAAACCCCGTTTTGATTATTGAAACATCGAAACGTATGAACGAAGGTGAAAGGCAACCTTTCATAGCATATGGACTCCACCCCCCCCCTCTCTCACTGAGATACGACATTGAATTAGATAACCCAGAACAGCCGTGTCAATTTTATGAACTTTTGACAACATTTCCAAAAACTGAAGGCAATTTTCCAAAAATTGAATACTTTTTTAAAAATAACACCATTTTCCGAAATTTGAGACTTTTTCCATTCTACGTATGACCCTTGAGAATTTTCATACAATTTTCCAATAGAAAAAAATTCTGGATTTCATCGATTTTTTTTATGGAAAACTTTTGGAATTGTTAAAAATTTACAATGGGAAGAAATAGCAATCTCGAAAAGTACTTATCCTTCTTGTCATGGTTGATATTTTCAAAGGAAACCGAAAATTTTCAATTTCTTTGTGGACGGAGGGGGGTAGGGGGGGAGATTTCGTGAAGGGAGGATGGCGAAAAAGTACGAGAATGGACGTGAAAAAAAATGAGAAAAAAAAGTTTTACTCCTCTTATCAAGAACATCAAATATCGTTTTTCTTTCAGGGAAATTTCTTCACTCATCCTTCTCGTTTTTTGTCAATATAAGGGGAGGGGAATGGTGAAGGGTAAGAAAGACAAGCAGAGGGTGGGAGAAAATTTTTGTTTCATAAAGAACATAATGGATAGATTTTCTCTTCGTCAAATTTCTTTGCACACTCTTTTCCACTCGACTTTCATCTAAATTGAGGGTGATGAAGGGTAAGGCTACAAGTAAAAAGGAAAAGAATGAAAAAAATCTGAAAACACCATTTTATTCTTCTCAAACTCTTATGGAAAACATCAAAAACATGAGTTCTCCAAAACTTAATTAATTTCTCAAAAATCGAAAAAAAAAATTAAAAACTGAATTTTTAAAAAATCCTCGAATTTTTAAAACTGAAATGATATTTTTTCTATAAATTGGATAATTTTTCAAAAATAAAAGAATTCTAAAACAATGAAATAATTTTCTGAAAATTACAGGATTTTTCAAATCTTGATTAGGTAATGTTCGAAACATTGAAGAAATTTCCAAAACTTGAATAATTTTTCTAAAAATTCTTGGACAGTTTTTTACGATTTGGATGAGTTTTTGAAAATTGAATATTATTTTATTTCGAGTAATTTTCCAAAAAATGAAATGTAAACTTCTCTAAAAAGTAATTAAACAAGATTAGATTTTCAGAAAAACAAACAGAAGTAAAAAAAATATTGCCTAAACTTTTTTTTTCAAATTTAGAAATTTTTAATGAATTGATAAAAAAATTTTTAAAAGTACTTAAAAGGTAATCGTCTAGACTGTAAAAATTTTTCAATATAACTGGAGGCTCTTTCAAAAAGGAGGTAAATAAAGGTTTCAAAAACATAGAAAAAATCTAAAAAATTGAATTATACTTCAAAAAATAGCAAAAATTTTAAAACTGCCAATCTGATGAATATTGCACAAATACCGGGTGTTCGAAAAATTTTGCTCCCATGGTATTTTGGAGTTTGAAAAATCGTAAGTTTGAAATTCCGACCAACGTAAACAAACGAATATTTCGTTGAATAATCATAATTTTTCCTTTCCATTAAAAAAAAAGATTTTTATAGATAAAACTTTCCGGGAGGAGGCAGAATTTTTCGAGCATCCGGTGTAAATTTTTTTTGAATTTTTCAGCCATATTTTATTTCGTTTTAGCATCATCAAAGTTGTTTATTTGGTAAGAAATACAAGTACAACACGATTTTCAGAATTGTTATCTACACTTGCATCCAAAACCATTTATTTCTTTTTGGGGGGAGGGGGAGGAGGGGGGAATGAAAATCTGAGCCACGACACAGTGAGAGAATCGAGCTAAAAAATTTACGATAAAATTTCATATACCTAGCCAAAGATGAAATTCAATGATTGAAACATTTGATCAAAAACCTCGATAATTCAAAGTCTTAGGCTGATATTCGGAATTAACGAACCCCAAAATATTCACAGCTCGAATAAAAATCACATTTCGAATAATTTTCAATACTATTCACACTGAGTTGCAAACCAAGACCACTGTCCATAATCCATTGTCCAACATTTATCAAAAAATCAAAAAATTACCCCAAAAATTCAAATCTACGCCTATATTTGGCGCCAAATACCTAAACCCACCCCACAATAGGAAATCTTTCAATCAAATCTTGGATATTTTACAGTAAAAACACCCCATTTAGTTATGAATGACGATCCAAACCACCTCATCCGTTATCCCCTTCACTAAAACCAACCCCAACCCCACACCAAAATTATTCCCATCTTTATAAAAATTCTTCCAGTCATTTTCAATGAAATAACATCCCGAAAAAAAAAACTGATTCATCATCCAACGACACCACCAAACCATGGTAAAAACCCTCATTACACGATCGACAGACAATAACAGCACAGGTAACTGGAAAAAAAATTCAATTAAACAGCATCCCCAGTCTCAGTATCACACACCTATCAATGATACAACCAGATCTACTCGTACGACTCGAGATTACAGTACCACATATGAATGAAAACCTTCGGTATACCTATTACTTAAGTCTAATCAACCCAAACCAACGAACCTGTTATCAAAGCGGTATAATTTTATATACCGCACGTCCAATACGGCACCTCTTTCCACTACCTATGTCTCTATGTCCACCTCACGATGCATCGGCAACTGCAGCAGCTCGTTACAAATGAAATAGCCGTTTGTAACGATCTTTTAATTCTCATAAGATATAACAATAAACCAGTCCGAAAGAATGGTACGATTCCCCTTTTGGAATAAAAAAATTAATAATAATAATCAACTGGTTCTTAAATTACAGTTATTTCTGATTACGCGCAGATTCCACGAGACGTATTTTTTTTCGTTAATATTCATATGTTCCTCTATCATACTCGTATAGGTGGAAAAAAAGATAAAGGTGGATTGAAAAAGAAGGGTCGTTGGAGCATTTATAAAAGATACCAGTCTAAGAAACCGTTGAAATGAATGAAATTTTCAAAATAGGTACCTATCTCAACAAAGAACCATCCAAGATGGATAAAACTTCACAATGAAATAACAACACACATCAGTTTTCATATTTTGGAAAAATTTTTCGACCCTATCCGTACGCTTTTTTATCATCTGAAGGGTGAAAAAACTGGGCCATCATTCATCAAACTAATACATGGCATGTGATCGTGATCACACGCCATTCAAGTGGGTGTACGGATCACTGCGGTTATTTATGACTTAATCGAGATCGTTACTTTTTGTATGGGGCCTAAATACGAAACTAATGGCACGTACACCCCTTTTTTATTCGCTCAACGTCAATATTGCAGAGTTTTTTCTACCCTGGATCAATGAATAGTTCGTATATCGGGCTAATTTGCATGGTTTATAAGTTGTTTTTGTTTTGATCACGATTTCCTCCCTCGTACGATTACGATAATACGATTCATTATTAATACATCGCAGCTTGCTGGCTTTTCGATTCTTTTTTCATGTGTTTGGGTATGGGACAGGATAATATAGAGAATAGAGAGAAAAAAAACGCGTGAACAAGTTTTTTTTTTTCGATCTCCCCATTGCAAAATTACGTATAGGAAAGAGAGCACCTTGGACGACTGGAATGAAAATCATATTAGTGTTTTTATGTAGTCGTATACGTGGAATTTATTCGAATGTAATTGAGAGATCGAACAGGAACAAGTGTGATAAGATGAGTTTATTTTGAAAGATTTTTTTCCACTGGTGAGTGCAGATACTAGGTGAGGTTTTTTATGACGTTGGCTAAGGCGATGAAAATTCCTGTTTTTTAATTCATTCCGAAATCAATCTACGGAATTTAATTTTTATGGCGTACGTTGATTCGTTTTTATTAATTTTATTAATGGGTTAATTTGTTATTATGGGACCCGCGAGGAAATTATGGAATCGGGGAGAGGAAGAGGGGGAAGGAAAATGAAAGGTAAAACTGAACTAAGAGTAACCTATTGCCCACAGTTTATGGTTTTTATTTCTTTTCTCAATGTAATTATTAATTGCAAGAAGTATTTTTAGGTTTTCAATTGAACTGGAAATGGAAAAAGTTGAAGGGTCAGAAGTGTTCGACATTCATAGGCTCACACGTTCTTAAAAAATTCTTGACATCAAATTGAGAAGAGATGAGCTGAAACGACTCGCACATTTTAGTACCTCGATAATTCGTAAATGAACAACTCTGGATTTTTTTTCCATAATTCAAAAATTTTTAAAACAATTTGGACGTTGTTATCAGAGATGTTGCGGCTCTCGCCTGATCGGAACCGCGGCTCTAAATTTCGCGGTTCCAACTTTCCACATAAGAGTCGCATGTTTGCGGTTCTTTCCACAAAAGAACCGCGGTTCTCATTCGCGGTTCTCATTTGCGGTTCTCAGTAATGAAAAAATGTACAAAGGATTGAATATTCCTATTTTGAGTTTGGAAGTCTTGTTTTAAATTAGAAATATTACTTTTTCAGGTACACAAATTGTGTTATTTCAGAAATTCTCATGCTTTTATCACTGCACTACAGAAGCTGTAAAAAGCATGAGAGCCGCGATTCGAGAGAGCCGCAAAAATGATGTTTTGCGGTTCTATTGATAAGAGAGCCGCGATTGGAGCCGCGGCTCGAACCGGCGGCTCTGCGGTTCTATTAGCGGCTCTTTACGCGGTTCGAACCGCAACATCTCTGGTTGTTATCATGAAAAAATTCACGGCTTTTTCACGAGGAAATATATTTTTTTAATTTTCCAATTTAAAAAAATCATACTTCCACAATTTACTAAAATAGACGACATTTTTAAAACTAGATATGTTTGGGAAACGACTAGAAAGCTCATAAAATTTGAAGAAACTTTCAATACCTAAAATGATACTCACAAAAATACACGTATGGTAAATATTCTCTCTCATTTCAAATCAGTGAAGTCACTGAAAAAAGTCAGAATTGCAGCGAAGATAAATCAGTAAAATTCGTTAATTTATAGTGAATTTTCACTGATTTTTCAAAGGAATTTCTTTGATTATTCAGCAAATTTCAGATACATGTTTTATTGCCTTTTCAATGAATTTTCATTAATTTTCCAACAATTTTTTTCACTGTTTGCTTTTAGTGAAATTGAAATTTTCGCTGATTTATTACTGTGCTGCAATTTTAACTTCGTTTTCCATTGAGTTTCGATTACTTTTTTCGATTTATAAAATGGGAGAGTGAGGAAACCATCAAAAAAATTATTTTAGGTTGGTATCGAAAATGTATCAGTTGGATTACTTGAATTTTCTTTTGAAATATTGCCAAGGTTGATGAATACTCTCTCATTTGAATTAGTGAAAAGTCACAGAAAAAAGTCAGAATTGCAATACACAGGAAAAATCACCGAAATTCTTCAATTTTTAGTGGATTTTTGCTACTTTTTCAAGGAAACTCATTGATTTTTCAAAGAATCACACTGATTTTTCAGTGAATTTCTAATATTTTGGTGACTTTTCACTTTTCAGTGAATTTTTACTGATTTTCCAACAATTTTTTTCATTGTTTGCTACCAGTTAATTTTTTTCACTGATTTGTAAGTGTTCTGCAATTCTGAGTGTTTTTCAGTGATTTTCCATAACTTTTACTGATTCATAAATGAAAAGTAGCATTAGGAAGAAAACCCTCACACCGAAAAAAAAATTTATCCAAAAAAATAATAACGTGTCCCAATTCTCAAAATAGATCAAATTTATCATTTTTGGTAAAATTTATTCATTTTTTTGACAAATTTTATCATTTTTTCTGATAATAAATATTATTTCTGAGAACAAATTTCACCTATTTTGTGAATTTGAACACGTTATTATTTTTTTGAATACATTTTATCATTTTTTTGAATACATTTTATTATTTTTTGATTAAAATTTTTTATTTTGGTAAAATTTATTAATTTTTTTGATAAAATTTATTACTTTTGATAAAATTTATTATTTTGAGGGTAAAATGTATTCATTTTCGTAACTTCTGTTTTTTTCCGTGCAAAATTGAAAAATAAAATTCACGAAATTTTTCAAAACAAATATGTAAAATAACAGAGAAAACTTCAACAAAAAAAAAAGTGAAAAAATTGCTTGATAATTTATGAAATTATTGTGAAAATTGAAGAAAAATTTGATACTTTTTCAACAATGTTGTCCTCTCATTCTGAATCAGTAAAATCACTGATGAACAATCAGAATTGCAGCACAGAAAAAACCAGCGAAATTCACTGATTTTTCAACGATTTTTACTGAATTTTCAAAGATTTTCACTGGTTTTTCAGCTGAATTCATAAATTACACCGACTTCTCAGTGAATTTTCACCGATTTTCCAAAAATTTCCCTCACAGATTTGTTTTTAGTGAAAAATTTTTCACTGTTTTTCTCCTGTACTATAATTTTGACAGTTTTTTTTATAGTGATTTTCGATAATTTTTACCGATTTATAAAAGGAAAGAGTGGAATGGTATGAACCTTTCCCCTTCCAGCTCAAACTATTGAATATTTTCAAGTAAGGATACATTTTTGACCAGTTTCAATTACTTTTCTCAATTTTTCAACAATTTCGACAAAATTTCGATGACATTCGTAAAATTCTGAACCATTTTACGAACAATTTTGAAAACTTTTACATCATTTTCAACAATTTTGGTGCAATTTCTATCACTTTAATGACTTCTGCTCAAAACGATTTTCAGGACTTTTCAACAACTTTTAAGCTTCATTGGATTTCACTTACATCAATTTGCCCAATTTTGATATTTTTTGATCAATTTGTTTACGGCGGCCGTTATGATTAATTTCTATCCCATTTCCTTTTTTCATTTCGTCATTTTGAAAGCATTTCGACAACATTTTTCAATTTCTCGCTTAATTTTCACGTCGATACGAAAATTTCCACCAATTTTCAACTTTCATATCAAATGCAATCTTTTTTCAACCGGTTTTTCCCCACACCTTGTACATTTCATACCCGACTTACCAAGGCAACCTTATAAAAAACTAGACCCCTCTATCTTCTCTTGAAATCTTTCCATATCACCCTATCGATGAGCATTCGCATAAATCTCAATTAAGCAAAACTCACTCGAAATTTGTCACTTTTGCTCTCGGTCATGAAAAAATCAACACCAAAACGAGATGAAAATTACTCAATGCACCATAAAGACCGTGAAATAGTACCTTAACCTTGGCCATACACCTCGATAAAGTCAGAAAATCGAGATACATCAATAAAGAGACGAGAAAATGTCAATTTTTAATTATTTCGCAACGTTTTTCGCGCCGGCGAAAAAAGTAAAATGCAACATTTGGAAATTAATTTAGAGGCGAGCGAGGTACACTCGGTACATAAATTTACGGGTACGATTTAAGCAACAACGTTGGCAGGGTTCACTGGCCCCGGGTACTTTAATCTCATATGTACACAGGCCGCAGAAGCGGGTAAACATAACAGGAGGTAATTGTTCCAGCATAATCTGTATATGACCGCCTGCCAATTTGTTTTATGATAAGATATAAATGTACATATACCGTGTAGTTCGATGAATTGTACTTTTTTTTCGCCGAAAGACGAACCATTGATTTCCACGAATGAGGGGAGGGCCAATTTTTTCGCCAGCGCTATATGGCCAATGGTAATATTGAGAATCGTTATAAAAAAATGCCGAATACACATATAAGAAAGCGGTAAAACACCTGAAAACCAGTTATGGCGCTGACTCAGATAATATGTTACCTTCAACAATGACAACCTATTACTTAAATAAATTACGCGTCGACCATAAAACACATTATATTTCTGCATTAAATATGGATTCGTTAAGGAAATCTGTTAATTAGTTTTAACATCATTCAAAAAAAAAAGAAGAAAAAAAAAGAATAAGAAGAAAAAAAAACTGGATTTTACCAAGTTAAGAAACCGTGAGAAATTAACCGATTAAACGACGATATGAAGACGATGACGATGCGATGGCGGTGCGAGAGAGAGAAGCTGCAGAAGAAGCGACCTCTATATAGTCGAAGATGAAATCTTTATCAGCGGAAATCGCTTTTCAATTAAATTTACGACGGAAGTGCGCACCCTAATACGAAAATTTTTTTGTTTATTTTATGGAGAGAGAAGTGCGGCGGTGACGATCATACAGAGACAGACGTACAGCTCGCGGGGTTATTGTGCAGATTTACAGGGTACGGTAGATAGGTAGAAGGTACCATTTCAGTATCACCAACCAATGTACACACATACGTACCGAGTACTAGTCTATGTAATTAAAAAGAAACCTATCGGGTTACTCGAGAGTGATG
Organism: Pseudococcus jackbeardsleyi; assembly: GCA_038380155.1. Classification (NCBI taxonomy): domain Eukaryota; kingdom Metazoa; phylum Arthropoda; class Insecta; order Hemiptera; family Pseudococcidae; genus Pseudococcus; species Pseudococcus jackbeardsleyi. Next base: position 18,464,339 of record CM076241.1, read on the forward strand.
TGTACTTACACGTTTATGCAGCATTGTTGCCAAATATCAATGTGTGCCATAATAAAAGTACGAGTATGAGAGGAAGAAAGGAAGGAAGAGGATCGTGGTGAGTTTTTTAGTCGAATTTTCATTCTTCGGTATATTTGATAAAATAATACAAAAAGAGCTGAATTTGGAAAGTTGGAAGATCATTAACCCAACTTCATCGGTAGATAAGGGAAAATGATGATTTTCAACCAAATTAAAAAGAAAAATTTGTCAAAAATTCAATTTTAAAGCAAAATTTGTCAAATTCAATTTTAAAATAAAATTATTCAAATATTCAATTTTAAAGTAAAATTCGCGCACTGAAAAAAAATAATAATAAAATTTATCCAAAAAAATAATAACGAGTCCCAAACCCAATTCTCAAAATAGGTAAAATTTATCATTTTTTGAATAAAATTCATTCTTTTTGGTAAAATTTATTCATTTTTTTGACAAATTTTATCATTTTTTCTGATAATAAAATACTCCTTTTTAAAACAAATTTCACCTATTTTGTGAATTGAAACACGTTATTATTTTTTTGAATATATTTTATTATTTTTTGATTAAAATTTATTATTTTGGTAAAATTTATTAATTTTTTTGATAAAATTTATTATTTTTGGGGTAAAATGTATTCATTTTCTGATTTTCGTAACTTCTGTTTTTTCTGTGCGTGATTTATAAAGATGCACAAAATCACGTTGTTACAAAAGGACTACAACCGAAAAAATTTCTGTGATCGCAATCAGAAGAAATGCGATGATAACCTTAGATTATCCGGCAAAGGACTACAAAAAAGTGCAAAATTTCTGAATGATTATGATTATAAACGATTCAAAAATTCGCTCCAATAGATATATGTACTTAGCATCAAAATTTCAGTAAAATTGAAAGAGGTTGAAGTTTAAAACAGTAAAAAAAAAAGATTGAAATCGTATGAAAATTTTGAAAATAGTTAACAATAAAGATTGTAAATAGGTACTTGAAAAATTGTTCGAAATTTTGCAAATAGTTTGAAATTAAAAACAAAAACCCAGGTATTGAAAAAAGTTTGACAGTGCTGAAAAATTTGTTCAAAATTTTATAAAAAGGTCGAAAATTTTCAGCATTTTTCAAACCATCGGAAAAAAATTGTCTAGTGCTGAAAACATTTTTTGAATTTGAAATAAATTATTGTTTTACTGTTCTCAAAATTGTTTAAAAATCAACAAAAAATCGTGAAATTGTTCAAAAATGTTGTAAAAACAATTAAAATATTGAAAAAATTGATCAAAAATTTCATTCATACTTGTTGATTGCTCTGTTTGAAATTTAGAGAATCGACGTTTATAATGCTCAAATAACTGTTCAAAATTCTGAAAAAAACTTTAAAAATTTCCTCAAAATTGCCAAAAAATTTGAAATTTTTACATGACTTTTGGAAGTTTTGGGAACAGTTTTTGCTGTTTTGAATTTTTAATGAAATTTTCTGGAACGTAAGAATTTTTTACGCCATAAAATGATTCAGTTTTTAAAATATATTTCAGAACTTTTCAGGGGTTTAAAAACAATTTTATGACATTTTATCGAATTTTAAATGAATTTTACCTACCCAATTTTCTTCTCATTTCAAGTGAAATTTTCGCTTATATTTTTCAGTAATTTTTACATGTAGTTTCATTTCTTTAATTTTTCTGATGATTTAACATTTTTGAAATTTTAATGAATTTTTATTACATTTTGTAGATTTTTATGGGAATTTTATCCTATTTTTATCCGAGAGCGTCATCCATTATAATTTCGAATACAGGGGCGTAGCTAAAGGGAGGTCTTGGGGTGTGGACCCAAGAATATACGTAAAAATGCCTCTTTTGGAGATTACAAAATACAATTTTCTCAAAGCTTCTGTAGGGGTATATGACCATGGCGACTTTGGCAACCCCTACACATCGCACACTTGCGTATGTGATGTTTGGGAAGTCGCCGTTTCACCCCTCACCGGCCGCGAGCATCTATACCCGGGTATATGACGTGCTCGACCGGAATTCGCGGCTTTCCTTTTTTTTACAAAGGTGATTCAGCCATCGAGATTTTCCTGCATTGTTTCGCAGCCAGACTAGGATTTCTATTCATTCACTCTCGCCGGCTTGCATCTTGCGGGAAAATATGCAGACCAATTCTCGGACACACTAGCAGCCAAGCCACTGCTAGCTGATAGAGGGAAACCTTTTAAAAATCAGTATTCGTATATCCGCTGTATTGACTGTACTGTATTTTAACGTATCTATTAACTTCGAGTCTCTCGCCTGTATCTCATTCGAATATACTTTATAAAATCCTTTTCTCTTTTCTTCCTTTTTCACTAAAACGTATTCCGCGAATCATTTATTTCTTAAACATAAATTCGGCTGATATCTGATACACTGTATCAGTGAATTTGGTATTCGTAAGTATTTAAGGCGACTCGAATAATCACTGGTAATTAACACACTGCAACAGTGAACCAATTACCAGTAATTAGGCGACCTCAGTATCCCTGCACTGACTACAACAGGACGTATACACGCCGACCGTAGTTCTCCCCTCACTCACTACGACAGTACGTGGTACAACGACGACTGTAGTGAGTTTAAATCGCGATCTATTTATCTGGGACACAGGTCTCCTAAATTCGCAATACGGGGGACGCGCCGCGTTATAATTTACGTCCCAACAGGGCAATTAGGACGCCGTATTTTGTTTGTGGGTATAAAAAACCTCGCTACCCCACAAAGTGGTGCCGAAACAAATCTAAAAAATCGAATCAGTCTCTCTCAATCATGACCACAGCCGCAATTTCGGGTACTAGTACCATTCCTCTCGTTACCACCGCGATGTCAACTGCTACAAATAGCACCGCAAGTGTCTCACAGCCTATTTTCTCAAATTTACCTTATCATAGAATTATTTTACCCAATTTTCTCGAAGATAATTGGTCTTTATGGTTCACTCTTGTTGAAAGACAATTCAAAAATTTTGGGGTCACTGATTTTAACGAAATGGTGGATATTATATGTGCAAAATTACCCAGTGATGTTTTGGCCAGGTGCAGTGATATTATACAATCTTCTGAAAGCTCAAAAGATATTTTTGGAAATTTGAAAAAACGAATTCTATCACTGTACAGTATATCTTCGGAATAAAAATTGGACGAATTACAAAAAGACTGTGCTCTAGGTACTAAAAAACCCTCCGTTCTCCTTACGGAAATGCGTCTTCTTTCTGGTTCAAAATTGGGTGATAAAAATGAAAATGAGGACCTTCTTAAACGACTGTGGCTCAGACGCCTCCCACAAAGGATGAAAGAATTAGTTACAGCTCAGCCTGGGAATTTGGATACACTCGCCTCAGTAGCTGATGCCCTCCAGCCTGTCATAAATTCTGGATACGTAGCTAGCGTCTCATCAAATTCGACTCCTCAGACTTCTAAATCATTTGAGGAAAGAATGGAGGCCAAATTCGAAGCTCTCGCCACTCAGCTGACCACTCTTATGCATTCTCAAATTCAAATGCTTCAAATTTCAGCTATAGGTTCTCAGTCTCAGCCTGACCCGAGGGGGCGAACTCGCTCACGCTCCTCCTCCCCTACCAGGAGGGCCAAAAGTCCTTTCCGCCAAAAAAATCAATATTACTGCTGGTATCATTCTAAATTCGGACCTCTTGCTCAAAAATGTGTAGCACCTTGTAAATTTTCGACTTCTGACGACTCCAAATTTACCCCTACTCAGGGAAACCAATAAGAGGGCAAGTGGCTGCGGCACACTTACCCCCTCCTTCCTCCTCATCTCGCCGCTTACATATTCGTGATAAAAAATCAAACACAGAATATTTAGTCGACTCAGGTTCAGATTTTTGTTTTGCGTTTTACCTCCTCACCTTGCTGGTTTTAATCAAAGGAAATCAAAATTGAAACCAATTTTTTCACTTTTCGGGGCCAATAATAGCGAAATCCGAGCTTATGGTTATGACACACGTCAGGTCGACCTAGGTTTTCAAAAACCAGTTTCTTGGACTTTCATTGTGGCAGATGTAGATAGACCCATCATAGGAGCCGATTTTCTTTACGAAAATGACCTAATTCCGGACCTCAGACGCCAACGACTAGTTAGGGGAAATAATTTTTATGTGACAGGAATTTCTCGCAAAGCTAAAACTCCATCAGTTCAGATTATAAGTGACGCAGGTAATAAATTTGCCGAATTAATCAAATCATTTCCGTCATTAATTCGGCCTGCGCCATTTCAGGAGTCCCCAAAACATAATGTGGTCCACCATATTGAAACCACTGGACCCCCTGTATTTTCAAAACCACGTCGCATTCGTCCTGACATGTATAAACGCGCTAAAAAAGTTATTTACGACATGTTAAGGGCCAAAATAATTCGACATTCAAAATCACCTTGGGCTGCTCCTCTCTTACTCCGGGAGAAATCTGATAATGATCTCAGACCTTGCGGAGATTATAGACAGCTCAATAATGTCACCACTCCTGATCAGTACCCCCTTCCAAATTTAAATGACGTTCCTTCAAAATTAACCAATGCAAAAATTTTTTCGGTCATAGATTTTGTAAAAGCCTTCCATCATATTTTAATTCATCCTGACGATATTGCAAAAACAGCAATTACAACTCCTTTCTGACTTTTTGAATTTTTAAGGATGCCTTTCCGACTCAAAAATGCACCCAAAACATACCAACGTTTTATGGACATTATTTTGAAGGATTTTGATTTTGTGTCTTGCTATTTGGACGACATCTTAATTTTTTCTGAAACTGAAGAGGAACATCTAAATCATTTAAGGCAGGTACTAGAACGACTTTGCGAATATGGACTCACAATTAATCCGGCTAAATGTCAATTAGGCAAAACAGAAGTCACTTTTCTTGGCAGAACAATTTCAGCCTCTGGCATATTACCCAAAAAAAGTAATGTTGAACGAATTTTAAATTTACCAGAGCCTAAAAATGTCCACCAATTAAGGAGAACAATCGGTTCATTCTCTTTCTATCATGACCACATTCCTGGCATCGCCACATTATTAGCTCCCTTAAATGAAATGATCAAGGGGCACCCTAAAAAACGTGACAAAACCCCTATCATCTGGAATGAAACAGCGCGACATGCGTTTGAAAAATGTAAAAATTTGCTAGCCAACTCTGCTCAACTAGCTATTCCAAATTTTTCTTACCCCTTTACACTCACCACAGACGCCTCCGACACCGGCATCGGAGCTGTCTTGGAACAAATTCTCCCAGATGGAAAAATCGAACCCCTGGGATTTTATTCAAAAAAACTAGATGATAGACAAAAACGTTACCCTACTTATGACCGCGAACTCTTAGCTATTTATGAGGGCTTACACCATTTTCGACATCTTGTTGAGGGTCATCCAAATTTTACTGTATATACAGACCATAAACCACTCACATATGCAGCCACAAAACGACCTATAACTAATAAACGCTATAATGCAAGGCGTGCCGCTCATTTAGACGAAATCTCAAAATTACTACAAATATTAAACACATTTCTGGGAAAAGTAACATAGCAGCGGACATGTTAAGTCGAATTGAAACAATTTCTGCGCCCATAAATTACGTAGATATTGCCCTTGCCCAAGCCTTATGTTCGGATCTACAAAAATGGAAGGAACCAAATGCCACAGATGCTCCCTTTCCCCTTCAGGGATACCTACTACCTGAAAAAGAGGGTCTCACTTTATACTGTTTCGTTGGGAAGGATGGAAAATCAAGGCCTTATATTCCAAAACATTTGAGATATGACATTTTTCTGCAATTACATCGCCTCTCTCACCCTGGCCCAAATGCCACTCTAAAATTAATTCAAAAAAGATACATTTGGCCTGGGATGTGCAAAGAAATTCGACACTGGGTTAAATGCTGCAACGATTGTCAAAAAACAAAAACAAACAAACACAATCACTCAGCCTATCAGCCTTTCCCACCTTCAGAAAAATTTCAAAAGGTTCATATCGATATTGTTGGCCATTTCTCAGAAAGTAAGGGATATAAATACCTACTAACGATGATAGATAGGTATACTAGGTGGATCGAGGTCATTCCCATTCCAAATATTCTGGCTGATACTGTAGCTCGCGCCGTAGTAAATGAATGGATCGCCAGATATGGCGTCCCCCTTGAAATTACCACAGATAGGGGCACTCAATTTACTTCTGAGCTGAACACAAAATTAACAGAACTTTTAGGCGCTCAACATATAACTACTACAGCTTTTCACCCAGCCGCCAACAGAATTATTGAAAGGGTCCACCGCCGACTTAAACAAGCCTTAATTTGTCATGGGTCTACCTGGATGGAAGCACTACCTGTCGTACTTCTTGGGTTACGTTCCGTCTGTCGCGAAAACCACCCATACACTCCGGCTGAAGCTACCTTTGGCCAGTCACTTCGCCTCCCTGGTGAATTTTTAGAAGAGAGTGTAAAACAGTCCGCACTTCCTTTACCTACTTATGTCGCAAAATTAAAACAGGCATTCAAAAATTTCCGACCTGCACCCTTCCAACATAAAACAAACAAAACATTTTTTGTTCACAAAGATCTCTTCACGTCTGATAAGGTTTATTTAAGAACGGACCGTGTAAAAAAATCATTAGAGCCGTCTTATACTGGCCCATACAATGTTCTAAAACGATCTCAAAAGGTATTTACAATCGAGGTAAACGGAGAGAAAAAAACTGTCTCTATTGATCGGCTAAAACCTGCATTTTATTTAGAAATCGAAAACTCCACCACAAAATCTACATCCTCTGAAAAAAACATTAATACAAACCCCGAAAACGACACAAAACTTCGCGAAAAAGAATACACTCAACTCTTTCAAGAATTACCCTTGCAAAAAGATAATGACCACCTAAAACCTTGTATAAAAACGCGTTCGGGTAGAATCAGCAGGCAGCCAGACCGCTATGTCGCCTCCGTTAAATGGCCTGTATGCCTTGAAAAAATACATCTCCTTTATTAATTTATTCCATTTTTTTTCTATTCCTCTTTTCAAAAATCTTACCTTTCACCTTCTTTTCTAAAAAATCGATCTTTTCACTTGATACATGGAAACATACAAACGCTACATACAGTCGGTACACTACCATTCGCGTCAGTTTCAAACTCGTCAATATTTCGCGACCTAAAAAATGGCTAATGAGCCAGAATTTCGCGAGCATGCAGCCAAAAATTTTCAACCTGGACCAATGTTTGCAAATTTCAATTCCAATCCAAAGGCAAACTTTACACCTTGCTGCATGCCAATTTCGAGTAATACTGCGCCACTCTCAACTTCACACAAATGTCAACTCCAATTATGGTGCCAAATTCAACATCTATTCTGACGTCGCATCAAATATTCAACGCCATGTCAGTGAAAAGCTACCAAATTTCACCACTATTTTCATCAGAGGACGCATCAACACAGTCATAATAGTTATTAAAAATGTTGATTCTCATGTACAATTTTGTAAATAATTTCATGCATACATTGTTCTATCACATGTTATTGATAAACATCATCCAATATTTTTTGACATGCATTTTCTGTATTTCTGTGTAATTCATGCATATTTCTCATGTTATCTCTTAATTTTGACATTTTAACCTATTTTTATGCCCTATATTTAATTTTTTATGGCTCCGCCATTAAGGGGGGAGTCTTGTAGGGGTATATGACCATGGCGACTTTGGCAACTCCGTATATGACCATGGCGACTTTGGCAACTCCGTATATGACCATGGCGACTTTGGCAACTCCGTATATGACCATGGCGACTTTGGCAACCCCTACACATCGCACACTTGCGTATGTGATGTTTGGGAAGTCGCCGTTTCACCCCTCACCGGCCGCGAGCATCTATACCTGGGTATATGACGTGCTCGACCGGAATTCGCGGCTTTCCTTTTTTTTACAAAGGTGATTCAGCCATCGAGATTTTCCTGCATTGTTTCGCAGCCAGACCAGGATTTCTATTCATTCACTCTCGCCGGCTTGCATCTTGTGGGAAAATATGCAGACCAATTCTCGGACACACTAGCAGCCAAGCCACTGCTAGCTGATAGAGGGAAACCTTTTAAAAATCAGTATTCGTATATCCGCTGTATTGACTGTACTGTATTTTAACGTATCTATTAACTTCGAGTCTCTCGCCTGTATCTCATTCGAATATACTTTATAAAATCCTTTTCTCTTTTCTTCCTTTTTCACTAAAACGTATTCCGCGAATCATTTATTTCTTAAACATAAATTCGGCTGATATCTGATACACTGTATCAGTGAATTTGGTATTCGTAAGTATTTAAGGCGACTCGAATAATCACTGGTAATTAACACACTGCAACAGTGAACCAATTACCAGTAATTAGGCGACCTCAGTATCCCTGCACTGACTACAACAGGACGTATACACGCCGACCGTAGTTCTCCCCTCACTCACTACGACAGTACGTGGTACAACGACGACTGTAGTGAGTTTAAATCGCGATCTATTTATCTGGGACACAGGTCTCCTAAATTCGCAATACGGGGGACGCGCCGCGTTATAATTTACGTCCCAACAGGGCAATTAGGACGCCGTATTTTGTTTGTGGGTATAAAAAACCTCGCTACCCCACACTTCGTTCGGGCATTCACGTAATCATCATTACATAAATTAATATATCACAACAATCTTCAATCCGGAAAAACTTGCATTTCTTAATTTTTTTTAGTCAATAGTTTTGAAATTTTGCCTCCAAATTTGAGCTACCTCCCCACTACACCCAAGTCCTGAAAAATAAAGCAGGTATATGGTATACCATATTGTCCCTAAAACACCTATGATTTAGACTTGATTGTCCCAAAATTAAATGTAACCAAATAATTTGAACAAATGTCTAGAAAAACAATAATTGGATAATTCAGACAAAACATCTCAATGTCTCATAAACATTCAAAATTTGGACACGTCCAAAAAAAGCAAATTTAAATAATTTGGACCAATGTCCTAAAAAAAAAATTGAATAACAAATTTGGATACCTTACGAAAAAAATTAATACCCACGGTTACATTTTTTTAAATTTCTCAAAAAAATGATTTTTTGTTGAATCATTAAAAATTTTGAAGAATTTTTCTTATTCTAATTTTCAGAATTGCTTATACTTAAACCTATCTGAGACCAATCCATCATAAAATTAATTCTTTAGGTCATAAAATATACATTTCATTCATTTTAAAATACTCCCGAATCCCTACCACTTCACCATGTAAATTATCACTCGATCCGTTATAAAACATCCAGTCTCCTCACTCCGACCTTTACAATTCTTAAGAAAATTCTACTAAAACTCAGGAAGGGTTCGAAAGACAACTGGATATGATATGAGGAAAGCTAATTAAACAGCTAACACGATTATAACAGTTTTCATACACGAGTCATAGGAGAAGAGTCAAAATGACTGCCGAAAATCTGTTACTCGGGTGCTCGTTTCGTATTCATATTACACAAACACAACGTGGGCTATAGGCATAGAGGTAGAGAGAAAACCATCATATGTGGGAAATGTCGTAAAAATACATTTTTATATTTTTAAATCACGAGATAATTGAGTTTTTATTATAATTAGTCGAGTAGTCGACACGCAGGTACGTTTACCAGCTCCTAATTATTTTTGTCAAAAATGCGATTTTGACGATACAAAAATGAATTTCGAAGATTCGAGTCTAAATTTTATTTATTCAAAATTCAAAATTTTTCCAACTCTAAATTTTCTAAATTTTTTTCATTCTATTTCATTTTTTCAAAACATCAAAATTTGATTTTTTTCAAATTTAAATTTATCAAGTTGGAATTTTTTTGCGAAAAAATCACAATTGAAATTTTTTTAATTCCAAAAGTGAAAGAAATTTGAGGAAAATTTTAAAATTGGAAGAAATCATCAAAAATGTGAAGTTAGATAAATTTTTTCTAATCCTACAATTTTACAATTTAAATTTTCTCAACATTTTGCCAATTTTTTTTCAACTTCGTCTTTTGGTAAATTTCTTTCAACACGTGAATTTTTTCCAATTACAAAAAAAAATTCAACTTTTCCTTGATTTGAATTTAGTCAAAAAAATTTCAAAATGAAATCTATTTCAAATATTGGAGAAAATATTAAGTAAAAATTATGGAATTAAATAAAAAACGGAACAATTCTGAAAAAAATTTAAATTCAAAGAAATTTTACACTGGAGAAAATTCAAAATTTGATGCAATTTTTTAAAAAAATATTGAAAAATTAGATATTCAGGAGTTGAAAAAATTAGACAATAAAATAAATTGGGTAGAACTTTTTCGTCGAAATCCCATTTTCAGGAAAAATAATTAGGAATTAATTGAACATTTCATCATAATTATGCCCGAAGCCTGAATCCGATTTGCTAAAAAGTCCAGATTCGAATTTCTTTCACCGATGATCCACAGGTATCACCAAACCGACGAGGAAAATCCCAAGCTATATGGACAGGGGAATGTTGATTTATACAAAAATGAAAATATTACTGAGAAAACGAGATCGAGATCGTTCAACGACGATTTTCAAACTCGTATACAAATTAAATACTACATAATATGGTAATTAACCGCGAACGTACGGCATTCTGCCGTAACGGATTTTAAACCGAACACCTCGAAGGGATTTAATTGCGATGGCCGAAACCGAAAAACGGACGAGTTGATTTTTTTCGTACTCGAGCAATATCCTAAAATTGTGGCATAAGTCACGCGTTACATCCATTACAGTCTCGTTGATAAAGACACGCGCGAATTGAACTGTCTATACGAGTAAATGCATCAGCACGTTGTTCATTTCATTACATCTGCATAGGGGAAGCTTATTATTCATTTTACCTGGATCTCGGCTCGTTCTTGTACCAACATCCACCTGGCGCTTTTTATGTAGGTACAACTCCTAAAGGTAATAAATTATTACATCGTTCTGCGGAGCTGTACCTATGGAGACCTACTACACCGCACAGATTATCGTACCGAGAGCTCTGAGAGTACAAGGGAGTAGGTACTGTGAAATTTTATATCTATGTCATCGAAATACAAAACGAAATTTTCACAAAACATTTCATCTCATTTTGAAAACTCCTAAAGCGTATTTTAATGTAGATTTTATTACGTGTACGCGATTTTATTGAAGTTTAATACGCATCGATGGCCATACAGTAAATTCATCGATTCGATGCGCAAACATTGCGACTTTTTGGTGTTGAGATAAAGCACACCTTTTCGATTTCCAATACCTTTCGCTGTCGCAGCGGTGAAGGTGATGTTTTCTGCGTCATTTCATTTTATGGCACGATGATAAATTTTCGGGCGAATTGTGTGCGGTTGAAATGTTGGGGATTTTTAAGAAAGAAGGCCTTTGTGGGTCGAATAATGAAAGAATGGGATATCGACATTTGAGTATTTATGGGAATCGAGTAACTTGAGAAGAATCGGTTATCATCTCATGTTTTATCATCAATGAAGTCCTAGTTCGAGTCAGCAAGTGTTTTTTTTTTCAAAAAAAAAAGTTGATGGCAGTGAAGTAGCAAATCAAAGGAATTAATTTTTCAACAAAAAAGAGACAGATTTGCTTTAAAAATATTGGTATGAAGTAGGTACATAATATTCAATTTTTTTCAAAATTAAAAATTTTACTGGCGAGAGAATCATTGAGGGATAAAAGAGAACCAAAATTGCATTAGGGAGGAGGTAATCAAAAATTTTAAACTGAGTCATTTTTTCGATTCAAAACATAATTTTTTGGTTGAAAACGAAATTTTTCTTCCTGAATCCTCAAAATCTCAAAATTTTGGCAATTTATCGCGAGTATCATAATTTTGGCCCTTTGATAGCATTTTTGACAAATCTTCAATTTACCTAAAAAAATTAGTCTAAAAAGTTTGGTTTTTTGATTGTTTGGATTTTTTTTGCAAAACCCATCATAGAAGAAACTGGTCAGACAATTCTTGTTAAGAATCTTAACAACTCATTCGACAGCTTTTGATTCACTCAAATTTTTCCTAAATTTTAGGAACATCTTAATCGCAACAAAGTACATAATTTTTAACCTTGAGAAAACAGTTTTAAAAAAAATTCTCACAAAATTTTGAAATTTTAACCCCCCCCCTCCTAGGGCTTATATTTTACGTGAAAGGGGTCATGTTAAGTATCATTCGATCGGAAATTTGACGCAGATTCCAAATTTGTTATTATTTTTTACTTAAAATTGATATTTCACGAAATAAGGGAAAAAACTCATTTTTGGGGGATGTTTCACCCCTAAAAAATTTTCCTTCAGACTTGGGGCTCTTGGGTTTTGTTTAGTTACTACTGGGACCCTTCTGAACACATTCCTGCAAAAAAAATCGCTGATCTAAATTTTTTCCACTTTTTTTAATATGCCTGGACTAAGAATAAAATAAATAATTTAAATCGACGTAAGTCGAATTCGGATTTTTAAAACAAATGCGATTTCATACCGCCTTATAAAATGCAAACTGCCACCGCTAGAACAAGTTTCAAAATTGGAGAAAATATTCGAAACTATATTAAAAATTGTAAAATACCTATCAAAGAAAAAAATTGCCGTTGGAATTTTTTCGATTTTGATTTCTTCATTTTGTTTGAACTTCATAATTAATTTGAAGAATTTCTCCAATAATTGAATTTTTTTTTAAATTAAAAACTTTTAATAATTTTTTCAAACAATGAATTTTTAAAAAAAATTCAACTTCATGGTTTTCAATTTTTTTTTCAACTCAATGAATAATCGTAAGCTTGGAGACAGAAATCTTTTCAAGTGTCACAGATTGGTTTTTGGGTTGACATTGATTTCGGGCCTTTCAGAAGGGATAAGTACTTGGAATCAAAGGGGAACCTTAACTCAGAAATCAATTTTTGCTAGGAAGGTTTCCCAAATATATCCAGGCTCATAATTACAGAAGACAGTAAGTAGTTGTAAAAAATTTTCGATTAAACTATAAAATTGAAAAAAAAAGAAATTAAAAACCAAAATTGAAAAAAATTTTATAAAATTTTATTACTAGAAAATTTTTTAAATTGGATACTTACAACTAAAAAAAAAAAAAAAAAAAAAAAAAATAGATTAAAAGGAACTGTAAAACTTTTGGGTTGAAAGAATTAAAACTGAGAATAAAAAATAGAAGTTAGGTAAGTACCTTTTAAGACCATTCTTTGATTCTACTTTTTCATTTTGTTTCAGTGAAAACTCACTAAGAAAAGGTCAGAATTTCATCTCAGGAAAAAAAATCAACAAAATTCTTTGATTATTTCAGCGGATTTTTCAAAGAATTTCACTAATTTTTCAAAACTAATTTCAGATTTCACTATTTTTCAGCAATTTTGAGATATTTTACCAATTTTTCAATGAATTGTCACTAATTTTCCAGCAAATTACTTCTACTCTCTCATTCTGAATCAGTGAAAGGTCACTAATGAACAGTCAGAATTGTAGCACAAGAAAAACCAACAAAATTTACTGATTTTTAGAAAATTTTCACTGATTTTTCATCCAAAGTCATAAATTTTTCTGACTTTTCAGTGAGTTTTAACTGATTTTTCAGCAAAATTCATAAAATGTATCAACTTTTCAGTGAATTTTCTCTGATTTTCCAGTAATTTTTCTTACTGATTTGTTTTCAATGAAAATTTTTTCACTGATTTTCTTCATTGCTGCAATTCTGACTGTTTCTCAGTGATTTTCGATAATTTCCACTGATTTATACATCATAAATGAAAAAGTACTACACCACAACACCAGATTCTTAACGAGCTTCTATGTAATTAAGTACCTACCTACTACAAAATCTTTCATTTTTTTGTAGTTTAGGGTTTTCAATTTCGTTATCATTTTTAGTATTTACATATGCTGATAGATTTGCTGTAGGTAGAATTTTTATTTTAAAAAACTTTCATTTTTCCTGTGATCTTCCCTTCCCTACATTTCATTGAAGATTATTTGGTTTATCTGTTCAAAAAAATTGTGATTATCTATTTTTTTTTTTTTGAAAAAAAAAAATCAAAAATTGTTCGAGAATAACTCAATTTTTTTTTGAAAGAAAAAAAAATCAAAAATTGTTCGAGAATAACTGAACAGTTCAAGTTTTTTTTCGAAACAGGCTCCGGCCACCCTGACCCACTCTTTCCTCCACCACTGAATGTTATTTAACGATGAACTTGGCAGGGTCTACCCATTATATGTAATTGGAATGAGGGGTTGAGGGGATCGATACAGCTGAAATGATCGTTTATTAGGTGTCGATGTATCTAAAACCGTTGAAAAATGTCATCATTGTTTCTCTCATTCGAGACTGACGTTCGAATAGGTGTTGGGTCTATTTGATGTTTAATTTTTACTCCAGTCGAGTGGTCTGTTTACTTACCGAGTGTTTGGCGATGATCGATCTTATGGTTGACCTTTAACACACCATTACTGAACCCTCAATTAGCTACAAAAAAAAAAGGGGGAAAATATCACCGAGTAAATATTTAACTACTCGAATAGCCAATTGCTGCCAAAAGAACCCTTTTCTTCGAAGTAGTGTGAAACTGAAATTTTTTTTCTATATTTGATCTTCCATTATGGATCATATGCCTATCATACGAATTGGAAAATTTGTCTATATTAATTTTTTTCAATATTAATTATTTATTTTGGTCGTTTTAACGGATTTCTCGATGCGGGTATTACTAGTTTTTCTAGTTTTTTTCCGTCTCTACGTTCGGTGGATAGGTTTCCTTAATACATTATTTCTAATTACATATTTATAACGCGTCGAAACGTATAGGTAATTCACCAAATCAGCCGTTTACATCCTTATTTATTAAAATTTTAATCCCAATTAAGACCGTAATCCGGGCTGAAATGTGTATGGGTACCTGCATTCGAGCTTACCGTATGCTTTTGTCTCCGAAAAAAGGAGATTTCCACCAGATCGTCGTCGGCGAGTGTTGCAGTACTCGTTTAATTGCGCCGTACTTACGATCTGTTGTAGGTGTAGCTGTATACCTAGGTACATGGCAAAGGAGGTTTTTTTTCCTTGCTTCTTTTCATTATAATCGTTTAAAAGTCATTAGGTTTCATATAGCTGCGACGTATTATTCTATAGTAATTTAATACCTGCGTACATTATACGACGCGAGTATTATAAAAATACAGATACAGCACATCAAAGTATACCTATCTACCATACAGAGCAATTCGAAACTTATATAGCGAGATAATATGTACAATTCATGCTTGTAATCTGTGAATAGCGAGCATTGTTTTATGGTAGCTGAACAGTTATCTGTTCTGTTGCACAGCTCAAGCCAAAGATCGTATTTCGTTGTGGTAGGTAATTGTTATCGCCTGAGATGGCAGATATGACCAGGGACGAGAAGAGGTACCCGCGGATGGTAAATCTCACTCGTATCTGTGCTAATCCTCGTCGGTGCACAATTTACTCAGCTATTGGTATACATTGTTGCGGAAATTATTCGCGTGTGTATGGACGGATTAATCGTCGAGTACTTATTTTTATTTTGGTGATTCGGCGAAGACGATGGTGGAGATTAAGACGATGCGATGGTGAAATCTATGGGTTTTTTATAGGATTCGTGGGAAAATGGATATCGAAAGATTGAGCGCATTAGGGCGAGGGAGTGGAAGTGGGGTACAGGTTAGTGAAATATCGCTTTGGTAATATTTCGTTGTATCGTTTGAAGGAATAAAAGAAGAGTATGACAAGGAAGGTATCTTAACTTGAGTAAAATTTTGAGCCCAAACAAAAAAAAAACGAAAATACATCATAAGGGAGCCATTTGCATTAAAAAGAAAAATGTATGTCTTTTACTTTCGAACGTTTTAAAGTGGGGAGGGGGAGAAGGTTGGCTAGAAGACGGCGCAAAAAAATCTGAAAAGTTTGGTTACTATTCCCCGTATTAGTATTACTGTAAATTTTCCAATAATCACTGTAAATTACAGTAAATATTTTAATAATTACTGTAAATTATAGTAAGAATTTTAATAATTACGGAAAATGACCGTAAATATTTTAGTAATTATGGTAAATTACCGTAAATATTTCAATAATTACGGTAACTTACCGTAAATATTCAAGCAATTACGGTAACTAATTGTAAATAATTTCGATAATTACTATAAATTATCATAGATACTTCAGTAATTACGGTAAAATATAGTAAATTTTTTAATAATTAAGTAATTACAGTAAATTACCGAGGTTTTTCAGTAATTACGGTAAAATATAGTAAATTTTTAGTAATTACCGTAAATTATAGTAAATAGGTATTTCGATAATTAGGAAAATGGCCGTAAATATTTCATTAATTTTGGTCAATAGTAGTAATTATTTTTAAAAATTACGGAAAATGGCTGATGATATTTCCGTAATTACGGTAAATGACCGTAAATGTTTCCGTAATTACGGTAAATGACCGTAAATGTTTCGGTAATTACGGTAAGTTACCGTAAATGTTTAGGTAATTAAGGGTAAATTACCGTAAATATTTCGGTAATTACGATAATTCATCGTAAACGTTTCGGTAATTACGGTAATTTACCGTAAATGTTTCGGTAATTACGGTAATTTACCGTAAATGTTTCGGTAATTACGGTAATTTACCGTAAATGTTTCGGTAATTTCGGTAATTTACCGTAAATGTTTCGGTAATTTCGGTAAATTACCGTAAATTTTTCGGTAATTACCGTAAATATTTCGTTAATTACGGTACATTACCGTAAATGTTTCAGGAATTACGGTAAATTACCGTAAATGTTTCAGGAATTACGGTAAATTACCGTAAATGTTTCAGGAATTACGGTAAATTACCGTCAATGTTTCAGTAATTACGGTAAATAATAGTAAATATTTTAACAATTACTATAAATTATCTAAAATACTTCAGTAATTACGGTAAAATATATTCATTACACACTCCTCCTTCTCCTTCCCCTTCTCCTTCCAAAAAACCACGTATTAACCCAACTCAAATTTATAAATTCCACGAAAGCTTCTGCAATCTTCTCGGAATGTTGCAGTAGGTAAATTAAAAATTTACAATGGATCCAAACGAAGCGAGGGCAACATAATTTTTTGCAAAAAATATATGGAAAAGTTGAAAATTTATAGGTTAACCCAATGAAATGTTCCAAAATGTGAACAATAATTCAAAATTCTCTTCCATTCTCTAGGTACCTTTTTTTTTTTCGATATCTTGATTTAGAGCATCATTGCATTCCCATTTCTTCCCTTTTTTTTTTTCTTAAAATACGTTTCTACAAAAAAAATTGATGGATTCCGTAGAAAGAGATGATGCAAATTATTTCTAAGCGCAGCGAGGATTTTTTTTCTGAAAAATTTATGAAGACTTATCAATTTTTTTGTACATTATAATCAACGGAAAATGATGATCAGCAAAACTAATTTGGCCCGAGCAGAGCAAATGAAAATTTTTTTGAAAAAGTTGCTTTTCTGGATGATTCGCTTTTTAATTTTAATAAAATTCCAGCAAAAATTTCAAAATTGCCAGACTTTTCCATAAAATGAAAATACTTTGCTTAAAGTGTATGCATTGTGTTTTCGAGTTAGGATACCTCCCTTATAAGGCATAGTTATTATTTTCCGAAAAATATGAAAAACTTGGAAAAATCTTAATACTGGAGACTTCATTTTTCACCCCCCCCCCCCATGCATTAAAAAATTTCTCCCCGGCAAGTATAGATCATTTCTTCCTCCCTGTGCTTGGTTCTGCAGCCTAACTAGACCCGCCACTAATACCATGATGTGCTTCCAAAAGGAAAGAAAAATACATCAATACGATGCATGGCACTAATGAAGACTTTAAAAGCATATTTCAGTATGATAATAAAACACCCAATGCTTTGCAACTTATCGCTACATAAATTGACACATTTTACACGATACGAGACAGAAGCATCGGAATATGACGAAAGAGTTTATTGGCATCGATAATTAATTCTCATACGATCCTTATTAATGAAAATATTTTGGCATCGATGTCGAAAATTACGTAAACACTGCCAAATATTTCACATTACTTACGTGGCATCGCGCGATCGTTTCCACGTTTTCATTTTTTCCCACACTCGAACGAATATGGAAATTAAATATTTCGCCTGTATTTACGTGCTGTAAAATTTTTTTCCAAAGGTTTAATTGTTAGTGTAATTTTTACGAATGGCCTGCAGGTTTCATTGCTACGTATTATCGCGATAAAAAAATTTTCCATCGTGGTGCTTTTTACGCAGGATTAATTTTTGAAGTGTTATTTTTTCTGTCCTATGTGGTGAACAAGTTCTTCACATTTGACCAATAAATTTTATAAATATTGGCTCTGCGCCAGGGGTTGCTGGATTATACTACAGATATAGTGAGAAAATTCACCAGCAGGGCATCTATTTCCCATATCAAATGGATAATGGCATTGGCTGATTTGAAATTTTTTATCATTGCATCGAATTAATAGTATACAGTTATTTTACACATGGAAATGAATTCGTGAAATCGGTGTAGTAAAAGGTTTCAACTATGTTGGTTGGTGGCAGTGTGAGAAGGAAGATTCGTAGTTGATGAGGATGGGAGACTGGAAAGTGGGTAAAGGCGGCACCGACATCTAAGACGGCCTCTGGGAAAAAAATTCGCCAACCATGTCGCAGCCTTGTGACGATTTAAATTTGTTGATTTCGTTTAGAAATAGCAAAATTAAAAAAAAAAATCAATCAGGTAAACGTACGTATTTGCATAAAAATTTGAAGTTTTGTGAAATCAAAATAAATATTAATTCAATTTAAAAGTATGTTTGATTTGAAAAAATTCTGTAAAGCATCTGATGATTTGCCGAGGGAGGGGGGGGGGGGGGGAGAAACTCAAACTCAACATTAAAAACTCAATGTTGGATTTGGGAACAGAGGCCATGAATTAGTTGAGAAAAATATAATTTTATAAAATCGTCGGACATGAAATTTGTTTAAAAATTATACGGGAAAGTATGATTTTGAACGATGGGAATGACTAAGTTTTTTTTTTTCAAAAGTCAAGCTCATATTGCCTTCCATCGATTTATCCCATGAAAAATGGTACGATTTTTTGAAAAAAAGTCAAAATAACGAAACATCAGGTACCTCATTCAATAATTACATACTAAAATGAGTTCTGAAAAATCAGAAAAAATTCACTTACTCATTTGCATTTTTCATCAAAATAATGAATATCCATAACTCACCTGAAACAAAAAAATAAAATAAATTGTTCATTAATATTTCAAGTCAACTATCACAAATTGGAAACACATATTTTAGAAACACAGCATGGGTCGGATTCGTAGTCATTGTGACAGCGAAATGATTGAAAAAGATCAACAGACCAATACAGATTTTAATTTTCCAGAAATGCTCAAAATTTGTTCAAATTTTTTTTTTTTCAATTTTTAGAACAGATGAATGCCAGAAAATCAATGTAAAGAGTGAAAATGATAATTAGGAATGACAAAATAAGTACCTTACTTTTATTCAATGACCTTCCGTTCAAATAAAAATAAAAAAATTAACAAACTTTAAACCTTTATTTTTCAAAAAATTGAAGGTCTGTTGAAAATTTAAAAAAATTTTGGAATTAAAATTTAAAATTTACTATTCAATAAAGGTTTGTGAATGGTAATCTCACTTTGAAACAATGGGCAAAAAATTTCTGTTATTGATCTCTTTTTTCTTTTTCTGGCAGACCATCCTCAAATTTTAGAATCAGCATGAAAATTGAAAAAGCACAGTAGCCGAAATGAAAACATTAATTCAGGTTACCTCAATCGATTTACTTTCGGGTGTATTGTTTCAACCCATACGCCATTAGTCATTATCGATATTCTTCACGGTAATTATTAGTAAAATTGATTCGCAGCGCTGCTTATACGCAGCCATACTCTGGTTCACTTATCCTACCATTGGATCGAGCAGCTAAGTGAACGTGAAAGGTAAAGGTAGAAGGTACCTATACTACTTAATATGTAAGTATTAAATACGTTGAGGCATTCATCGTTCTCAATTCATCACGCTCATTAATTCTCAGGAATCCGAATTAGCTCAATAATAAGTACAATCGATAAATTTAAATTCGAGCATTTGGCAGCCATAAAACAGAGTATGAAAAAATTAAAGAAATTGATATTAAATTTATTGAATTGCTTACTGAAATTTTTTTTTGAAAAAGGAATGAAAATTAATTGAGGGTACTGCGCATTCAATTTTTTCAATTTTGCGAATTGTGGACTGAAATTCAAAATTGAATACCTAAACGGTCCAATTGCATATTCGTTTTCAATTATTTTTTTTTAGATTTTCACCGATTTTCTATGTAAATTGTGAGGGGTTTGCCCAGTATTTTTACTCTAGAAGTCGTGGAAACTCACTGGAAAGGTCAAGTTGAATTTACAGCTTATTTTTGAATACTTTTGGTCCAACAAGAAAATTCATCTTCATCGCAATTCCCAAATAAACACCCGAAGTGTGTTTTTGAGCTGATTTTTAAAACTTCTTTCACAAGGGAGGTATTATTCCAACCATCAGTAAAATATTGAACCACAACCAAAAAAAAAGTCGAAAATTTATTATTAAAGACCCCATTCTCAAAATTTCAACGGCTGAAGTACATTTTTTGAATTTTGACGAATTTCAATTTTACACCATCGTTCTGCAAAAAATATAAAAATTTTATCTAATCGATGAAAAAAGCTGAAATTTGGTATATCCAATTTTAAACAATCCAGATCGATTGGAAGCGGTTTCAAAACATTTCGGAGCCTTTAGAAAATTTTGAAATTTTCCAGCATCAAAAAAACTCTGATTACTCGTATCTACTGGTAACCTATCGATCAATTAAAGAATTGCCTATTTTTCAAAATTCAAAACTGCCAGATCAAATTAAAATTTTTCAAGAAATTTTCATGAAAAAAATTGAAATTGGAAAAATTTACATATATTTTTTTGTAGCATTAAATCTTTTGAAAAAATTGATAAATAAATGTACGTCAATACGCATCGAGGAAAAAACTGAAACTTGATAAATATCCAGTTTTTGACCTCCGAATCGAATGGATAAGGTTTGGAGACGTTTTAGACACCACCAGATAATTTTTAAAATATCCAGCACGAAAGAAATTCTCCTAAATATGGATATGAATTTCAACACTATCACTGATTATCCATATTGGCGACCAAAGATTACGAATTCTGGAAAACTGTGTCCAAATTAATCAAATAGATCACAAACTGGAAAATTTAAAAATTTTCTGGCGGCTGCAAAGCGTTCCAAAACCATTTCTAGGTGATTCAAAGAGTGAAAATACTCTCCAAATTTGACTGATTAAAAAGCTTAAAGTGTGCAACTGTAGAAATCAATGAAAATTTTACTGAATATTTATCAGTGAATTTTCATTTTTGAATCAGTAATTTTTTTAACTACTGAAATGAATCAGTAAAAATTTTAATATCATTGATTAGATCGAATTTTCATACAAAGTCAAATTGAGGCAATTTTGAAATTTATTAAAAATTTACAAAAATTCGAAAATTCAACTTCAGCACCAAAAATGCTGAATATGGAATTCTTTTATTATAAACTTCTGATTAATTTTTTTCTCGGTTTAAAATTTTACTACCAATTTGAAAACCTATTTTGTTGGTCGAAATAGGTAGAGGTAAACTGAAAATTGTGGTAAAAGTGAATTTTTCAGTGATGAAGTGAAAAAATGGAACGAAAACAGGAACTAGAACTAAAATTATGAGAATGGAAAACTAAAAACTGGAACTGAACTCGAAATTAATTTCAGTTTCAGTTCCAAAAGCTTCAGTTTTTATGTACAGTTTTGATGTCGACACCGAAATAGTATATTATGCAATGAGGGAGATAAAGTGATTTTCGACGAATTTTGAGGTTTATTGCCCGAGCGAAGCGAGGGAAATAATTCAAAATCGTCGAAAATCATTTATCTCCCGAGTTGCATACGATATTTTTTGTTGTAGTGTGAGTAAAAGGCGAGTTTGAGCACTCGAGCGATTCGCGAGTGTGAGTAAAAGTGCACTTTTACTCACACTACGATGAAAAATTTTAAATTTCACAAAACACTGAAAATTTTTAAAAAACAATGGGAATTTTTTGAAATTTTTCAATATTTTGACTTGAAAAAGTCAAAATTTACTGAAAACTGAAACTAAAAAACGTTGAGAACTGAAACTAAAATCATTCCATCAATTTTCCATCACTAAAATTTTCTCTCGAATAGAGACCGGAAAATTATTTTTATCTGGAGAAATTCAAAATCTTGCTATAGGCTCCAGAATGGCTGAATATGGCAAAATTTGTGTTCAAAAGTTCAATCAAAAACATTGGCGCATTCAAGGAAGGGCTAAGGGGCTAAAGCCCCCCATTTCCTTAAACTTAGAAAAAAGATTTTTTTATTACAAAAATATTTTTAAAAGTGCATTTTTTTTGTTTTTCAAACAGTATTTTTTCATAAAATTTTCACCCTCGCTTCACTCGGGCAGTATTTTAATTTTTATTGATTAAAAATTGATAATTTTTGACCAATGTTCGAGTCAAAAATCACTGATTCCTCAATAAATTCCCACTTTGTCAAAAAAATTCATGATTTTTGACTGAGAGATCAGTAAAAAAATGATTATGTAATTAGAAATTTGACCCCCTCCCCTCTTCCGATTTTTCTCAAATTCTCAGCCCCTCCCTTAATTAATTTCTGGATGCGCCACTGATCAGAGATAAGGTTTCTGTCACTTCTGGTTTAAAAAAATTCATCACTAATAAGAATACATTTTTGCTGAAATTTTTCAAAACCCCCAAAAAATTCAACAATTACCTCGAGTTTCTAAAATTTCAACTGCGAGGATTCTGAAAACTTATTTTTCAAAACTCCAACTTTGGCTTTTTCATTAAAAAATCATAAGCAGGTATCTCGAGTGATTTCCTCACAAGTTTATTTTTCTCTGCCAAAAACCCCACCCCAAAATTTGATCGACTCTTCCTCTCCGTATTTTTACACGCGACAATTAAAAATTACCTTCCACCGGTAACCGAAATAACCTTGACTTAGGTCAGGATTCGCACCATGCTAAAATATCCGTCATTTCCTACCCCCAAAATACGTAAACCTACCACTCGCACGTTCGACTCCAGCATTACCATCCCTCATCCATACGATACCGTTTAACTCTTGCAAAAATACCCAACTCCATAGACGTACCAAAGGTACCCAATCTACCCAAAAATTAGCGATTCTAAATCCATCTCTGTTAAAACCCATCCAACACCGTGACGACCTTTAGGCACTATACAGCAATGCAGCGAAATTCGGCAGCCTGGGTATAAAATGCTGGGTGCATTTGGCGCATATGCATATCAGCGTGTACACATTGCATTGTCATAGTTTAATTCAAAGACGAGAAGACCTTTTAAAAAAATAAAGGAACCAGGTACCAAGAGCTAGAGGGATGCCAGCAATACC